>OY987311.1:9083889-9683889 GCA_963920655.1 Geranium rotundifolium | reverse complement strand
AAAAGGCATGAAGGAGACCAGATTCTTCCATCTCGCCGCACAAGTTTAGGAGAACATCCCTTGATTTTAGCTAGGGCTTACTTTCTTACTTCAAACTGTAATAGGAAACAATCTCTTTGCTTCTTGGTAGACTTGTATATGATCTCAATAATAAATAGAGGTTCTCATTATCATCGTAACGAACTGAATTATAGGCTCTCTAATCTTGTCTAGCTCCCCACGACTCTCCAGCTCAAATCAATAAAACCAAAAAGGGCTCTCTCTCTCTCTCTCTCTCTCCCTCCCTCCCTCCCTCCCATCACTATCACAACCACTCACACGGTTGTTCACCTCCGAGAAATCACAGCCAAAATTACTAATCGTTGTGTAACACCTAAGAGAAAGAAACAATACTCGAACCAAGTAGAAATGCAAAGAGCAGTGTTCCAGCACTGTGAAGTATTCGGCGTATGTCAGCTCGAAACAACAGAAGCGGAACACTCAAAGGTAAGAGGAACTTCAGGACAAGGGAATAAGCAGGTGCATCAAAAGGGATCAGCCCTCTCTCTCTCTCTCTCTCTCTCTCTCTCTCTCTCCCTCTCCCTCTCCCTCTCCCTCTCCCTCCCATCACAATCACAACCACTCACACAGTTGTTCACCTCCGAGAAATCACAGCCAAAATTACTAATCCTTGTGCAACCTAAGAGAAAGAAACAATACTCGAACCAAGTAGAAATGCAAAGAGCAGTGCCCCAACACTATGAAGTATTCGACGCAGGTCAGCTCGAAACAACAGAAGCGGAACACTCAAAGGTAAGAGGAACTTCAGGACAAGGGAATAAGCAGGTGCATCAAAAGGGATCAGCCCAACATTGCTTGCTGCAAGCCCAACCGAAGTGCTAACCAATGTTGCACTAACCATGCCCCAAATCTTGCTCTTCTCTAACCTGTATCGCAACTGCCCATCTCATTAACCACACCCAAATTGATAACCCATCAACTAATTATCCTAATTGTAATTACCCATCTCATTAACCACACCCAAATCGATAACCCATTAACAAATTATCCTAATTTTCTCTAGAACCAAACAGGTTGAAGGAGGGAAATGAACTTACCTACCAGAGACCGAAAGTGGCGATGGAGAAGAGGGCAGTCCATGTCACCCAATGGTCGTTCGGAAAAATTAGAGGGCGGTTCAGTTGTGACCTAACATTGACGACGCAGTGGTTCGAGCGAAGAGCGAACACAAGAGAGGGATTGGTTCTAACGGAGAGGTGGTGATGGCGGCGGCGAAAAGGGATTGGTTTTGGTGGCGAGGTGGTGATGGCGGCGGCGAAAAGGGATTGGATTTGGCGGCGAGGAGCTGAGCTTGAGCCATACTCCATGGATCGGAGGTCGAAGACGAGCCCACCGGCGCAGCCGGTGACAGAGCCGGCGAGGTAGGCGCAGCAGGTGTAGACGGTGGAGAGAGGTATTTTTAAAAATTAAATGAACAGTGGAGGGTATTTGCGTCATTTCAGTTAATTTAAAAATAAATTTTTTTTTATCTCTGAAGGGTATTTTAGTCATTTCACACGTTAAAAATATTAAAAACTAACGGAAATTGACGGAATGAGTAACGGTGACAAAATTGAAATTCTTGGGTATTCACCCTAACACGAAAAATTCTAAGTATAGTCATGTGATAATGTGACATATTCAAGTGTAGTCATATAAAATTATCCCTCGTTTTAATGAACTCCAACACTCTCGATCATATTTGTTACATTGCGAAGGAGTTACTAGTCCGTCACGCTAGTACCGCACGGGTCTGCCTCATAAGAGCCAACTCTCCCGGACCGTGACAATATACCCGAAAATTGATCCAATATACAACTATATATCTAATTTTTATTGTTATCGATGTACGTACGCTTACGCGTCATTTTCCTCTCAAATTAAGTGTGTCTTGTAATAGCAATATTAATAATGAAAACACAAGCTGTATTGTGTTCCTTTTTGGTCCCTCCTCACGTGCAATAATGCTTCTTTCATTTTATTTCACACACTATTACTCCAATTCCTTTCCCACTTCCTCTACTTCGTACGGTACTTCCAATTTTTACAAAATTCATTTCATATTACAAATCAATTATCGATCCAACATCTATTAGTTGTGAGTTTGTAATGGGTTCACATGCTGTCACTTATTTTATTAAAGAGATTAAATTAAATACACGATCAATATCTAGAATAATAGCACCTCACTTTACAATGCATAAACCATAATCTTGCCAACCTGCCCCAATGTCACATTAAATTCCATAATCTTTTCCGAATTTACGCCTTCAAATTGTAGCTTTTGATTTAATTGAGTACATCGTGAACTTGATTGCAAAGTCAAGAATAGGGAATAATATTTAGACTTTTGGATGATGGAACTGATCCCCTCAACAATAATTAATGACAATATTCATTTGTAAGACATGTTAGTGATTAGATTGCTGTTATCTAAATGTTTGATCAAAATTATGTTTTATTTCAGTGCGGTTATGAAGTTGTGTTTTTATCTTAACTTGGTATAATAGTTGTTGAAATTATTCTCGAACTCGATTTTCCCCTCTAAATTATTTTAAATTTATGCAATTTTGTTCCTGTTTATTATTGAACCTTGGATGAACTTGTATTATTCTACCCTACTCTACTATGTTTTGGACAAGTTATTTCAGCTAAGGGTTTTCTTATCCAATTTTAAAAGTTAAACTGAAACCAAATATGTTTAATTAAGATTTGTACATGCAAGTTCAAGAAAACACATGAAAATACGAAGAGAAACGGTTAAATATGAGTGTTAGGATTATACCACATTAATAAAATTTACACTGTATTCAAGAGACATTTCAACAATTGAGATCATCACATTAGTTGTGGTAAGCTCGAAAGTTCGGTTCTGCTAGAAGGGTGTTGAGAGGAATATATATTATATATGTGAAGGAAATTTCATCGTGGTCACATTAGTTAAATTGAAAAGCACATCCTATAAATTGGAAAGTTATTAAACATATAACATTCATAATCACATGAAGTAGTTGAGATTAATTGATATTTTGTTAGGAGAACAAAACTAATATAGTTGACGAGATCAAGTTGCATAGGGATTAATGTTGAAATAATTATAAGTATATGAAAGAGGAATCAGAATAATGCGACAGACAAAAACCATTTAAAGAAAGCAAAAATAGTTGATAACATGCTCTGCAACTTTTCACTAATCATGATTAGTATCTCCTAAGTAGTTCCATTTTAAAACAGCATAACATAGTTAATGCCAACATGGATGGGGATGAAGGAGCTTACCAAGAAAGAAAGGGAACAAAAATAGGCTCCATGTGAGATGTGATTTGGGGACAAAGCAAAGAGGTCACATGGGAATTGGAGGACATATTGATTCTTGCAAGCTCAGCTCTTCCCTAATTCCTCTCCATCACTATACCCACTATCCCTTGCCTTCCCTCAAACAAAATTCTTCCATCTAATCTACTCTATACCATACCATACCAAAAGAGAAAGCTAGTGCCACACTCAACACTATCATGTTCTCTACCTCACAATCCTTATAATTACTACCAATGGACAATATGTATCCACCATTATTATCATTAACCACCAATTAAATTATTTTCTCAACCCCAATGGGTTAGCCTACTGGTTTAGTGTATAAATAAAAATTCGTTCCTTGGATTCAGGTCCAAGGCTCGAATTTCAGCGAGGTACTCAGAGTTTTCATGGGCCAGTTCTGGTTCTAGAACCGTTTCTCCAGTTCGGTTTCCTGGTTCTACCCATTAGAACCGATCGATTCTTTATTTTTTCTAATTAGGCGGTTTAAGGTACAAACTAGACAATTTTGATCCGGTTTTTAGACAAAAACATGAAACTCATAATTATTATCACATTAAGAATTAGTTATTAAAATCAATCGAATTATAAAGTTCGAGTACTCTATCTCTATTGTTCATGTAAATTGATGGTGGTTCGATGGCTTTTAACGAACCGGTCCGGTTTTGGATATTCGCCGGTTCTATTAAGAACCGGAACCGAACAAAAAGTTTATGGTTCCTTCATTTTTAGAATCAGAACTGGAACCGTTACCTTCGATTCCCAGTATTTTGGTTTTGGTTCTGGTTCCGTTCCGGCTCAGTGTCCGGTTCCGGGTCTAAAGTGCCCTTCCCTAATCATGAGTTTGTTTTGTAAAATCATAATCGAACAAAGTGAACACAACTCTAAAATCTGAATATTACAATGTCACGAAAAGTTCACCAACACTGAAATGAATTAGAGAAAGTATTAGGGGTTAATAAGGTCATGGGAACCATGTTAGAATCATGTGGTTAGAAAAATGTAATTAGGTTTTAATCGACAACCAAGGGTGCGGTGAGGGACAAATTTACCCTAAATTTCTTCTAGGCAATTAACGGTTCACGCTTACCAACTAAACTAAATATGATCAATTACTAAGCATATGGATATATGATTACATTGTATCTTTGGGTTAGATGTAGGTCCAATATACCTGATTGCTTTAACTAACCCTCCAAAGCTATTTTATTCTCTCTAAGTGAATTAGGTCACAATCAAGCCGGCCCGAGAGATCAAAAACACAATTAGTAACCCTAGTTTCCATCCCTAATAATTTATCATCAAATTTTGACAATCCCAATCTATTCCCAATCATCCAACCCCTAATTAATGGTTTAATTATTTGTTATATCACAATCAAATATAAAAATAGAAAATGATGATAAAAACAAACCATGTAAACAAGAGAATGAATAGAAAAACCTTTACTAACTATTCACCAAATCTTCACTCAAATCTTTCAAATTCCAAATCCAAGCTCCATTTACACTCAAGAGACTCTTTTTACTTTCTATATAATATAGGAAAAATAATAGATTGATACACCAAAAATATATCGATTCTAACTTTAATACACTTAAATTCAAATTTGTCATTTTCCCTCACCGGATCTGTCATTTGTTTGTCCTAGAAATTTTTTTATTTTGTATAAAAAGTCAAAATTATCCTTAATTATTAATCAAATTTTCACATTGATATCATTATTAATCAAATTATTCATAATTCATCAAATTATAATACTTATTTAATAATATATAATATCCTATTAATAATATTTAGTAACTAACCTTCATTCGAATCCGGTCAGACCGGTTTAATTATAAATAATTAAAATAATATTAATTATTAATAATATATTAAAACTTTCAAATGATATAACTCTCTCATACGAGCTCCATTTCGAGCTTATAGTATATCAAATCGAAGAGAATCGAAACATCAAAAACTTTGAAGAAATATTTTTTTATCAGTACTAATGAATATTTATTTAGCAATTAAAAATTAAAATAATATTTATAATTAATAATATATTTAATTCTTAATAATATATATCGAAACTTTCGAATGACATAACTCTCTCATACAAGTTCCATTTCGAGCTCATAATATATTAAATCGAAGAGAATCAGAGATCAACTACTTTGAAGAAATAAGTTTTTATCCAAAATTTCATCCAACGACAACAAATTTCTTATACTCTTTCAAAAATATTCGTCCAAAATTTAATGATGTTAGAGCAAGAAAAACATTATTAATAATTAATTATTTGTATTATTAATATTTTTGTAATAATTCTATTTACCAAGTAAAAGTAAATCAATTATTAATAATATATAGTAAAAAAATTATTTCTTCGAAGTTGTCGACTTCCGATTCTCTTCGATTTGATATAGTATTAGCCCAAAATGAAACTCGTATGAGAAAGTTATGTTATTCGAAAGTTTTAATGTATTATCAATAATTAATATTATTATTTATAATTAGTATTTTCTAAATTACTAATAATAAATTTACTTTTAATTTTTATTATTGATAATCAACAACTAAATTGATTTACTTTTACTTTTATTAAATTATTATTAATAACAATAATTATTATTAAATGATCATAAAAATTTAATTTTTTGTTAATAAATATTGTTAATAGAAATTATTTATTATTAAACAAGTATTATAATTTGATGAATAATGACATCAATTTAAAAGTTTGATGAATAATTGAGGGCAATTTTGACTTTTCACACAAACTAAAACTTTTCCATCCAAAACGTAACACCGTTAGTGATGGGACAATGAAATGGCAAATCCGGTGAGCGGAAATGACAAGTTTAAACGTAGGTGTATAAAAATTAGAAACAGTATCTTTTAGGTGTATCAATATGTCATTTCCCCTTTATATTATTAATATTTTTGTAATAATTGTTTACCAAGTAAAATTAAATCAATTATTAATAATATATAAACAAAAAAATTATTTCTTCGAAGTTGTCGACTTCTGATTCTCTTCGATTTGATATAATATGAGCCCAAATCAAAACTCGAAAGTTTGATATATTCGAAAGTTTCAATATATTATTAATACTTAATAATGAATATTATTATTGATAATAATTATTAATAATTAATTTACTTTTATTTTTTATTATTAATAATCTATAAATAAATTGATTTACTTTTAATTTTTATTAAATTTTTATTAATAAAAATAATTAATATTAAATAATCATAACGAATTAATTTTTTGTTAATATTAATAATATAAATTATTTATTATTTAATAAGTATTATAATTTGATGAATAATGACATCAATTTGATGAATAATTGAGGGCAATTTTGACTTTTCACACAAAATAAAAAAATTTCATCCAAAATATAACACCGTTAGTGATGTGACAAAAAATGGCAAATCCGGTGAGCGGAAATGACAAGTTTAAACTTGAGTGTATCAAAGTTAGAAACGGCATCTTTTGAGTGTATCAATCTGTCATTTCCCCTATAATCTACTATCTACAAAAATCTCGAGTCCCTTTTTCTAACCTGCAAATTTGTATGCTTAGGATAAATTACAGAGTGATTGAAGCATACAAAGTCGTAATACCAAGATTTAGATGTACATGAGGGATTCGAGTAGCAGTCAATACTTGAATGACCTGATTTCAAAGGTTTACTAGAGTTGGCTGATATGGCGGCATAGTTATTGTGTTGTGATCAAATTTGTCTAGAAGTGTTGCAATCTTCTGAATTAGAGGAGTACAAAATTTGCGAGATGCACTAATATTTGAGGTAGCAACAACAATATCGAAACTAGAGCGAGCTCTGTTTATAGAAAAACCATATCTAGAACGATGAGGTGAAGAACCATATAGTGCTCGACGTAGTGGATAATGTGCAATCCAATGGCCTGATTTCTTGCATTAATTGCAAGTATTTCTCAAATCAACGTCAGATTTTTTCCAATACAACAGTTAAATAATTTCGCGAGAAATTAAAAAAATTGAAATTTGGAAATTTTCAGTTGCAGCGCATGGTCGGAAGGTAACAACGCGTGGGTAGCGGATGGCGGCGCGTGGGTGGCGGACGGCGGCGCGTGGCGGCGGACGGCGGCGCGTGGCGGCAGTACGTGAGGATCACGCGCGACTATGAAGGTTGAGTTCGGCACAAAACGACCAGAATTATCCTCCTAATGCCTCATGTGCTGGCGGTGAGGTAAGATTGGTACTACAAGAGAGATCCGTGGAAGCCGAGATTAGATATAAGAGTTTGGTGTGTTCACCGGAAACGATGTCGTTGACGAGCACAGATGGTGCGGAACAGCCGGAAACTATCTGAGGGGTCTCTACGTGCCTGTTGTGAGAAGCTAGAGCGATCAGGCCGAGGTCTACAACGGTCGTCCGACGAAGGCAAAGCGTGACGTGGGTTGGTTGAGTTGAGGTTGCTGGTTTGAACGACTGTGATCGGGTTGAGTTTGGATTGATGGTTGGATGATCATGGGATGTCGAGGATACCAAAGATTGCGATCTGCACGGGGATGCTCGTTCTGTGACGGTGGAGGCACTGCAGGAGAGGTTCTGTGACAAGCATAGAGTCCAAAGTTGATGTGGGTTCGTTGATGGTGGTGGCGTGATGGTGGGTTCGGGTTCGTGATGTTCAGAATGACGGTATGTTTGTTGATGTTGGTGGTGCAATGGTGGGTTTAGGTTCGTGATGGTCGGGATGTTGGTGATGATGTCGAACTTTTGTGTAGGTTCGATAATGATGATGGTGGAGAGGGTTTGATGGTTTGCTTGCGGAAGCGAGAGAAAGAGAGAGCATTTAGGATCGAATAGAGAGAGGGAGAGCTCTAATATCATATTAGGTTTTGTGAATGAAGAGAATTGTATTGATGATAATAACATATACAATAGCCTATATATATATATATATATGCTGATACAATAGTTAGGGTTTACATGGGGATACACGATTAGGGTTTACAATGCATTGTGGGCCTAAGCTAATGTGTTAATAGGTTAAAGTCCTACATCTGAAAGATTTAATATGTTCACCAGTTTATATAACAATCTGGCCCTCCACCTATAAGCTTGAACTTGTAGGTGGGTTGGGGTTCGGACATGATATCAGAGGTTGGTTCAATCTTGGACGTGACCTCCATATGTCATCATGCCTAAAATCCCATAAATTATGTCATATGTTTCGGGCCTAAAATCCCATGAATTGGAGGGCGTTCATCATGTACCTGCATGCGTTTGTCTGCTTCCACACATTTCGAACCAGCTTGCACGTGAGTGAGGATGTTAGAGTCCCACATCTTAAAGATGTGGATATGCTTACAAGATTATATAACATTCTGGGCCTCTCCCTATAAGTTTGAGCTTTTAAGTAAGTTTGGCTTTTGACAAGGGAAAGCAAACCCAATATTTATGAAAGTCAATAAGAGAGGGGGAGATTATTGAAATTACACGTTAGAATCAAAACCTCACATTCAAAAGTATAACATTCAAAAGTATAAGAAAAAGTAGAGTTTACACACTAATCTAGCATTTTAAATAAACAATGAGCTCTTATGTACATATATACAATACAAGGTTTCCTACGTATACCCTTATTTGGTGAAGGGGCAGTGTTCTCCATCCACAACAGGAACTCTAGCTAGCTAGTTGTTGAATTGAAGTGTTAAACATTAATAAAGGGTAGAAAGATCATAGACAAATTACATGTATACATAAATGGGTTGTTTAGAGAGAATAATTGAGAGGACATGAAAATGATTAGGTTTCTTGGGCAATGGGTTATGATGATCCAATTGGTGAATGTGTGGGATCCAGAGAAGTATAAAATAGTATAGTATAAGATAATGAAGAGCAATGAGAAGGGTCACATCGGCACGTGGTTGCTGATTCCTCCATTTATTAAACTCACAAAGACTTGAGCTTTTAGAGACCCAGCTGTTTCTAGCTGTCCCTCCATGTGATCTCCTTCCCTCCCAAGATAATAAAAGAAAAAACCCTTTCTCTCTCCACAACACATCAACATCTATATGTACACTATAAGCATCGATCATGCATGAATATGATGGTCATTTTGTTCTCTTGTCAACCCCACATTAATACCCTTATCCCATAATTCCCCGCTCTCTATTTCAACTCTGATCGACACAGTGGTTGCTGATTCTGTCCGAATGGCACAACTACCACCAAAAGTACCGACGATGACCCAGAACTGGGCAAGCGCACCGACCTGCTGGGTGGACGAGTTCCTAGACTTCTCGTCGGTCCGGCGCGGCACGCACCGGAGGTCGGCCAGCGACTCCATCGCCTTCCTGGAGGCTCCGGACCAGTTCCTCCAGGAGTGCCGGAGGAACAACAATATGATGAACGGGAATGGGAGTTTTGAGAAGCTGGACGACGACCAGCTCATGTCAATGTTCTCCGACGACATTGCCATGTCGGTGCCGCCCTCGTCCTCCAATCCCTCCACTCCTTCCTCCGACCAGAACAGCAACAATGACGAGCACAAGCCCACTCCGATGATGGAGGGACACTTCCAGCCCAAGTCCGAGCCCGGCGAGGTCGACAGCCAGTTCGACTCCCCCGCCGACACCATCATCGACCCTAAAAGGGTCAAGAGGTAATTAATTTCATTAATCATATATATAAACAATTTGCATGTTTCATAAGGACCTAATAAATAATATTTATTACTACCATAATTCTGATTTATTACTTACTTTAAAAAAATAATATGTAAATTTATATGGGAAAAGAGATTAGACATGCTCAAAACTGTCTTTTGATTATTATAATATATGACCACTACACTTTTAAATTATAATTTTCAGTTTTCCCAAGTTCTAATTTGTATATCTTTAGTTCTTCAAATAGAAAAATGAAAATTTGGATAAAGAAGAAAAACAAATTTAAACTTGGGTATTAATTAATAATACAAAATTCTAGGCGTGCGTATTCAATTTTGTACCCTGCCATGCTAGTTTATTTAAAATATTTTTGTTAACATTATGGATATATAGTATAAATTAAATTATAATTCTACGCTCTAACACATGCATATTTAAACAATGCAAAAATTGTTTAGCCCGTCTTCTCCGAATTTTTGCAGAATTTTGGCAAATAGGCAATCCGCACAAAGATCGAGAGTGAGAAAGTTGCAATACATATCGGAACTAGAAAGGAGCGTAACATCTTTACAGGTGCATAGCTAAAATTACATATATTATATATAAGCAAAGACATAGAATGTAGTTGGTCTTATAAATTCATATTCTGATGTAGTACTCATTATAATGATTGCAGACTGAGGTATCGACATTGTCACCTCGGGTTGCATTTTTGGACCATCAGAGGCTGATTCTAAATGTCGACAACAGTGCTCTCAAACAACGAATTGCTGCTTTGGCTCAAGACAGGATCTTCAAAGATGGTACGTCCCATTTCCTTTAATTTGTCATGTATAGTTGTTATAATGATGACAAGCCTATACTTTCCTAATAAACATGTCCAGAACTATATAGTATTTTTGAACTCCTACTTGGAAAATATAAATTTTATTCACTGTATTAAATAAATAATGATTTAAAATTTTTATAATTTTGGATCAATTGAACTTCAACTTGATATTAGATCTTAGATTTTAATCTAGACGTACTTCTACATATGTGAATTGCGTATAATTAAGATAGATTTTCCTATTCGATTTGTATGTTAAGAAAAGTGTTCAAAGTCCATCATTAAAAGTGTGTATATTTATTCAACCGTTAATAAATATGTTGAAATCTCGACTTCTCAATTTAAGTCGTTGAACACTGAGCCGAGCCGGGTTAAATTTAACAAACAAAATTTGTGTATTGATATTGACAAAAAATTATATTTGAAATATGGATTAGCTCATCAAGAGGCACTGAAGAAGGAAATAGAGAGATTGAGGCAAGTTTATCAGCAACAAAGCCTAAAGAAGATGAACGTGAATAACAACAATCAAAGCTGCAACAACAACAATGGAGGAAACGAGGCGAGCAGAGACAACATGGGATGTTCGGACAAGGAGCAGCTTCTCATAAATTAAAAATAAAATAGTTAAATTAATAATGAGAGCTGTGACTGTGGCTGTGGTGCGTTCTGGCTGATCTCACGTGTTGTGTTCCCATTTCTGTTCGTGTTTATGTCATGGGCCCACTTTTATAATCCAATAGATTTGGACACGGTGGGAACGTGACACGTGGACTCCCCAAGATAGGAGGATCCATCATGGGTTGTGATGATTCAATTATTGTTTTTCTTTTGTTATTATTAATTCTTTTTTTTAAAAGAAATTATGTTAGTTTGTTTTCATTTTTGGAAGGCAGAAGATGGTGAGTTCATCAAAGGATGGAGATTTGTCGGAACAGTTGAGCTGAAGCTGTTGCTCTCGTCTGATTTTAATTGTTGTAATTTTTCTTCTATTTATTTATTTACTTGTTAATTTCGAAATTCTTATTGAATTTTTGTGCCTCACTATTATGGGATTTCAGAATGAAATCTCTAAGAAGAAAAAAATATCATTTTTGTCCTTGATGACTTCATTGAAACAGTTTCTGGGTTGTGATAATGCATATAGTTGAATTGATCCTTTTTGTCATTTCAATAATTATTTAAGAAATTAGTATGTAATGGTAATTAGATGATGAAAAATATGTTCTCTTTCCAAGACTTCTAGATTGTTTTAGACTAGATTCATGTGAAATATATGCGCAGGACACGAGTGATACGGAAGAGGAAGATTCTTCATATCCGAAAGTATACTGAAGTCCAAAATATATGAGGCTCAATAATCCAAATCAAGCACAAAAATGCAAATCAAAGAAGAAATTATACCTCAATTAGATGAGAGTATGAGTTTATAACTTGAATCACTAACCTCTTATAACCTCAACTCCTCCTCCTTCTCTTCACCTTCTTCCTCTCTAAGCTACTCATCCTTTCTCCCAAAATACAAGTACTAGCATCCTAAATTTGAACTACGTACCCTCCACCTATATATATACTAACACACTAAAAATCTGAGGCAAAATAGTTAAATCGCGCTTCCAACTCTGTAATTACCAAGTGGCAGAGTAGAATCGCGACCTAGAGCGGATCGTTCAGATGATCAGGAATAGTTATTTCGTAACCCAGATGGACCGTCTATATGCTTCATAAATACACTAGCTCTGGTATGCATAAATAGTGTTTTAATCACACATCGATGTGGTCGTATTTGTTGGAAGAAATTAATTACAATGGAAAAAGTTTATATAGTATTAACTTGTGATTAATGGCGGATCCAGAAAATTTTTCAAGAGGAGACAAAATTTTACACTAAAAATTTAATTAATTAATTACTAAATGCATATAACAAAATTTAATTCGAGCTAGATTATTTATTTTTTAGTTGAGTTTGAGTTTAACTTTCATATATATATGAATACAAAGTGAGTAGGTTCGCGAGCTTTGCTAACTCTAATAATTTGGTCTCGAGTTTAATTTGTTTATCAAACGATTCACTATTGTACTTGATATCTGCATAAATTTGCTTAGAAAATTGAAAATTTCTAATAATTAATAAATATAATAGACCAAACAAAAATTTTAATAAAAAATGAAAAAACAATTTAACTAATACAATAAGTCAATAATGAAATATGCTCCATTATAAAATGGTTAGTCAATTTCAAGGTTTGAACCTATGGCCTCATTAATAAAATACTACTCCTTTAACACTAAACCAAACAACTTTTACTAATAAGTTGCACAAGTTTTGTATACATATCAGAATTTAAGAGGGGCATATCCAATTTTCGGAAAAAATTTATAATATCTTTTTTTCGAATTCCCGGGCCAAGGGGTGGCGGGTGCCCCCTGGATCTGCCACTGCTTGTGATTGGGTCAACTTGGGTCATGATTTTAAGACGCTTTGACTCAACCTATAAAAATGTGAAACACGTTTATATAATTTAGGATATTATATTTTTCTAGCGGTATATCACGAGCTCTAACAGACAAGAGGCGAATGAGAAATTGAACTTCAAACACGACCACTTCAAATGGTGATGTTGAGAAATGAGTTGTGCTAGTGCACTTCTAGTGCTCTCTTAGAAGTCTCGCATTGGAAGTGAAAAACCTTTTACATGGTTTATATAGTATCACACTTCCATTGTTTGTAAGAAAGTTTAGAGGTAAGAATCTCTCTTGCACGCAGGAGGAGTGCAACTAATTAGGCCAATGAGCGGGTTTCGTGCTTGAACTTGTGTGCTCCCGAATGTGATTTTTAGTAGCGCTTTTGTTTGATTTGAGATTCGCATAATGTGATTTGTGTGTTTTTTGTTTGATTTGAGATTCGTAAATGAAATATAATTATTTTATTCATTCAACACCTGAACACAAATACAAAT
The DNA here is from genome assembly GCA_963920655.1 of Geranium rotundifolium. Taxonomy (NCBI): domain Eukaryota; kingdom Viridiplantae; phylum Streptophyta; class Magnoliopsida; order Geraniales; family Geraniaceae; genus Geranium; species Geranium rotundifolium. The sequence continues at coordinate 9,670,086 of OY987311.1, read as the reverse complement.
AAGGAGCACTTGACATGTGATTCGGTATTAGACAGAATAAGGAGGAAAAGATTATCGTCGAGACAAGATAATTCGCTTTCCTTAAGACAATATTGACCCCGTATGGGCAAATTGCTTCATGATACAACGACGATCACAATCGAATTCAGAACTGTGATGTAGAGAGAATTAGGGAAATACGAACTAGAGAGAGAGGTAGTCGGGTAGGGTGGTTTTCGTTGTGTATCGTCTCTACAGAAGCTACGATATTTATAGGCTCTAGGGAAAGTCAAAACCTAATGAGAAAAGGAAAAGAAATAATTAGATAATTTCTTTCTTGAGGAGAAAGACTGAATATTCAGAATATTTTCTTAATTTTCCAATTAAGAGATTTTCCATTTAATGGCATTTGACCACGTGTTTATTTCCAAAATAATATTCGAAAACATATTATTCCGAAAACTAATTATTCAAAAAATAAAATTTTCAAAACTATGTAATTCGAAAAAATTTTATTTCCAATTTAAAGTGTATCGAAAATAAAATATTTTCCAATTAAAGTTTGGAAACTTAGTTGAGAAGTTTTATGGGCCAAGGCGGCAAAAATTGGCGGGCTTCTGGCCCACCAAATTTCTGCAGCATTCGCAACCGCACGTCTTGCGGGCGCACCCAACGTTCAAGCCCAGAGCCCGCTCGTTGGCTCAGTTATTTGCACCCCTTGCGCGTGAGAGAGTCTTACTTCTCGTATTTCTTACAAGTTCGTGGAAGTGTGATGGTATATAAAGAATGGGAAAAGTCCATCCACTTCCAATGTGAGACTTTTAAGAAACACCACATGTGCAAACAACTCAAGTTATCAACAATACAATTTCAAGTGGTCCAGTTCGAAGCTCAATATCTCATTCACCTCTTATCCGTTTAGAGCTCGTGATGTACCGTTGGAAAGCTCTCATATCATAGATTATGCAAACGTGTTTCACATCATTTTAGGTCGAGTTGAAGCGCTCCAAAATCATGGCTCAAGTTGACCCATTCACTAGTTAACACATAAGTCAACTTTTGTCATTTAATTCAATTTTTTCCAACAATCCCCCACATAAATGAAATTGAACATGTAAGAATTTCAACGTGGTGATTACTCTCTACAATCCATATCCACATCGGATAAGTAGGTTACCCCCTTTGAACTTTACTTGTGAAAGTGTACTTATATTCTTGACATATGAGTTATAACGTGTTATGTGTATCTATACTGGAAAACACATTAACAAATGACTATGAATAACTCACTCCTGATCTGAGAGGGATATAACTAGTCTCCAGAAATATATATATATTTTTTCTGTGTTTATATAAATAATAACATGTGAATTCTTTTTCATTACAATGTCAACATCATAATCTATCGTACATTACAATGTCAACATTATATTCTTCTTCTTCTTTTTGTGCATTGAGAGTGTAAATGATGTGCATTTAGAGTGCAAATTATGTGCATTTAGAATGCAATCGGTCATACGCTCAGAAAAAATTTAAGAAATTTATTTTAGGAGTGGTTGTCTATGATCGAATTCATCACTTTCTCATCCTTAACCCAAAGTCAACTAATCTTATCTATGATAGTAATGAGTATTGATTGGGGTTTAAAGCACTTGTTTATCCTACTCTAAGGTCATACTGCAGTCGATACGGAGTATCAGTTACAATTAAGTTAACTTAGATCGAGAAACAGGACAATTGAACGAGTATGACTTGTCTATGCCTCGTGGTTGTCAAGATATCAAGAGGATAAAATGATAGTTTCATGTACGACAAGGTTAAGTCGAAATCTTGATAATCATAAGCGTTGGGTAATCATGATATCTTGCTAGAGGCCACTCATGATGGAAAGGGTAAAATGGTAATTTTATCAGTCCACCAACATGTCGTGAGCCTAGAGGGTTACACACTAAAGGTTGAGTAAAACGAATGGAATAATGAGAGGTATAATTTCCGGTTTTGGATTAAACCGGATTAGACCGATTTTGGTTTAGGATTAAACCGAAAATCAAGAACAGTTTAGCTGGACCAATTAATTAGAATATAAACCAATAGATTTAATTAATTAATTTCAGCTAAATAGGCCTAGCCAGATTGGGCTAAGCCAGAATGAGCTTCTCTAATTAATTAATTAATTAATTAATTAATTAATTAATAAGCTTTGGGCTTTAAGCCGATTAAGGCTTTTAATTAATTAATTCTTAAAAAGAGACATAAAAAAGAAAATTTTCAGATTTTAATCACAAGAAATTTTTCAAGAAATAAACACCCTAGCCCCCTCTCTCTCCTTGGCCGGTCGGCACCCCCTCTCCCTTCCTTCCGGTTTTGTTTGCTTCGGTCTTCTAGCAAGGATCGTAGTAAGTATCTTCGGATTGCTCTTCCTGTGTGGACGTTCTCTAGAGGTCACTGAATTAATTTTAGTCACAAAAGATTTCAAAATCAAAGGTTAATTTTCATATTTGATTTTCTAGCCTAGATCTTATGATCAATCAATGATCATATAAGATCCTTAATTTTATGGACTTTTGAGGTTAATTTCTTGTATGAGCATGAAATTAATTGATTGGAACCCTCAAAAATTTCTTCAGTGGTATAAAAGACTGGTTACATATGTTTATTGTATTCGAGCATGATATGCGAGATTTAATTTTGCAATTGATTTCGGTATTAAGAGATTCAAACTTGCAAAATATTTTCTGTTTTGGTTAATGAATTAATTGCTAGAATTTATTTATTTATCGCTGAAAATTAATTTTGATCGAATGAGATCGGGTCGAGACCCGTGGGTGGCCGAGAGGCTAACCCCGGCCGAGCCACAGGCGGACCTGCCGGAGCCAGAGAGCTGACCAGACCTGGCCGAGCCTCTCGCCTTCGGCCAGGGGAGGCCACGGTCGACCGAGACCGGCCAGGCGGCCCGCCACGGCCAGCCCTCACGGGTTGGTTGGTCATGGTGCGGCCAACCCTGGCAGCCAGGGTTCGGCCGAACCCTAATTGACCTTCGGGTCAATTTTGGTTCGGTCGAAACGGAAAGGATTCGGGTCATATCCGACCCGGAAAAATCCAGAATTTGAAGTTATAATTAATTAAAATTTCATATCGGTTCGGTTTCGATAAACCAGAGGATGAACCGATTTAATTTAGAAATTAACCGGTTCAAAATAACGGTTTCGATCACCGAATTTTTTGATTTAAATCAAGATAAAATTGGAAATAATATATTTGCTTGATAACATGCTTGTTTGACAACATGATTGTTTGATAACACGATGTTGCAACATGATTGTTAAGTTAGTCCGATTTAAAATTTAATTTTAATTTGCAATCCGTGAATTGTTTTTGAATTGTAATTTAATTATAAATTATAAAAGGGGTCCAATTAAGTATACCAATTTGTCAGTGTGCCCAGTAACAATTAAGTCGAAAAAAATCCTAATAGTAATGAATCAACATTCGGTAATCAATAGATTATTGGTAATGGATGAGAGTGGAGGTAGGGCCAATCATTTTCTTGAAAGGACAAGTTCATTTCCCCAACTTCCGTCGGTCGTTTACGTTACATCAAAAGAGCCACGTAAAATAAAATAGAGATATTTTATATTTTTCAAAAGTTCAAAGAAGCAATTAGTTGACAAATTTTACATAGAACGTGACTGGGGATTATATATACCAAATATATATTTATAAAGGATGCATCCTATATATCAATCCCAAGAAAATCTCTTGAAAAGACTTAAAGCACGTCGTGTTCACTAAAAAAAAAATTAATGTAAAACGATCATGAAGAGCATCATTTCAAGAGATTGGCAGTTGAGTGTTTACATATAATTGTTTTCGTTTACCTTCAAACATATAACGATCTAGCTTTGTATCTGAGGAGGAAATTATCATGATATCAAGGGTAAATTCTTCACAATTGATCAGTTATTAGAAAATATCAGTTGTTTATTATGTTCGGTTAATTATTATCATGAAACATATTTGGTAATTGAGATTTGTATAATCACACGTAAATTAATGATGATTGAAACATATATTAAAATTCAAGTTATCGAAACAGATCATAATATGAGTAGTTTAATTTTCATTTATTAAAGTTCACTTATTATTGGACCCAATTGGCCACTTGGATGTAGCAAGTTGTCAAAAAAGGGTCGTAGAAACTATGCTTCAACACTAATGAGACCAACCAGCCTCCAGTGTAGTTGAGGGCTATATATTGAGCTATTTATTCTCGATGGTAAGGATTATTTTTTATAAAAATTCAAATCCAAACCCATATATTTCTTTCATTTTAATAAAATTATATCAATATCTAATCCACCCATAAAATCCAATATATATTTCTCAAATTCATGGATCAACCGTAGACTTTTTATTACATAATATGGATGATGTGTAATGATTTGAGTTTCTTTAAAATAATATCTCTAATTTGGACATTCTAGATGAGAAACATGTACTTCCATTTACCTTAATTTATTTTCTAATCATATTATGCTTATCCACTGATAAAATTTAGAAAGTTAATTACCATCTCCCATTATCAAAAGTTAATTACCATCTCCCATTATCAAAAGTTTACTAAACATACGTTGTGATAAATAAATTCACGCATACGAGTACTAATTAAGATCTCGTTAATATGAATAAATAAATAAAAATTTTAAAATCTATATTGATTATCCCAACCCAAATCCCACCAACCAACAAACTTAATATATACATTAATTACTAATCCACTTCCTAATTTTCACCTCAACCAATAAATCCTTCTCATGTGATAATTGAAAACTTAAAATAATGAATAAAAATAATTGTAGCAAAGTTGACTAGTTGTTGGTGAGGGTGGCAAGTTGGCCATCCCGTGACTGCCATTCTTGTAAGTTTGCGTGAGCTGTGCTCTTCCAGCAACATTATCTCTATGTATTATTAGATAATTGAATTCATATCTACATAAAAAGTTAGTTTATACATTGAAGTTGATCTTTTATCTATATATCAAATTGTTTCACGTGAATATCCAATTGAAATATATACGTAAAATTGTAGACGTGAAAAAAATTATTAAATAAGTCACGAATCTATATGTACATCGATCCACACGATAAACAAAAATAAAAATTGTTAACCGTAAAATGTCGATCAATAAATTATAATTCTCTGTGTTAAAGAAAATAATAAATGATCTAAAATAATTATAATTGTCGATCGATAAACTAATGACGTCAATTTAAAATAAATAAAAAAATGTAATTATCAACTATATTTAGATGAGGAATGTGTAAAGTTAATAGCTATAATGTAAAGTTATTTTTAAGATAATAAACACATTGTTAGATTATGAGATACAAGTTGATCAAACAATATTATAACGTAGATAAAACAAAGATGACCAGAAATGGTCTAATTCACAATATATTAATCTTAATAACATTTTAAAATGTGATCGTTGATGAATAATTTTTTTGACTATATCTAATGACGATACCATGCAATATATAAATGGAGCCCAAGAATATAAATTAGTAGGTTTGAAAACTTCCCACAATGGGTTTAATGTCATCAATGGGTTTTAAATGGCCTGTAATGGTAGGGACCACTAAGAATTTGACTCATTATTTCCTATGTACCATACAATTACATTCCTACATGTAGAGCTGCAATGCCGACTAGATATTGGTTGGGTTGAATCGCTACTTAACATTTTCTTTTTGTTAACATTATTAAATAAAAATTATTATCAATTATAACAGTATATTTTATAAGTAATTTGCATTGACTAAAAATAAGAAAAAAAAATCTCGAAAATGGAGTAATAGACTCCCGTAGACTGCTTGTATACATGTTTTCAACACCGTAGACTGATCTTGCATAAGTTATAAAATTTTGGGTAATGTCAGTTGACTACACCCAATTATATCACGTTTCAAATTTAATACCCCTAACTTTCAGTTTTTTGAATGACATACCTCAAGTTTAAATAAGCGACACATGACCCAACGTCTGTTAAATGTAACTGATTTGATCTGTCAAAAAGTCTAAAATGCCCTCAATCATTTTGGTTTGTTAAACTGGTCTGGTTGGTTCAATTGATATGATTATGAAATGACTATTTTACCCATAATTGAATACCCAATTTAACTAATAATTTGAGGGCAAATCTGACTTTTCACTAACACAAATAATAATTATAATTTTTAATATTTTAATATATATATATAATATTATTATTAAATAAATAAATAATTATACCTAATTAAACCTAACTAAACCCTAATTAAATCTAATCCATCTCCGGCCCTCGTGCTCTCCGTCTCCGGCCGCCACCGCGCTCAGCTGTCGCCGCCGCTGCCCTCCGGTACAAGCCCAACCAGCAAGGATCTGACAGAAATGGTGGTCGCCGCCGCCTTGCCGCCCCTGCCCTCCGGTACAAGCCGAACCAGCAAGGATCCGACATAAATGGTGGTCGCCACCAGATCGAACCGTCGCGACGGCCAGATCTGGTGGTCCGCACCTCTCCGGCAACGACCCAGACCATGAAACCGCCTACGACGCCGCCGACAAGGTCCACATCATCGGAATCGACGAGCCCGATTCGTAAAATTGAGCCGTCGCGACGGCCAGATCTGGGTGAAGCTTCTGTCGGATCCTTGCTGGTCTTGACGGTCGAGCTTCTGTCGGATCCTTGCTGGTTCGGCTTGTACCGGAGGGCAGCGGTCTGGGTCGTTGCTGGAGAGGTGCGGACCACCAGATCTGGCCGTCGCGACTGGTTCGATCTGGTGGCGACCACCATTTCTGTCGGATCCTTACTGGTTCGGCATGTACCGGAGGGCAGCGGCGGCAAGGCGGCGACGACGGCTGTGTGCGGCGGCGGCCGGAGACGGAGAGCACGCTGGCCGGAGATGGATTAGGTTTAATTAGGGTTTAGTTAGGTTTAATTAGGTATAATTATTTATTTATTTAATAATAATATTATATATATATATATTAAAATATTAAAAATTATAATTATTATTTGTGTTAGTGAAAAGTCAGATTTGCCCTCAAATTATTAGTTAAATTGGGTATTCAATTATGGGTAAAATAGTCATTTCATAATCATATCAATTGAACCAACCAGACCAGTTTAACAAACCAAAATGATTGAGGGCATTTTAGACTTTTTGACGGACCAAATCAGTTAGATTTAATAGACGTTGGGCTATGTGTCGCTTATTTAAACTTGAGGTATGTTATTCGAAAAACTGGAAGTTGGTGTATTAAATTTGAAACGTGATTTAGTTGAGTGTAGTCAACTGTCATTACCCCTAAAATTTTCATTTGAGTGTTGAATAAAGCGAGACTTGCGTCAAATTCAAGAGGATCCAAAGGGTTAAATCGTTAATGAAACCCAATTTTGCATATAAGTGTAACCTTTTTTTGATAAGTTTCAGAATATTATTGCAATAGAAAAACAATAATATAATAAAGGAAAAGAGGAGAAAACTAAAAAACAAACTAACCGGAACTCAGATAGTGTCAACCCTTAAAATAAAATAAGAAAATACAAGAAGCGGTGACTAAATCCAAACATGTATCGTAGTTTGAAGTCTGCTCTGATCTGAACATTGTTCCAAGACTCTACAATGAAAGGTAAGAAATCAGATTCCTCAAACCATGCATTGATGAACTTAAATGGTTGCAGCCCCAATTTTTCAAAGAGGAATTGAGCAGGAAACGGTCAAGGTGTATTTACGTCCAGATAATTAGAAGCCTGGATCATTGATGAATCTAGTAAAAGCTAATATGTCCATTTCAAATTGGAATCAAGCTGAGCGCTCCGAAAGATCACATATTACGTAGAAATCACTGACCAGAGAATGAGTTGATCGGTAATGAGTTGTCCAGAGTTGCATCATGTCAGGGGAGAGCAAGGACTATATACACTCAAAAGAGTGCAATGAACACAGATGGTTGATGCATACTTGAGATAAAAATAGTAATGTTGATGGACGAAGTGCTAGTAATGGAGAATATGGATTTGAGCTAGGCCGAATGTGATCCACCGAGTTCCCAATAGAGGGAATAAAGAAAAAAATGTCAAACTCGCGAGAAGCCGCAAACTCTGAATTGAATATGAAAAAACTCTTCACATTTAGTTTCCTGAATTAGGAAGATCGATACGATGATGGGATAGGAGGGTGGCAACGTGTCGTCGTGATCCAAGAGATGATCCTCTTTTCTAGTATACCCCGAGATGATCCTCATGCCGAGGATCAATTCTACGCTCGCTAGAATCAATAACATAGCTGAGGTCTGATTTTATTTGCTCGATGTGTGAGATAATATCCTCCTCGGTATTCTTGACTTTGAAACTAAGAGACTTGCAGTATGCCCAGGTTTGTTGAGCCTGAAGCTTCAACTCTGCCGATGAGGTTGGACTTGCATTTTGGCTATGATTGTGTTACTACGTTTAGTATTGGCATATTCTTTGGTACGAAGTCAAGATGTCTGACAACATGTTGCAACACAGTTAGTGCGACATGACACTCGCAGGATTAGGCAAGACATCGAAGACTTACTGTTTTAAACACAGAAGTTTTGCGCGCAAAGAAATAAAGACATGAATGAATTAGGCAAGGTCCAGCAGGAAGAAAGACACGCAAGCAAGATTTAATATAGGTGGCAACGCCAACTTGTCGCTTGCCAGAAACGCAAGAAGGAAAGAGACTTTCTAATCGGAATAGGAATCCGATTAGGCAATATGATTTGCTATAAAAGCAGGTGCTACCCCCTTAGCAACTCAGTCCTTTCTTTGTGCTAAATTCTCAGAGCTCTTAACCGTGTACGACTAGCGGATTGAGAGGCTGATCAATTTAGAGAGGACGTTGTTGATTGCATACATTAAGTCGAGGAGATTTGAGTGTTTGTAATCTATTGAGTTTTGATTCGTGATTGAAGACTCACGAAGAAGATTGTCGAAGACAACACAAACGAGCATAGTCTTGCTCGAAGGGTGGAATTGAGACGTTCTCAAAGACAGGGGGAGTCCCTGGTCGAGGTTGTTCACGGTGAGATCTCTAGTAGCTTAGGAAAATAGCTTGTGTGATAGCTAGTTGATGCTTGAAGATGTACTATTGACTACTGAATAGTGAAAACCTTTCCACTGGTAGAGTGCCCCAAGACGTAAGTACGGAGTCATTGAGTGTGTCTTATGTTTACTGCTTTATTATTTATAGTCCATAAAATGTGATTAAGCAAGTTTTCGAACCAATCGTTACAACATTGTGTTCGACATCTTGTTCCTGCTACTTAACAGAATTTCAGACTGATTTCTTAATTTTCGTTCCCAACGGTCCTAAAGGAGGCATGTTTTTATTCAGATTACGAATACCCAAGGTTGGGGGGTTAGGAGGCGCTGAATTGGAGGCTACTGATGTGGTTGGTTGTGTCTCTTCGAGTGGAGGGTTTTGTTGAACCTACTGGTCAGAGATCACCGGAGCTGCAGACCTCTTATCAACATGGTCGCTAGGGTCTGGGAGAAAGTCAACCTCCTCATCCGAGTTAGTGCCCTTAGCTAAATCAGAATTATTATCATCTGATTCGTTCCCATTATTGGAATCAGCCTCGTTATCATCTTCCTGGTCCTCAGAGTCTGTTTCCCCATCCGAGCTTGATGTTTTTGTGGTTGTGGGTTAATACGGGACGAGTGGGGCATCTTTATTATGAACAAGATTCACCTGGGATATGTAATTGGATCTCTTGTGTTTGATTTTTACGTTCCATTGTTTAGATTGAAGATCACTCGTGTGGATAAGTACAAAACCCCGACGGAGGCTCTTTCTATTTTGAATAGAGTGATGAATTGCCACAGGAGTTCCGATCGTCGCAACCACACAATCGAGGGATTTCGGAGACCAATGAGAGATGGGAAGACTTATGATTTCAACCCACACAAAACGACCTGCATCGGATATGAGATTGTTGAGTTCCGAGAACCTAAAAAACCATTGCCTCAACCAGCTCCATCATGTTCCTCTCACTGTGATTAGCAAATCTTCATCTAGAAAGGAGAGTGTGAAGACTCTATCATTGACTGGTGATACGGATGTGTCTGAGACATCCAACGAATGAAATTGAGTTTTGATTGTGTCGGGGTCTGAAGAAGAGTTCGATACTGCAATAATTGTTTGATTCAAACTAGCATTGAAGAATCTATTTGGATGGAGCGAGCGGGATCTTGAGGGTGGGGTTGGAGATAGCGCACGGGAGCACGTGCAGGATTTGGGTGTGAAACCGACCTCCGTATTTGGGGATGATCGGAGCTCTTGTAAGGGTTGGGTGGCATCGACCAATCAGTAGGGTGATGAGAGGGTTTAGGTCTGGCTAGAGTGACCAGGAGTCGTTCTCCGGAAAAGGATCAGCCATCAAAAGCGTAGATTACTTTGAGGGCCTCAGTATGCTTAGGGTAGTGCACAAATCCAAAGTGTTTACCTCTTAATGTAGTCGATCTGACTATGTCAGCTCTAAGTGGTTTGTCGATTTGAGAGAAGATCGAAAGAAGCTTGGCGGATGAGTATTTTTGGGGTATGTTGCAAACAAAGAGTGTCGAGGTTTGTAGCAACGAATAGTTGTTTTTGGAGCGTGAGGGGGTTGGATGAGGAAGATTGCGGTGGAGAGGAGCCGCCGCGACGACTGGAGTTTTGTGAGAGCTTCGCATTAGGGTTAGTGTTTACCTTCGCCTTGGTTCTTTCACGTGTGCAACCTACCGGCCTATCTGAAAACCTATTCTAGAAGCTTCGCAGATAAGTCCAGCAGGCAAAACAAGACCTCAATCGGGTCACTCGGCATGTGCACCTAGCACGTTCGCACGGTCAGTTACAGACTTGGTGCCTATTTCTCAATTGATGAAGTTGATCAATACCACTATTCTTATATTTTAAATGGAATTTTTTACAAATGGAATGTTTTAAGTTAATTATTTAATTCTTAATAATTAAGCCAACAAGAACATCATAGTAAATCACCAACTCTCATGTCCTTTTATGTAAGACATCAACTCTGAAACTCTAACGTTAAACTTTTCAATTAATTACAAAAACAAAAAAATAAGAAAAAACACAACATTTGCACCCATTTTTCCATTAACACAAATTACCCCCAAAAATAGATTTCTCGAACAGAAATTTAACATATTTTAGAGAATAAAAGGAAAAGAAAGCACCTTTCTCATGTATTAGTGCTAATGAGAAAATTAGTAATAATCCCTGATTTGTGTAGGTGTATATTCGCGTACAAATGATATATTCAGGTACAAATATACAAATACATGACTGCCGCATGATATAAGAATCAACGCTTGAGATGAAACTAAATTAACAATGGGACGGAGCGTAATTAATGTGTCTTCCTTACCTCATAACGCAAAAATTGTCTTGATGAGAGGGGAAATACGTCATTTGACTATCTATAAAATTTGAATTGAGATTCGTTTTCCTTATTATTCGCCCACAATATTTTTTTTTCTTTTTCTTTACTGATATTCCTCTTTGTTCAGTCCACATACGTCAATTAAATGGTTGCTGAAATGTAATATTCCATTGTGCCATTAAATAGTTTCTGAATTGTAATATTTCATGCTTCCATTTTATCCATAGTTTTATTATTACGTTTCGTCCATAATTCAATTGGACAAACACTTATTTCATGTATCATTCATTACATGTGTAGTTACGACAGTTTTAGAGATTGGCTGATTTTTAAAGGAACTAGAGAACATGTCACAGAGAATGTCGAAGCATCATATGCGACATCTTGTGTGACATTGGGGACGGCGTCTCGGCAAACATCCTGATAGATAGAAATCAGGAAAGTGCAGTTTCTACAGAAAGTACGAAGACAGTCTGAAAATTCCAGAAACGACTTCAAATCTGGAAAGAAGAAAGACGGTGATTAAGAGGAAACCCATTAGGGTTAGTGCTCATCCTCGATTGCTATAAAAGTTTAGGCTACCCCCTTAGCAATCGTGTGGTTCTTTATTTGTGAAATTTTGAATCGTAGCCGAGTCAAGAAGTCGAACACGAAGTCGTAACTTGTGTATCGACTACTTGCCTAAATTGCAGACTGTGGTAAATAACAACCAAGCAATAATAACGACACCAGAGATGATTACCCAGTTCGGTGACTCCGCACCTACGTCTGGGGGCACTTTGCCAGTGGAAAGGTTTTCGCTATAAGGTAGTCAATAATACAACTTCAAGCACCAACTAGCTATCACACAAGCTATTGTCCTAAGCTACTATAGATCTCACCGTGAATAACCTCGACCAGGGTCCTCTCCCCCTGTCTTTGAGATCCTCTCAATTCCACCCTTCGAGCAAACGGCTATGCTCGGTGTCGTAGTCTTCTTTGACGGAGTTTGTGAATCTTCAATCACGAACACAAGAACCCTAACCGATCAAGCACTCAATCTTCACGACTTGATGTTTGATCGGAGCAAAGCCGTTCTAGCAAACTTAATCAACCTCTCAACACGCCAATGGTGCACAGTTAAGAGCTCTGAGAAATTTGGCTAATTTAGAACAAGAACGGATGACTGCTAATGGGGAAGCTTCACGCTTTTTATAGCAGCTCTACATTCCTAATCTTTCTCGGATTAGGAATAGGAAGTTTCAGACTTCCTGAATAAATTAGGCAAGCAGAGTTGCCGCCTTTGCTGACGTGTTGCAGACAGCTGGAAATCGCCTGGCTTGTCGACGTCATTCTCTTGCGCTCCAAGTCTTTGTGACGTCATTCTTCTTTCGCTCCAAGCGGCGTCGAAATAGGAAAGCTTCAGGCCTTTCTTAATCTGGACGTAATACGTCGCTCCACATGTCATGTAACATGTTGCACTGACTTCTTACTTTTGCGCTAAAAAATTATGCCAACACTTAAATGTAGCAACAATTTGTTTCCTAGCAATAATTTGCAAAGCTCTTAGACGTGAAGGTTTGCGGGCTGAGAGATTGCAAATTGAGCTGAGGATATTGTGTATCACATAACTATTGAGAGTTAGGTGATTGAGGGTTTGCTGATCGCGTGAGGGAAGACTGCACGCAACCACCAAGTTCAACGGAGACTTGAACCGATAGAGCAAGGCGGTTGCTCGAAGAGTGGAATCAAGACGGAGTCTTGGATTTAGGGGGAGACCCTGAGATAGGTTGCATTGTAAAACGTAGCATAAAGTATAGATCTAGGTTTGATCACAGGTACTTGTATGTTCTGACGAATGACTGATAAGTGAAACCTTTCCACCATGCTGAGAGCCCCCAAACGTAGGTGATGTTGCACCGAACTGGGTAAACAATTTGCTGTGTCATTGTTTAGAGTTTTATATTTTGTGTCCTACGTTATCTACACAAGAAGTCATACGCATTGTTATACCTTCATACGTAACATTGTGTGTGACATCTTGCACGACTAGTTGATCAAAATTTCAACATGATTCAACTGTTACCATTACATGCATTTGGTTTTCCATAATTTCATGATTCCATTTGTCATACTGTATGACTCAAATATTACATAGTTAAATTCAACGAGGTGTTTAATATTCCATGTTTTCAATTACCCAATTTCCATTATTCCATTCCCCGTGTAACATTGACTTCATGATTTTATTTACACGATTTCATTCATTCATACATATAATTTTCATGGTTTCATTGTGCAATTTGAATGTTAGTATCGAATCATTAATGTAAATGAAAATTATGCATTTGGATCAATGCAACCATATAACACTTGTCACGGAACAATAGAAATAATAATCATGTGTATGAAACAATGCAAGAATTTGACAGTGCCCATGAAAATATGGGAATACAAATAACCTACATAGAACAATGTGAAAGCATATAACACTCCTCATGAAACAATGAAAATAAATATATTGTTCATGAAACAATGAGAATAAATATATTGTTCATGAAACAATGAAAACATATGACTGTCAATAGAACAAGTGGAAAATTATGAAAATTCAATAACAGCTTCTGATAAATCGATTGGAACATCATTCGAGTCTTATGGTCCTTCATGATTCGATTAAGTAAAGTCTTCGATTTTTGCATCTGAGCCCAATACAATAATTCGTAGACCATCAAGCCAACGAAAAACATAGTAAATAAATCCATAATACTTGTGTATCAGGATTCGACAACCCGCACCATCCACATCTCCGTGTTCTAGTAATTGCGGAACAAAAGAGGCATCAGTAAATCGAAAAATGAGAATCCATGTCTACCTTACCTCACGTTTTGCCGAAAACATTGGCATATGTAGGGCGGATTGGATTTGGAGGTGGGTCATATTGACAGCGGGCGCGACGGATTGGATTTGGAGGCGCGGAGGATTGGACACAGTTTTGTTGCAACGAACGGTGGAAAGATCCATAGCATTGGAGCTTCACAAATTCAAAAAAAGTCAAAATGAAAAAAATGGTCGCTAAATTAAATAGAATAGTGCACAAATACCTCAAAATTTCCTATCATAACATCCATAATTGATTAGTATTAATTCATCAAATTATCACCGTACCCTTTTGATTGGTTTTATTGTATACTAATTCATGAAATTAGTGATTAATCTCAGCTATTAATAAATTACATATGATGGATGTAATGTATTCCTATATTTATATCTAAAGCATCATTTTTCAAGAATTGCATCCTGATTTGTGTAATCTCGGTCAACAAGAGAGAACACAAGAAATCGAGCAAGCTAACCCTAACTTTGGTTCCCAATGGAAGAGAAACGCCCGATCGCTGAACTGTCGGCGACTCCCTCACAGTGACTCCCTGCTTTGGCTGCTTCTCCGAACATGAGCCACCGAAGCTCTCGAAGCTGAATCGGCGGCTTCTCCCCAACGCCAAACGGAGAGAGAAATTAAAGAGACATGAAACCATAAAAAGTTACAGACCAAAAAGTCTTTTCGTGTTCAAGGTATTGCGGAAGAGCATCCCGACTACGAGTACTCTTCATTTGCAACCACTAAAAACACATAAACTCCTAAATCAACATTTAAAAATTGAAAAATTGAAATCGAATTGGATTTGATAAAATTGAATTAGAGAGAGGAGAAATAAAACAAATGTCAAATGGTATCATTTGTGAATTTGATTGACCATTAAAGTTATATTACTCATTTCCCGTCTAAAACTAACTGAAAAGCTAACCTATTGTAATTGAGTGGTAAAAAAGAAACTCAACGCACTTAACAAAAAAAAAAGAAGATGTAGTTACATAATAAACTCGTCAAAGTAAATGTAGTTACGTGAAATCATCCATGTATTCTAATAAAATATTGAATCTAATTATAACATCCGTTGAACTTCATGAGTCACAGTCTGATTAGTTTAACAGATGAGAGCGATCTGTTATTACAAATTTCTGGGTTCATGACAACATCAACGGGATAAGAAAGTCCACCAGAAAGTCAAAGAAAAATTCAGAAATTTTGAACATGTCCTCCTCAGCCGACCACCCCCACTGTGGTGTTTATATATGTGTCCAAAGATTGCTCCGTAAATAATGGACTCTGGTTAATCTCCAAAGCACAGTCATCGACGACAAGTGAGTGAGCCATGGGAAGCAACAACCCACCAATCCTCCTCCTCCTCTTCCTGATCCTCTGCGGCACAGCTCACTGCCGCTTTGCCACCGACCTCTCCGATGGGCCCCACATCTCGGCGGCGACTGAGACCTGCGACGAGACCTACGGGTTCATGCCCTGCACCACCACCATTCTCGGCAACCTCTTCCTCATTCTGGTTTATGGGTCGCTCATGTATCTCGCCGCCACCTACCTCTCCGGCGGGAGCGAGCTTCTGCTCGAGATTCTCGGCCCCGGGATTGTCGGCGGCTTGTTCCTCCCCATGCTCGGAGCTCTCCCCGACGCTATGCTCATTTTGGGTACTCTTTTCTTCTCTGTCTTTGATTGCCCAGATAGAGTTTCTGCTTCATCTAGAGCTGATTCGTTTTGTTATAACAGACTCTAATTAACTTTAACTTGAAGAATTCACTTCTGGGTTGTGTTTATTCAACCAAAAAAATCAGTGGATCATGTTAAAAATGGAAACTTTAAGTTGACTGAATCAAATACTGCATTTCAATTGATAGTTTAGATGGATGAGAAAAAGGCTAAACTTGGGATCCAAATTATTTGAGTATGTTAGAGACCTACTATTTGGAGAAAGCTTGTAATGGTTTGTATTTTGTTGTTCAGATCCAAATGCTGACTTCTGCTATCTGTCATGCCATATTCTTTATTTAGCCCTTACACCTCTTCTACATGCTGCTGCTCTTATGAACACGGCCTTGAGATTATTTTTCTGATTGTTATTGGATTAATTTATTTGACCTCTGTGCATCTTTGCACAAAGCAAATATCTTTATATGAATCAGGGTCCCTTTTTGCTTTGTTTATTCTGTATTGCATAACCTTAGAGCATCACTGCACATGTTAGATTGGCATTGTCAACAACTAGTTTATTTCTTTCTTTTCAATTTTGTTTGTATTCCAAAATGTATTTGTGTATTATTCTTCTGTTTTTTCGATTGGTACACTCACCCACCTGGTTGGTTCAAAATAATACTAGTGATGAAGGTAAAATTTGAACTTGAAGTGTAGATAGAGCATGCTACCCTCACTTGAATGAAGGGTCTAATCGAATATTGTCCATATTAGATGTGTGGAATTTTTAGAGGACGAATGAAAAGAGAAGAAAGGGACATGACATTTAAATGATATGTTGCTTTTGTTATTGTAATTTACTTGTAGTGAAAAATAATGTAGTCCGTCTTCCCAGTTTTCTTTGTTTACAATCAGATAGTATCAGGTATCATTGGTCTAGAGCTGGTTTAAGAACTCTTATGCAATGTTTGGATTGATTGCAATTTAAAGTGAGGGAAAGATCTAAAAACAACTATGAAGTAAATTACTTTTTTTTTCCTCTCAAGAACCTCTATTTCCCTCCACAATTCCAAGATCTGAATAAAGACTATTTTCCTTCTAATATTAATGATATGGGCTCACCCCTTTTCTACTATTTTCTGATCTGAAGATCATTGAAAAATTCATACATTTGGCAGTACATTTATTTCATTTGTACTGACGTTGCATCCTTAGCATTTATTGTTTTATGGTGCTACGTACTATACTTGACAGTGATTAAATTGATTTTGGCGACGTTACATAATTTCCTTGGTTTTTTTTGAGAACCCTTAATTCTTTGGTTTTGAATTCTCAATGACTAATAAAAAATTTCTCAGCCTCTATCCCATCCTCTTCGACTACTGCACTCCTATTTGTTGTCCTCTCTGCTGTGTGTTGGTAATGATTAATCTCTAGTAGCTTCTAATATATACTCTCTTGTTTCTCTAGTGTCTGGACTCTCAGGAAGTACAACAACGGCTCAAACTCAGGTCTCTGTTGGGATGGGTCTACTGGCTGGATCGACAGTCATGCTCATTACTGTTATATGGGGATCCTGTGTTCTTGTTGGCAAGTGTGACATTGAGAACAAAGTTGCAGTTGACGGAAAAGATACAAAAGGATTTAGCTTAACTGGTTAGTCTTTTTCTTGCACAATTTTACTAGCCGTTAATAACAGTCAAGTTCTATGCTGAGGTTACCTTCTGTGTTCAAATTATCTTCCTAGCTCCGTCTCAATTCCATTGATTCTTAATCCACAAAATTTCTCCGTTTTTCAGAATCTGGGGTTTCTACGGATATATGGACTTGCTATGCTGCAAGGATTATGATCATATCCATTATCCCGTTTCTTATAGTCCAGTTACCACAATTTCTCAGCTCAACTTCGGCAAGACGCTTGGCGGTTTTGGTTTCACTTATAGTTTCAGTTGCACTGTTGATTACATACTGTGTTTATCAGGTAAAAGTTCTTGTTTTATATAAATTTTGTTACCTTATATGGGACATAGATCATAGCTTATTTTCAGCCCAAACTACAGATTTTGAGATGATTGTTTTTTTCTTGCATGATAAGGCCATTTTCAGTTTTGTTTTATGAATATTCTTTTTGAAGAGTATGAAATGAATATTTGATCCGTTTTTGTTTTATTGATCTCATTTACTCTTACTGGCACAGGTTTTTCAACCTTGGATCCAAAGGAGGAAAATTGCTTATGCCAAGCATAAGCATGTTATATCAGGAATTTTACGACATTTAAAGCAACGGGCTATCGGGAGGCTCCTTACTGATGACGGAGAACCTAACAGAGAAGTCATTGCAAAGTCTGTTTTCTATTTCTCACATGCTAAAACAAGAAACTGTATTTGGTGTTGAAATTGCTGAATTTTACTGTTATACATGCAGGCTGTTTGATGTAATCGATGAGAACCACGACGGACACCTTTCAGTTTCTGAACTAAAAGCACTCATTGTTGGGATCCGTTTTGAAGAGATTGACTTCGACAGAGATGATGCCGTGAATAAGCTGATGGATGATTTTGACACGTCTTCAAATAGTGAGGTTGACAGGGAAGAGTTTTTCAATGGCATCTCTAAGTGGATCAGAGAAGCAATGCGATCAGGGGACAAATCTGATAATTCTGGTCCTCGCACAATGAAGTTCTTATCTAGCTTTGACAGAGTATGTTTATTATGCTCACTTTGAATCTCTTTGTATCATTGCATTGCTAGTCTTGTGACATCTGGGATGTTGTATTTAGGAAACAAAGCTCGAGCATTCCCTGTTGGGGGCGCAAGAGCAAAGTGACGAGGTTGTTGAGGGAGTTGAAAACCCCAGGAAGATCACCATCAAAGCCGTATTAATGTTGATACTTGGAACTATTATTGCTGCTGCATTTGCCGATCCCCTTGTAGATGCCGTTGACAACTTCTCAGATGCTACAGGCATTCCGACTTTCTTCATCTCGTTTATTGCACTGCCTTTGGCCACCAACTCTAGTGAATCCGTGTCAGCAATTATCTTTGCCAGCCGTAAAAAGACGAGAACATCTTCACTGACGTTTTCTGAGGTTTGACTAAGTTTTCCTTCCTATAGCTATTCACCCAGAACATTTTATAGCTAACTTGCAAATCATGGTTGAATATAAGTATACACATACATAGTCTATACTTGAGCGCTGCACAACGCATGATCCCTAACGAACGAGTTTGTTGATGCAGCTTTACGGCGCGGTGACCATGAACAATATCCTCTGCCTATCGGTTTTTCTAGCCCTTGTTTACGTGAGAGGGTTGACATGGGACTTCTCAGCGGAGGTGCTGGTTATTCTGATTGTCTGCGTTGTAATGGGAGCCTTTGCCAGTTTCCGTACAACCTTCCCCGTCTGGACTTCATCAGTGGCTTTCCTCCTCTATCCATTCTCTCTGGCACTTGTCTATGTTCTCGATTACGTTCTCGGCTGGTCATAGAGATTCAGCGTTTCCTGGGGAACTTTGCGGATGCTAAGGTTTTTGTTTTGTTTTCTGTACCATGCTTTCCATGTTTCATTTGAGATTGTTGAGACTACCTCAATGTTGTTGATGCTGTTTTGCTATAACTTTTCTCAATACATTGATTTCCATCGCTCAACAAGCCTATGCATTGACTTGCACTGTGCAGTAAAGTTCCAAATAAGAACTCGAGAGCACTCTTTAGGTTGGAAAGTCGCACCAAACTGTTCCTTTAGTTGAGTACCCATTTTCCATTCCATGTAGAAAACAATGTATACAAAAAATTTCACTTGGCGGGTTCTCAACCATGTCCGCCTCTGCACCTCTCCCACCCTTCTTGTTTCTCTTTCAAGTCTACGACAGCTCCGTCGACGAAACTACCGTTTCCAACGCCTACATGAGAACCAACACCGATTCTACTTCTTCAACCCAAAGCCTAGATATGCACCGACGATGGAGAAGATGCAGAGGTAGGATAATCAGGATTATCTGAAATTAAAGATTTGAATTGTTACTTGAATTTGATTAATTTCAGATTTGAATAATTTTGTGTGTTTAAAATGTGTGAGAGAAGTGGGAGAGAGCAAAAGAGTTTCAAAAAAGATATGTAGGGTTATTTTAGTCTTTTAACATAGTTAAAAATGAAAAAACTGTGTGAAAATCTCTAAACTAGGGTGCTCGCCAAGTGAATTATTTTTGGGTGTAATTATGTGTTAAAATGTAAATTGTAGATGTATTAGGTGAGGTTTCTCCCTTATTATAAATGGATAATTACTATGGTGTTGTGAGCCACGCACGTGTATGGCCGCCACCATATCTTACTCACCAAGCAAATGGTTGAGTCGGTGGACTAAGCTCTATTTAGCTTGCTACTCTCAATATCCATAGAGTAAAAATTGAGAGATGCTTCTTGAACAGAGAATAAATAAAAGGTTTGGAGACGTTGCTCCGTTGTTCTTCATGTTCATGTTGTTGTTCTCTCATTCATTTAGTTTTATGTTGCTCTCAATCTTGATTTACAATACGTTATCAACACGAGACTCTACCAAATTAATTTTCATTTTATATTATGATATTCGTTATTCTAGTATATTTATTTCATATCAAATTTGTTTTGCTTCTGTTTTAATGATCCGATGATTTTGGTACGAGATAGCAAATAGGTGAAGAAGCAAATAACAAAAGTACCGTTGTTTTAATCGAATTTTTGTATCGTTGTATATATTTGTGAACCTGAAGTTCGTATACAATTCAACAAACGAGATCTCTGTACAGTTGATTGTGTTATACACATTTAAGTTGATATGTCTTTATGCCAGAAGTCAAAAGACGAAATTGATGCATCTCGGGACCAGGAGTTCCTAAAGATAAAGGCCCGAAACCTGAAGTTTATATTTACTTACATCTTTCATTTTATTATATGTTATTATTATTTAAACCCAGTGAGTTAACCTACGGTAGGTTATACCTCCATCGGTGCTCAAAGTGTGGTACTGTATTTATTTATACATGTCATTTATATTATGTTATTTATATATACTATATGTCTTATTGAACAGAACCCGAAGTTCTAATTGGATGTATAACCATTCAAAAATACATGACCAGAAGTCATATGAATACAGAACACGAATTTCTGATTTAATTATTTAAATATGTTTGACCATAAGTTCATACAGACTCGAAACACGCAGAAATCGAAATTCTAACTCAATGCGCATTTATTGAAACATATGACTCGAAATTCATATAGTATACGGAATCTGCAGTTCTGATTTAGTATATATTCATGAAAATTTTCATAACCCGAAGTTCATGAAATATACATAATTTAAATTTCTGATATTCTGATTAAAAATATATATCGATGTATTATATCACGTGATACCAATATTCAAAAATTTATTAGAACCGGAAGTTCTAAACATAATCAGATTAGTTGTCAAATGTGGAATATCGAGCTTGATGAAAATTTATTTTGAACCCGAAGTTCTAAACATTTCCTGCAGGATAGATAAAAATACCGATTTTTAGTGTAGATCCTAGAAGCAACAATTCTCATATCTAACCTTCGTATATCTGCCGAAATGGATATCATATTGAGACCTCAAATGATATGGTGAAAAGCGTGCAATGAATAGTTATATAACTTAACGAACCTGAAGTTCTTTATCTCAAATATTTGTGATTTTTCATAATCGTCTTGGATCAACGATGATGTATAGAATTATTCAAAATTTATGTGGACATTCATTGAAAATCCAGAAGATATTATTGTCCAATAAAATTATTTGTACCGCTTGTTCACAAGAAAATTCTATGGTCCAACCCTCTCAAACCAAGGTTAGTATTGAATTTCTATAATTCTTTCAAATAACTCTGAGAAATATATGTGATTTTATTTGTTTACGGTAATGTTGACGCATCCCGAAGATGGTCACATATTTGTTTAATTCCAACTCATAATATTGCATTTTGCTAAACTGTTGGCATACATTACTTAGTTAAGAGCACATTTCTCTGATCACAATCTATTCGCCTTGATAATATTTTAAATATCATCAATATTCTCATATAAAATTTGATATATCATGCATAAATTGAGAATGTTTTCGTTTCATCATCTATTATCATGCATTTTGAACACTTGAAGTTTGATTTATTTACTGCACAATTTATATATTGCTATGAGACAACATTTCTACATCTGTATAAAGAGAAAGAGCCTTATGAAATTAGGCATGAACTTTCGTGAAAAGTAAATATTATGTCTCATCTAGATCCACACACATTACAATGTGAGAAAAAAATGCAGTAAATAAGTTTGCAAAATGTTGCAAACTAAATGCCTAAAGCATTTGTAGAACACGCATGATAATCAATAAAGAATTGATCATTTCTAGCAGTCTCTGAAGAACTGGATATGAATCTGATGCACGTTGTCACTACTTATTTATACGGTATTTTGGACAATGATAATATAAGACTCGTTGAAGGAGTTAAATTGCCTGAAGCATTGGTGAAACACACATCTGAGAATTAAGATAAATGATGGTAATGCAAATGGAAGCAGCAAATTCATATAGTATTTGCCCGAAGCATAAGAGACAAATATGAGTAAAATATATTGTTACTCATAAATAAAAGAATCAGATTAATAGATAAATAGTTCTAGATGAACTGCTAGTTCTTGAAGAACTACCGATTCAAAGATAAATTATTAATTCCTGAAGAACCATTGGATTATAACGAACCGTCAATTCCTGAAAGATCATCGGTTCAAGTTTAACATTCGGTTTTTGTAGAACAGTTGGTTCCCGTAAAAACTTCTTTTTCAAAATTGTTAATCTTCCTCTCTTCAATTTGATGTACTATAAGTCTGAAATGAAACTCGTATGAGAAAGTTATGTTATTCAAAAATGAAAAACTGTTTTTAAACATCGAATTTTAATTTTTAAAATTATTTTTTATGCAAAGTTATTTTTTTATTATTTAGTTTTTTAAAATTAATATTTATACTAAATGTATTTTAAAGATTATAAAAAATTTGTTGTCGTTTGATGAAATTTTTGACAAAAACTTAATTCTTCGAAATTGTTGATCTTATGATTCTCTTCGGCTTGATATACCATGAGTCTAAAATGAAGCTCGTATGAGAGAGTTATGTCATTCGGAGGTTTTGATATATTATTAATAATTAAATATATTAATAATAATTATTATTATTATTATTGTAGCTATTAAAATAATGTTAATTATTAAGAAAAAATATTTCTTCAAAATCGTTGATCTTTCGATTCTCTTCGATTTGATATACTATGAGCCTGAAATAGAGTTCGTATGAGAGAGTTATGTCATTAGAAAGTTTCAATAATTTTTTAAATATAGGGGCATTTTCGTTATTTCCAAAAAATAATTAACAGAAATTACAAAAAAGTTAACGAAGTTGGTCGTTGATCTTTCGATTCTCTTCGATTCGATATACTATGAGCCCAAAATGGAGCTCGTATGAGAGAGTTTTGTCATTTGAAAGTTTCAATATTTTTTTAATACAAGGGCATTTTTGTCATTTTCAAAAAAAATTAACAGAAAACTGAACAGAGTTAGGCTAAGTGGTACTTTAGTAAACCTAGGGGGCTGTGAGTTAGCATCTTTCTTTCGGGGGATGTAAGTAGGATTTCTAGAAACCTAGGTGGAGGTAAGTGGTATTATCCCAAAAATCAATGTTAGGAAAAAAATGTCAAACTAGTCGGTCAAATGAGTTGACCAGTATCGTTGATAGATCTTGTAAAGAAAATAATGTCTTCATTCAGAGTTCAAATGATGCAAAATTAAACATCATGCTGAAGATAATTGAGAGCTCTACAATTTTGAAGAAGGAAGTTTGCTCATCGAAGTTCTAGAATTTCAAGTTATTGCCCAATCAAATAGGTTAACCAACAACCCGTCGACCGAACTTGCAACTTCTATAACTTACACATCCGAAGTCCAGATTGAGCATATGTTAATAAAAAGTAAAAATCTCACAACCATCCCTAAAAGGGACTCAAGAAAGAAAGAATCTTCAAGGAAGGACAAGATTGAAAAGGATATGAGCTCTTGTCCCCATTTTGGGTTCTTGAGTTCGTTGATTTCCTTTTTGTGTCCTTAATCTTATAATTTATTGATGTTTTATTGCTTAAACACCATGGTTGTGGGATAAAAACTCATAATTAGAGGTGTCCAAATACGGTTAACCGAATTTTTGGTTTCTAATTTTCAAAAGCAAAACCATGGTGTCTAACCAAAAATTAGAAACCATGGTGTTTCTTTTCAAAAGCAAAACCGACCGGAATCAGGTTATGACCGGACATCTAGTTAACCGCAAATTTCGGTTGCTTATTCCGGTTAAACCAGAACCAGATTGAATTTATAAAAAATAAAAGTTAACTGAAAAGTATCATTCGAAACCCTAGTTTTTGTTACTCCTCGCTGCCCTGCTCCGCCACCGCCACCTCCATAGTTGATGAACAAAAAAATAATATATCTTTAGAAATAGATGCTTGCTTATGCAGATGAGAGGAGGAGGAGGAGGAATAGGTTTATGCACGAAAGAAAGAGAGAGAGAGAGAGAGAGAGAGAGAGAGAGAGAGAGAGAGAGAGTGGGCAGAGCAGATAGATCGAGAGAGGGCAGGATGGTGAGGAAGAGAAGAGGAGAGAGAGTGTGGGGGGAAGAGAAGAGAAAAGAGAGGGTCGGTGAGGAAGAAGGATAAGGAAGATGTGTTGGAAAACTAAAATGGTGAGGTCAAGTGGGTTATTGTGAGGTGTACAACTCATTCATAAAATGCATGGAGAATAGAGAGCTAAGTGGCTGAATTTTGACCACTGATTCAAGAAGATGAATGTGGTTGGGATTGAAAATTATTTGTACTGGTTGGATTACCGGTCGGTTCCGGTTAACCATAGTTATCAAAATTTAGAACCGATGACTGGACCGATTTTGATAAATCAAAACCGAATCTCTCCCGATTCTTTCTAGTTCCAGTTTGATCTGGTTCCGGTCGATTTTTTGGTTTCTGGCTATATATGGACACCCTTACCTATAATCATGGGTGCTAAAAGTTTTGTATGACTTTAGCCATGAAAAGTTTTGTTTTATACTAGTTATGCATGATATGTTTGATTCTACTATAAGCCTCGTGTATGACTGTTAATTTAGCTAATTAATGATCAATTTTTTTATTCTTACTTGATTTCGAGAGGTAGGATCAAGGGTAGACTTAAGTAAAATCAAAAGATCGGTCCCTAGAGTGATTTCCCTTAGTTTCGAAAATTGTTGCTCTATGAGGCATCAAAGGTTAGTAATGATTCTTCAGAGGGTTGCTCATTCGGAGATGTTTCCATTTCCAATGCTGAGACACGTACTCAGTTTTATAACATAGGCCAAATATGCATGCATACTTGATTTATTGATTATTTGAACTTGAATTAGCGAAAGCTGTCAGTTTAGCACCCATAATTGCTAACTTCTTGATTCCTACAGTAATTAGTTTGGTTTTATTCATAATCTCATTAGTTCATATTTAATTTTCTTCATTTAATTAGTTTTTAATAATCCCAGTCCAATTGTTCAAGTAAAATACCACATTCTGATCTATGTGGAAATCGATCTAAATTTAAATTAGAATATAAATATATTTCATCGATCACGTTCTGGTGCACGAATCCTTGAGGCGCATAGCGGTGTGCACCTCTTCTCAGCTCATCAATAACAAATTAAACTTATTATAGTTAAAAGTATTTGTGTCTTTTTTCAGATTAATCCTTGTGTCTTTTCAAACTTACAAAATTAAATAGTAAAGTAATTTAGGTATGGAATGACCATTTTATCCCACTTCATTCTCACTCACTCTGCTCTATCTTCAACCTCTTGCATGAGAATTGGTTACAATAATTTGAGGAAAACTCCCAACAGTATTGTTGACACAATCAACCTACTCCAACAAAAAAATTCAACGCACTCAATCTTTGCCTCTTAATTTCACATCTCCTTCTTTCGTATTCAACCCAAACATGTCAGCGCCGGCAACATAGCTTCGCATTGCCGCATATCTTGTTCTTTATCGGTGATGTTTCACTGCTCGATTGAGGCCAGAGAAGGAGAAATCGCCGCAAATCTCTCTGGCCCTTTACTCGATTCCGTCGACCATCTCGTCGTCACCAAACAGTAAAGCAAGGTTGAGGAAGAGGTTGAAGATGACAGTTTAATTTATCATTCAATTATCAACAAATAATTATCTTATTTTAGAATTTTACAGAGTGCATTTTAAACTTATTATAAATCAATTATATTAGATTTAATAAAAATTATCTTAGTGAAATTAAAATATACTCGAGGTTATCTGTAAAAAAATTTAAAAATTGAGTATAGTAAACTCTGACGAAAAAAACCCTTAATATAATGAATTGAAATCATCCGTTCTATAAAACACACCTCTATACAGGGTTGGGGCTGGGTATGCCCTCATGAGATTAATAATACACTTAGAATTGAACAAAAAAACTAAAAATCAGTATTGTAATTTTTTGAGCAATTAACCCGCAACGAGGGTCCTCCACATCAACTTTTGAGGTGTCACATCAACACACTCATTCTCTGTAGACACTTACTTTTTATAGAACATGTTGTAGAACAGTGCGATGTGCGATGTTATTTGTAATATCTTATGAAATAATTAAAATTGATTAGATATAAATTTTTTAAAGAGACCAGATAAACCAAACAAAAATATCAGAGTCGGTCGTAAACTCTGACGAAAAAACCCTTAATATAATGAATTGTAATCATCTATTCTATAAAACACACCTCTATACAGGGTTGGGGCTGGGTATGCCCTCATGAGATTAATAATACACTTAGAATTGAACGAAAAAACTAAAAATCAGTATTGTAATTTTTTGAGCAATTAACCCGCAACTAGGGTCCTCCATATCAACTTTTGAGGTGTCACATCAACACACTCATTCTCTATAGACACTTACTTTTTATAGAACAGGTTGTAGAACAGTGCGATGTGCGATGCTATTTGTAATATGTTATGAAATAATTAAAATTGATTTAGATATAATTTTTTTAAAGAGACCAGATAAACCAAACAAAAATATCAAAGTCGGTCTCATCCATTTTCTGAGCAACCAAAAATATCAAGTATGAATAGAATAACGTTTGTTGAATAGAAGTTGAGCAAATAATAATAAACAGAAAATTAGAGCTGGAAAAAGTCATCTGAAAAGAAAATACACTTTTGGTCCTTAGCCATAAATCGTGACGTGAAGAGTGTCGTGTATATGAATATTAATCGTTTCTATCCTAAAAATCAACATGACGAATTAGATGGTATAATCAAATGCATTAAAATATTCATCAGAATCTGATGAGTGTGACAAATAAAAACAAAGATCGATTTATTTAGTTAATAAATCGTACTTTAAATAAAGATATGTGATTAACAGGTATTGAAATTAGTTTAAGAAAAGAACTTTAATACAACAAAATTCTAACCAGTATAAAACTTATTTGTTATTATCAGTAAAAATCTATATTAAATTTGTATACTATTAGTTTAGAAGAATAATTGCAATATAACAAAATTCTAATATATATTAAATTTGTTTGTTATTATCATTTTAATTTATTAATTAATTAAAAACGATTTAAATTATATTTTAGAAAATAGAACAATACTCATTCTTGTAGAATGATATGCCCCGTGGACATGTGAAGATTTTACTTATATATATATATTTACACACACACTCTCCCTTCTCTCTCCTACCATATGCACCTACTTCATTCTCTCTCATACCCTCCTACTACGTGAGACACACATTTTCTACCTTTTGTTGCAACCTCCACCAGGCAGGCCTAGAGTAGGCCCTCTCTCCCCACTCCCTTGTCATGGCTGACCTAAACTACCCGCAACTAAGGTTGTAGAAGTCGCACGACTCTATAAAGGCAGACAGGGGCCTTCCGGGGATGGCGAATTTTCATTTTTCTATGTTTAAACTTTTTAAATATAAATTAATTTACATATATAATAAAAATACATATTAAGCTACAAATTATAATTTTTGCAGCTTTTTTTAATATAATTTGTTTGGAAACAACCGACCCAAATTGGTCTTTAATCAAGTGAAATCACACAAAATTGGCTCAAAACGCAGAGTGTTACGCCCGTGGGGTTTTCTCCGCCATTGCGACCATGACGACCACCATTTACAACACTGCCCTCAACGGACATGGGGCCTCTATGGGGCCATCCACATCAGTTTTTGAGCTTCCAAATCAGCACACCTAGTCACCCACTCCCCGCAGATACTCACTTTCTGGAGGCCACAACAAGCAACTTTATGTTTACATTATTTAATTCAAAAATACTATTTATATACAATTAATTATTTTAACATCGTTATTCATATATAATTATTTAAAACAATTTAAACTGTTCTAACGGAGTATCTTATGAAAATTACAATTTATAAAAATTACATTATTATAAAATTGAAATACATGATTAATCAAATAAGCTGCGGCTTGTTAGGGTTTGTTTCGTTACAACTGGGCGAAGTCTTATGGCGCCGATCTACTACGGGTGTCGACGTCTGCGTGGTACTAGCGGCGACGTCAGCGTGGTGCGGCGGTAGAAGCAGAGCTCTAGTGGAGGTAGATCTGGGTCTGATAGAGGAATGGTCGGGTGGTAGATCGGGTTTTGATGGAGGCGAGGTCGGGTGGTTTGGGTATGGGCTGAGACGGGCGAGACTTGACTAGCAGATGGGTCGCGCATGGGTTGCGACGGCGGAGCATGGAGGTCTGGGGGATTTTATTTTTGGTTTGTTGGTAGGCTGGTACTTGGAGGAAACCAGAGTTATCTGCCGTCGGTGGGCAGACTCATGCAAGCATACCGAACTAGGGGACCTCGACTTGCTCAAAATTGAATACATGTCTTATTAGGATCGGTACTGGAAGGAAACGGGGTGTCCCTTGTGTCGATGGGTTGATCCGGTTAAACGCAATGAGTTGGGAGAATTTGAATTTCGCGATGCCCAAATTGATCGTAGGGTTGATCGAGTAAGCTGATTTAAGTCGGTCTGCAGCTAGATCACATGGCTTCTCCATCCGTATGAGTTGGAGGTCATGGTTCTGCATGATGTTAACTGGTTTGAGTCGATTGGTCTTCGGGGTTATTAGAGGTGTCTGTGTAAAGCATTTCGCAGCAAGATCACGGGGTTTCTCCATCTGTATGAGTTGAATGTCGTGACTCTACATGATGCTAAACGGGTCGAGCTGAACAACTTTCGAGAAATCATTAGCAAACGGTGTTACGTACTATCCATTATCGAAACTTCTATTCTTTGTTTTGCTCGTAATCAAATAACTCACGAATTGACCATGTTTGTTTTAACTGATAGTAGCTGGGATTATGGCGAGGGGTTTGTCCCATCATCCGTAGCTTCAGTTGTCCGGCTTGATGTCTAGTTAGTTGCTATTTAATTAATAAAATTCATTTTTACTTCAAAAAAATCTCAATTATAGAATTATAATATATCGAAATATATAATTTATTGAAACTACATTATTATAAAGCTGAACTAAGTGATTGAAATCTCAATTATAAAATTAAAATATATAGAAATAAATAATTTATAAAAATGGCATTATTATATAATTGAAAAAAAAAATTATCCCAATTATAAAATTAAAATACACAGAATACGTAATTATAAAATTAAAATACATCAAAACAACACTCGAATCTCCTCTTTTTCTCTTCTACCCTTTGCACCGGCGCTTTGTTACAACCTAGCTCCACTGTGGCAGCCTCGGAGTGGGCACTCCCTTCCCACTCCCTGTGACCAGCCTAATAGCCAACTGTCTTTTTGGTATTGAAAACCCAAGTTTAACCAGTTCTCAGAACAAGAACAGAATCCCATACCAAAGCAGAAATGGTAATTGTAGTATCTTTGTGGTCACACTCATTTGCCACTATGTGATGAAATTTTCAAAGACCCCACAAACACAAGACAAGACAAAGGACAATCAGATCCTACATTGTATCCACATGCAAAGGTTTGTTACCAATCAACTCAACCAAACACAAGTGTAAACCAAATGGCCACAAAAACAAGCACCAAACTTTGGCTTCATCAAACAAAAAAATCTACACCTCCCTGATCTCATCATCTTGTTTTCACATGTGGGTCTCTCACACACTCCAAGCTTTAGCTTACACATGCATCTTCTACCTCTCTCAATGAGAATGCAAAATAAACAGCAGTCAACAGGAAATCTGTAATTCCTACAACTTTAGATTGAGATCAATAGTTTCTTCTACTTGAGCGTTATAGCAGTTGATTGAGGTTGTGGCTCTGCTAGTTTGTGCCTTTTCCGGAGGAAAGAAGCTGTAAAATGCAGGTTGTTGATTCCATCCACTCGGTCCTGACTCAAACGTTGTATCTTCTGCACTTCCCTTTAACAATGTGAGATAACAAATGTCAAAACCATTACTACAATACTCGAACATATGAAGTGTTTGTGGTTTGATATTACTTACCTGGTAAGGTAGAGAGTCAAAATCAGGCAATTCGGGATTAGGGAAGGTTAGATAACACGAGCTCTGCTTGAATTTTGGAGCATGAGTCATTGTTGTAGGAGGGCCTAGTGTGAGGAAATCTCCACCAAAACCCGGTTTGTCTTTTGTCTTCTTCGAGTTGAGCTGTGACATGGAAGTAGAGCATGAAGGGACTTCTCTGAAAAAACAAGGCCAGGAGACAGCGATAAGAAAACAAGCGTAGCCATGAAAACTAGACAAGTTCATAATAAGCCGAGCTAACCTGAAAATGGGGTGGCTAGGTTCCAACATAAATGTGTTACCATTGCCATATGAAGCTGATTCATCAGACATTGGATGCGCAATGGTCGGAAGTTTGCAGTGAAACGAAGGGCCTGGCGGAGTTTCCATAGATAACGGGTATGGCCTCTTCAAGCCAACCATCTACACTACATTTCAACCAAATTCACTAAGAAGAAGCAGTAATTAATAGATCCAGGCATTGACATGTTTGCTGTAAGAAATGACACATACATAGCTCAAAATATGGTAATGATCTGATACAAAAGCAGAAGATGGGAAAGAGATTTGAATATACCTTATCTTCATCAGGCCACATTGGTCTGTAATTGCTATGAAAGCTTTGGTTTGAAGGGGGCTCTATCTGAAAATTTGGTAAAGATGATGATGAGACATTCACCTACAGAGAGCAAAAACAGTCACAAAATGAACAATAATCACAACCAAAACAGAAGTGAATGAGTGGAGTGGCATTACCATTGAACAAGGCTGTGATTCATAAGGCAAAGTTAAATTGGAATAAAATGGCAAAGCAGGAAGCACCTCCTTGGGAGGCCATCCTGTATCAATGGCATCAATGCTGTGAGGTGTTCTAAAGAGTGAATTTGGGGAATGTGGAAATGGGATGGAAGAGGGAGAGGGTTGATTGGGTTGATGGACTAGTGATAAAGATGAAGAAGATGCATCTTTGAATTGTTGTTCCTCTAGCCTGATTTTCTCAAGCTGAGCCACACCAAGTCCTCTCTGAGGCACTTTTTTCTGTTTACCCTTTTTGGTGGATCTCCCACCACCACTGCTACTATTTCCACACTTTTGGCTCTGCTCTTCAGAACCCATTTTTCTCACCTTCCATCAAACAACAACACCCATATCAATATGTCTAATCTTGATCTCCTCCACATCTAAACCAAACCCACCTTTGAATTTTCTCTCTCATGCATTTCATCAAGCACATGACAGACAGAGAAAATTCAAAGAGAACCCAGATGCAGAAATGTGGAGATCAAGAGAATCCACAACTTGGAATCCAAAAAGATGGGTATTTGAAACCCAAGTGATAAGAGAAGAAAAAGGATTAGCCGAAATCTCGCAGGAAAAAAGTATCCGAGAGGTTTCGGGTTTTTCTCAAACTCAGTTTTGGCTGTCCGAGAGAGATGAGATGATATATAACAAGAGAAATGTTCCAAAAAAGAAGCAATAAAAATTGAGTATATTTACTGGTTGTAGTTATAATTTGCTTCCTTTTATTTTTGATTGATGTTTCAAAATTCAAACCCATCAAAATCTATGCATAGTGAAATAATATATTTTGGTGTCATGTTTATCGGCCCAATCCTCGCTCCACTCTCCTCCTCATTTGATTCCTAGACCCACTCCTATGGCCATCAAACCGCATTTTCTCTCTCAAATTTTCATTTTGTTCGACTTTCTAAATATGGCAATTGGGTTTCATGCTTCCAACTCTTGCTTCTATTTTCGGACATCTCTCGGACCCACCTTCATGTGCATGAATTTCACCGCATATGCCAATTTTTGTTTCTTAATTTTACATAGGACCTTTAGGGGACTATGAGGATACGGTCCCCCTACTTTTGTGACACAATTAGGAAGTTGGGACCTCTCAATCAACCAACATTTGATCTTGCGTATTAGTTACTTTGGTTTGTGCAAAATGTATTTATTTTTCAAAAATGAAGAAATTGCTCATTCAATATAAAATAATTTAATTTAATTATAAAAAATTTAGTCAGAAGATAAAAAAAAACTTTTTAAAAAAAATATTTATTTTTTCTTAAATTTTAATTATTAATTTTAAGTGCATTTTCGTCATATCTGTTAAAACACATACATTTCTTTTCATATTATATGAAATGTTTAAAAAAAATAATTAAAACTGATTCATATAGAAAAGGGAAAATGACACTTTTGTGTACCTAAATATACATTTTTGACACTTTCAAACCCTACTTTATTTTTTCAGTATCCTAAATTTTATTTTGGAACAGCTTACCCCTGAAATTTCAAAATGCTGAACTTACCCCTGAATTGAACCAAAATTAAATCTGGTCTAATGGAGAGAACCGGCCAAATTTTTAAAGAGTGTAAAAAACGAAATTACTCTCAACTAGTCATCAAATTTTCAATTGAATGCCACCCTTGGATTTGAGCTCTGTCTTTGACCAGAGGGCTCGCCGGAGCTCTCCCCAGCCGACGAGAACGATCCCAGCGACGAAGCTGCTAACCTGAAGCAACAAGGTCGCTACCTCTACCACGCCAACACGCCGAGACACCGCCGGAAAATCATGGGATCCTCCAACGCCCACTAAGCCCCTACTTCGCCTCTGCCTCCACACCACAACAACCACGAGGTCCACCCTTTCAAAAACCACTGCTACGCAGTCAAGAAGCCCGACCAGGTTCCACCTGCGTCTTCAACTTCGTCTTCTTCCTATGTTCTCTGATCTCCTCCGACACCGGTGCCAGAGGTTCCAAACCCTGAAATTCCACCTAGCCCTCGCTGCTATTGCTAAATCCACAACTAAAACCTCGGTTGTTGCGCTCAGAGAAAGAAGAATCGAAGCTTGTAATAGTTCTGGAGAAACCAAATTTAGAACCTTATCTCGAATCTCTCCCCAAAAAGCCTTCAACGCAATCTTGAGGTTGCTCTGTTCGGTCCTCCCCCGAGAAGGAAGGTGCGACGAAGCCACCTCCCACTCTGTTCGGCCAGTCCGCCAGAGCAAGAAGTGCGACGAAGTGGTCCACCGAGCTCCACCAACACCATTTGAGTATGGATTCAACTTCCACTCAGACCAAAAGAGTGAGAATGAGAGGAGAAATGGGAAATAGAAAGGATTGTCGTCGGATAGAGCAAGGCCGGAGATGGCCACACCTCCGGCGACGGCGCGAGCAATGAGGGAAGTTGTTTTACGGTTTGAATGAAGTTAGAAATTAAAAAAAAAATTAGAAATTGAAAGACCGTAACGCCAAAGGCTGCCGGAGGGCTGCCTGATGGAACGTCGGAGGGATGTCGGAGGGGACGCCGGAGATGACATGAAGAAGAAGAAGATGATGAACAATGAGGAGAGGGGGGCATAATTGTAATTTAAAATTTTATTTTTCAGTTTTTAATTTGTTATTTGAAAAAACCAATGTACCCTTAAATTGTGAGATAAATTTGTATTCAATGGAGGGTAAAAAAGTAATTTCATATTAATTAAATTATGATTGGATATGGTTGGAATTGAACGGCTCAATTTTAAGAGTAATTTCGGTATTTTTGGTATTTTATGGGTAAGTTGTCCCAAAATGAAATTCAGAGTACTGAAAAAAAAGGTAAGGTATGAAAGTGTCAAAAGTGTATATTTAAGTGCACAAAAGTGTCTTTTTTCCTATAATTTTTTTAAAAAGATCAGAGAAAATAAAAAAAATGCACAAATAAAAAATCAGAGTCGTTCTCATCCATTTTCTGAGCAATCAAATAAATCAAATATACAATAAAATTAACGTTTGTCAAAGAAAGGTCGAGCAACGATCCACAAATAAGAAACTGGAACTAGAAAATATTACCTGAAAAGAAAATGCACTTTTGGATATCACTCAAAGATCATGATATGGAGAGTATCGTGTAGATAAATCTTCATTATTTCTCCCCTGAAAATCACCATAACAAATTAGATCATATAATCAAATATATCAAAAAAATCATTGAAATCTAATGGATATGAAAAATAAAAATAGAAATCGTTTTATTTGGTTAATGAGTCCAATCTCAAATAGTTCTATAATTTTTTTTTGAAGTAAAATCGAATTTTATTTAGGAAATAGCAACTAACCCGGCATTAAGCCAGACAGCTGAAGTTACAGTTGGTGGGACATCCCCTCACCATAAACCCAACTACTGTTAGTTAAGAAAAAACTGGCCAATTCGTGAGCCATTTGATTGCACGTTCCGGCTGTGGGTAGTTCGCAACCCCGTTCGCAAATTCCCCCAAAGTTATTCAGCTTGACCCGTTTAGCATCTTGCAGAGCCACGACCTCCAACTCATACGCATGGAGAAGCCCCGTGATCTTGCTGCAGAATAGTTTGCTTAGGCCTTCATGATAACCCTGAAGACCGATCAACTCGAACCAGTTAGCATCATGCAGAGCCACGACCTCCAACTCATACGGATGGAGAAACCCCGTGATCTTGCTGCAGTCCACCTTAAACCAGCTCCCTCGATCAATCCTACGATCAGTATTGCGAAGTTTAAATTCTCTCAGCTCATTGGGTTTAAGCAGATCAACCCATCGACACCAGGGAACCCCTGTTTCCTTCCAGTACCGATCCCAATATGACACCCCGGTGACGTATTGAAGCTTAAGCCAGCCGAGACCCCCTAGTTCGGTATGCTTGCCTGCCCACTGACGCCATATAACTCCAGTTCACTCCCAGTACCGATCCACCAACCCACCACACCACCTATACGGTTCCCAGGTCGGATCCCGTCCCGACTCGAAACCCAGCTCCGAACCCGACCTCCTTGTTGCGGGTCCGAATGTGACCTCGCAATTACACTTTTGACCTGCATTTGAGCACCGAATTATCCTCGTTTCGGCTTTCTTGAGCCATTAATTTGGTACTTTTGATCCTTTGTGTGTTTTTGACATTTTATAGGTGCAAGACACAATTAGAGCATAATTGAAGCTGAAAATCGGTTAAGAAAGTTCTGCACAACAGCTGAAACTTCCCGGTGGTGTAGATTTCTCGTCCGGAGTCCGATTGGGGCCCATAATTTGTCGATTTGAGCGGATTGTGAAGATCTAATCCAGTGGTGAAGATTTCAAGGGGTCACGATCGTGCCTAGGGGAGGCACGATCGTGCCTGAATGAATTTTTGGCCGAATTTTGCTCGAAACTTACCGTGGGCTCCCACGATTTGAGTCACGATCGTGCCTAGGTGAGGAACGATCGTGCCTACCAAGGCAAGATCGTGACTAAGGCGCGAAACTGCTAATAAAGTGCAGAAATTAGATATTTTGGAGGGGGGGGGGAGTTGGGCAAACACCAAAAAACGAGTTGAGGAGGAGAGAGGTGAGTTTGAGAGCTCCAACCTCTTGTTCTTCATCAAACTTGAAGAGTTCTTCATCTATTCTTAACACTTAGGGAGTTTTGGAGTGGATTCCACCATAGAACCAACCTTAGGAGCTAGGAAAGAAAGCATTGGAGGGATTTCTACCATCCAATCCACCAACCTTGAAGAACCGTCTTGCTCAAGAACACCAAGAGAAATTTCTATCCCTATTTACTAGTTTATTTTGACATTGTTGTTTCATTTTGTTGATTTTATGATGATGGTTGATTTGAGCACCATGGTTGAGGGCTAAATCCCTTAGCCATGGGTGCTAGACATTTGTAATGTGATTATTGAGTTTATTGAGGTATTAGTTCTATGATTGAAGACTTTGTTGTGTAGATTGTTGTTTGAATGCATGTATTGTTTAATTGACGCTTTACAATATATGTTTGAGGAGTTCTATCCGATACCGAAAGGGAGGGAATAGAATCCGGACCTAGCATCCACCGAGGGTTGTAGGCTCAAGACCGTGTCTTTGCACCTCGTAATAACCCTTAGCTTATTATT
Source organism: Geranium rotundifolium (assembly GCA_963920655.1). Taxonomy (NCBI): domain Eukaryota; kingdom Viridiplantae; phylum Streptophyta; class Magnoliopsida; order Geraniales; family Geraniaceae; genus Geranium; species Geranium rotundifolium. The sequence goes on along the minus strand of OY987311.1, from coordinate 9,633,616 downwards.
GTCGACCTAATGCGGTCTCGAGTTGTTCTCAATACCGAAAGGGCACGAGGAGACTCGGGATTAGGCTAACCTCATTACCGAAAGGCGAGGTCGGCACTTAAGACATAGGCTCAACATTAATTTTGATCCGAAAGAATTAAAACTCGCAAACTTATTTACATTGTTATTTGTCTAGCACCCTAGGCGCTTTACTTCCATTGTTATCATGTTGTTGCTATTTAGTTGTTGGTAGTTTACTAAAATAAATACAAACACTCAAAACAACCTACGACCCTCATTAGTCCCTGTGGATTCGACTCGATATCTTACTGGTTTATTTGTACTTGCCGCGACCGCGTGTTGTTGCACGAGAGAGGGGAGACCGCATTTTCACCCAACACTCCTCCTCTTTCCAAACCCCATCCGGACCTCCCCAACCTCTCTCCCCGTTGCCTCCTGCAACCCCTCCGCCACCGTCGATCCAAATCCTCCAACCCGCGCCTTCCTCTTCCGCCTCGAGCCTCCTCCCACAGCCCCGAACCTTCTCTGCCCCTCCCACTTCCCCGAGCCACCTCCCACAGCACATCCTTCCTTCTGCAAACCCGCCCAAGACCTCCCTTGGTCGTCCTTCTCCATAGCCGAGCCTCCCCGCCTCGTATCGACTCCCTCTCTCGAGACCTCCTCTGTCGATGCTATTGTATGCACCACCGCTGCACGACACCACAGACGCCGCCTACCTCGAGAAGCCGCCGCCACCCGAAGCAATCTGCCGCCGTCGTGAGAAATCGCCACTATCAGGCGAAAACCTTACCTCTTAGAAGAGGAAGGTACAGTTCGCAACCCTCCCCTTTAGGGTTTCGTCCCTCCTTACCACAATAATTTTATATTCAAATAGTTCTATAATTAGTTTAAGAAAAAAATTGTAACCCATCAAAATTCTCATTAATATTAAATTTATTTGTTATTATCGTTAGATATTCAAATTAGTTTAGGGTTATATTTGTAATAAATCAAAATCATAATCTATATTAAACTTGTTTGCTATTATCATTTTAAATCATTAATCAAAATTGAATTTAAATAAACAAACAAATTAACAAATTATTTAAATAAAAAAATTCTAAAAAACAGAATAATACACATTCTATGTAATGGGATGCCACGTGGCACGTATGAGGATTTTTCTTATATATATAATGGACAAATCAGGTGAGAACCAAACCTTTTTGTGAGAACGTGAGAACTGACTTTGGCCATTGAAAATAAGTGATTTTCTAACCGAAATAATTGAATGTCCAATAAAAAAGATTATAACCTATGAAAGTGAATATCCATCGAAAATAAGTGAATGTCCAACAAAAAAGGTTTGGTTTGGTCATTGAAAATAAATGAATGTCAAGTTGTTCTCACGTTCTCACGAAACATTTGGTTCACAATGAAATGATTCCCTATATATATACACACACACACACACATATATGATCACATTCAGATGCGAATCAACAGTAACGTTTAAACGATAGCATGTATTTCCATAACCATGGATCCATTATTATTATATGTATTTTCATAGCATTATTGTGGCAGACAAAAAAAATTTCTTCCAATTCCTCGTAACACCCCTCCCTCAACGGGTAACACTTTCCCTTTGAGTTATAGAAAAATACATGTCCCTCTCGTTATACATTTGGGTGATTCTCATGCAACTTTCTATTCTCACTTGAATGCATCTCCATATATATAAATCAACTAAGAATGAGATAGAAATAACTCATAAATCATTTTAATTTTTGAGGAAAGATTGAGTTATTTCTCCGTTTTAGTACAGTCGCAAGGAAATCATTAAGAAGTCCAACAAAGGATATGAATTTGTGCATATCACACCTAAATTTTTATCATGTATCAATAACGGCGTAAATTTTAATCATACTTAATTAAGAGTATAAGTCAACATAATTTTAAAAGAATTTAATAGTTTCTCCATTTATTAATAATAATGCATTTTTATGTTTAAGGAAAAGGAAAAGGAGGAGTTGAATTTATATTGTAAGATATTATTAGACGAAAAGTCCATGATGAAAATTTTCATCTGAAGTCTATGTTAAAGAAAAACGAAATCTAAAAATATATGTTCTAAGTTGTTTGAAAAAATTTCACCAAATATAAGTATTTTGAAATATAGATTTTAAGGTAAAAATATGTATATACAATATTTCTTCTTCTCTTCAAAAAATTGGAATTCTATATCCTTTTCATTTAAAATAGATATAAATCAGAGAAAAATAATGTGGGTTTTTTTTCATTGCCTAGATCATTAGTCATGGGATAGATGGCTTTCCAATTAAGTTCACGTGTATGTTTCTTTCATTTAAGATATTATTATATATTCTTTCAGGATATGATATATTTACTTCCATATCTCCCATAGTTAAAATATTTACCCCAAAATCTTTGACATCATTGTCAAGGCAAAATTGTTGGACAAAAATTATAAAAATTGTTGGGCTGTGATTTTGAAACGCGTTCTCGTAATTTAAGATTTGAGATTTTTCAACGGTATATCACGAGTTATAAACGGACAAGAGGTGAATGAGAAATCGAATCTCAAATATAACCACTTGAAATGATATTGTTGAGAAATTGAGTTGTAAAACTTTTCAAAAGTTGTGCATTTCTAATGTTTTTTTAAAAGTTGAAAAGATTATTAGATTGTCACATGGTATATATTGTATATATAATCGTGGTAAGGAAAGCGTACAACCGAGAATCAAATAAATTCTCTTCCGTCTAGTTCTACTGCCCGATATCGAAGTTCTAACTTCCAATACCAAAGAATATCAGGCTAGACAATATTTACTCTAAGTTGAAGTGCTTGACTAGTTCGTCAAACAAACATTGGTGTAACAGGATCTAAAATATGATTTATGATAATAATATTTAATTCACTTAAGGTACAAACAAAAACTACAAGGAAACAAGATTATATTTTGAGACAAGGGGTGAAGAAGATTGAAATTGCAAATCTTTCTTCTCCTCAAATGAGCAATGCTATAACTCCAACTTTTGAAAAGGGACCCATCTTAGGAAGATGAAACCATCCTTTTGCTTGAAAGCAAATTTTCTATAAAAACCCATCCATGTGAATGAGCCACCCACTACGTACCTTTGAGAGGGACATTGGTGTATAAGCATACCCTACACCCACCAATGCCATCCATAAGAGGTCAAAGACTTTGTTACATACAGGCAGTATATACAATACAAGGACCCCATATGTGTGTAGGCCATCTATCACTAAGATTCTCCTTCTACACAATTTCACTTTGTTTCGTGCCGTATCATTATTTGTATGCATACACACACGCCAATTATTGGTTTCTACGTGAGACTCATGATTGAAGTAAATAAAATACAGAAAAGTTTCACGTACAACACTGAAGATGAGTCTCTGATCCACAAAAATGTAGATCTCAATCCACAAACAATCTCTGATACATGTTAAAGATCGACTCACCAGACTCCTAAAACGGATAAGTGTATATATATAGAGAGAGAGAATTTAAAATACTTGTTATATGGTGAAAGAATTAATATCTGGTTTATATGGGGCATCAACAAGTTCAATCGAGTAAGATGCTTTTATGAGTTTAATGATAGTGAATTCAACATCATTACCAACTTCAATTTCTTTGTAAAAAAAGTTTACTTCTTGATGCTTAGCATCGGACTATAAGATTGTATGATCTTTTTTCACATTTTAGAGTACATTTACCCTTGATAACGTATAATTTAGTGTTATTATGAATCTCATTGCCTTCACGGGTTGCTAAATGCGTGTAATGTAAAAACAAGTCATTTTAGGAGGTATCTTGAGCTTAATTGTCACTGAAACTTGTGTGTGGAGGGCATAACTCGATAAGTAGAACTTCAAATCAGGCAAAGTTACAGAACAAATTGAAGAGTACTAAAAAATCTACAATTTTGTAAACAAAATTTCATCAGACTTTGGGCATGTCATTGTTATGTCCACATGTGAGTTCAAAGTCCCACATTGAAAGAGTATTGAGTATAAGGAGAGTTTATATACACATTGGACCCTACACCCAATAGGCTAGTCTTTTGGGTCAAAGGTGGGCTCTAATGTGTGTATGGACTTTTCCTTGGGTGCTCCTCCTAGGTAAGGCCCGGATCTCCCCAACAGTCATGACTGTGACACAAATCGACCCATTTCCGTGATAACTTGCCGAGAGTGACTCGAGAGATACTAAATGTCACAACTCTGACACCTTATTTTTGAGGTCGTGACTCGAGACGATTCAAGACCGTTGAAGATGATTGATGTTGCGAAGATCAAAAGCATCACAATGAGACAAGATTATGAGAGAATTGGTTCAGTTCATGGTCGGTTTCATCGTTCTTATCCCCTCTCTTTAATTTCTTGTATTCCTATTGTACCCTTGGGTTTTGAACCATGATTATGGGCTAATTCTCCATAATCATGGGTGTTAGGTTAAATATTTTGGAAGAATGATTTCTTAATATGATTTTGATTCATGTGCATGTTGAATTTTGAATTGTTATTTACTTTTCGATTTTTTTACATTAGCCATGTTAGGGGGTCATGTGAGTTATGATGCTAAATTTGAGAGGGCCAATGGGAGTGACACACTGTAATTCAGGAGGTTAAATTCTTTGAAACCTTATCCTTTAATTATCGTGTTCATTTCAAACTCGAGTTGTGCTCAGTCTGAGAGTAATAGTAGACATTCCGAATAGTAGACATTCCGAGTCTATGTTGGCTCCAATAGCGAGAGGTGGAGTCGTTATTCTTGCGAGTATAGCATAATATTTGATTGAATGATAATTTGATTCGTATTTTCTAGCTTGTACTGTTAAAGTGTCCTAGCACCATGTTATTTTCGTTTTGGTAATCTAATTTATTATCTGCTTGTGTTCTTCACCAGTTAAAGTTACTAATTTTGTACTAACCAATACATATGTACCTCTATACACCATTACACGCTTTACTCCCATTTGGTCCCGTAGATTCGACCCGATCTTAGCAGTTTTATTATGCGTAACGATCGCATGCGCTTGCATGTAAATCGAGCGCCCGTGAAGCACCGTCCGCAGGCCCGACAATTCTATCCCACAGTTGGGTTGGTTGTCTGTCGTCAACTCTCTATGTCTATTCGCAACTCGTCCCTTTGATTACTTCACTTGCTTTGCACGTCATCTTGTATTTCAACCTATCACCCATGAAAAATCCCAAAACCTAGATCGAGCTCTTCTTCTTGTTCTCCGGTATGTTGAAGAGGAGTTTCGATTTTTTTATTAATCAATTCGGATATTGATAGCAAGTCCACTATATGATTGTGGTGCGGTGCATCATCTAAGGGACAAGTGTGAGAATTGGAGTCGAGGAGGTTTACAAGTCCCAAATCTCCAGAAACCAGGTACCAACTTTATGGTGAGTTGTTAAATGTTTTGCAGAGAAAAGCATTAGATGGAGCTAAAGGATAGTGAAGTTTCCAATAAAGACAATATGGAGCAGAGTACAGGGTGAAATCAAAGGCATTAACATTATGATGAATAATCTCTTGGCCCATTTCATTATGGCATTTACTCTTTTGGGTATTTGTTGCATATTAAAGAGCCATAAAGGTTCTGTAAACTTGGTTTGGGACCAAATGAACAAAAAGGTAATGAATTAATGGCTCAAGGGAAGGGGTAAATAGAGTTGAATAAATCTATGTTCCTATTGAACCCTTATAAAGACGCCACTTGAAGAATTCATAATGATCCTAAGTTTTGTGCTCAAGGAAATTAAAGGGGAAGAGAAGTGGCACATGCCTTCTCTAAGGTACTCATTCCATCAAGTTTCAACCATTTCTCATACAATAACAGCTAATCAAGTGTTATTCTTTTCTCTTTGTGGTGATTTCTACTCAATTTTGCAGCTAGACTTTGATGGATATGAGTAGTAGGGGACCATCGACAGATCGGCAAGCAGCCCAAATTGGAGGCAATCTCTGCATTCTTCTCATCTCATCCTCGGCAAACACTTAGCCCCACTTGCTCTACTACCTGCATAGCCATGACTAATCTCTCTTCTTCAATCCAAAACTAAGCTAAACACATTTTTGTTCGGTTTGTTAAGGTTGCTAGTTATATTGAACAAGAGTATTGGATACTCTGGTTATATCCGTCATCCATCGGGGATCATCAACTGTTCGATTAGAAAATATAAAAACAACCAACCTAGTGGAGAAAATTGACCATTACCATAACAAGATTAAAAGCAGGATTCAAGAACATGATCTGATTGACATATGCAAAAAGTCCTAAACTTGCCTAGATAGGAATCGGAGCAATCGTGGGACACTGAAACTAGAAATGACTAGGAGCAATGACAATCATATTCATGACATAGAGAGATCCAAAAGAGAAGAACAACACTCAGCAATCAGCACAACAGATTGTTGCAAGAAAACAAAAGCTAGAAACAACAAACCCTGGGTGAATTCGGAAACTGAAACCTTCTCATTCTTACTCATCCGTTAGCTATATGCTCATTTGATGAGACCTGAAAGATGATTCAAAATTTGAGGTAAAGGAACTGTTTTGAGAAATGGGTTGTAGTTGAAATGTGAAAATAGCACAAACCTGTCGAAGGGGGTTTACAGAATCAATCGGAGGAAGCAGAGGACGGCTTGTTGGAGTGCTCGTTCTCACGCGTTGGAATGTGGAAGGCGCCGGAGAAGGGGAATCCAATGGAGGACTGAAATGGGAATTGATGGCCGGAGGTGTGGTCCATCCAAGGTGTGTTATTGGACTGAAGGGGTCCCCTCTGAGAAATGTACTGGTTTTGAGAGCCGAACGGGGTCGCCGGAGCGGTGAACGTGAATGCTCCACTGCTATCTGCACCAGCATTGTTCCAGGACGACGACACCAACCTGCCCATCTCGGGGTCGAAACCCAGATGGGCGGTTCCGGAGAAGAGGGACTGCTCGTGCTGCAAATTCTGGTCCTGAAAGGAGTGAAGCGAGAGCCGCAGATCTTGGCTATGGCTGGTGCTTCTCGACACCAAATCTGGCTGGTAATTGTGAAATTGGGATTGAGGAGCCATTGGAAAACTCGAACTAGAACTAGTACTGTGACTGTCTGGTGTCCTGGTAGCAATGGCGGAGTTGTGGTGGCGTGGAGTGGAGGTGTGTGGGTCCCAGGGAGGGAGGTGGGCGAGGGCGTCAATGGAGGCCTTGGCCTTGGTGATGAGCCAGTCGACGGCCTTGCTGGGTCGGTCGTAGCCCAGGCGGTCCTGGACGTCGTAGAACTGAATGGCGGTGAGGGCCGAGAGGCGGACGCGGCGGTCCCTCGTCCCCTTGGCGGTGCACACCTTGCTGTGCCTGTCCTTGCGTCCGGTGGACCGCACAATGTGACCTCCTTGCACCTCCACGATCTCACCGTCCCTCATCCCCGCCTCCTGCCTCCTCCTCCTGCTGCTTCCATGTTCGCCTCTACACAACTCTTGCTGTTGATCTTGATCTTGATCTTCTTCTTCTTCTACATGGTGGTCACTTGGATTCTGAAATGGGTTTTTAGGATAGAAATGGTGATGAAGATGGTTCCTTGGAGGATCCAGAGTCAGACCCTTTTGCTCTTCCACCTTCCCTTAACCAACCGACAGCAACAACAAAACCCACACACTTTTTTCAGAGGAGAAGGAGAGATTAAAGATCTCTCTCACCTCGTCACTTGTACTACTACCACCACCACCAACCCAAACCTCTTTTCATTCAATTTCACTATCCAACTTAAAACCCTTTCCTTGCCTTTTTACCTAAACTATTTAGGGGGTTTTACCGATTTTATAAAGACAGTAAAACAAACTCGAACTCGAGCTCGAACTCATCTTAATCTAGCAGGGGAATTGTTATGGGGGATGTTTCTTTACTAGGATTCATTTTGGTTGTTGCTTTGATGGATGGATAGATCCTCTCCTTTATATCCAACCATTCCTTTTGAAAGTGACCCATTACATTTTACAGCTTTACTCCCTCTCTTTTTTGTTGCTTCAGTTTAAAGAAACATCTTCTTTTTTCTCTCTTATTTACCTCCCACCACACCACCATCTTGTCGTGCCGGCCGCCCACACGAACTCAGTTACTAGCGGCCATCAAAAGGTGTACGCGACCGTAAGTGTTTACCAGTCGCATACAGTGTCTGTGTGCGACCATTACCATAACAGCTACGTATGTTTGGACACAGCCGTTACCATAACGGCTACGTACGCATGTTAATAGGGTTGTTCATGGTTGGTTAACCGAACCAAAAGACATGCTTTTAAAACAAAACGAAAATCTTGATTTTATAATTCTTAAAGGCATAATCAAAACCCAGTATAATTGAATGGTCTTTGTTGGCTGTTCTTCGATTTTTAGTTTAAACTGAACCAACCAATATTCATAGGCCAAATATTTAGGCATGCAACTGTGCTCAAAGTTTTTTTATTCATTTAACTTCTTGTAATTAAGAATATGCATTATCGTTAATTCTAGATGACAAAAACACCATAAAGAAGCAATCAAAGAGCGCTTCAAGAACTCTCAATTTGGTCACTATTAATGATAAAAAGAAATTCTCCACATATATTTCATATAATATAATACAAAATCCAAAGCTACAGTCCATCCATAACTAAAATTGAGCAAAATTATACAAAACTAAAAGCTTAAAACATAAGTAGGAAAAAACTCTGATTCGCGTGGAAGGTCTGCAAGTTTTGCGTAGAAGCTGTGAAATTCGAATACTACAGGAGGTAACAATTTGATCATTTTCATCGATTAATCTAATTTACATGAATTCTTGTGACGAAAACATGGTTGATTTAGTGCTTCCGTTGTGTATGAGATCCGTGTTTCTAACAAAACTAGGATTCGACAATACCTTAAAATGAAATAGTTAACACCTTAATTGCATAAAATTGGAATTAACACCTCACCTTTAATTTTCCCGGATCCCGTTATTTCCTAAGTAGTTTTGCATTCTTGACACGTGTGATTTGTAGTTGGTTATTTGATTTGCATTGTTTGAGTGGTTTGGCTTAAACTAGTTTAGGTCTTTAGAATTAAGAACCACCCTTTTTATCTTGCTCGGCCCTGCAGTGATAATCAATGTAGGCTAGCGCACAGTGGCTACTACCTTTTCGTGGGATCGATATTCGGGGATTCATTCAACGCCTTACATTACTTGATAATCGATGCACATGTCGTGCAATCGAGAGTGGGTAGATTTCGACCTGCCGGGATTTCCTCCCGTCAGTAAGTTCAAAAAAAATTTATTTACTTTTTAAAAAAATTTAATACAAGGAAATTTTCATTATTTCCCAAAAAAGAACCATTTCTTCACAAAAAAATGAAACGAGGAAGGTAAAGTGCAATTTTTGAAACTTAACACAGGCGTAGAAAATTTGTACTTGGTTAAAGGAGTTAAGTGAGAATGATTGTACTTAAAAGATGGTAAGTGACAATTTCCCATTAATATTTTGTACACCTTGTTGTGCAAAGGAGGTACGGGGAATATCAGTCCTCTCAATAGAGTGATCCTTCCACTCCCATGTTCCAATGACATTTGAACATCAACAATGACTCATGGAGGAAGCACAAAATGATGCGACCAACCGTTGACAACGGGTCATCGTCGTTCCAGGCATCGGGAGGCACGATATCAGGCCACCAAAGCCTCATCAATCTGACAAGATCTCCTAGAGGGCCTCTTCATCAACACAAGACACCTCATCGATAAAGTAGAAAACCTTAAAGTGAGGAATTAGGCCAATGAAAAGACAGCCCGAGAAGTACTTGACAGAAATCAAGATCAGGAATTCGTGGTTGTCCTAAGGGTCAAAGGCCATAAACAAGTTCAATGCAATGAAAAAGAAGGATCGAGCTTATAATAAATTGTTACACCGATACATTATATGCAAGATCTAAACAACTTTCCTATGCCTTCAATTCTCGATTCCTCCTCCAATGATGATGGTTCCAGTTCAGATTAGCTTATAATTACATTAAATTTAACTTTGTTGGGAGAATGTTTTTATTTTAAATAAATGTTGGCTTCAAATTTTGATTCGTAATTGTAAATTTTATTTATTTATCATGTGCGCTCGCGTTATAATGGTCGTGCAGTGCACAAAGGTATGTGCCCCTTGTAACATCAGCGAATTAGACTCTATACGCGACCCTTATGATGGTTGTGCCAAGAATATGTACGGCGGCATACTCTCCGGTAGGTGATGTCTCTTAACATCGGTGCGTTGTACGCATGCATTACCTAACAACTGCATTTTTTGCTCTTAACGGTCGCTTTCCAAGGCCAATGCTGCTATAAAAAATTCCAGTGGTATCCTCAATTAGATTGAATGGATAATTGTGAATAGGTATACACATGTCGAAACCACTTTTAAACTTAGATACACTTAACATTTTTTTTAACTTGACATCTCACTTAAAATTCTTATTTATGTTTTTTTTCCGCATAAATACACCTGATATTTTGTCTAAATCTATAACAGTTGGATAATCAGTCAAGTTAAAAAAACGTTGAGTGTGTAAAAGTGGTTTCGACATATATGTCTGACTGAAATTATCCATAGATTTAACCGCGTATCATACCATACCATTCTAACAAGAACACACATAAGTATCTGTTAGAGATGATGATATGATTTGAGTATAAAGAGGTTTATTTGGACATGCAAGTTGTGGCGTGATTTGGATTTGGATTTGTAACATGACAATATAGGTTTTCAAGGTTTATTTAATAAAGGTGGTCAAGAGTGTTTGATAATTTGATTTGGTGAATAAGAAATAATTTGCATGGGCCCTCATGTGGTTGATTAGTTATTGTTTGGAAAGCGACCAAACGGCCATCTTTTAGCTCAAATTAGAGCATTGTTGAAAACGATCATCTTCCCCACCACTATGCCCCACCCTCTTTTCTCTTTCACTCTCATTTCTTCTTCTTTTAGTTTCAAAACATTATATATCTTTTTGAAGGAAGGAGATTATTGTTTGCCCTTTATCACCACTAATTAATTTGCAACATCAGTTGAGTAACGTAAGTGTTGCATTTTATTAGGAAACAATGATACTACTTTTAATGACAAGTGCTATAGGGTGAATTCATTTAGATGAGCAACTCCAACTTATTTTGGTTTTGATTTAACACCGGAGTTATTTCAACACCAAAATCACATTACACTTGAAAGTTACTTATAGTTAATATATATCAATTTTATAAAAATTAGGACTAATTAAGTGTAATTTACAACAATTTATATAATTTTTTCCTTATTTGGATGAAAATGAGAAAAATATCCTTGCGTTAAAATATAAAATAAAATTTTAAAATATATCACAACTTACATTTCACGTTACAAATTATTGTTTTTTCTAGTTTTTATTCTATTTATTGTTTAAAATTTATAATATAAAGTTATTTTAATCATCTTCATTTAAATCTATGTAAGTTGCAATATTTTCAAAGTATAGGATTTGATTTGATGTAGGTGGATTCTTTGTATCCACTCGAGCCAACTCTCTCCACATTTGACCCGATTTAGTCCCGTTTAGTAGAGTTTCTTGCCTATTATGTGTCAAATATGTTTACATCATGTGTAGTGAATTTCAGGAAAATAGGTTGATTTTGGAGTCAAAACAGACGAAAAGATGGGATTTGAGAGGAGCTGCAACAAGAAATGGGTGAGAGAAAAGGCATGCGTCTAGGTCGCCACTTACCCTGTCTAATCCACCCGAAACATGGGAATCTCTTTACATTCTTAAGAAACATATCCTTACCATTCATGATGATTTCAAACAATATAAATTGTATAAGATATATTGTATTCCACTTATAGGGTATAATATGGAACTCAACTCCCTCGTTATACCTCCGAAGCTTTTGTTACACATTTTTACCGACATGGTTCACTTTCCACATGTTCAAGTTACTGTTAGGAAGGTGTTTCACACTACACAAACTCTCTGGTTTTTGTGTTATTTTTTTCTAATGAACTGATATCAGTTGCTTTCTTCTGTTAATATGTGCTCCATTTAATGAAATGACTTCTGAAAACATGTTTCAGGGTCCTTTTCCAATGGTTACATACATTCTCAGTTACTGTTATAAAGGTGTTTCAGACTGCTCAGACTCTCTAATTTCTGTTGAATTATTGTAAAATAGATTGTTGTCAATTGATTTTGTCTCTTGATATGTGATCATTTTTGTGAAATGATATTTCCAAATCCTATTTCAGTTTTTTTTCTTCATGAATTTATAGTTTCTCAATAACTGTTAAGAATGTGTTTCAGACTACCCAAACTCTCTCATTTGTATTGAATTTCTGTAAATAGAATGGTGTCAGTTGCTATCTCTGTTGATATATGTTGAAGTCTCTCCAAAACCTGTTTCAGTATCTTATTGTCATGGATTCATAGTTTCTCAATTCATGTTAGGAAAATGTTTCAGATTACTCAAACTCTCTGATTTGTGTTGAGTTTCTGTAAATAGACTAATGACAGTTGCTTCTCTCTGTTGATATGTATTGAATTTGTTAAAATGGTCACTCCAAAACATGTTTCAATGTTATTTTCTCATGAATTTATTGGTTCTCAGTTATTGTTCAGAAGAGTGTTCTAGACCACCCAAACTCTGATTTGTTTTGAGTTTCTGTATAGACTGATGTCAGGAACATGTTTCAAATATATTTATTCTGTCACATAAGGTAAAATCTAACATAATTTGGTGAAATCATGCATTAATGTTGTCAAAACCCTCTATTAGGAACATGTTTCAAACATATTTATAATACAACTTGTTTTAGTGGGAATTATTCATGACTTCATAGGTTCTCAGTTACTATTAGAAACACGTTTTAAACTGATGTAAATTGTTACTCTTGGTTAAACATGTTCCCTATGTACTGTTGGAAACATATTTCATACTTCAAAAAACTCTTATATGTGTGAAACTAAATCTGTTTCTGAGAAATCATGAAGGACAATTAACAAAAATTGATTCATTGTTCGATAATCACACAAAATCGAGAAAATCACAAAATCGGCATAAAGTTTGAACAATTAACCGATTGATTGCTTGATCAAAATAGAAAACCGAGAAGAATCACACAATTGACAAAGTGTTCAATTTTTGACGATCGATTGTTGAATATCGATCAATGAATTAGGAAAAATTGAAATTTCGAAAATCAAATGTTGAATATCGATCGATCGATTCTTCAAGAAGTTGCTGCAGAATCGCATTTGGGAAGTCCTTCGACAATTTCAGGCAAAATTCTTGAGGTAAGAATGACGAATTTGTCCTTTATTGCGTTTATTAAATTAAATTTCAGCTGAAATTAATTATTAACCATATCTATTGATTAGATCTCATTCAATGGTTAATATTTGTTCTTTTTTTTTTTATTTGAACGTTAATTTCTAGGAGAATGCATCCCTGCATTTAAATGAACATTTTTCACTCCACTGTAAAAACACATGAAGAATTTGATAGAGAAGTTAGTGTTGTATGTTTGTGCAGATCACCAAAGACAGAATGCAGAAATCGGAGCACCTGATCCAGTGCAATTACTACACAAACACAAAACTCTGTGTACCCAAAACCCAAGGAGATCAAATAAATAATGAATCAGTTTAGAGAAACATGTTCGTTCCTTTTCATCTCTCTCTCTCTCTTTAAAGCACTGTTCATCAGCAGCTCAGTCATGCCAATTTATTTTCTTACCTGCCACAAGAAGCCAATGCTTGAGACAAAATTGTTCCAAAAATGGCCACTAGCTAGTCATAATAAATTCTGAATCAGAACCCAGCAAATACTTATTTTGTTTCTTTTGGGTGAGAAAATAATAATTATAATCATGGATATATAGATGGTTGCTGCAATTTCTGTGTGACTAAGTACATTATACTGTCAAATTCACATCTTCTGGTCAGTCCTCATAGCTCTGTAACTTGTTGGATTCGAATGCTCTTGCACTCATTTTTGTTTGTTTCCCATCAGTATTTAATGTTACCTCAACATTTTTTTCTTAATATATTATGACTTTTTATTTTTCTGAAACCTAATATTAATTATAATAACTTATTTCTTGTTTTATATATAAATAGAAATAATGACACTTTGTTACACCTAACTATAGTGAAATAACAGTTTCATACTCTAACTAATGAACTCTATTTTTAGTTTCCTGCCAATATTTTTGTGACAATTTACGCTAAAATAACTAAAATGCCCTTATTTTAAAAAAACTAAAATACCTCTGAAATGACTATTAGCCCTTGAATTTGATTTTAGATTTGAGGGTATAATTGTAATTGAATCATAAATATAAACCAAATTGAATCAGAGATAAACCAAATTGAATCGGTTCAATAATAGTTTCTTGAGCCAGATGTAGTTTAGATATTTTAGACATTTTAGAGGTGAGTTCTCAAAAAAAAATTGTTAAGGTACTAAAATAATTCATTAGTTAGGGTATAAAACTGTCATTTCGCCATAATTAGGTGTAACAAAATATTATTATCCCATGTAAATATATGTTAGGCTGAATAATACATTCTACTCGTCATATTATTTATGCCTATTTTTGTATATGTATTATTGCAATTTTGAAATGTATACAATGACAAATAAATTCAAATTTGAAAAAAATATTAACTCTCACTTAATGGGTGAGCTAATAAGTTGTGGAGGGAAGAAAACAAAAATATTTTTTTAGTGTGTTCTCATTATATATGGCCATACTTCTTGTAATCCATATCGAAAATATGTGTTTCAAGAGACTATATCAAGCAATAACTTCTATATATTAATAAACTCGAATTTTTAAGTCTGTCAATCTTTTAGCATAGTATTGAAGTTTAGTATTTAATTTAAACGTACATTCACTTACATTAATTATGTGTTAAGGTGACATAATATTTATGTTACTCTTAGTATGAGATATGTCACTTAAAGTGTTGGGTGACAATATGTGTGTCACTTCAATGGTGTCACATATCCATTGGCACCCAAAGCATTGAGTGACATTTAAATTGTCACATAAAATATGACGTGTTACCTTATTCTTAATTAAGGGTAACAAATTGAATTTATTTTGTCACTTAATGATTGAAATAATGAGATATATATATTATTGATGTGTTACATTACGATGGACAAGAGACCTTTATAGAGGGATAGAAATATAATAGGAAACTCTAATAGATGAGAGAAAAAGAAATATAAATATAAGATTCTAAAGATATGAAATCTAATATAATCTAACACTTAAACATTGGTGTACTGATTCTACATGTCCTGAAGTTTCAAGCGAGAGACTCAACGGTACACATGCAAATTCCTCTCATATAAACGTGGATTCACATACTATTTTAAAGGGGTAATTACAGATCAATACACCCGTCGAAACCTCATTCCAGGATTGGTACCCCAAGTTTGATTTTTTTTTCTCGGTCTCCCAAGTTTAAAACGTTAACACTTAAGTCTAATACTGTTAAATTTAACATCAATATTTTTTAATGACCAAAATACCCCTCGATATATAATTCTGAATGGTATAATTATCAATATGATTATGATATGACTATTTTACCCTTAATCAAATAACAAATTTAACTAATAGATTGAGGGTAAATTTGATTTTTCAAGTACACAAATAAAAAAATTAAAAAGTAAAATACAAGAATTATGAAATGACTACATTACCCTCAATTGAAAAAAGTAACTTTGTTGTTAGGGGTATATTAGTATTTTCAAATAACAAAATAAAAATACAAGTAAAATGACATTATTGTCCCCTTCTTCTACCTCTCATTTCCCACCTCTCACTCTCTAATTCATCACAGCATACCCAACCACACCCAAATCTAATTAACAGTCATTTCAAATGTTTGTATACAATACAATACTCAATATGTAACTATTTGATGTTTCTATCAATAATTTTGTAAATTTCAACCAAATCACAACAGATCGGTGCTCAACCAAATCGAAACCATACGAGATCGAGCTCCGATCTCCGACAAATCGGACGGTGGTTGTCCACCATCACCAGAATCCTTTGTACACGGTCTCTAATGCGAAGGCTCCTCCCTCACCTAAGCTTGAAACGCGGAGCTCCAAAACCTCGATTTGGAGCTTGAGATCGGAGGTCTCGCAGAGGAGCGAGTCGTGAAACCACCGTTGCTCCTCCCAGAGCCACCAGGACTCCTCGAGACCACAGTCGCAAAACCACTGGCTCGGGAAGTCGCTCACTGCCTCCGGCCTCCACACCGGCACCGTTTCGGTCACGTATTTCGAGACAGTGGTGAGGTGCTGGTGGTTCGTGGAGACTCGGAACTCGAGATTTAATGACGGCGGCGTCTCCAACGACGATTTTGTCGATGTCGTAGGTGGAGATAACGTCGACGGAGGAGTATGCCGTATGTAAGTAAGGGATGGTGGATGGGTCGCCGGAAATGGTGTGGATGTTGCTGAGATGGTGTGGGTGTGGAGATTGTGTGGTGAGTATTGTAGAGAATTAGGTTAGGGAATATGTAGGGTAGTGTGTAATTAGTGGTAAAGAAAAGGGTAAAATTGGAATTTCAAATGATATTTAAAAAGTTTTAATTATTTTTGTTTGTTTTACTTGTAAAGACCATTTTGCCCCCAATCTACTTGTTAAATTGATGATTGAATTAAGGGTAAAATAGTAACTTCATAATCATTCCAAAGGTTAAGATTAAAGTTATGTACCAAGGGTATTTTGGACTTTTTACAAAACACATCAGTTAAATCTAACAGAATTGAACTGAAGTGTAACGTAATGAAACTTGGGGGATCGAGCAAAAAAAAATCAAACTTGAGGTACCAATTCTGAAATGAGGTTTCGACGGGTGTACTAATCTGTAATTACCCCTATTTTAAATTACAAGTTTTTAGCACAACATCTCTTGATTACACAGTATGTCTATTAACATATATGTTTATAAGAAATTTATTTTTGTCTACAATCTCACATTTTCATGAAATTTCATGTGGAACAACTTATGTTGATTATCATTTTTTGACTTCATATCAAAATTTATTTTTGATCATGGATTTAATCATGCGCGATAACGTTGATCATGACTCAATTTTCTCTCTAATAAACACATACAAAAAATCAGTCGCGTGTGGTTATAAAACTATATGTTGAATGATTTGATATGAACCAAATCGCGAAAATCTTATGGCCTATATGTTTTGAATTCTATATATATCGTTTTCAGATTTTGGAACTTAATTTGATTGAGAGAAGGTGGTGTGAATCAAAAAGGGTCCTACATGTATAAATGATACAACCCAAAAAAGTCAACAGTGAGAGGGATAGATGTGAGCAATAGTGGGATTTACAGTTTTCATTGGGTTTTATGTGGTGCTGTTTTGTTCCCTAAAGCATGCTTGCATGAGGCAAAAAGGCAGGATGGTTCTTGTTCCACCTATGGATTGTGACACCATAAATAAAGACTACTATAGGTCTGGTCCAAGATAGAACCACGATAGTTCCGGTCTTCGGTCCCAGATTTTTGTTGAGTTCAGTCTCGATCCGATCTGATACGATCATGAAGATTAAACATCTCTAGTCATAAGTTTGACAACTCATATATATAAATCATTTCACCTTTCTAAAGTATTTAAATAAGTAGCTATATATATATATATATATATATATTGCTTGTATTATACTTAAAATCCCCCATCACAAATTTAGAAGGAACATGCATGATTGATGAAACGTGATAAGAACACTTGTTAATGATGTTGGATATAAACAAAATGTGCATGGTTTTCTGATATATTATTTGTCTTCTCAGTTTCTGCTTTGAACATTTTGTTGATAGTTTCTAACCCATGAGTATTTGTGTTTATTACCGCTGCAATGAAAGATGGTTTAATTGACCTTGGTGTATCTTGTCAATGTTGTTGGGCTTTTATCTAATAAGTGGAAACTCAAAGTTCATGTGGCTAGTAGTTTACATAGAGAAGAAACCATAATTGTTCTTCTGTAAAATGGAAGCAATAGAGAAGAGAAGAGAGCAAAATTGTCTGATTCAAGAGAGTAAGAGAGAGAAAAACGTGCAGAAATTTCTGTTATTTTCAGGTCCGTCTAGTCAAGTTCAAGAGTCTGATTGGAGGTCAATCCACCGTGGGATCGAGCTGATTTTTTGACAGCGTGTTCGGAAGACGTAGTACTACGTTGAACTCCCACCATATCAAGGGTTCGGTCTACCGGATTAGACAGAACATGTCGGTTAAGTCTGGTAGGTTACCCAGTAGGGTTCGCTCCTTTACGTTTTGGTATGTTTTTGCTCCTTTTCGTCATTTTTTTCCTGAAACGTGCTCAATAGACTCGTGAGGTAAAATTATCATATTATACGCTAAATTCTATAAATTCATAACAGAATGGGGTTAAAAGCGAGGAGATTGACTCTGGAGGACAATTAAATTACCATCCTATCATTTCTTAAATATAATTGCTTTAATTGTTGATAAAAAAAGTTGGAGATTGTATCTATTTGATACTCCAACCTTATGTGCAGTCAAATGTGGCTTTGCGCAAGAGTCACAAGCAAGCCTCCAAGTTTTTCTTGCCTTCATAAGTCATTAAGAAAAATAGTAGAGTGGCTTATTATAAACTCAAGTCACTTGCTGAAGCCAAGATCCATCCGGTGTTTCATGTCTGATTGGTAAAGATGCAGCTGGTCCACATGAATCATCTAGTTCATGCTCTGTATGAGGTTAATGAGGAAGATCAGATGAAGGCGTGGCTTCAGCAGATCCTCGATACCAAGATAGCGCATATAAATGATTCTGCAATGACAGTATTTAGTGGCAGAAATAATCCATACTTGCAATGAGGATGAAAAATATAATAGAACACCTTCTAACAACGAATCATCCCCAATATTCTATAAAATGTGACATACATATAATGACAGGTTCATAATTCAACATGAAGTACATACAGAGCAAGCCATGTCATGAATACATGAAATAGCTTAGTTTGAAAACATTCGGAACATGTTATTTATCTAATTAACAATTCAGAACAGCTAAGGTTCAACAAGTGCAACATAGTGACAACAAATGAGATTGAAGCAATTCAGGTAGCAAGAGTCGTAAGAACTGAGGCAGCAGCAGGAAGAATTCAACATAGAGAGCTGATGGAAATGAAATCACATGATCATCCAGAAAGAGTTTGTGATTAACTTTCTCCAAGAGCAGGACGATCGAATCTCCATTCTTCCAAATTACATGCTAAATTAAGCCAACTTTTGTTGCAGCTGGGAGAAAACAACAAAACAATACTAGATGAGCGCAAGAACAGTACATGATCATGAAATATGAGTTATAAACTAACAACAAAATGCTCAAAACATAAACTGAGAGGATAAATAATATCATAAAACCATTTAGAAATTCTTTTGACATGATCTTCACATTAGTCCACTATAAAAATGAAAGACATGTATAAATGAATATATAGAGATACTTGTTGGAGAAACTTTACCTTTCCATCGAGCCAAATTTTAGGAATATGTTTGATCTTGAGCCAATCCTCTCCCGTTTCTTGTTGGCATCGTGTACTCAAATTTTGACAATCTTTGATCTCCAATTCTTTTAAAGTACTGAGGCCCTCAGGCAGACACAAGAGTTGTGGGCAGTCGATGATTATTAGCTGACGAAGAGATGTGAGACTTTGCAGCCACTCCGGCAATGATTTCAAGTTCGGACAATACAAAATTAACAATGATTCCAAAGAATTTGCGCAACCGCCAAGGCTAATCCATTGAGGCAACGACTCCATCTGTGGCAAATCTCCAACAACCAAAAATTTGAGTTTGATCAAGCTGATTTGCTCATTAAAAATAGAAGCCAGATCAAGCTTTGGACAATCCATGATGAATAATGTTTCCAAGTCACTTAGGTGCCCTCTCGGTTTCTTCATGCTTGTTGAAGGAAACAAACTCGTCAAACTCTTGCATCTTTCTATCATCAATGTCTGTATAGATTTCAACAGCTGCCGGTGAGTCTCGATATGATCATCACTAGTTCCCAATTCAAATATATATTCCAGATTTTCACATTCGTAAAGCCACAAATATTGGAGGGAACTTAAGCTTTCAATTCCATTTCCCACTCCCTTAGATAAGCGCTTCTGTTTTGTAGTTATCTCCAAGTTTCTCAGGTTCACGAGATCTCCTATATGTTTTGGCAACTCCTCCAATTCTTCACATCCACGCAAGGAAAGAGTTTGCAAGTTGTAAAGTTGACAAACATAATTTGGTAATCTCTTTAATCTCTTGCATCCTTTAAGTTTGAGAATTCTCAGATGTTTCAGTGCACCTAGGGAATCAGGCAATCTCTCTAAACTTATAGTATCACTTAAATCCATAATTCTCAAGTTCTTTAAGTTAGAGATGCACGTTTTGACAAGTTCAACAACTGTATCTCGGCCTTCACATCCAATATTCTCGAAAAATAGAGACCAGTTAGTCTGCATAACACAACTGCTACTTAGATTGTTCGTCAAAAACAGTTTTGGGACCTCTTCACCACCCAAGCCTTCCCGCCTTGAGAAAGAGACATGTCGAATACTCTTGTAAATGTCTTTGCCTTGTCTTTCAGCTTTCATATTTTTCAACTCATTTTGTGCCACAGACAGTGCAAGATCATGAATCAGATCATGCATTTTGAATGCACCCATGGTTGAAAATTCATCAAAATCTTGAAAAAAGCCTCTAGCGCATAACTCGTTGACATATTCTTTGCCAGTGTCTTCAAAAGATGTATCCTTGACAGAAGGCCTAATAAGCCCCATTGCTTCCCAATAATATAACAACTCACGAACCCCAAATACATGATCTTTAGGAAAGGTAGAACAATAAACAAAGCATTGCTTCAAAATGAACGACAATGAATTATAGCTTATTTTTAATGCCGGCAAAATGTCATCCTTATTTTGCTTTAATCTCCACATGTCATTATCCTTTACAAATTCCCATTCAGCTTTACTCCGTTTTGAGAACAGAAGGCATCCAAGAGTTTTTATAGCTAAGGGAACACCTTTACATTTTCCTACAATGACATCCCCAATTTTCATCAACTCTTGATCATCTTCGGTGTCATTAAATGCAAACAATTTTAGCAAGGAAACACATTGATCATGAGGAAGACCTTCTAAATTATGGGTGAGAATGCTCCCTATACTCGAAGCAACGGGAGGACTACGAGTAGTCACCACGACTCTGCTTCCATTGGCAGCGCACAACAACACTTGTTTGAATTCCAGCCATTTGCTACGATTCACAACCCACACATCGTCCAAGACGAGTAGCAACTTTTTGTCAAGCAAATAGTCACGAAAACATTGGTGCAAGTGTTGAGGGTCAGAATGAATACCCTTTCCACCCGTAATAGATTGAACAATTCTATCCATCACTTCACTTACAATAAAATCTTTGAGATCTCCCAAGCACACCCAGAGTTTCTTCTCAAAACGATTAACCACCCTTTGATCATTGAAAACCATTTTAGCAAGTGCAGTTTTTCCCAAACCACCAATTCCAACTATGGAGACCACAGGAACTCTATCATTAGGAATGTTGTGGGAGTCCAAAAGAGAATGTACTATGATGTCTCTATCCCCATCCCTTCCTATGATTAGGGAAGAATCGATAAAGGAGTGGGTCAACTCTATCTTATTGGTCAATAAAGATGGGTTGTTGGGAATTTGAGGGTTATGGAATTTGGTTTTGTTAGCAGCAACCTCATCAAAAGCCTCTCTAATGTCCTTCACCTTACGACTCATTTCGAGACGGAAAGCAATCATGGACAAGAAACGACGTACCTTGTTGCCGATGCCACCGCGAGTAGGAGAGTTGAGGAGTTGCGCTTCATAGGAAAACTCATCGAACAGGTCCTCGGCATCGTACAAAACATCCTTAAGTTGGCCCAGCCAAGTGCATACCTCGTGGCTCGTCAATTGTTGCTCTTCGGCGTCCAGGATCACGGCTTTTACATGGAACAAAGTGTTCTGTAATTTTCTCAGATCGGCTTTTAGATTACATGCCAAAGAAAGGTCTTGGACAAACGGAGACGTTATTTGTCCCAAAACCTTGTCGGCGATGACAACCAAAAAGGACTCCGCCATCTCTCCAATAAGCTGGATTGTTTTTTTCTGGGTGAAATGTATGATTGATGAATGAATGAATGGGTATTATACTATACCTCATTTAGTTTTTCTAGATACCATTTAATATACATATATATGGGTGATCTGAATTATCTTTCGGTCAACTCTTTTACAGTTGTATTCTATACTTCATTATTAGGTGGTGGTAGGGCTGTCCAACGAGTCGGGTTGGGTAGACCCGGCTCGGGTCGTACCCGACTCGGTTTGAGTTGGGTACTAGAACACATATCCGATACTCGACTCGGTTGAGTAGTCGGGTAGTCGGGTTTGGGTAGACTCGGGTTGTCGGGTGAGTCGGGTATACCCAACACACCCGATGGGCCTAACTGTTCAAGCCCATTGCGAATTTTTGAACTTTATGATCAGCCCATAATTTTGTACAGCCCAATTCATGTCAGTTTACAACCCAATTTCTAATTTTACCTATCAATCAACTACTCTAAAACAAATACATTTACAATTTACAATTACACGTAATATCAATATCCCTTCATTTCCAGCAGCCACTTCATTTTCCAGCAGCCCTACACTCCATTTTCAAGCCCTACCTGAATACAAAAATGCTGAAAATCATAACCAACTCCTCAAATAATCTTATAAACTGCTCAAAATAGAGAAAATGTTGAAGAAGACCATTAACCCCAGTTTGATTTTCAAATTTAAATCCCCAAATTTTAGAAATCTGAAACCCTAACCCCAATTTGAAATTGAAATCCAAATCAGAAACCATAACCCCAATTTTTTATTAAACGCAGAAACCCCCAATTCGAATTTCAAATTGAAATAAGATACTCTAATTTCAATTTGACTTTAAAATCCCCAAATTGTAAATTGAAATCTAAATCCTAACCCAATTTTATTTTGAATTTAAAATCAAAAATTTCAAATTGAAATTGAAATCAGAAAGCATAAACCCTAGCCCCCAATTTCAAACAGAAACCATAATCCCCAATTTTTAAATCCAAATCAGCAAAACCCTAAATTCAATTTGAGTTTCACAATCCCCAATTTCAAAACCCAAATTCGAAACCCTACCCCCAATTGAAGATGAACACCAAAACCCTTAAGTCCGAACCCAGAAATTCATATACAAACCCAAAATTGACATGCAAACACACAAACAGACAAGAAACGTTAAGAACAATGGAATTCTTACCGTCACCGGAGTTGCAGACATCGTCAAACCCACAAGTTTCCCTCCACTCCACCGTCGAATCGGTCTGTGGAGAATCCTCTGTCCACCATCGAGGATTGATAGTGGAACAAAGAGTTCTCCAACATATCGATTTGATTGGTAACTAGTTACCAAATCGATCTGTTGTGAATCTGTGATGTAAGACGTGAGAGAGAGAGAGAGAGAGAGAGAGAGAGAGAGAGAGATAACGACGGGAATCGACGGAGGACAGAGGCGAGGGGAGGAGAAGACGGCACCGGTGCGGTGACGTTAGGATTTCAGTCTCAGACAGAGAGAAAGGAGAGCGAGAAGAGATATATGTGTCGAGCGACAACGTGTGTGGAGGTGGACGTGCCACGTGAGTCGAAATCGACGGCTGAGATGGGTTCGTCAAAATGGATCAACGGACGAGAGCGTGCCACGTCGTTGGTTCGTCACACTGAATGAGAAGAGAGTTACAAACTCACATTGAGTCCCACATCGGAAACGTATGGGACTCAATGAGAGTTTATAAGTCTCTATTCTGCTGGGCTTAGTATCCAAGGATAGTGGGCTGGGCAATGTTTTATGTGTTGCCTCTCTGTTTGTGAGCTGGGCTGGGCTGGCATCTGTTGGGCTTGGGCATAGGGATATGAAAATAAAAACAATTTTTATACCTATGTCGGGTAGTCGGGTATTCGGCGGGTATGAAATGTCGACCCACTACTCGACTCGGTTAGGTAGTCGGGTTAGTCAGGTTCGGGTGTATCGGGTACCGGGTAAGTCGGGTCGGGTGTCGGTCGGGTTTGTCGGGTTTTCGGGTAAAATGAACAGCCCTAGGTAGTGGTGGTGGGGGAGACATTTCAATTCCTAAATTGACACTTTCTACAAAATGCCATTCTGCCAGAATTTAGTAGGAGGCATGTATTATTTTCTTATTTCGGTTTTAGAATTTAAAACACGGAAAAGAACATTTTTGTGCACTTAAGGGCATCTCCAACCCTGTCTTTAAATATGCAAATTTTTGCATATTTGGAATCTTCTCCAACGCAGGTATCCAAATATGCATATTTGTTACAGCGAGTCTTCAAATTTGAATACACACTATAGTAATCTCCAAAAATGAATAAATATGTGCTAAATGAAAGGCTATTATTTTTTTATTTATGAGTGTAATAAATGGGTATCTAAATTTATTTTTATTTATGAGTGTAATTTAGTGTATTGTTTTTTAAAAAAAATTAATTAATCTATTTAATTTGATTGTAAATTGAATATATAAAAATTATTGCATTATAACTTCATTTGTAATTTATTTTGCAAAATATACTTTTCATTAGAATCGACGACAAACAAGGATTTTAAATAAAAATTCGACAACAAACATAGATTTTCAATTACAATAATAAATAAACGAACACGGTTATTTGTCTTATTCACTAAGAAGATCGAAATATTGACTAAAATTACCCGTTGGGACGAGTATACTAACTCGTAGAATTAATTGTGTTTTATTCGATGTGTTATTTTTAATATTTTATTATATAAAATTTTGATTATTATATGACATTTATTTTTAGTAAATTAATGTATATATTTAAATAATTTATTAGAATTAGAATTATATAAATATAAATATAATACGTAAAATTATTAAATAATAAAAGTAATATTTTATGTGACATATAGAGATAATTTTGGAGATTAGGTTTGAGAGAAATAGATATAGAGACTCAATCATTAGGTAATAATTTTTGGATATATGGATATAGCATTGGAGATGGCCTAAGTATATATTTTTGACATTTTTATATCTTATCTCTTTGTTTAGTATTCTGAATTTTATTTTGGGACAACTTACCTCTAAAATACCAAAAATACCATAATTTGATTAATATGAAATTATTTTTTTACCCTCTATTGAATACCAAAATTATCTCACAATTTAAGGGTATATTGGTTTTTCAAATAACAAATTAAAAACTGAAAAATAAATTATTAAATTACAATTATGTCACCTCTCTCTTCACGGTTCTTCTTCTTCTTCATGTATTGTCAGGCTTCCCCTTTGGCAACCTCCAGCGTCTCCTCCGGTAACCCTCCATCTCCATACCCATCGTCCCGACCAGAATTATACATCCCCACACCAATTGGATTCTGCGAGGTTCTGGTGAGGCAATTGGGACGGAGAGAGGGAGTGCCGGCGAGTCTCCGACGATAGGACGGTGGAGGCTGGAGGCAGCCGAGGTTGGAACCGGCGGAGAATCTGGTTCGCAGACCTCAAGTCCAAATCCAGGTTTGTTCTCGACGGCGCCGCCCACCATTCTCTGACCTCCATTTTTCGGAGCCGCACCGATTGCTTTCTCTGGCGTCGTCTACGCCTTTCTCCGACGAGTCTTGCCTCGCCTACCTCCGTGGTCGTCCTCTTCAGACCCACCACGTTCTCGCCCAAATCAATTTCTCAGTAAGGTTCAATGAACATCAAATTGAGAGTAAAGTTTCTTGTCTCTCCTACCTCACTTGTTTTTCTCTCAAACTCAGCTCTCCATTCACAACCGCTGCCTCCTCCGGCCAAGAAGCAGCCGCCGCTCCTTTGATGAACCCTAGATCTGAAAACGGTGGCATTCACTGAAAATTTGATGAATAGTTGAGAGTAATTTCTTATTTTTACTCTTTAAAAATTGAGCCAGTTCTCCCCGTTAGACTAGATTTAATTTTGGTTGAATTCATTGGTAATTTCGGTATTTTGAAATTTCAATGGTAAGTTGTCCCAAAATAGAATTCAGGGTACTAAAAAAATGTAGGGTATGAAAATGTCAAAAGTGTATATTTAGGTGCACAAAAGTATATTTTTCCCTTTAAAATACGAACAATGTTATCCAGAACTCCTTAACTAAACACACTTTGTATATACATTCAATTAATTAAAAATTTAATTTTTAAACTCTCTTAAGTATTTCGTTATCTTACTTAGTCTAACACGTTAACTTTTAAGTCAAAATGATAACATACTTGACTCTTTTTTATGAAAAAATTACCTTTCAATAAAAGAAAAATAGAAATAAATGCATCATTTTTATCACATTTGTCTTTTAAGCAAACATTCTTACCTTCCTATGTCTCATTTAAGTAGTTATAACATGATTGATGGTTCATGTTCATCTCAAGTATTTTGGTCATGGATAGAGTTGTAAACTAGTCGAGGTTTCAACAAGTCGCTCACGCCCAATTTATTAAACTTTTGTTTCAGACTTGTTATAACTTCGATGATCAAAATAATAAAACATAAATCACGAAATTTAAACCCTAACTTTCTATCAAGAGAATCAAATTAACAAAACAATATGTTCATAATATGAAATCCAAAAAGTAACCTTCACTAATGGTGTAAACCAGTCGAGTCGTGCCTCATTTTAGCATAGCTCAGATCGGCTCATGAAAAAACTGTTCGGCTTGAACTCGAATGAGCTTATGCATTTAACCTCGAAATAAGTAGACGAGCTCGAGTTTGAGCTCGGCTCGATTCGGTTCTCTTAAATTTAAATACAAATATTCATTAAAATTGAATAAATAATAAATAGTTCATTAAATAATGAATGAGCAAATTTGAGATTGGTTTGACTTGATTCGGCCCTCTAACTCTATTATATGTATTTATAAATATATTATGAAAATATATAATTCAATAAATATTAAACGAGTCGGCTCGTGAACCTATCGAGTCTTAAAAGGTTAGGCTCAAGCTCAGCTCGTTTGTTAAACGAGCACAACCTTGAGCTCGATTATAACGAGCCCAAACTGAATATTTAACGAGCTCGAGCGGCTCCTTAAAAGCTCAGCTCGTTTACAGTCCTACCTTCACTCATAAGTTTTAACCCTAACAATTAATTCTAGGGATAATTTCAGGTGGCTACACCTAGATATAGCTGGTTTTCACCTAACTAAACCTATAAAAAAAAATTCACCTCACTACGCCTAAAATGTGCAAAATTTACACTTTGCACTTTCTGTCCAATTCCGTTAGTTTTTAACATTTTTACATTTGAAATGACTAAAATGCCCTTAACTATTCATTTAATTTTCAAACACATGACATCCTATCTCTCATCCTTTCTCTCTCATTAATGGCCTAGGGCTTCGCCAACGACCTCCAACGGCCTTCTCCAGTCGTCTTTAGCCTCGCTCCGATGGTCTCCAACACCTCCAACATCGCCTCCAGCCTCCTCTAGCATCTCCGTGTGGTGGTCGGCCTTGGCTTTCCGGAAACTTTTAAACCATAAAATTAGCAAATATTGAATTTAAAAACACATATATTATCACTTTTAAAATTTAACATAACTTTTATCTGTTATTTTATCCTTTTTTTTTAGTGTTTTATCATGAACTTATATAAGTACATGTATATATTTAAAATGTAGTTTTATATTAATAAATAGTTTAGAGTTTTTTTGTTTATCTAACTAAAGTTCTTGATTGTGGGGCTCTTGTCTTTAGCCACTCTGTGACACGTCAAAATAAATGAATCATGTTATTACGTTTTTTATTGGCTTATCTTTTAGGCGATACGTAAGATGTCGAGCATCTGGTCAGAAAAGACGTCAAAAGTTTAGTCTCAACATCTTGCATGACTTTTGCGGATCGCAGCATTTGAAAGTTTCCTTAAATATGAGACATATTGTGATTGGAAAGATCCAGCTATGTACAAGGCTTTTGGTAAGTCTTGATTGATTCATGATTCTGGAAAGCTTCCTGCCGTGATAGAGACTCTGGAAAGATATCGGCGTCTACGATTTGAGAAACCTAAATTGACTAGGATTATGGTAACCCTAATGCGTTCCGTAATCAGTTTTGCAGCTGCTATAAAAGATGAGGCTGCACCCTTAGCAGCGAGCGAGTTCTTGTAGTTTCTTCGGTGAAATATACAAAGCTCTTAGACGCGAAGGACTGCGTGCTGAGAGGTTGTGTGTTCCACGAAGGACATTTGTGTATCACTACCAGAATCGGAAGATCAAGCGTGAGTGATTGAGGGTTTATGTGAAGGCGTGGTTGAAGGTTCACGTACAAGTGCATAACAACGACTTGTTACATCCGGGAAACACGAGTGCTCTTAGAGTGGAATCAAGACGAAGTCTTGGATTCAGGGGGAGTCCCTGAGATAGGTTTGCACTAGTATTAGTAGCATAGGGTATTGATCTGTGTGATGATCATTTATACTTATATGTTTTGACTCATTACCATATAGTAAAACCTTTCCACTGACCGAGGGCCCCCAGACGTAGGTGAGATTGCACCAAACCTGGTAAGCAATCTTGTGTGTCGTTGTTTGCCATTTACTGTTTTATATTGTGTGTCCAAATCTGTTTGCTAACAAGTTGTGAAGAACATTGTCTCAACATTTCTCCTGACATTGTTCTTGACATCTTGTCTAACTAAATTAATCAGAATTTTAATTGGTATCAGAGATGGCACCTACAGCTTTAGGTGAGATCATGGGCGACAAATTCTGATTGTAAAACATGGACAACGCTAGAGAAAGAGGACCAGTCAACCATCCTCCTATTCCAGATGGGATTAACTATGGATATTGGAAAGCCTATATGTGCGCCTTCTTGAAATCCATCGACAACAAGACCTGGAAGGCGATGATAAATGGCTGGAGCGCCACGTGCTATCAAGATGCTGAGGAAAATTTCACAAATCTCAAACCTGAGTCAGAATGGAGAGACGTCGATGAAGAAGCAGCTTTGGGTAATTCCCGAGCCCTTAATGCGATTTTTAATGGTGTGGACAAAAACGTGTTCAGATTGATCAACACCTGCACTACCGCTAAAGGAGTTTGGGACATTCTGAATGTTGCATATGAGGGAACCACAAAGGTACGAGAACAAGACCTTCAAGTGTTAACAACAAAGTTTGAAGCAATTATCATGAAGGAAGATGAAACTGTGGCTAAATTCAATGTGGGAATTCGAGACATTGCCAACGAATCTTACTCTTTAGGTGAACCAATGACAGATGAGAAACTAGTAAGAAAGACCCTAAGAGGCTTGAGTTTTAGGTTTAAGATGAAGATAACGGCCATTGAAGAGTTCCACGATCTCAAGACCCTTCCCTTTGATGAACTAATGGGATCTCTAATGACGTATGAGTTGTCCCTACCAAGCATTGGACAGAAAAATAAAGGAGTGACTTTCAATAGCTCCATGCCCAAGCATGTTGAGCATGAATATTCAGACCCTAATGATGAATTCGACGCTATCATAGTTTTGCTAGCAAAGAACTATAATCGGGTTATGAAGTGATTCAACAGAATGTCGGAGAAAAATGTCGCGGCAAATGACTGGAAGAATGTCACATCAGATGTCAAGAACAATGCTCCATAGAAAGCTCAACGAAGTGGAAACTTCGACAGAGACAATATAGCTGGTGAAGGAAACAGTGACAGTAGAAGGTTTCAATGCCATGAATGTGAAGGGTTCGGACACTACCAAAAGAAATGTCCTAATTACCTAAGGAAACTGAAAAAAGTTTAATGCTATATTGTCTAATGCGGAAACTGATGACAGTGAAACAGAAGAGATAAGTAATTTTGTAGCATTCACCGCTTCTACTTAATCCAGCAAACCTGATCATCCTTATAGTGTTAGTAATGACATACAGGACTTATCACTAGATGATGAATGGAACGATAATCAGCTCAATGAGGCTTACTGCATCCTCTACACAAAAGGGATTGAAGAGTCAAAATTCTAGACAAACAAGCTGCTCAGATCATCACTCTTACAAGCGACAAGACTATAATGCTAGAGACTATCATCGAGCTAAAACAAGAAGTCACCCGACTCAATGGAAAAATAGAACAATTAACCAAGCTGGTTAAAATGATGAATCCAAGTTCAGAGAGCCTAGAAAAAATACTGTCAATGGGAAAGTAGGCCAGAGACACAATGGGACTTGGATATACTCACAATGGCTCATCATCTGAAACCAAGTTTTTCTACAGCAATCCCAAACTGAAGAGAAGGAACATTTTACGCAACATCCCAGGCAAGGAAAGGCGAAACATGTCGCAACATCCTTCTCGATAAACGTCTGTCAAACATAATCGAGGATGTCTCAGCTCAATCGACCACCATCCAAGCGGTCTACCAATGAATCACGGTGGATCTGTAATTATTGTGGGGAGAAAGGTCTTATCAAACCCTTCTGCTATCATCTCAATGGTAAGAGACCATCCCC
This sequence comes from Geranium rotundifolium, assembly GCA_963920655.1. Lineage (NCBI taxonomy): Eukaryota > Viridiplantae > Streptophyta > Magnoliopsida > Geraniales > Geraniaceae > Geranium > Geranium rotundifolium. The sequence goes on along the minus strand of OY987311.1, from coordinate 9,602,945 downwards.
CACTCACAATGGATAGCTCGAAGCCATCTTCAACATAAAGATCGGAAGCCTAGACGGATGGAATGGAGGGTGAAAGGAAAATATACCAAACCAACATTCCTTAAACCTCTGTGTGTGCCTCAACTAACACGGACTGGTATTTCGATAATGGATGCTCTCGCCGTATGACAGGTACACGAGACTTTTTGACAAATATCAAATCGTATACTAACTGCCATATAACTTTTGGTGATAGGGTAAGAGCTCGTATTATTGGCAAAAGGAAGCTCAAGTGTTCGGGTGCGTCCTGTTTAACATAAGCCTTGCTAGTCGAGGGACTCAAAACAAATCTCATAAGTATCAGTCAACTGTGCGATCTAGATCTTCATGTTAAATTCACTCGTGAAGAATGTCGAACCAGATGTAGTAATGCAAAGGATAAGGTCACAAGATAATTGTTATCTCCTGTCCTCTGACACAAGCAACAAGGGTTCTACATGTTTAATTACCAAGGCAGAAGAGACCAAATTATGGCATCGAAAACTCGAACATCTAAACCTCCGAATCATGCAAGAAGTCATTTCTGAACAAGCCATCGTTGGGGCTCCGAACTTGAAAATCGTGGAAGGAAAAGTTTGTGGAGAATGTCAAATAGGAAAATAAACGTAGATGTCGCACAAGAAGGTGCAACATATTACAACCTCACGGGTTCTAGAACTACTGCATGTCGATCTCATGAGACCTATGCAGGTTGAGAGTCTAGGACGAAAAGATATGTGTTCGTTTGTGTTGATGACTATTCAAGGTACACCTGGGTTAACTTTGCATGAGAGAAATCTGATACTTTTTCTATTTTAAAAAATATATGTGTTCAAGTTCAACGAGAAAATGGGGACCGAATCGGGAAAATAGTCCGCCTACGTAGCGATCATGGGAGAGAGTTTGAAAACATCAAATTTGTGGAGTATTGCAACTCCGAAGACATATTTTACGAGTTCTCTACTCCAATCACCCCTCAACAAAATGGGATTGTCGAGCGCAAGAACCGAACATTGCAAGAAATGACTCGAGTCATGATTTTGGCTCAGAACATTCCTGCTCATTTATGGGCAGAGGCACTTAACATCGCTTGTCACATTCACAATCGAGTTACGCTACGTCCATGTATGTCTATCACTCACTATGAACTCTGGAGGGGAAGAAAACCAAATGTAAAGTACTTTCACATTTTTGGGTTAGTGTTCTATATCTTAGCTGACATGGAACCACGACAAAAGTTTGATCCAAAGAGCGATGAAGGCATATTTCTTGGATACTCAAGGAACAGTCGGGCATATCGAGTTTGCAACAAACGCACCAAGACAGTGGTGGAGTCAATTAACGTGGTGGTCAATGATGATTGGGTAGATGGCCAGCCAAATGTTCCTGAAGAAGACGAAGTACTCCCGAAGTTTGTTCCTAAAGATGTTAGGAATAATGTCCCTGACGAACCAGCGAACACAGATATCAATAAAAATGTCAAGGATAAAGTAGACGACATCATCATCAATGAAGAAGCTCCTGAAACTAGACATAAAAATCCATCCAGAAGAATTTAGGCAAATCACCCAGGGTATGCGTACTCGTCATAAAGCTCCCATCAACTATAAAGATATGATAGGCAATATTTGTTTTGTGTCGATGATCGAACCGAATAATGTTAACGAAGCCATCGAAGATGAATACTGGACTAATACTATGCAAGAAGAGCTCGTCCAGTTTGAGAAGAATCAGGTTTGGGAACTGGTCCCTAGACCAGAGAATGTCAATATTATCAGTACAAAATGGATTTTCAAAAATAAGTCGGATGAGCATGGAAACGTCACGCGCAACAAAGCAAGGTTGGTCGCTCAAGGATATACACAAATCGAAGGCATGGATTTTGATGAGACAATCGCACCAGTGGCGAGACTTGAAGCAATAAGACTTCTGCTTGGGATCGCATGCCACTTAAAAATCAAGTTGTTTCAAATGGACGTTAAGATTGCTTTCCTAAATGGATATCTCAATGAGGAAGTCTACGTTGCACAACCTAAGAGGTTTATAGACCCACATTCCCCCGAACATGTTTATAAACTGAAAAAGCACTTTATAGATTGAAGCAAGCACCTAGAGCATGGTATGAACGATTAACGAGTTTTCTAATCAAGAGTGACTACACTGGAGGGGAAGTCCATAAAACTCTGTTCATAAAGAATGAGAATGGAAAGCTAATGATTGCCCAAATATATGTCGATGACATTGTCTTCGGAGGAATGTCAAGAAAAATGGTAGAACATTTCGTTCAACAAATGCAATCGGAGTTTGAAATGAACATATCGGTGAACTTAGTTTTTTTTTCCTGGGATTTCAAATGAAGTAGATGGACGAAAACATTCTCATCTCTCAGAGCAAGTACGCAAAGAACATTGTGAAAAAATTTGGGATGGAAAAGGTCTCTCACAAGCGAACCCCAGTTGCTACACATGTCAAACTCGCAAAGGACGACTCAAGGGAAGCTGTAGAGTAGAGTATGTATAGAAGCATCCTCAGTAGTCTCCTCTACCTCACTGCACGATTCCAAGCAAATCCTAAAGTAAGGGGGAGATTGTTGTTACGTTTTTTATTGGCTTATTTTTTAGGCGATGCGTAAGATGTTGAGCATCTTGTCAGGAAAGATGTCAAACGTTTAGTCTCAACATCTTGTGTGACTTTTGTGGATCGCAGCATTGGAAAGTTTCCTTAAATATGAGACATATTGTGATTGGAAAGATCTAGCTGTGTACAAGGCTTTTGGTAAGTCTCGATTGAGTCATGATTCTGGAAAACTTCCTGCCGTGATAGAGACTCTGAAAAGATATCGGCGTCAAGGATTTGGGAAACCTAAATCGATCAGGATTATGGTAACCCTAATATGTTCTGGAATCAGTTTTGCAGCTGTTATAAAAGCTGAGGCTCCACCCTTAGTAGCGAGCGACTCCTTGTATTTTGTTCGGTGAAATACATAAAACTCTTAGACGTGAAGGACTGGCTACTAAGATGTTGTGTGTTCCACGAATAACATTTGTGTATCACTGCCAGAATCGAAAGATCAAGCGTGAGTGATTGAGGGTTTTATGTGAAGGCGTGATTGAAGGTTCACGTACAAGTGCATAACATTGACTTGTTACATCTGGGCAACGCGAGTGCTCGTAGAGTGGAATCAAGACGGAGTCTTGGATTCAGGGGGGACTCCCTAAGATAGGTTTGCACTAGTAATAGTAGCATAGGATATTGATCTGTGTAATGATCATGTATACCTGTATGTTTTGACTCATTACCATATAGTGAAGCCTTTTCACTAGCCGAGGGCCCCCAAACGTAAGTGAGATTGCACCAAACTGGGTAAACAATCATGTGTGCCGCTGTTTGCCATTTACTATTTTACATTGTGTGTCCAAATCTGTTTGCTGACAAGTTGTTAAGAACATTGTCTCAACATTGTTTCTGACATTTTTCTTGACATCTTATCTAACTAAATTAATTAGAATTTCAAATCATTCAAATATCTTCTCTTCCCATCTCACTGTCTCTTCCTATATTGAGCTTTTTTCTCTTCCTCCATGAAAATTACAGAAGCTTGGTGCTTGTAAATCTGGTTAATGTGTGACTCTTCTTGTTGGTCGGTCGTGTGTTTTTGATCGGTTTCATGAAAGTCCACGTCTTTTTCTGAAAACAAAAAAAAATCTCCTTCATTTTGTCTCATTCTGGGGATTTTGATTTTTGCCTTTCGCGAGCTTAACTGATTTTTGGCTCATCGAGTCCTTTAAAACCCAATTCAGATCCTCACAAACCCACTACGCTTTTTCAGTTTCTGATCAAAACCCAATTTTCCATATCGTCAAAAATCGCCAAAGTCGGCAAGCCAAGGTCGACCACAACACGGAGATGCTGGAAGAGGCCGGAGGCGGTCCTAGAGATGTTGGAGACCATCGGCGCAAGGCTAAAGACGATCGGAGAAGGCCTTCGGAGATCGGTGGCGAAGCCCAAGGCCGTCGATGAGAGAGAGAAAGGATGAGAGAGAGGATGGAATGTGTTTGAAAATTAAATGAATAGTTAAGGGTATTTTAGTCATTTTACATGTAAAAATGTTAAAAACTAACGGAATTGGATGGAAAGTGCAAAATGAAAATTTTGCACATCTTAAGCGTAGATCCGGTGGGAAAAAAAATTTCTAGGTGTAGTTAGGTGAAAAACAGTTATATCTAGGTGTAGTCAACTGAAATTATCCCTTAATTCTAACCTCTACTACTGGAACATTGGACTTTGTGCTTGATGGTGCTTCCTTGTCTTCTTCTCCTCTCGAGTTTCTACTCTCTTATCCTAGTTTGACTATTGGTTCTCAACGTGTCTCGGTCCATTAATAGGTTTTACCCCCCAAAATATTCAAGATGAAAAATCCTCAAAATCAGAATTGCATGTGGAAAATAAAGTGTCGAGTTTATCTGCGGAATGGGACTCAGCAGACAACAGCTAGACTCGGCTGGTTGGCGTTTGGGTACTGTTCACTCTTGATTTATCAGCTAGACTTGGCTGGTTGGCGTTTGGGTACCGTTAACTCTTGATTTATCGTTACCTAAATGATTATCGAATCTACTTGTTTTCTTGATTTTAGCTTGTGTACAATTATCAAGAAATTTTATAGGTCAGCATGTGAATAAAATTAGTACAAGTTTTAAATTTGTTGGAACACTTTCCTTAGTTTCATTGCATATAGGATAGGATTGCATTTAGTGAATTTGTGAGTATTTCATTTATAAACCCTCAGAATACGTCGAACTCCTTCTACGGGGCGACTTGCGGTTTAAAATCGGCACTTGACTTTTCACTCTTATTTTCGCGCGTTTATTTTTATCGGAATGAGAAAAAGATTCGAGTGGCTTTGTTGGTACGTGGATTTCTACCACTTACTTGAGCATTTTTACTCCACATTTTAATTTACTTTCGTTCCAAATATACATTGAGATGCCTTGTTTTATTTCATTTTGTGTTTTCACGGGTATTTTGAGATTAGTACGTAGAATACAGGTTTTTGGCCTAAAATGGAGCATATTCATGAAGCTCAAGATATCGCATCAAGATACAAAGCAATTAGAGCCTGAAACGAATCCTAGCATGAGAAGAGATAAGGTGACGTCAAGTTAGCGAGATTCTAAGAAATAAGGAAAAATCAGAATTCGCTCAGAAAAAAGGAAACACACAGGGTTTGTGTGTTTGACGCACAAATTTGTGCATTTTCTGTTATCACGAAGTCGGCTCGAATCTGGTAAGAGGAAACTCATTAAAATTAGAAAAACCAAAAACGCACGGGCTCGTTTGATTTTCACACGGGGTTCGTGTAATTTTCCCTATAAATAGAGGATCGATTTTCTAACCTAGCGAGCCTCCTCAAAGATATTTTCGAAATTTATACTTTGTGCAAGAGAGTTTCAGTCTGTAGGAGAGGAATAACATAAGATTAAGTTTTTAAGGAGTCGGTGTATTATTCAATACATGAAGATTTATGAAGAATAGTTCATCAATTTGCTTCTTTTTAATCTCTTCGTGTTTTTATGAATGATCATCTATATCTTATGAACATGTTTTTCTTTGCTATGAGTAGCTAAATCTCTATTAATTTGGGGTATGGGATGAACTAACTATATAAGGATGCTTTAATTAGTTTTGCATGCATAGAACCCCGCGTTAGAGAGTTTTCAATTAATTAATTTAAATACTTTATCTTTTTTTGAGTTTAATAATTGATCTAGCTTATAAATTTTATATCTACCTAATATATCTTTGTAGGGTGGAATTAAAATTAATTGAAACTCGAGTTTAAATCTTAACACTAATTAGTAAGGTTAACATGAGTGTAATAGTCATAAGTTCATCCATGAAAGCTACAGGAATTCATGAAGCTTAATCAACTCAATTCTTTTAAACCTAAGCTCTAGTGAGTTAGATTATCGTAATTCAGTTAGACCCTCTAATATCTTACAAAGAACTTCTGAGTAGATTAGAGAATTTCTATTGCCCCATATTTAAGTAAAGTAACACCTGTTATACATGATTATCGATTATTGTATCACAAAACTACTATGTGATTCCTACGCCTTGAATCATATATTTTTCTACATTCTCTATCCTTTTTAATTCCCAGTTTTACTATAACTACTTTCTGAACATCTATTTTATTGATTGATTGGGATTTGTCATAGAAATCGAATTTTGGGGTTTAGAATAATTTTTCCTTAGGGTTCGATAACTTGGGTATTTAACATGTACTTACCCATTATTACTTGTAATTGGTACATTGTCAATAGTAGTGAACAAACACATTTAAAAATATGTGTGGTGTTTTTACCCGTCAGTTCTCTGTAAATCCAAAACAAAATCTTCGAATTTCAAATAACGTAAAAGATAAAAGTTTGAAATTGTGGATTTTAAGGATGAGTTCTCTGTTAAAACTGAAGAGAATTGGGGTTTCTATTGTGGGTTTTAAGAATGAGTTTTCCTGTGCATTTGTAAATTAACATATTTGATGTGTCTCTTGTGAGACTTCATAGTACTTGTACAACTATTTACAAATGTATTACTACTTAGTATTATGGTACATGTATTAGTAGTTGTATTAATTATAAACTAGAGAAACTTCAACTCAAGTTGTTAAAGTATAAAAATTATTATTGAATGATGGTCAAAAGTCAATTATTCATTTTCATCTAACTCCAAAGCAAGTTTTTTTATCAACTGATGATGACTGTAGTGGAAGAGATCTTTGAAATTAGGTTTTGATGAGAGGTTTCTTAAGAGAGAGTTTTTAGAAAATGGAGAAGTGTGGAGAGGAATGTTAGGATTGCCTAATTATGTTGTAATATTAATCATTACAAATTTTTAATACTATCATTTAATCATTAGTTAAGTCAATATAATAATATTAAATTTATACAAATTTTATTATAGTGAATTGGAAAATATGTCAACCCATGTAAGCCAATATGGAAATTTGCATATGTAAATAATTTCGTCCAACATATATTATTCGTCGTTTATTTCAACTCGGACATTACGGATGGGAACACAACATCTACAAACTACTGTACAAGATGGATATGTAAAATATATGTAAAATATTGTACACTAACTTGGCACTCGGATCCTTAATATTACTGTCTTCGACTTCTCTTCGCCGTGTTCGGTCCACACCGTATAGTGTCTCATAAACTATTTCCTAAGTAAATGAGTGCAAATGATATTCATATTTTGCACACGAATATTACAACATTTAATGCACAGACGTTTGAATAGACATGAACTATATTCTCTAGCATTTTTCTTCACAAATTTTATGAAACTAGTCAACCCCATCATGAACACTTCTGACATTCTCTTCCTTCTCATCCACGATCTATCCAATTTTTAATTAAGTCTACAACAATTACGGAATAAAAAACCACATGACTAACAGTATATTTGAATTAAAAACACTACTCATTAAGTGACAGTATTGTACATATGCAATATAAGAAACACGGAAATTCAATACATGCCTTATAATGTTGTACGATTTCTTCTGTTGATTACAAATATATCTTCCTTAGCCTCAAGAGTATTTGATCACTAAAAATCAAAATCTTCTCATAGAAAAAGCTAGCTAAACAAAACCCTCTCAACATAAAAACTATACAACACAACCAAATTTTACCAGTGGCACACATGATACATATCTCACGCTCTTAACAACGGTCGACTAACGGTAACAAATCTGACCGTTAAAAAATGGTCGGTCAACTATGGTCAAACCATATTGATGGCAGACATGCCAAAGTCTCATAACTTAATTTATTATCAGCGGCGAGCAGAGTCCAGAAACGCGCAAGTAAATTACCACCGGCATGGAAAAAATAAGTGTTGCGGACACAAGTCGTCTGTCGTCCTCATTTTGTATTGGCGGCGTACTTCCTCAACGTCTGCTGTTGGTGTGCCAAAATGGTGCAGTGAGAGGTCATGAACTTAGAAGTTTATGAATTATACTGAGCTAAGAGAGCGGCCACGGCTTGTAAATTTTGTCGATCTACTTTAATCTCACTCCTAAATGGTTCTGCCTATTGACCTCAGTATGAATTTTCAATTATTGTAGCAAAAGGCCATACTATTATGATTTATGAGCTGGCGACTATGCAGTGTAGTTGCTTAGTGAAGCTTGTGAGCCAAAAAACAATCTAGTGTTAGCATTATAGAAATAATTTTTGAATGAATTATAAATATTACCGAGTGAGCAAAGCATTTTAAAATTGAATCAAGAATTAACATTTCTCTCCTATCATGATAAAAATAGGGATGAAAGAAAATATTTTTTTCTGGTATTTTGTTCTTGACTTACAATATTAATAGAATCATTTATACAGAGAATAGGCCAAACTTCAATAAGAAGACTTGTAATAACATGAAACTCTAACTAAGTAAGAGGTAATAAGCTTAAATTAGAATTAGAAGTAGAAGGATAATATAAATATTGTTGTAAAATAGGCGAGACCCCATCATGTCATTTTTACGCATGACACTCTCTTTAAGAATGTGGACATATGGCAAGATTGTCTAGCACTTGTCATCATCATTTTTCCTTACTAATAGCTCATGTATAGCCTTGAATTACATAGTAAAAGTCACATGAGAGCTCACTTTTTGGCACCAAGTTTTATTATTTGCTTTAATTATTTTCGTCCAAGTATTGACTTTGGTTAACTCTTGTTTTTTTATAAGGTAAAAGTGAATTTTATTAATTAAATAGTAACTAATTCGACATTAAATTGGACAGTTGAAGCTACAGTTGGTGGGGCAAACCCCTCACCATAATCCCAGTATCGACCTACCAACCAACCAAATCCGCCGATTCTCACGTATTGAAGCTTAAGCAAGCCAAGTCCTCCTAATTTGGTATACTTGCATGAGTCTGCCTACCGACGCCAGATAACCCCAGTTCCCTCCCAGTACCGATACACCGTCGCATCTCAAGCTCACCCCACCTACAATTCCGTCCTCAACTCCGGCCTCAACCCCACTGCCCTTGACCCCGTTCCTGCCATCCCCTTAGATATGCCTCCTTCACCGCCAGCTGTCGTCGCAGCTACCACAGCAAGACCCGGAACCGTCACCGTACTAGAAGCCCTCACAGGCGGAGTCGTACCGCCGTGAGACATCGTCGATTTTCGACGAACTATTCCTATTGTTCTAACAAACGTTTTAACTTGCCAATTGTTTTAGTTCAATTTTTTATTGCCCAAACACACTAGAAAGGGAAGAATTGGTAAAGCTAAAGCATGCCTAACGATACATAAATAGTAGGCTTTAAGAACGAGTGGGTGACTATGAGATGTTGAATAGAGTGTTTCCAGAACGGCTGCAGTGGATTTGAATAATCTGATGTAAATATTTGTTCCTGTTAATAGAAAATGTTCCAAGTTTCTCCGTTGTCTGTGTTAATTGCAGTTTCATAAGGTTTAACATTACACAGTGGCCTGAGTTATTAAGGTTGCTCTCATTATACATCAATTTATGGGTATGCAAGAGCAAAACTCTTACATGAGGAGCTGGACCCGAACCAAAATTCTCCGTGACTGCATAACGTTGATAAACTCAGAGACTTTGTAATGCATATTTGTTGCAGAACTAGCAACATCTTATTTAACTTTAAAATGCAACTGATAAATGCAAGCCTTAGCAAACACTGAAAAAGGAAATGAACTCCATGCACATACCTAGATAATATCAAAAATTTCCCGACTTGTAAAGTAATTAAAAATTTTCCAACTTGCGTGAACCAATAATATACTACCTTCCGCATACCAAACTGTTAAGATGGGAAGTTCTCTAAGCAGTCTGTTTTTGCCAACTTATAGTAGTTCCCACTCAGAGTCAGATGCATCATCAGTTTGTGAACTTGTCGAGTCAAGGGATGTGGCTGTGGCTGTGGCTGTGGCCAAGGTAGAGACTGCTGGAACAAAATCATGTGATTTGGATTTGTACTGAATATCAGTGTCCCCAAACCAAATCGCAAGCTGTTCGTACTCTTTTGCTAACCTCTTTTTGGAAGAAAATGCATGCACAATCTGTTTCTGAATCAAGAAATAATGACATACTATTAAAATTGACGAGAAAACAAAAGGAAATGACTAATACCCCTAAGCTTAATTGTCTCTTCTACTCCCTCCATTGCAAAAATATCTTATTTGACTTTTTGCAAGAAATTGATGATTGCAAAAATTAATTAGGAGTTAGTGATTGACTTTTATCCCCATTACCAGAGTGAACTTGCATGTGCTCTGCATACTTGAGTGGTTAATTCATACTTAATGCTCAAAAGCTAATGTGTAGTTTCCAAATAACTGTCTGAAAATGTTTAGAAATTTTCATTATCCACTTTGTTACAATTTAGTACATGTGGACTTTGCTTTGTTCCAATTTAGTCCCCAACCATTCCGATTTAATCTCAAATTTTATTTTGTTCCAATTTATAACCAAATTATCCACACTATTCTTATTTAGTCCATGTGTTTGCTTGCATTGTCAGCATACATGGATAGTATGACGATTAAATTGAAACAATTGGATTAGTTTGGGGTCTAAATTAGAATAAAGTGGATAGTTTAGAAACTATTTTGGAATATAAACCAAACATTTCGGGACATCCCCACGAGGACAAGGCAAATGATAAGTAAGAAAGTCTAGTAAACTTTTTAATATGAGCAAATGTAGTCATTTATCAAAGATGGTACCTTGTATGATCTCAGCTTCTGTACTCTCTGAGATGCAGCATAAAGCTCACTATTATTGACATAGACACAGTTTTCTTCGCCCTTCACCTCATCCAGCAAATCAATGGTTTCCATCTCAAGGTCCGTAATAACACCAGAGTCTTCCGAAAATCCTATAAAGTTTTCCGATTATTAATTATTGTTAATGAAGAAAGCTACAGGCTATCCAACAGAGATAAATGATCACGACAAAGTTTTAAGTTGGAAATTCTTCATGCCAATCCAAGATAGTTAAAATAACTTCAAACTGCAGAGCACTCTAGTTACGCACCATCAGCGAAAGAAGAGATAAAGGCCCTAGATTGAGCATGCTCATGGAACCAGCCCTGTTCATTTCCAGATGGACCTGTAAGAGACATGGTCTTATTAATTCTCGAGTCTGCAACAACATTAAGTCCATCAAACAAATATAGATGGAAATAGATAATACATCTTGTCGCATAAAATCCAAAAAAAATACTGACCAGCTAATTCCGATACCGGGACACTGGAGGAAACGAATTCCACCGCCACTCCGTCATTATTGGAGGATAAAACTGGAGGTGGTGTAGAAGAAATTACCACATTGGGGCTATCAGAAACAGGCTCATCAAAACTGACTGCATCATCACATGATACTGCATTTGTGGCTAAGTTTTCAGATTTTGTTGATAGGGAACTGCTATGAGATTCAGCTCCCACCTCTGTTATTTGTTTCTCGATAGGCGCTGATGGGAAATCCATTTCAGGATATGTAGCAAATCTTGTAGAAGCAGAAGGACACTCCAAGTCATCTGTAAAGTAACTGCTGATCATTCTAACTTTCAAAGGTGATCTGAAATCCTTGGCATAATCTGAAGTAGAATGTGAAACATCATACTGATGGTGAATTGAACTTTCACTGTTATCGTCACTTAATGAAGATGAGTTAAGGGGTTCTTTTTCGCTATGAAAGATTATCTCCGCATCAGATACTGATACTGATGATTTATCAACAGTATTCTCTTCGATGCTCACACCTAACTTTTCATTTCTCATAACTTCGTCAGTCTGTTGAGGCAATAAGGCCGACTCTATCTCCTCAGGGTAATCAGCAGAAGGTGAAACAAATCGAGTTACAAGGTCAAGTTCACCGTTCTCCACAGGATCAGTTTCCTTTGGCTCTAGGGGCGATTCCTTAAAGCCACCATCTAGTGACAAATCCCCGGCTATGATGATTTCCTCAACACAGGAACCATTATCAGGCAATCTTTGATCTTTATGATCCACATGATCTCCCCAATGAGGAAGTATATCTTGAACAACATCAGTACAGAATTCATTAACATTTTTCACTTGGCCTTCAACATAATGAATTGCTTCCTGCGCATTGACAAGTTGATTGTTAAAATCTCAACTAAGGAAGAGTAAGCATAATGTTGGCATGCATCTAACATACAAAAAAGAATGTTACCTTTCTTGCTACTTCAGCATCATCTAATATTGCTCCAAACTTCTCAAAGACATCCCCAAACCAAGTTATACCTTTGAATTTTAAATTCTTTATTGACATATTTTATGCTGTTGGAATCAATGTTTATCTTATTCGGAAAAAAATGAAACTTCACCTACATACATTAAAATGAAAAGTTTGTCAAGTAAAAGACCAACTCTGGCAATTCAGATTACATGTATTCATATCATATCAGCAGAAGAACTACAAGTGAGTGAGAATCATTGAATAATGACCATCAGTATCCTCCTTATCGAGAGCTAATATCACTGCTCTTATTACCACATAATTTTGAGGCCCAAAAGGAAAAATCACATATTTCCAAATCAATAGCCAATAGGTGTCAGTCGTTTTGTAGATATTCATTCTTTCGATATCCTCAAATTTTACAGCCTAAAATGACAACCTTTTCCAGTTATTTCTTCATAATTCCGACTTTCTAATGATCCATTCCTTTTCAACTAATATCTAACCATCTATTGCATGCATCTTCAACTTACACTGTGGTTTTGGGAAAGATACTACCCCTAGAGCTATACTCACACCAAAGTCAAATACTTGTGCACTAGCAATAGACTGATCAAGAATATCACGTTATGCTTGATTTAAAGGAATTACAAGAACCAACTAGATGTAATTTCGAATTATAGCTAGACATGCCTTTATTGGGTACTACTCTAGTGACACTGAAATCACCTTACCTCAGTTTTATAATTCAATGATTCTATTCTTTAAAACAGGTTCAGCTTTTGTGGGGTTTTCTATGGCTACAGAAAATTAGTCAAAAATCCCAATTGAGCTCAAAAACACAACATCAACAGCGAACCCATTATTCCCTGGAGAAAACTGCTGCTTACACAGTTAAAACCCAACATACGTATGATTGCGTACATCCACTAATAATTCAAACAAAAAGCACATAAACTTACAGAAAATCAACCTACCACTAACTAAAGCCTCTTTAACCATCGTATGCACTCTACCCAAGCCTTCATCAGTAAATTCACCAAGGTCAAGTCACATTGTGCAAGCATTAAACTATAGTGCAACAAACCACATACAACACACAATTACATCCATAGATTATACTGAATATAACATAATTGGGTACGCTAAATTGATCTCAGCCCAATTCCTTATATCGATGATTCTATTCTAAAAGGTGGATACTGTTTCTGGGTTTATATTCAGATATAGCAACTTCGTCAGAAACCCAGTTGAACTCAAAGCCAAACAAACCCATAAATTCGAAGAGAAAGTTAATCACTTGTAAAGACGACGAACAATAAGCATACCTGTTATCGCATATACATACATAATTCATGCACAATTACATGTAAACATATGTAAGAGAATCACCAAATTAGAGGGAGTAAGAAGAAGAATAAAAAAGGAAGAAGTAAGAGAAAGTGATTACCGCAAAAGGGTGTGAGGTGGTGATCGGAAATAAATCTCCGGTGAGCTGAATTGCGCTTAGGGTACGATGGCAGCTTTAAAGAAAAATTAAAAGGTTTTGTTTCCTACAATGAACAGGTTTCTGAGATTGTTTGTTTATCAAGACTAAAGAGTCAGCTTAATCAAGTGATGATGTGGGACATAAAACGCACCGTATCATAGTTTCTCCGAAAAATTACACAGCTACATTTAAATACGCGCACTTTTTACCTTACTATACTTATCTTTAATTTTATTTTGGTGGCCATGTGCATTATCCAATTTTCTATCTTCTAGTGCTTATGTTTTAATTTAATTGGGTTTTAATAAATTTTAAACAATAAAAAGATTTCAATTTTAATTGAATTGTTTGGGTCAAAAAGTTCCCAATTTTAATTGAATTGTGAACTTTAGGTTATTGATACACACCAAAGAAGGTTTTTATTCCCGCGAACGCAATGTTTAATAATCAACTCGGCGGATAAAGGTTAAAGCGAAGACCTTATGAAGTTAAAAAAATTAAAGCGTGGAGTTAAAATTTGGATTATGACGATCTCATTAAACATAAGCGGACAATCACAATTAGAACTTCATGCATTTTGTTCATGAATATTGTGCTATGAGTGTTACCCTGAGTCTTAAGCAGGGACGGAACTATTTAAAGTTTGATATAATGACATGTAATCGTCCCTTACATGAGAAATGTTAAGAGAAATTAATTTGTTTTTAAACGAAGGTTGAAGTGTTGAACAATGTGTTGTAAGTTCAATTTATTTAAAAGAATTTTTTTTACTTACCTCTCTCGTACTTTACACGATTTTCACTCAACTCTCTCGCGGAAAAAGTGTTTTTGTGAAGTCTCCGTAGTTTACTAACGTTTCACTTAGTTCCGACAGAGTTAAGTTGTTGGTGAAAAGTCCAAAATGTCTTCAACTAACCATTAAATTTTCAAACATTTTTCATTCATTCTCTCTATCCATTTTTTTGTTTTTTTTTCTCTTCAAGCTCAAATCGTGAATCTGAATCTCCGGCCGCGTCCACCTCCACCACGCCAGCGGAAACGCCTTACTTTGCGGTGATTCCGTTCTGAATTCGTCAGGGTTCATGGAAAGGTTTGATTAATGGAGATTCAAAGAGAAGCTCAATAACCGATTCTTGATTGAATCTCTACGAATTTATCGCTTTGCCCACTCGTTGATGATTCGTGATTCTGACGGGTGGGCGAGACTATTCAATCTCAACCTCTAACCAATTTCGGTGCGGTGTAGGTTGGCGTGCCGCAGGAAGTAGCGGTGGGCTCAGAGAAGTGGCGGGCATGGTGGAGCTTAGATAAGAGCTCACACAACACAACGTGTAGTAGAGGCCGTGAATATTGGAAGAGACAAGAGTATTTTAGTCATTTTCACAAAAAAAAAATACCTATATGATAGTCACGTGACCAAAACCTAACACCGTCGGACCTAAGTGAAGCGTTCGTAAACTAACGAGACTTCACACAACGACTTCTTTTGCAGTGAGTTAAGTAAAAATTGTGTAAAGTACATGAGAGGTAATAAAGTTTTCCCTCTTTAATAACTTGTTTGGCCTCTTTGAAAAATTTCTAGATCCGCTCCTTGTTGCCTACTAGTGCAACTTAATATCGTGGCTCTTAAGGAGTTCATTCAAAAATTTCACGTTTAAGAACATTTTGTCTCAATCTGACGCTTTGTGCTCGGGCATTTCAATTAAATAGTTGTCTACTAAACAAAAAGCAGACAATAAAAACAAAAGAGTGACCAAATTCATTTATAAACACATATAAGTGGTCTGCCATAGTTGATCAGTGTTCGAAAGAGATGGAAGGACTTTGGTTAGATTTGAGCAGCAAAGAGACAGTGATGGGTCAGTGAACAACTTTTCTCTTTGGCAGTGCTGCAACTAAGTAACCATCCAACTGAACCAGACCAGAAGTGGTCTTTATGAACTCACCATCACATTCACATCTCTTTTCTTTGACCATCTGCTTCACATTACATCACTTACACGTCTTTTGGATTGGTAATGACAAAATCAAATCTCTCAAAATTACATTCAATTTCGATCAATACAAACTATACATAAGTTTTCTTTATTTGTTGTCATATTAATATTATTGACATTTTTTGAATGATTAATATTATTATTGGCATAATATGCAATGTTTGTCCTATTTTATATTTTTAAATGAGATTATAGAAAAATAGAAGAGAAGGGGAAATTTAAAATAAGATGAACAGTTTATAGATAAGGTGTGGCACTGAAATTACAAACATAATAATTATTTATCAGATAATAAATGTGGTTATAAATATAATGAAGCATATAATAAAATAAACACCAAAAGAGGTAAAGGCCAAAATGGGAAAGTGCACACTTCCATGCCATTGCCAGGTAATGATGGAGGAGGTGAAGCTTTGACTGTCATCACCATTGTGTAACCCATAAACCTCTGATTTAGGGGTTTTTGTGGAAACATGGGTTCAGTGGAAAGCCAAACAGAACACAGAAATTAGTGGGAGAGAGAGAGTGAGAGAGGTGGTTTTTTGAGAGAGAAAGTACCATGCAATCTTTGTGCCTCTGAGCGCTATTTGGGTTTTTTTTCTTTCTTTTCCAGAAGCCCTCTTTGCTCCAATTGAGGTTTCAATGAGACCCTTTTGAATTTTGAGCTGATTTCAATTGGAGGAGAACAAAATCAGAACCTGGGTTCGTTTTGGGGGAGAATTCCAAGGCCTTGGTTGGAGATCAGTGGCTTGATTGTGTGTTGCAGGCTGATCAGGGACATGCATTTGCTGGAGGTGAGCTCAATGGGTGTTTGTTTTTTAATTGTTCGATGATTCTTTGTTCTCTTGGATGAAAATGGTGAGTGTGGTTCGGGAATTTGGATTATATGTGGCTTTTGTGATGCTTGCATCTGGGGTTTTGTTTTTGTGGGTGGAAATGATGAATGTGGCTCTGGAAATTGGCTTATTGGTTCGAATTAGAAATGTGTGATGAAACAGATCGGCTTGATATGGATATGAATGATTTGGGGTTCTTAGATTCAGTTCTTTTTTTCTTTTTTTTCCATTTCTTCTATTTGATGTTTTGTGCAGTTTTCACTGAGTGTAAGGATGCTAGTATGAAATTTATTTGTGGACAAATATCTTTGGTTCTCATGCATGGTTGAGTTTTCATGTTTGGACCTTGTGTTTTTGTTTACTCAAATATTTTTTTTATTGAACATTTAAACTTTAACTTAGAACAATGGCTTGTCATTGAAAATAAATAATTTCCATTTGTACATGGTGATGCTAAACTGATTGTTTATTATTTTGGTGAATACTAGCCGGAAAGTTTAGTTGAAGTTTGTCTTTTCTTCATATCATGCATCAGAACTCAAATGGAGAAGGAGAGAGAGGAATGTGGATAAGATTTATTGAAGTAAGGATATCTATGTGAGCGGGTATTTACGGCCTAGTAATCTATTTATGTAAGTAAAGTAAAGAATCGTATCTGGAAGCTTCTCGCTTGAATCAACAGAAGTTGAATGACGACAAAAGGTAGTTTCAAGTACAATTTAAAGCCATATGAATAAGAACATTGAACTGAGCTGTAATATACATCGTAACATAATTAATCATTTTCTTCCTTTATTAAGCCATTTCTCTGATTTAAGTGTTGGTACTTGCATACATCTATATATTGAGAAGAATTTTTTTTTTCTTTTTAAATTGAGCAAGCATATAATTATTGCTTATTTAACCCATACACAGATTTCGAAGGGATGCATCTGGGGCTTATCTTGCATATCACCAGCACATGATTGAGTTGCTGATGGAATAGAATTCGGATTCTGATGGTGCTATGAGAATAATAAAAAGAAAAGACACTGTGGATGGGGTTGCACTGCAATAAGCTTTTAGAGATGTTATTTAATAAAGAAACTGATGAATTGGCTGATGATTGTTTTGAGGGTTCAAGTTTCGAGCACCGTGTGTTTACCGACATTTTCTTCAGAGGGGATACTGGTGCTATAAGTAAGAGGTGTGTTGTTACGGGGGTTATAAATTTTGAATGCGAGTCCAGCAAGAACACTGATATAGATGTACTGACAGAGACGTGTAATGATAATGAAGCTTTGAGAAGGACTTATGCTGTAGGGTGTTCTTCGAAAAGATCTTCAATAGTTGAGAATAATGACCACGAGGCGAGTCTCAAGCGAATGAAATGTTCAGATATCGGGCCTTCTAATGCCAACCTAGATGTGAGGAGTGTTGTAAGTTGTTCGCCGCTCTCAAAAGAAATTGGTTCTTCTGTGTCCTGTCCAACTACAGAGTCTGTTTGTCAAACCACTTCATTCCATCTACTTGAACTATCCTTCAATGGCGGAGGTATTAGATCTAGTAATTATCTATTAAAGCAAAATATGGAGACAAAAAGAGGCGTTGCTACTAATTTGGATGCTCCAAAGTGTACACTGACAAATGTTGATGGAAAGGATATCTCCATAACTAGAACCATTGCTTCACCCGTTTCACAAGAGAGCTTCACAAATAGGTGCTTAGCTCCAAGTCCATCAGTCACAGTTCTACACAAGCCTGGATTTCCTCTAAATGCTGAGGGAAGACCAAAAGGATCTGACTGTCCAAGAATAGATGGATCTACTGTTTCTGTGAAGCAAGATTCTATGAAGGATGCTCGCGGTATTCTCCACTATCATGTTGTTAAGTTACTTTCAGCAGCTGGTTGGTGTATTGAGAAGCGTAGAAGACCTAGTAGGCGTTGTGATGAGTCAGTTTATAGATCTCCTCAGGGAAAGCCAATACGTGAATTTCCTAGAGCTTGGAGATTATGTGGTCAGCTTTTGTTTTCTAATTGCAATGCTTTGATGCTGGAAGATGAAGGTAAGGAGTGGGCTGATTTCAGTCGGTTCTCATCTGATTTATCTCATACATTGACAACTATTGAGGAAGAAACTAAAGAAATGGAACTTTGTACTTCACTGATGCATAGGTGGTGTCTGTTGGATCCATTCGTAACTGTTGTCTGCATCGAGAAGAAGATTGGTGTACTGAGAAAAGGAGAGTTGGTTAAAGTACGCAGAAGTCTGGCAACTGATATGAACAAGAATCTTGGTACCGCTTCGGCCTTGAAAAATAAAGATAGTACTGGAAATCAGTTTGTCAAGAAACAGTTGGTTCAGCGCAATGATTCTTCTCTTGCTGATGCTGAAACTGTGTTGACAGTTTCTGGCGGGGCCGACCATGACTGTGGTGAGTCATCTCAAAACCAGCATTTCTCAAAATATTGTGCAGAGAATAAAGTGGTTGTTAAATTACTGACTGGCATATCTATTTATACAGCTGACAAAGAAGGTATGTGCTTCTTAGATACTTCCAGTGGGATGCACAATATGTGTGGTGGGATCTCCCGTAACGGAGAGAGCAATCTGGATTTAACGTCCGCCACAACGCAGGGCTTGGTTAGCACATCTATCCAGTCAGCTGGTTGCCTACATGATGTTCCTAGTACTGTTGAAAATCATGACCGTTGTACTCGCGTGTCCAAAAGTATTTCTGTTCATCAGGATGGCAATAGCAATTTTTCAAGCTCTGATAAACATGATGTTGTAGTGGAAACATCAAAGCATGTGATTGAAGATGTATCAATGGATTCTTGGGGTGAAAAGGATGAGTCTTTGGAAGGCCAAACTACTGACAAGGTGGAAAATCATTTGAATGGGTCTCTGGTTGGTAATTTGAAGTGCAAAACAGATAGTTGCTTATATTCTCTTTCCTCAGGTAAAATCTATATTCAGTTTGATTCTGGTTTATATAATTTTATTCATTATGGCTGTCTTCTCTTTGTAATTTATTTAGATGATGACATTTGAACTTTTCAGCTCCCTCAGATGAACCAATTTCACATGAGTTCTTAACTTCAGAGGTTGTACAAGAGTCAGGAAAGAGTGAAGAGGAGGAGGATGACCAATGCATGGAACCTGTTCCTTTCGGAGAAGATGCACACTCTGTGGCCGATGTTATTTTAAGAAGGAAGATAAGGAGCAAGTCTGGAAGGATATCTGAAATCAAACTGGCCACATTATATCAAAATAATAATCTTGGTGCAACATCTCCTAATAAAGCTGGAATGCGGGATAATAATGCTCAGGTAGAGTTGAAACTCCAGGAAGATCTTGTGACCAGTGTTAAAAATAAAGAATGTAAGACTAAGTCATTGTCTGAAAAATCTTTGCAGCATTCGACTGAGAAAAAAGGGCCCCGGGTTAAAAAGATCCGTTATCATTGCAGTGGTTCTAAAAGTGGACAAAAGAGATGTCAAATTAAAGATGATGATCTTCTGGTTTCAGCTATTGTTAAGAACAAAGAATTTAGTTCAAATACTAGTAGGTCTCCTTTTAAACCAAAGGTATTCAAGTCAAGAGCGTTGAGAAAACTCAAGAACAAGAAGGGCAGTTGTAGGTTGCTCATAAGGAGCCTTAAAGGAGGAACGAATTCTAAAGATGCTAAGGTGACATATGGGGGGGTACGAACAGTATTGTCATGGTTGATTGACACCGGAGTCATAGCTTCGAATGATGGTATTGTGTATCGGAGTCCAAAGGACGAGGCAGTTGTAAAAGATGGTCTGGTTAGTAGGGATGGAATCATTTGTAAGTGCTGCAATATGTTGCTTTCAGTTTCCGAATTCAAAGTTCATGCTGGGTTCAAGATGAACCGTCCCTGCTTGAATCTTTTCATGGAATCTGGCATACCCTTTACATTGTGTCTTCTTCAAGCCTGGTCAGATGAGTACAAGAGAAGGAAAAGTGGGCCTCAAATAGAGAGAGCTGATGAGGATGATCAAAATGATGACTCTTGTGGAGTGTGTGGTGATGGGGGTGAGTTGATATGCTGTGATAATTGCCCCTCTACTTATCATCAGGCTTGCCTGTCAGCACAGGTTTGTTCTTTTTGCTAGTTTATATATATTTTGTTCTGACTCTTATACTTAACCTTTTCAATTCCATTAATAATGTTCTTGTGCAATCGTTTTTTATATTCCCTTAAATGCGCCAAATTTAGGCAAATGGTTGTTGTGTCCCTCCTAGTTACATGGCTTTGTGAGCTTTGGATTCGAGAACATTATTCATGTAATGATTGTTACAAGGTCATGGTCTTCACATTCTCAGGAAAGTAGCTTGGTTGATATTAATCTTTTTCTTTTTGATCAGCATGTGGTTGATATTGTTATTATGGTCTTCATATAGTTTGGAGCCTTTATACACTGAGCTATGCTATTTCGGCAAACACATTCAAAGTGGTCATATTTGTTGGCACAACTATGTATATGAAGAAACAATGCTTAAACGAAACCTTAGTAGGAGCCTCCTAGTAAATTCAGACTTCACATATGGTACAAGATTCTTGATAGTCTGTACTAGATTTAACTGTTGATTTCAAGCGAAGCACAACAATGATTTATCATCTTGTGTAGTATTAATATTTTATGCGTGTCTTCATCATCCTGTATCATAACTTTAATTTCCTTTCATCATTTCATATGTCTTGTTGGATGGTCCTTTATCTTGCTAATTTATAAATTACTTTCAGTAATTAGCCTGCTATTGATCGAGACTCAAAATTTCTTCTTCATTTGTCCGTTTCATGATATGAAGAAAAATACCGTAGTAGCACATTTGGAGCAATAGATTCATTAAATAGTTTAACGATGTGCTTTATTTGATACGTTTGAATATGCTTGATGCTTTTGATTTTCTGTATTTGGGTACCCTGCAAATTGTTCTTTCATCTCCTCGTGGAAGGTAACCACCTTTATCAATTTTAATTTTCTATTTTCCCTTTCGCTTTGTGTTTTATGGCATAACTGATATCAATTTCTTGTATCCTTCAGTTGATTTGCGCGTACATACCTTCTCGACCATTTATCTGTGGCACTTAGTTATGTAATTAACTTGAAGAACATTCTGGCTTACAGGCATAACAAATTGACATTTTCTTTCTGTTATGTTTTGTTTTTAACCACAGGAGATTCCTGAAGGTAGTTGGTATTGCCTGAATTGTACCTGTCGGATATGTGGGGGTTTGGTAAGGGATAAAGAGGCCTCAAGTCCTACAGATGCATTAAAATGTTCACAGTGCGAGCATAAATGTAATTCCCCACCTCATCTATTTTTTTTCCTCACAATTTGATTGCTCGAGATATCAGGTCAAATGGGAAGCTGGAATTTCAGTAGTAACTTTTGAATGTTTTCATTGATAAAACACTTTCTTCCATTATTTGCTGATTATCTTCCCGTTTTAGTACTGCACTATATTTTTTCCTATTCAAATATCTTTTGCAAATGTTAAATTGGCATATTGTTTGCGAATCTTGTTTGGGTTGTATGAAATTGGATTGCTCTCAGCATGAAGTGATCAATTATGATCCACTTAGATTTGTTTGTGGGAACAGTGCCATCCAACCTTTATTAATATTCTACACCGTAGATTCTATATTTGTCATTTAGTGTTGCATGCATAATGTACCTCCAAATAGTTGATTGATTTTCTCAAATTTAATTTCATGAATACCTATGGAGAATGTCTTTCCATACTCAAGGTTGTTTTACATTCATGATTTATATGCCATTTTCTTGTGTAATTGTCTAATTTTAGCCGCGACTATAATGGTCTCTCTTAACAGATCATGAGTCATGCCTAAAAGAAAAAAACATGCATGGAGTGGTATCAGATTCTTGGTTTTGTTGCAGAAACTGCCAGGAGGTCCTTAGCACTGCATCAAACTTTTATTTTTGATGAATTTGGTTATATTTTGTTCTTTCATTTAATCGTGATTTGGTCTACTGGTGTCTTACAGATCCAGTCAACCCTTCATTCTCAAGTTGGGATCACTAATAGTATTGCCGATGGCTTTTCATGGACACTTCTTAGATGTATCCATGACGACCAAAAGGTCCATTCTGCTCAAAGGTTTGCCTTGAAGGCAGAATGCAATTCAAAACTCGCTGTTGCTCTTACTATCATGGAGGAGTGTTTTCTTTCCATGGTGGATCCAAAAACGGGGATTGACATGATACCGCAAGTTTTGTACAACTGGGGGTAAGCACCTTCCACATTTGTGATTGTTACAAAAAGATTCGAAAATGTTCACATTGATTTATGTATGGTACAAGATGGTACGGGTCTCATCTGTTAGAGATGTTTTGTTTAGCGCTTTCTTTTGAAAGAGCAAGTATAATTGCACGATTCAACTGTAGCTATATCAATGAACTATACATTGATATTCTCTTATTCTGCAGCAATCAGAATTTTGTTTAGTGAAAATGTATGAATTCAATGTTTTTTTTCCAATCAATTTCCTCAGGTCTGAATTTGCACGCCTCGATTTTCATGACTTTTACTCAGTAGTTTTGGAGAAAGATGATACGCTGATATCGGTAGCATCCATCAGGTATTCTTAATAGTATCTGTTTGTCCATGTCTGATAGAAATAAGTATAGAAAATATTGTTGATACACTACTGATGTGAATTTTATATAGAGAATAACTAGAATTGGTAAGAGACTATGAATAGGAAATATTCTAAGAATGCCGCATCCATATCTCAATCTGCTTTTGGTTTTTGTTTTCTCATACATATTTTCTTTGAACCTTTAACCATTTACAGGGTACACGATGCATCAATTGCTGAGATGCCCCTTATTGCAACTTGCAGTAAGAATCGCCGCCAGGGAATGTGTCGCCGCCTTGTAAATGTAATTGAAAAGGTATAGTTTTATTACAAATAGGGTTTTGCTATTTTTTTGTGACAAAACTCTTACTACCATTTCGCGATCAACCTATTTCTCATCACGGTGGCTCCCTCCAGATGCTATTATCCTTAAAAGTGGAAAAGCTCGTCTTATCGGCAATCCCAAGTTTGGTGGATACATGGACAGAGGGTTTCGGCTTCGCACCCGTTGAACCTGCTGAAAGGGAAAGTCTAAACAAGATCAACTTGATGGTTTTCCCCGGAACAGTATTACTCAAGAAACAGTTATATCCAAACCGAAACGAAGAGAAAGAACAGGGTAGGCATTCCCACCTCTTCATCAAGTAGATTTCTTCTTCCATGTTCTTTAGTAAGGAAGCTTATTTTGATCTGTTGGCTGACACAGGACTGGAAGATGCAACGACTGTAGGGTCGATCAGTACATATTTGAAGCAAGAATCAAGTTCCGAGTCTACAGAGGCATCGGATGAGACCGAGCTACCTTTGGATGGACAGGACCAGGAGTAGAAAGGACTATAGAGTTTTGTAAAAAGAACACGCCTATAGCCCAAATAGGTTGATTGTTTACTTTAACGGCTCGGAGAAGATGAATTGTGGCTGTTTCCGGTCAGCCGCCGGGTAACGTAAGATCCAGGTTTTGTCATGTACCATGTCTTCTCCTTGACACGTCAGTTTCCTTATAAAAGAGAAACATCCGAATCAATAACCTGTCTGCATTATGAGCTTTTGCGTGGGTTGCAATTTATATTTTTTGCTAGCCATCCTATGGCTCCAACAGGAAAACGCAAAAGAGAATAGTAAATACAAATATTGGGCTGCTCACTTCCATTTTGTACGGTTATTTCTTGGGTAAATTTGTCAGGAACCTGAACCTTCATTGATGAGAAAATGGCTCTTCCTCGGGCCCAGGAACCCATTCCAGGTCACCCTGTCCTCCCCCATCCTCCTGGAGCCTCAGGCTCGCACCGCCACTGAAGGAACCTCCACTCGATACTCAGTGCCCCCAAGTTCCACCTAATGCGAGTATGGCCGGAGCATTGGTGTCTCGCTTGCCGTCTGCGAGCTTGACTGTCACAGGCATGGGGCCGTCAACCCGTACTCCCATCCTTGAGTGGCCTTGTCGAGAAACGACGATGTTGCTGCGCCTGAATCAATCATAGCCGAGACCAGGCACTACCCCATAACACCTTCCAGTGTGATTGGTTGCTTCCCTTCCCCTCCGATCACGCTTATTAGCTCCTCCGCCGCTCCGGCGTAGACCTCCATCTGTTCGGTGCCTTGAGAGTCCCACTGCTCTATCAAGATGTATATGAAAATATTTATGTACCTTCCGAGTATACCATTTCGCTTGCATGTATACCTTCCAAATAGTTAAAAGATTAGTAAGTGTTGGTTTGTTCCAACTTTTGTTGTGCAAGTGGGCACGTTGTAGAAGTATATATGTGTTAATCTTGAGGTAACCAATGTCGATTACCACCCTAGTCTTACCGAAAAAATTTCTTTCAAGTTAGTGGTTCATCTTGGCCATGACAAAACTTTAGCTTTTCAATGGATAAATTGT
Organism: Geranium rotundifolium; assembly: GCA_963920655.1. Lineage (NCBI taxonomy): Eukaryota > Viridiplantae > Streptophyta > Magnoliopsida > Geraniales > Geraniaceae > Geranium > Geranium rotundifolium. Next base: position 9,577,855 of record OY987311.1, on the reverse strand, counting down.
TCTATTCAGTAAGAATAGCGTGCATCTTAGATTTGTAAAGCTTGAGTAAATCTGGCATTAACGTTGGCACCAGACCAAGTCGTTGATTTGATGTTGACTAAAATGATTACCTGAAAAAAAGAGGTTTAATTACTTCAAGTATGAGATGAAGTTTTCATCACCGTTGTAGATAGGTCTTATACATGCAGCAACAACATCAAGCTCACACGGAAATTGTTTTTTCAATTTTTATTTTAACATCAATTGATTTTCTAATTTCTCATTTTCGACATATAAGGTATTTTTTTATATTTAATATAAAAATAAATGTGCTACCATAATCGTTTCGTTTATTGTAACTGGCATTAAATTAATTTGGTAACAGAAAAATCTTTTATGCAATATTAAACAACATTATTAGATTATAGGCCCGCTAGGGTTAGCTCATTAGATAATATTAATTCTATAGGTATTAGGGTTTACTATTTAGTTTGGTCTAGATCTTATATAAAGGATAATCGCCTATTGTACTTGATATCAAGAATAATATCAAAATCAACATGGTATCAAAGACTATTCTCACTTCCGCTTGTCAACAACATCAAAGTCTCCATTATCCACACCAAAGTCCATTGACGTTGCAGAATCGGGATGTTGGAGTCGCGACTATGCACAATCACGTTCAAGAGAGCATGGTGCGGAAGCATTAAAGAGGATATATAGGGAGCAACCTCTCATAGATGACTACTATACGATAAAGGTGTGAAAGGAGTTAGTTTTAGTGCATTGGTGCCGCCACAATCAAGCTAGAGTGTTTGTACATATAATTGAGGTGAATTAATTGCTATCTATACGAAACTCTATGGTTTATGTGATAATGAGTATAAATATGCTGTAAACGAGATTGAATTTCTCGAGTTGATTTTATTTCATAGCCTAGAAGCAATTTATACAAGAACGGTTTGTGTACAATTGGGAAATAAAATCTGAGATTTTCCCATTAAGTACAATATTTATATAATAGGCAACAAATAAGTCAACGAGTGATTTTCGGCAATACCTGCATGATATTGAGAGTAATTACTGTCAATACTCCCCCTCAAGTTGGAGCATGTACGTTAGTAATGCCCAACTTGCCAAGAAACTCGTGGAATCGGTCTCGCCCAAGTCCTTTGGTCAAGATGTCGACTAGCTGGTTCTTGCTTGGGATCGGACGTGGGCATAGAATAGATTTCTGCAACTGTTGTCGTACGAAGTGGCAGTCTATCTCAATATGCTTTGTTCGCTCCTGAAATACTGGGTTGGAGGCGATGTGTATGGCAGCGTGATTATCGCAGAACAAAGTAACTGGGTCGAGCTGTGGGGCCTGTAGGTCACAAAGTAACTGTCGCAACCAGACAATTTCCCGACTGGTGGCGGCCATTGCCCGATATTCAGCTTCGGCAGAGGAGCAGGAAACTACAGTTTGCTTCTTGGACCTCCATGAGATAGGTGTGGAGCCAAGGAACAAAATGTAGCCAGTGGTGGACCGTCGTGTGTCTGGGCATCCAGCCCAATCAGCGTCGCAATATGCATGTAACGTTAAAGGATTGTTGGATGGAAGTAACAGACCTTGCCCAGGACTACCTTTGATGTAACGGAGGACATGTAGTGCAGTATCCATGTGAGGTTGATGCGGTGCGTGCATGAATTGGCTCAAGATGTGCACAACATAACTGATGTCTGGGCGAGTAACTGTGAGATACAATAGGCGTCCAACAAGCCGTCGATATTGCCCTTCATCTTGGTAAAGCGGGCCATCTGAGGCTGACAATCGATGTTGCTGAGCAAGAGGAAAACTCGCCGGTTTACAGCCTGTAAGACCACTATCTATCAAAATGTCAAGGGCGTACTTCCTTTGCGTGAGTATGATTCCCGAGGGCGATCGAGCGACTTCAAGTCCAAGGAAGTACTTAAGTTTTCCTAGATCCTTGATCTTGAATTGCCTATGAAGATGATCTTTCAATTGTTGAATGCGAATAGAGTCTGTCCCAGTGACGATGATGTCGTCTACATAAATGAGTACCGCAATGAAAGAGTTGGATGCAACATGTGTGAATAATGAGTGATCAGCGCTCGAAGGCTTATAACCGAGAGTCACAATAGAATCAGTGAACTTACGATACCAATTGCGAGAAGCTTGTTTAAGCCCGTAGAGCGATTTGTGTAGGCGGCAAACTTTATGCTCCCCCTGTTTTGAGAAACCTTGTGGGATTTTCATATAAACTTCTTCTTGTAGATCTCCGTGTAAAAATGCATTATTGACGTCAAGCTGATGGAGGGGCCAACCACGTGCAGCAGCGATGGCTAGAAGGCAACGAACAGTCACCATCTTGGCAACAGGAGCGAATGTATCAGTGAAGTCAACCCCTTCTACTTGGGTAAACCCTTTTGCAACTAGTCTTGCCCTGTATCGTTTGATGCTTCCATCAGGTAGGTACTTGACCTTGTATGTCCACTTGGAGTCAATTGCGCGTTTTCCCTGCGGTAAATCTGTTATACTCCAAGTTTGGTTGGCTTCTAGAGCATTGATCTCTCTTTGCATGGCATCTCGCCAGTGCTCATGCTTGACTGCCTGTCTGAAAGTCTGAGGCTCATCTATAGCTGAGATGGCCGCTAGGAAAGCAGAGTGAGCTGGGGAAATCTTATCATAAGAAATGAATTGAGTGAGAGGATATACCGTTGAGTTAGCTGAAGGAGTGGTGATGTTCGGAGATATATCACGTGGGATGAGGGAAGGCGGTAAGATATAGTCATACCCATGTAAGCGCTTGGAGGCAGTTCGAACTCGCTTTGTGGTTATTTGTATTTCTTCGTTTGGGTTCTCATGTATGTCCTGGTTTGTAGGTACTTCAATTTCTTGATTTGTAGGTGCCACGGTTTGGGGGCTTGGGTTCTCATGTAATATGTGTCGTGGCTCATGGTCGAATATTGTTGTATCTTGTGATGGTGCAAATGGGGGGTCGAGAGAGTCATCCTTTTGTACATCAATGCATTTGTCTCCCGGGAATATATTTTCCCAAAACTGAACATCTCTGGATGTGATGACGGTGCGAGTCTCAAGATTAAACACCCGATATCCTTTCTGTCCCCGAGGGTAACCTATAAATATACCTGGTTGTGATCTGGAAGCAAACTTGTCACGTGTTTGTTGATGAACATAACAAAGACAACCAAAACTCTTTATGTGGGCATATGTTGGTTCTCGTCCATAAAGTAACTCAAACGGCGTTTTGTCTTGGATGACACTAAGTGGCATTCTGTTGATCAAGTAAGCGGCTGTAAGGACACATTCTCCCCAAAATTGAATTGGAAGACTTGCTTGAAAACGAAGAGCACGTGCAACTTCTAGAAGGTGGGGATGCTTTCTCTCGACTACTCCATTTTGTTGGGGCGTCCCGGGGCAACTAGTCTGTAGTTCTGTTCCCATGGAACTATAGCGAGCCATAAGCTCGTGATGTTGAAATTCTCGACCTCCATCTGTGCGTAAGCACTTGACTATCTTGTTAAATTGTCCGTGAATCCAATTGAAAAAGTGGATAAGGTGAGTTTTGACTTCTGATTTGTGCTTCATCAAGAATACCCATGTAGCCCTGCTATAGTCATCAACAATTGACAAGAAGTAGTAACATCCAGAAAGGGAAGGCGTGTGGTAGTTTCCCCATATATCACAATGTATAATCTCAAAAATATCAGAAGTCTTATTAGTGTGTGTCGGAAATACCAAGCGAGTTTGTTTTGCTCTACAGCATGCATCACAAACGTCTAGTCCAATTTTGTTGAATTTAAGTGATAAATTTGGAACTAGAGGTAATCGGTTGGTTGGAATGTGCCCCAGACGTCGATGCCATAATTGAGCGTCGTTGGACCCATGTGATAACAAAACCTTTCCTACTGTAGTGGGTTCCCAGTGATATAGTCCGTTCATCATTCTACCCACTCCAATCAGCTTTCTCGAGAGTAAATCTTGTATCACACAACATTCAGAGTAAAAAATTAGTGCACAATTGAGATCCCGAGTGATTTTACTCACTGACATCAGGTTGAAACAAAATTTTGGTACTGCAAGGACTTTCTCAAGGTCCAATTTGGTATCGAGTGTGACTCGGCCTATGGCATCAACCGGGGCTCGCTCGCCATTTGGCATTTCAACTGGTGGTATTTGATTGCTGGACCGTGCATCGTGGAGTAATTCTCTGTCACAAGTAATATGATGTGTTGCTCCTGAATCTATTATCCAAGTGGAGAAATTATTACCAGAGAGGTTTGATGTGGCAGCATTGACGGATGGCTCGTTGATTTGACCCAATAAATCTAATAGATGTGATTTTTGGGACGAGTTAAGTTGTCCTGCAATAATTTCCAAATTTAAGTTGGGCTGAGCACAAGTGTGATGGTGTGTGGACTGTTGAAATGAGTTGTGAGATGTTGGACTGGCCCACTACTAGGCTCAACTTGATGGGTAAAAGAAGGCCCATCAGGTTGGCCCATATGATTATTAGATTCTTGGCCCATCTCACTATTAGGGATATTGTGCTTCTGTCCCAAATGTTGACGCGCAGCAAATTCTGTCCCAACCACAGATACCAAATCAGCTCCGCTGGTCCAGTTTCTTCCGCCTCGTCCGCCGGAGCTCTGTCCGGATCTCCCACCGGCACCACTTGAGGCCATGCGCGCGCCAGTATAAAGTAGAGGGTTCCTCCGTCGCGTCTCTTGGTCGTCCGCAGCAAAGCCGAACGCCGCGGTTGGTTTCAACAAGCCGCCAGCTCCTCTGCACCCGCCGGAGCTCCGGCTTGCTCTGCCGCCGGTCCCGATCCCGTGCCCAACACCTGGTCCGCCTCTGTAGTTCGCCAGGTAGCCGTGGAGTCGATGTGTCCTTGGGTATCGGGTATGATTTAAAACTGAAATTGGAGTTCGTCAGAGACTGAACTCAACAGTGCTCCTTCCCAAACAGGTATTGGAGCATATCATCGGCTTGTTAATAGAAGCCCATATATAATTTTTCATAGCTAGGCTAAATCGATCGCTCTGATACCATGTAAACGAGATTGAATTTCTCGAGTTGATTTTATTTCATAGCCTAGAAGCAATTTATACAAAAACGGTTTGTGTACCGTTGGGAAATAAAATCTGAGATTTTTCCATTAAGTACAATATTTATATAATAGGCAACAAATAAGTCAACGAGTGATTTTCGGCAATACCTGCATGATATTGAGAGTAATTACTGTCAATATATGCATATTAATATTAAGAGTATGGTAAACTTTCAAAAAAAAAAAGAGGGCGAGAAAGAAAAGTTATCAAGGCTCATTTTTATCCATTAGTTCTGGCCTAAGCATTCCTACTTAAGGAATTCAAAGTTATACCGTCATTCATAAACCAGCACGTGTACATCCTTATAATATAGAAGGTGATCCAGTAACTCAGAAATCAGCACATGAACATCCCCGTAATCTGAAAAAGCTATCAAAGAATATTCAAAACTTATCAAAGATCGTTTGCATCCACCAGTCCTGGTCAATGCACCCCTACTCAAAGGTTATCAAAGTTTGCCTGCATCCACCACTCTTGGTCAGTGCGCCCCAACTCAAAGGTTTTCAGAGTGTTCAAAGAAATCAAATTGTTCAAAGAAACCAAAGCGTTGAAAGAATTCAAAACAATCAAAGGTTCATCAAAGTGTTCAAATTCAAAATCAATTCAGTTTACACTGATTGAGTTCGAGGGAGGCTATTGGATTATATGTTCATTAGGGTTAGCCTATTAAACAATATTATGTATTAGAGTTTCCTTATTCAATAGGTATTAGGATTTTCTATTTAGTTTGATCTATATCATGTATAAACAGTCCTCCCCTACTGTATTTGACATCAAGAATAATATCAAAGTTAACAGACATAACGTAATAAACTGTAGTGTTGCACCATTTAGTGTGGACAAAACAATCTACTTTAGAGGAGTTTGAGCTTCCCTCCATCTCGGGTCATTGCTTTGTGAAAGGATGGATGTGTGAAGGTCAATTGGGAAGGATCCGAGTTCTGTGACTCTTTGGGTTCCTCCGGTGTCGAGGTTCTTCAAAGTGAATATGGAAGATGTTGTGCATGAAACTTCCGACAGATTTGAGACTGGTCTAATATATGAATGGCTCGGGTCAACTTATTGGAGCAGTCTACTTGGGTAAGGATGGGAGACAACTTCTAGAAGTGAGCAAAGCTATTACCATACAAAATGTTCTCCTTTAAATTTAGAGGAAGAGTTAAGTCAATGTAATTTTGGAATTTGACTGTAAGAGATTAGTGTCCATTATGGGAACTTTTTCTCTCCTAATTAAGCAGTTGGAATCCATCTTATTTTATTATCTTTATTTAATTTTTTAATGTTGTAATATTTTTGTGGCATTTTAAAGAGTAAATGATAACGCATGTTTTACCCTTTGATACTCCAACTTTTTTTCTTCTCTTTTTAATATTTTAGAAACTTAAAATGACCAAACTATTCCCGTTTGTTATTCAAATTTTCAAAAGTATGTCATTGATACATTTTTCCCTCTCTTTCTCCTACTCCTTTGTACCTCATTCGCCTAATGGTGCTGGACCTCGAGCTCTCCGAATACTCATTCTCTACGGTGTGGTCTTCCTTTATGGAAAAGGATAAAAAAAAGTTCATTCATACACCACCGAATTTGCTCGGTTCTTGTCGAATTGGGGTTTGGGAGTAGAGGTCATTAGGGCAAGAGAGACCGAACCCACCTCACCGACAACCGAACGGATTTGCAAAATCAGCCGAACCCATCTTGTCGTCTCAACGCCTTGCCAAACGCAAACGACACTGGTAAGCTCCGTCTCTGTTGCTGTGAGCTTGCCAGAGAAGACACCACTGTATTTCCTTATTTTCTAGTTTTTTTATATTTGTTTCCGGTAAAGGGTATAATTTAAGTATTTTATGTATTGTAGGTAACACGGACAAACAAGTGACTTATTTTTGGCCGTCAAATTTAATGGTTGCCCTAAAATAGTAATAGTTAAAGCATGTAAGTGTGAGGAGCATGGTTACATATCATGTCTGGTACCATTTTAATCTTGTTGGTGAACAGAGCAGCTTAGGATATGGGAGAGACCATTGTCTTCACTACTCATCTCTTGGTTAGCTACTGTGCTCGATAGAGTTGTTATCTTCCAGAAAAGTATTAAATTAAACCACTAAATTAGATTAAATTTATGGATGATTTCAGGTGACTTCACCTAGATTTAGCTATTTTTCACCTTGGTGCACTTAAAATTTTTTTTCCACCGGACTACGCCTAGAATGTGCAAAATTTTCACTTTGCACTTTTTGGTCAAATTCCGTTAGTTTTAACATTTTTTTTTCATGTGAAATGACTAAATGCCCTTAAGAGTGGAATGAGTTATTAAAATTAGATTGAAAAGACTAAAACAACCTCACATATCCTTCTAATTTTCAAACTCATGCCATCCATTCTTTATCTTTACTCTCTCTCTCTCTCTCTCTCATCTTCCACTCTTTTCTCTCCTCTCTACAAATTTCCATTACACTATAAGAGTTGAAATATGCTGGTTATTGTAATGCAAAACACTATTTCTTATTTTAACTCTCAGTATAAATTTTAAATGGGAAAATTTCACTTAGCACCTTTTAAGTTTGGTCGAGTTTCACTTAACTCCCCTTGACTTCAAAATCAACTTGTGAAGCCCCTTAAGTTTGAAAAAGTTTCATTTTACCCTTTTCTGTTAACTTTTTTTAAAATTCTGTTAACTTTTTTGCAAAATGACAAAAATACCCTTTTATTGAAAAATTATAGTAAATTAATAAAAATGATTTTTGAACTTTTTTATATAATTTTTTGATTGTATCAAATAAAGAATAAAATTCTGTTAGTAGTAAAAATAATTTTTAAAAAGTTTTTCTTATAAATTTTTTTTAAAAATTTTAAAATGATTTTTAAACATTGTTTTTTTTATTTTAAAATTATTTTATGAAATTTTTATTTAAAAAAAAATTAATACTAAAATAGTTTTATTATTATTTGTTTTTGTAAAATAAAATAAGAAAAAAAAAGTTCAAAATCATTTTTATTTATTATTTTTAATTTTTTTAATGAAAGGGTATTTTTGTCATTTCACAAAAAGTTAACAGAATTTTCAAAAATGTGAACTGAAAATGGGTAAAGTGAGACTTTTGCAAACTTAGGGACTCCACAAGTAAATTTTGAACTTAAGAGGGGTTAAGTGAAACTCGGCCAAACTTAGGAGTGGTTAAGTGGAATTTTCCCTAAATTTTAAATTAAGTTAGATTAGATACTTGATTTTCAGTTTCCAACCATTTTCCCCAAAATTTTCTAGGCAACTAAACATAAACCATAAAAAACACTCAGAACACTAATAATTAAGAACCCACTTCAAAACTCGAATCCGCATCAGAGCCTCCATCCTGTGCCGGTCCTCGAATTGAGTTGCGAACACCAGAGATCTCGGCGGCGGAGCGAAACGATGCTGTGTAGAGGTTCGCAGAGAGACGGAATCCGAGGAGGAGGCGGATGAAGCAGCACAGGACGCGGAGGAGGAGACGGAGAATCGCCGCCGGAGACCTGGCGGAGCCGTCGGAGGCCGACTCCTGCGCCGCCGGTCTGGATCGGAGGCTGCTGGCTCGCCGGTTATCGAGGCTCTGCTGCAGCGGCGAGACCTTCATTTTCTCGATCCCTCTCTAGAGTCCTACTCGATGTTCACTATGGAGAAGAAGATTCGAGGTCTGAGCTATGGTTTATTTGTTGATTCTGGTTCAAGCCATTGTCAGAGATATAAGGTGCGATGCTGTGCTGTTTAAGTTGGCGCTCAGTTGTGGTTAGTTAAATAATTAGTTTAAAATTATTTCTTTGGTTTTATGATTCAATTTTTTTTTCTTTAATTTGGTTGTCTCTTATCTAAAAAAATATCACTTTAAAAATTCGGTGTTTTTGAGAAAATGATACAGACTTCTTATTAACTTATATCATTACAAAGCACATGAAAAAGTCGGGAGGAAAGAGAATAGAGGGAGAGGAGCGAGAGAGAAGGTAAAGATAAAGAATGGATGGCATGAATTTGAAAATTAAAAGGATATGTAAGGACATTTTAGTCTTTTCAATTCAATTTTAATAACTCGTTTCACCCCTAAGGGCATTTTAGTCATTTCACATAAAAATCTTAAAACTAACGAAAAGTGTAAAGTGAAAATTTTGCACATTTTAAACATAGTCAAGTGAAAAAAAAATCTAAGTGTACTCAACTAAAAAACAGCTATATCTAATTTGGAATTATCCCTTGCATTTATTTAGTCCATCGGCCTGGCCGGGTTAGGATTCGGGTTGAGACAGCTTTGAAGAAAACGTATAATCCATCCAGTAACGACCAATAACGGAAGCGCTTAACAGCTATTCCCCGCCACTGCTACGAGCGACGTAGAATCTGTGTTTGGTGATGGAACCCTAGGGTTTGGTTTGGCAATGCCTTCTTCGCCCAAGTTCTTCCATGCGCATCCTTATCCATCCTCCTCCTCCTTCCCCAGACTCACGCTCCTCCTGCTCTCCGCCTGCCTCCTCATCGGCCTCTCCGGCTTCGTCCTCGCTCTCGCCTCCTTCCCCCGCCCCATTCCGGCCTGCTCTCGTCCTCCCAGATCTGTGCGAGTCGTCTGGGAGAGGAACGTCGGCGGCGGAGGAGGCGAGGGCCATGGGAACAGGCACAAGGTCATGGGATTCGTCGGCATTTTCACCGGATTCGGATCCGCTGGTCGCCGTCGGGCGCTGCGCCAGACTTGGATGCCCTCCGATCCCCAGGGCCTTCAACGGTTTGGCCTTCTCTTGCCTTACTTGCTATATTGTTGAATTTCACATTTGCATCGTGATTTGTGTCAATTCTGGGGATTTAGATTAAATTAGGGCTCTAGTAGTTCTAGAGTTCCCTGAGTGGATGGATATAGGAGTGATAAAAATTGGTGCTCTCATGCATTCTGGAGTGACAGTTGCTTCAGTGATGTTGATCGGAAGTAGAAAATTTGCTACTTTCTCCTATTTAACCGAAAGTAGAAAGTATGTTGCTGAATTTATTTTTTCATGTTAGGCCTTTAGGAACTACTTGTAAATGCTTAAGACTGAATTGGATTATTAGATAGTGGAGTTTGTGGGTTGGACATTGCAAAAATATGTGAAGCTTATACTCTGAGAGAAGTCCTTACCTGCGAAGAACATAGAGATAAAGAACCTCAGGAGAAAGAGTCTAGCCAACTGATGACCAGATGATCTATCTATAATGATCTTTTGTAATTGTTAATTTGCTATACCAATCTTTTCTCTCTCGCTGACTTATAAAAAGCGATTTTGTTGTGTTCCTTATTATTTTTTCCTGACTGCAAACCGCTAATGCCTTTTTTAAGCATTTCCATTGAGTCAAATTTACTTGCTGTTCTGCACATTCTTATATGTCTTTATTTTCTCATGATTGCTGCTTGGAATTGAATATGGTTTCCAGCTTGGAAGAAGCCACTGGTTTGGCTTTCAGGTTTATGATCGGTAGAACAAAAGATAATTCAAAGATGTCCGCTCTCAAAAAAGAGGTTGCAGAATATGACGATTTTGTGCTTTTAGATATTGAAGAGGAGTATAGTAAGCTCCCTTACAAAACGTTAGTGCTGATGTTAGTTACGATTATTCTTTTGTGCCACCAATATACATCAAATACTCAAAAAGTTTATCTTGCAGGCTGGCATTCTTCAAAGCTGCCTATGCACTATATGACGCTGAGTTTTATGTTAAAGCTGATGACGACATATACTTGAGGCCAGGTCACTAAAGCTTCTGTACTTTTAATACGCTCATATGCATTCTTCCTGATTTTATTTTCTGCATCTGCAGTTCCATATAAAGCATTACTTTTTTGTTTCTATTACTTGCAGATCGTCTTTCATTGCTCCTGGCCAAAGACCGTACTCACCCTCAAACATATCTAGGATGCATGAAAAAGGGTCCAGTTTTTACTGATCCAAAGTTGAAATGGTTAGTCTGTTAATTACATCTCATGGTGTAAGGGCTCATCTTATCACTACTACTTAACTTCATGCTTCTGAGGATCAAGACCTCTGATGTATATAAAAGGGAATATTGTTATACTCTGGATCTTTGTCTTTCTGCTTAGTTAGTTGTGTTAGTCACAGAACCATGATCACCATAAATTAAATTGGTTCCCTATCTGTATGTATTTATGAAGTGACCAAGCCACATCATGCAGGTATGAGCCCTTACACCATATGCTTGGAAAGGAGTATTTTCTACATGCTTATGGTCCGATATATGCTCTCTCAGCTGATGTTGTTGCAAGTTTGGTAGCACTCAAAAACAACAGGCAAGTTTGATTTCTCAAGGTATCTGCATGGCATGTACCTTTGCTTAACTAGTTGGCAGATTACTTTTTTTTTATAAGCAATTAAGACTTTATTGAAAATGTGAAACACTAGCGACTAATGCCCAAGTAGGAAAAAAGGGGCTAGGAGTAGGAGGGTATACTTAATGCTTTAGTTTTCTTTCCACTGCCAAAAAGCTATTCCGAACTCTTATGCTAGGAGGGTTTAGTTGTACTCAACCCTTATGCTGAAGTTGGAGCCATTTTAACTAGCAGAAAGATACAATGTTACTAGTACTACATTATAAAACAAATTGTATGGTGGTTAAAATCTTGATGGTGTTTTTTTGGCATTTCTGTCTTTGCCATTTTGTTTGGAAACAGTTTTCGAATGTTCAGCAATGAGGATGTCACTATTGGTGCATGGATGCTTGCAATGAATGTCGACCACGAGAACAACCATGCACTGTGTGAACCAGAGTGTACCCAATCGTCTATTGCTGTCTGGGATATTCCTAAATGTTCAGGTAGGTTCCCATTATATAATCCTTACTGCAAATTGGAATGAGTAAATGAATTTGCAGCTTGTATATAGCTGCTAGTATCTGTATATGCACGGAACTGAGAATGATTACTAACTATAGGTGGTGCATGCCCTACATAACAGTAGTCCATGTCAATCTAAAGCTTTATTAATAATTCTTGTTGTCCTTAATACAATGAGTCTCCCTTTATATAGGGAATACACATATACCAATTAGGAAATTAACTACAAATCCGAACCAGGAAATAACTTAAATACTAATAATAGGAAACTGAACTCTGATGGACACCCCCCTCAAATTGATGTAGGTTGATCAACCAACATCAATTTGCCTAGAACTGATCTGGTGGCACATGACAGCTATGGCGATGGAGTGACAATAGCTGGGTGTTGTGGGATACTCTATGCTACACTGGGATTGTGGAATCTGAATTTAGAACTTGGATGACAGAGACTTCGGGATTTGAATTCGGAACTTGGACGACAGAGACTTCGGGATATGAACCCATAACTTGGGGACAAGGTTGTAGCTGGAGCTTTGAGACCTTGGAGACGGGGTTGGAGCTGGTGCAACAGAACTTCAACTCATCCTCTCACGGGCTAGAGTAAGGGGGCTTAAAGTAGAGTAAAAGAACAGGGTAAAAAAAGATTCAAACGCCTCAGGAAAACACCTAACCATGTCAATCAGGAAAATTGAAGGGGAACTAGGAAATTGCCTGAAAGTATTGTAGCAAATCCAGTTATTGTAGAAAACCCAGTTACTATAGCAAAATCGATTATTGTAGCAAACCAGGGGACTGTGGCCAAAAAAAAAATTGGAAACTTATTCCAAAATATAAAAGGTAGAAATCGGAATATTTATGAGTGGGCAAAGCCACGCATGACAAAAGAGTGTAACCAAAATCTAACCTAGCACTATGATACCATCGCAATCCAAAGTTTTATCCATAATTCTTGGTGTCCTTAATACAATGAGAGTCTCCCTTTTTACAGGGAATACACATCTACTAATTAGGAAATTGACTACTAATGCGAACTAAAAAATAACTTAAATACTAATAATATGAAACCCTGATTGAAAGTCCTTTTATAAACGTTTGCACTTCGTAGGCATGGGAAATACTTGAACTAAGTCTTTGCACTATATGTGTAAAATGCATTATTACTTCATCTAACCCAATTAAGGCTTCTCAGTATTATATACATGATGGGAAACATGATCTCCTCATTTAAATTCTATTAAATTTCAGTGGAATTGTCACATAAAATCTCAAATTGTTTTGGTTATAGATAAAGATAAACTAAAACTAGCATCAGTATTATGAATATGCCCTCGTGTTAGGAATAAGTGGAGTTATGACAAACATCATACTTCTTGTGCAGGGCTCTGTAATCCAGAAAAGAGGTTACTGGAACTCCATCAAAAGGAAAGCTGCTCGAAAACCCCAACTCTGGAATCCGATGATTAGCAGTCTCATCTCCCGTCCCCTAGTTTTACAATTTTGCCGTACTCTTAGAGGCACATGGAAGAATTTGGAGCTGCTTTGAGCAAGATATGTCGTCATGCCAGATCCTTCTTTTCTCCAGACTTCACACTCAGCAACTTGGATCACCCCGTTTTCGCTGTATCATGACATTAGCTGTCAAAAAATCAAACTAGTAGAAATTTAAGAAAACCAAGTGATTGATAACATGTTTACCACTGTAAATTATCTTTTATTTGAAGAAAGCTGTTAAAGATATGTCTCTTTGATTCATTATATTTCTTAGACAACAACTATGTGCAATGCATATTTTTGATTTGTTTCTGAAAACAACAAAACAGAAGTCTCCATCCAATATGATTGATTCTCTTTTAAGAACGAAATGGGCATCACGTGGCTTTGCTGCTCCTCAATTCCATGTTACATTACATTACAGCTTCAATTCAATGATAGTTGTTGTGCTGACAAATTCTGAGGAACAGGATCTCTATGAAGAAAAAAGAAACAATAATAAACACAAGTGCATGCATAAAAACATGCAATAAATTAATATGAACTCCAAGACAAAAATAACAGCAAAGCCCAGAGGGTATGGTTGAGGCTGATCCTGTCAGTCACCCATTTCCTTGATCAGTCCCACACTCTCTAATGTGGAATCCAAAGTGACCCAATGGAGTGGGACAATAAGGGCCTGCCCATTAGCTCATGTGTCCTACCCATGTAAGAAAATAACAGTATTATTTTCATAAAATCGTCAAAACAATGTTGACACAACCAACAACACTACTTAGTGCAGTTACAAAATTACCGCAAAACTTACAAGATAAAACAAATGATAAAAAATATTTTCAAATCGCAAAAATAACCAGAAATACTTAAGTTTTATACATTATTAGAAACTAATAATATTGAAAACGTGTTACTAGAATGACATCAAAAAAAGAGAATGGGTTGGCATTGCCACCATTGCATGGTTACATGTGCATGTGTTTGTGTTATTGTTTTCACGTTGGGACAAATCTTATGGACCCAGAAGTGTTACTCTAAAGTGACACGTCATATGCTTCATTATTGTACATTACATACGGTAAGTACTTCAGTGAACACCACAAGAGACGTGATAATTATGAGAACTAATACAGAGTCTCCTTGTGTGGTAAGGAGGTCGGGTTTTATATTATACTTTAGAAGTGAACCCTATTAAGGTAGTGTAACGAGTGATTGTATTATTTTTTTCGTGTCTTGCCAGCTCAACGACCGCTACACTTAGTGCACCTCCAATAGTTCTCACAAGAGAAAGTGACTCATTAGATTTCACCTCCATCACATACCAATGATTATGCGAGTTTTATTCTCAAGCCATTTTATTTCACAATTCTTGTAGGTGAAATGCTATTCAAATTTAGCGAGTTAGTAGCTTTTGAATAACACTCCATGCTTGATGTGTTTGGGTACAAAATAGTTGGACATATTAAAAAAATCAATAATTATTAAAAGACAGTTAAAACTCTCTTGAAATGCAATAAATGGAGAAATAAAAAGAATAAGTCTATCAACATAAAGATCATAAAAGTCTCTAACCAAATTAGTGATCACAATTTAGAATCTCTAAAATTACCGCTGCAATGTGGAAAAATTGACATCACCATGGTAGGACTAGGGGGATGTGGTGATGGTCTGTAGGAGGAGCCAATAACAAGAGAATTAAGGGTCCCATTCCCATACGAGTTGTAAGTGTGACATATGTAAAAAGGAATCATGTCTCACTTTCTCAAGAAAAAGAAAAAGAAACCTTTATTATTGAAACAGAGAATCTATTTCAACTTCATCCTCCAAATGGGTCTCACAGATACCCATATATATTGTTGATTTCTCGAGTTCGTGGTGTTTTATGAACCATCAAATATATAAGGTAAGTTCAATACCCCATTACACATGTTGATTTCTGACCCCATCATTATTGGATCAGCCATAAATTAATATATATATATATAACTTGTTTAATAAAATAATCCTTCCCTCCAGCTCGCTCTTACAAACTCAGAGGAGCCTCACAAACTTCAACACATTCCAAGGTTGCCACTTCTCCCACTCTCACAAGCCCAAGCCTCACCACTCTATTTGAATTTGGCATAGGAAATTTGAATGTCTATTGCCCGTAAGAGTATCTCTAACGTTGTTGCCATTTTACAAAATTCTAACTTTGTGATACTGCCATATTCTCATATGCATCTTCAAATTTGACAATTTGCTATAGTGAATTCATTGCACATAACCCTTAAATGAGGATTCATCACCAAAATGTTGACAACCAACCACTAATCCAAATGTGAAATGAATATAAAAAATCACAAAACAAAAACCAAATAATTTAATTGCCGAATTAACATCTCCAAATACTCACCCAAAGGTGATAGGACAAAGTTTCAGCATCCCACGTCTCTGGTTTAGGGCCGCTAGCGAGGACAACATGAGAAGTGACCTGCAAGTAGTTGCGCTCTCTCCTTCAACGACAACGGCGATGGTAGACCTACACACACCTTCTATGAGCACTCTATTTTGTACCTTCTCTTCTTGGATCTTGATCAGGGTTCGAGGCCAAGTTGGGATTTGGGATCTCCGTTCGAGCGCCGGTTCGACTCCAACTCAAAATCAAACTCGACTCAGGCGAACTAAATAAGAATTTTCTGAATTGGTGCGATTATTCAAGCGAACCAAATAAGTGTAAAACGCCCCGCTTTAATAAGAGAAAATTATAACTAATCCTTAACTATAATGATTATATGAAAATCAAATTGAAAGAGTAAACTCAATTTAAATAGAAAAAATAAGAAAAATGTAAAAAATGTATTTAAGTGAGCAGAATAATTTTTTTAAAATAAGTATAATAAATTGTAAAAATGATCAAAGTAAATATAGTAAGTTATATGTATATATATATATATATAATAAAGCAATGTAATTTGTAGCTGAAGAGCAGAGTGAGTGGACCTCAAATTCCATGTAGTGAAACTGGGTAACTCAAAAAGCCTTGAAAAGAAAATAAATACCAATAAAGTGTAATATTTATGGAGGAAAAAAAAAAGAAAAGTTTTAATTAAAAAGAAAGAGTAATGGTAGAGAGAGAAAGTGAGCAGTCTCGTGAAGCAGAGCAGGTGAAGAGAAACTAATGAAATAAAAAGCTCTCTTCTTCTTCTTCTTCTCTCTGAAAAAACCAAACTTTCTCTCTCCGTCTCTCAGCGCCACAACACATTCATCATCATATTTGATTCCTTGCTTCTTCCTTTTATAAATCACGAGATCCCCATCTCTTTCTCCCTCTCTCTACCCATTCACGTCTTTTCCTTCAAGCCCTCTTCTGGGTACGTGGTGGCCTTGCTGTTGCGGTTTCATCGATACACATTGCTGAGATCCCCAGCCCTTTTTTTTTACAGTGTGGGTGTTTTTCTGTTTGGTTACTGAGAAAATGTCGCATTCTGGAAAACCCATTTCGGAGCTAGGGCTCGAGACGCTTGGTGATCGATTCCAGGACTCACTGAGCTGCGAAGCGGACAAGCCCGATTTCAGAGAGTTCGATCTGGGGTCGCCGGTGTCTCCGTTGCGGCCTCGTCGGAGCGCTCCGGCGACGAGCAGTAGCTCCAGTTCGTCTGGATCTGTTTCCGGGCAGACCAGGAGATCCGATTCCGGCCCTAACAATCACTCCGGCGAGCTCTCCGGCTCCAGCGAGAGCAGCCCCACCGCCGGAAATGTGAGGAACTTGAGGGCCAGATCCGATTCAATTCACGCCTCCTCCGCCACTTCGCCGGCGATGAATCTGCCGACGGGGAACATTTGCCCCTCCGGCAAGATCCTGAAATCGGGCATGTCTACGAGTTGGAGCTCGAGAAGCGACGTGTTGGGGACCGGAATGGGTCATTACGGACACGGAAGCATAATGAGAGGCGGTGTGGCTGCCGCCGGAGAGGGGGTGAGTTTGAGGCCGAGTGGCGGAGACACGGTCAAGAGGGCAATGTTGAGTTTAGATCCGGAGGATGTGAAAAGGGTTGGCAATCAAGTGTATAAAAGGGGTCATTTTGGGGAGGCTTTGAGCCTATACGATCGAGCAATCGCCTTGTCGCCTTCAAATGCCTCTTACCGGAGCAACAGGGCGGCGGCGCTGACGGGTCTCGGGCGCTTGGCCGAGGCTGTGAGGGAATGTGAAGAGGCTGTGAGGTTGGATCCCAGTTATTGGAGGGCTCATCAGCGTTTGTTATCACTTCTTATTAGGTCAGTGTGGCTGCCCTGTGAATGGTTTTGCGTTATTAGATCTGCTACTTGTTTTGAAATGTGCAGCAGCATCTAATGGATTCAAATTGCGGTATCTTACTGCTTAGTTAATAAGAATTTATTTGTGGTAATTGTACTTGTTGGAAACAACAGTCTATTGACAAAACTTGGGTTATTATTAGCAGCATTTGAATTGTATGGCTTTTGGGGCATTGAGGGTGTTATTATAAGTTTATCCTGATTGATGTTTGAACAGGTTGGGGCAGGTCGAGAATGCGAGGAAGCACCTTCAATTTCCAGGGCAGCAGCCAGATGCGGCTGATTTGCAAAAGTTGCAGGCAGTAGAGAAGCATTTGATCAAATGCTCAGATGCACGTAGGATTGGTGACTGGAAAAGTGCATTAAGGGAATCCGATGCCACTATTGTTGCAGGAGCTGACTCTTGTTTACAGGTAAATCCCAGGAATGTTTTGATATTGTTATAATTATGGTTAATCTGAATTAAAACTCTAATCAAAAGGCTTAACAAATGGCTGAACCGGGTTCAAATTGATTTCACAGCTGTTTATGTGTAGAGCAGAAGCCCTGTTAAAGCTTCATCAACTTGAAGATGCTGAAGCAATTCTCACAAGTTCTCCCAAGGGAGAACCTGTCAGCTTCTGCTTACGAACTAGGTTTTTCGGGATGCTTGCTGAGGCGTACCCTCTCTTTGTTCGATCCCAGATTGAGATGGCATTAGGAAGGTGAGTTTCAAAGTTCATGAGGGTAAAGATGTTTGCAATCTATCAAGGAAATTGAAAATATACAAGGGATGTCTTGCAGGTTTGCGAATGCAGTTACAGCAGCTGAGAAATCTTGGCAAATTGATCCAAGAAATGCTCAAGTTGCAGCACTATTGAGTAATGCGAGATTGGTGGCTAGAGCTCGTTCTCGCGGCAATGATCTCTTCAAATCTGAAAGGTTCACCGAAGCATGTTCTTCCTATGGAGAAGGCCTCAAGCTCGACCCTTCGAATTCTGTTTTGTACTGCAACAGAGCAGCTTGTTGGTACAAGCTTGGGTTGTGGGAGCGATCAGTAGATGACTGCAACCTAGCTCTCCGTTTCCAACCCAATTACACAAAAGCCCTTCTTCGAAGGGCTGCATCGAGCAACAAGGTCAAATAGACGCTCCCCTCCTACTGGCTGGTTAATACCAGAGGTTGCCTAAATTCTAATTAACATTTGTTGGTGATGCAATGCAGATGGAGAAGTGGGCGGATGCTGTGAGAGATTATGAAGTTTTAAGAAGGGATCTTCCAGATGACAATGAAGTGGCTGAAGCCCTATTCCACGCCCAAGTTGCATTGAAGAAATCTCGTGGTGAGGAGGTGCATAATATGAAATTTGGTGGTGAAGTAGAGAAAGTGTCGGGTATTGAGCAGTTGAGAGCCGCGATAGCTTTTCCAGGTAAGGCTTTCCCCCCAAAAGTATCCATGCTTGTTATACCTCTCACTATCACTATCCTCGTGGGATTGAAGGTGTAAAATTACGATGCAGGTGTCTCTGTAGTACATTTCCAAGCAGTCTCGAGCTCACAATGCAAGCAAATATCTCCATTTGTGGACACGCTATGCACTCGATATCCATCCATAAATTTTCTAAAGGTATATATTTTGTAGACTTGGTCGGTATAATAAGTATTAGGTTATTGAAAAGAAGTCTGATTGTAATGAAGGTGGATGTTGAAGAATGCGGAGCAGTGGCAAGTGCAGAGAATGTGAGGATTGTACCAACATTCAAGATATACAAAAATGGGAGCCGAGTGAAGGAGATCATCTGCCCAAGTCTCCAAGTGTTGGAATACTCGGTGAAGCACTACAGCCTTTAGATCTTCATCAATGTACACTCTACTACTCACTACTACTACTACTACTACTACTTATGCATCTACCTACCCATCAGGTCCTCCAAACACGATTACCTGTGACATGATAATTACAAGCCAAAAGGCAACCCCAGAGGGATAGGGATAGGGATAGCGTAGTTCCATTTATTCATTCATTCGTTCCTCATTGCTCTCTGGGCCCCTTGTTAAGTTTTGTTCTGTTTTCCCTATAACAAGTTAAGATCTCGTAGGCTAGGCCGCCCAGTCGTGGTTTGTGCAACCCTTATTTCTCATTGTTTGTACAAGTTTCATGAATTGTCATTGTAGCTATTATCTATCTATGTATTATAGTCAGAGAGAGGTGTTGGGGTAGGAAGAGGATATGTGTACAATGTATATATATATATGTGATATGATATATACACAACATGGAAGCCATTAGAGGGAAGGCAAGGCAGGCTGAATGAATATGTTGTTATTAGATATTGTTACTTTCTTTTTCTCAATCAATAAAATGATTCCCATTTTTCATGTTATTGGTTTTCTTGTTGCTAGTTCTTTGATTAATGTAATGGTAGATGTGTGGATTGGAACCACAGTGATCTCATGTTGATTCACCAAAGCCTATAAGTAGTGAAGACTTCGTGTTCAAATTATATTAGTGCTTTTGAAATTTATTAAAATGGACAAGAAGATGAGAAGAACTAAAATGAGTTCTCATTAAGAGTTTTAGTATTCACATGTGATGTGATTGTGAGCATTTAAGGCACCATCAAATTCATGCCTCTCCTAAAACCATTTGGTCGGTGCAATAATCAGGGGTAAAGTAGGAAGAGAATCAGTAGTCGTTTGTGATTGGAATGAATGAAACCGAACTATGCCTAACTTTTAGCTAATTCTAATTCAACTTCCTAACAGAAGAACATGATACAAGGACGGTTTTGCTTTATAAACCTTTACACTTTACACTGAATTGTAGTTTATGTAAAGTTTAATGTGGTTGGTTTTTGTTTAAGGTTATGACATTCTCATGCATGGCACAACCTTTCTCCCTCTCAATACATAGGATAAAGTGCAAGTGCAAAGTAAAACTTTGCATTGACTGAGGATGGCACAAAAAGGTGCATATGAGAGATATATGGATAATTCAACTCATCCAAGTAATTTGAAGAGAAAATTGCAAAAAAATATACAAAAGCTGTCTTGTTGTTTATTAATTATCAAAAAGTGCTTAGTGGCCACTACTTTAGCACTCTTCTATGTAGATACTATATGTGTCAATCTTGTTTTACATGTGTCATGGTTGCATGAAAAAATACATGTCATTTTTGGCTTATAAATAGACTACTATGAATGAATAAAGTAGACATTAGGATACAAATTCTCTCTCCCCATTTCTTGTATTCTTCTTTGCATGTGCTTATTTTCTAAATCTTGGTTTTGATTAACTCACTTTGATTGCATCTCTAACAACCTAACGTTACCATATAATTTTCACAACACGTTATCAGCACGAATTGCTTAATTATCCCGACGTTTTTAATTCTCAACTAAATTTAATTTAGTTCTTGAATTTATGTTTATTTATTTACTTATGTTATATATTTTCATAAGTATGTTCTGTGATCGTCAATCTTGAATTGGATCATTCGCATCAGAAAATTATATGTTGTTATTTTACATATTCTATATTTATGTATTATATTAGCAACTCAAAGTTTGCTGAATTATGATATCTTGAACCCGAAGTTTGAAGACTGTCCGAAAAGATAGAGAAAAAAAAAGCTATTGAACTCGATGTTCATGTAAACCCGAAACTTACAGTTGTTGGAATTTATAGAACCTGAAGTTCTAAAATTGTCGAGAAAAATATTGGGCTTGACATATTTGTAAACCGGAAGTTCACAGTTGGAATTTGGAGAACCCGAAGTTCTGATCATGGATTAATATTGAAATTAAAACTTGCACTTTTTATATTTAGAACTCGAAGTTCTAAAAATCCATGCTGGATAGATTAAGGATATCATATTGCTCTCAAAGCAGCAATATCATAAACAAATTTTGAGAAATATTAAAGTGCATGTATTGCTAAAATAAAATGAATCATCGAATTTGTCATGTCAACAGTTAACCATTACCAGAAGTGAATGTGAAAATTTATGATGGTCATTATAAAGTTCGTGGAAAACTAAAATCCCAGAAGCGATCGGATTTTAAAGTAAGGCAATACAATTGATAAGATGAGTCACGATATGAGTTCCAGAAGTGATTCATATATTTGTGGAGATGAGAACGATATGTGTATTGTTGATTGTGCTACTATACATACTATCCTAAAGGATAAGAAATATTTCTCATGTCTAACCTTGGTGGAGGCAAAGATGAACACCATTATGGGTTCAGCAAATTTAGTCGAATGCTCCAGAAGAGCTACTATAATATTGAGAAATGAAACAAAATTATACATTGAGAATGCTTTGTTTGCTAGTAGATCTAGAAGAAATCTACTTAACTTTAAAGATATCTGCAAAAATGGATATCATGTTGAGACCACAAATGAAAATGAAACAGAGTTTCTATGTATCACTTTTAGTGATTGTGGTGAAAAGCGGGTACTGGAAAAATTATCTGTTCTATCATCTAGGTTGTATTTTACAACTATAATAACAATTGAGGCATACGCGATTTTGAACCAAAAGTTCAATAATCCGAATATATTTATGCTTGCATAATCGTCTTGGTCATCCAAAATCAACGATGATGCGTATGATTGTTGAAAATTCATGTGAACATCCACCGAAAAACCAGAAGATTTTTCAGTCCAATGAAATAATTTGTACCGTTTGTTCACAAGGAAAATTAGTGGTCCGGCCATCAAAAACCAATGTTAGTGCCGAATCTCCATCACTCCTGCAGAGAATTCAGGGAGATATATGTGGCCCTATTAATCCATCAAGTGGACCATTTCATTATTTTATGGTTTTGATTGACACATCCAGCAGATGGTCACATGTGTGCTTATTGCAAACTCGTAATGTTGCATTTACTAAATTGTTAGCACAAATTATTAAATTAAAGGCACATTTTTCTGATTACCCGATAAAGTCTATTCGTCTTGATAATGCTGGTGAATTCACGTCTAAAACGTTTGATGATTATTGCATGTCATTGGGTATTGATATTGAGCATCCTATTCCGCATGTGCATACCCAAAATGGTTTAGCATAATCTTTTATTAAACGTATACAGATAATTGCACGTACATTATTGTTGCAATCACAATTATCAGTTTCTGCTTGGGGACATGTTGCTTCTTTAATTCGTTTAAGTCTAGTGTGTATCACTAATATTCTCGTGTACAGCTTGCATGTGGACATGAACCTGATATTTCCCATTTATGAATTTTTGGTTGTGTTGTACAAGTGCCTGTAGCGCCCCCTTTACGCACAAAAACGGGACCCCAACGACGATTGGGTATTTATGTTGGTTTTGACTCACCATCTATTATTAGGTATCTGGAGCCTTTGACTGGTGACCTATTTACTGCAAGGTTTGCTGATTGTCATTTTGATGAGACGACATTCCCACATTTGGGTGAAAAGAAACCGCCTCCTGAAGTTAGGCGTGAAATTGAATGGAAAGTAAATTTCATGTCTTATATGGATTCTCGTACATCACAATGTGATAAAGAAGTACAAAGAATAATACATTTGCAAAATGTTGCAAATCAAATGCCTGAAGCATTTGCTGATACATCAAAAATGACAAGGTCATATATACATGTTGCGAACACACATGCTAGAATTAAAATTAATGGTGATAATGCGAAAGCCGCAATTGATTCCTCTTGTACACGCCATAATCGTGGGAGGTCATTGGGAGCAAAAGATAGCGTCCCTCGAAAACGAAAGAAGCATGTAGTTCCTGAAGAACTATCGGTTCTAGAAGAACCGCTGAACAAGTGTGTAGTTCCAAAAGAACTACCGGTTCCAGAAGAATCATCGGATAGACATATAGTTCCAGCAGAACTATCGGTTCAAGAAGAACCGTCGATTCCTAAAGAGTATGAAATTCCCGAAGAATTTCGAGAACAAAGAAGTGAGGAAATACATATGAATTATTCTTACACAAAAGAATCTTGGGATCGAAAATCAATCATCATTGATGATATTTTTGCATTTGTGGTGGCAAATGAAGTGGTAAATGATTTTAATTTTGAGCCACGAGGTATTGATGAATGTCGTGAGAGACACGATTGGCCAAAATGGGAAGAATCAATTCAGGCAAAATTGACTTCATTGGCAAAACGCCAAGTCTTTAGACCCATATCTCGAACACCAGAAGTTGTTCACCAATTGGATATAAATGGGTACGCACAAAGAAAAGCAATGAGAAAAAACGAAATTGTTCGATATAATGCCATGCTTGTAGCCCAAGATTTTTCTCAACGACCCGGGGTCGATTTTGATGAAACATATTCACCTGCGATGGATATGATTACATTCAGATACTTGATCAGTTTAACAGTCTCTGAAGGACTGGATATGTATCTGATGGACGTTGTCACTGCCTATTTGTATGGTACGTTGGACACGGATATTTACATGAGACTTCCTGAAGAAGTTAAATTGCCTGAAGCGATTAAAAATAGTCCAAGAAATCTGTATTCGATTAGATTACAAAAGGTCTTGTATGGATTAAAACAATCTTGTAGTATGTGGTATAATCGTCTTAACGAATACCTTACCAGAGAAGGGTACACGAATAATGTTATATGCCCTTGTGTATTCATCAAGAAAAAAAATATGAGATTTGTTATTATGGCAGTGTATGTTGATGATATGATTTAATTGGGACTCCGAAGAGATCCTAAACACTGCAAAATATCTCAAAAAAGAATTTGAGATGAAAGAATTCGGGAAAACGAAATTATTGTCTCGGCCTGCAGATCGAGCATATTTCGGATGGAATTTTAATCCATTAGTCTGCTTATATTGAGAAACTCCTGCAGCGTTTCAATATGCAAAATGCACATCCATTGAGTACTCCAATGGTTGTTCGATTTCTTAATCCTAATAATGATCCATTTGGCCCAAAAGAGATAGATGAAAAAATACTTGGTCCTGAAGTACCATATCTAAATGCGATCGGAGCTTTATTATATTTGACACAATGTACAAGGCCTGATATAACATTTGCGGTAAATGTGCTAGCAAGATTCAGCTCAGAACCAATAAGACGACATTGGAACGAAATCAAGCACATATTACGCTACTTGAGCGAGACGAAAGATTTGGGGTTATTGTATTCAAAATCCTCAAGTAATACTAACTTGATGGGATATGCATATGCAGGATACCTTTCTGATCCCCATAAAGCACGCTCCCAAATTGGGTACATATTTACTTGCAATGACACGAAAATATCCTGGCGCTCCATGAAGCAGACTTTTGTTGCAACATCCTCAAACCATTCAGAAATTTTAGCACTACACGAAGCTAACCGTGAATGTGTGTTATTGCGATCAGTCATTCAACATATACGTGAATCATGTGGAATCACGTCAATTACGAGCTTTCCTTCCATAATACATGAAGACAATGCAGCGTGTATAGCTCAAATCAGAGGCGAGTACATTAAATGAGATCGTATCAAGCACATATCGCCAAAATTCTTCTACACTCATGAGCTCCAGAAGAGTAATGAGATTAATGTCAAGCAGATTCGCTCCAGTGAAAATCTTGCAGACTTGTTCACTAAAAGCTTGCCAACTTACACATTCGAGAAGTTAGTATGGCGAATTGGAATGCGCCGACTTAGGAAACAACCGAAATAACTTTGTCGGTCATCAGGGGGAGGAATGATTAAGGGGAGCAATGATCAGGGGGAGCAAGTATACGAAGATGCTCTGGACTTATGTGCGCTGCACTCTTCTTCCCTTATTCAGGTTTTGTCCCACTGGGTTTTCCTAAAAATGTTTTTAACGAGGCAACATTAAGCACGTCCAACACCGCTTACATAATTACTCGTAAGTGGTGGTGTCCAAGGGGGAGTGTCATAAACTAGTGGCCACCACCTTGGCACACTTCTCTATGGGCTACTATATGTGTCAATCTTGATTTACATGTGTCATGGTTGCATGGGAAAATGCATATCATTTTTGGCTTATAAATAGGCTTCTATGAATGAAGAAAGTAGACATCTGGATACAAATTCTCTCTCCTCATTTCTTGTGTTCTTCCTTTGCATGTTCTAAGTCTTGGTTTTGATTAACTCACTTTGGTTTCATCTCTAATAACCTAACGTTAACATATAATTTTCACAACAATGAATTTGTTCTTAAAATTAAGAATTAATTAATTTAATTTTTTTTTTGAAAAAAATGACAGTTTATTATGTTACTTATATCACTATTTTTTTCTTCTATCTTTTTAGTACCCTAATTATTAGTTTGGGGAAATTTAAAATACCTAAAAGACTCCTAGTTTGAGTGAATCCAATTGTGGTTTTTCCAATTAGGTTGGTTCCTTCGATTAGACCAGATTTAGTATCGATTCAACTAGGCATATAATTAGAGTACCAAAATGTCGATTGTAGATGTAGCACGACATTATGATAACGAACATGTGCATTCGAGGTCATGGCGGATTTCTATTTTTGTATTTTTAATTTTTTTAATATAAATTAATTTACATATGTAATAAAAAATACATATTATGCTATTAGTTATAATATTTTTTAACTTTTTCTTAAAACAATAATTAGTTTGGACATAACCGGCCCAAATTGGTCCAAATCAGCTAAAATCAATACAAACTTGGCTCAAAACGGATAAAATGACACGGTGTGGCGCCGTGTGACTTTTGGGGTCATGACACCTAGGACTGGGCACGGTTTCGGAACCAGACCGAACCAGTCAAAACCGGACCGAGCCCAATCAATCGGCTTTTCATTTTGGAGATCCAAATCCAGACCCAATAAGTGGGTATCGGTCCGGTTTTGGGTGCGGTTCTACGGTTTGGTTCTCGGTTCTATCCAATTAGATTCAATTGAATGATTAACTGTGAAATTAAGGGTCCGGTTCTCTGATATAGTTGTATAGTTTTGCGTAATTAGATTCAATTAGTGTGATATTCATACATTTTTAAATTTATAGTGAAAATTATACACAATTAACTCTTTTAAATAAAATTGAAATACAAAAAAAACTAATTAAAACCCCCAAAATTAGTTCGGTTCTAAACTGGTTAATTAATGGTTCTGCACTCTCAGAACCAAAACTGAACCGAATTGATTCGGTTCTCAATTTTCAAGCCCAAATCCGATTCGATACCCAGAGTTCTCGGTTATTTGGTTCATATTCAGTTTGGATCCCGGTTCAATTTCATTTTTGGGTAAAAAGTGTCTACCCCTAATGACACCACCATTTACAACACTAGTTAGGTTTTTTTTGTCCCACTTTATCATTTTTTTAGATTCCAATTTTTATTAATAATGAAATGATTAAAATGATTTGCTTGACTTTCAAAATTAAGTTATTATATTTCTTTCCATATTATTAGAACCAATATATTTTGATACGTATAAAGATTTTGGAAACCTTGATGATAAGTGTAGATGACTTTCAAACAGTTTCAAAATGGCAAATTCCATAAGATATGGAAATCATTTGGTAAGTAAAAACACCATAAAGTTGTTAGAAACATCGTTTTTCTAAACAAGCAAGTTTTCAGTTGAAGTATTGAGCCAGTGACTTACCCAAATTACCTTCGAAATTTGTGAAACTTTGACATTTGAAAAATTAATAAAAATCATTTGTATTTATTCTCATCAGGATTTTTAAATCAATTAAAGTCGTTAAGTATGTAAAAATCAACGGTTTATATTGTTAGATACAAAAAAAAAGTATGTTCGATTAAAAGTATTTAAGGTAAGAAAGACATTTTAATCATTTTATAGTTAATAATAATTAAAATTTAACGGAAATAGGTAAAGTGTGACAACATAAAACTGAGATTGTTAGAAAATAAAATTAGGGTTTCTTGATTTTATTTTATGTTTATCATCTATTTAGTTGATTTTCTTATTATTATTAGTATAGTCTATTTAGTTTGATTGATAACATATATAAAGGGATGTCTCAATTATATTTGATATATTATTCAATAATATCATCCTTTACGCTAATTTATAATATTTTTTAAGCCTTTGAAGTTATCTAGTAGTATGAGAAAAGTATCAACTTGAAACTGAATTTTTCTTAAATACATAATTTTTTTCTAATAGGCTAGTAAATAAGTTCGAGACCCTTTTTCTCTAAAATATCAAATGTTTTAAGGATAATTTTAGTTAAACATGTTTTGGATATAAGTACACTTCACACTTAACATTTATTTATCTTGTCATTTCACTTAAAATTCATACTTTTACCTTGCTCTTAAGTTTACAGTTTGTCTCATAACAACTCATACGAATGGAATTGATAGAAAAAAAAGCGAATTTTTAGAAGCTCGAAAAACCATTGCGAAAATATACTAATATACAAGAATATGAATTTTATACGGCTAAAAGAAGAGAGAAATAAATATAATCATGTGCAAAATTTGTTGGATTAAGTGTACCTAGCTATATCTGTAAGATTATATAAAGTAGTATGTTGTTTTAGTGATTGAGAGACCCAAAAAAGGTGCTAATTCATGTGTCGGTCCGTACATCCTTATGGCTCACGTAACTGGCAGGTAATAATATAGCCGTTAGATTTTTGGGTTCACAATACTATATATTGTACTGGACATGATTGATACACTCTTGTTCTTCTACTGTAAGAACCAGAAGGCCTATAAAGCTCTGTGTCGGTTTGGTTTCTGCCGACAAATTGTTCACACATCAAACTTTTGGATAATTAAGAGCACTGTAATGGTTCATTATGAGCTTATAAATCGGTTCATTTCCTTGATTTTGACCATTTCAAAGGTTATGTAACTTGGGCTTTATGTTTAATTCATATTTAATGGACCAACATTATTAAAAGTTTACGTTTGCTTATGTTACCTTATATATTTTGTTGCTTCAGTTGGTTTTTTCTGTTCCAACAGAGAATTGTGAAGTTATGTTGGCAGAGGTGGTTATAATGTATACATTTTTTAATAGTTGATGAAAAGACATCACTATACCCATAAAGCTTGAAGATCATTTTTGGTTACATGAGCAAGAATGAACACATTCGTAGCCAGTTTTTAAGTTGTAGATTGTTGGGCAGTGAAGATTTTATATTAATTTCGAGAAGCCGTAATTTTTCTAAATTATTAGGAGACTGAATTAGGAAAAAGTTTCGTTCCGTACAAAAATATAGTTAAGGTTTCCAAATGTAAAAAAAATTTAAGTACCCTAAGTTTTTCCTTATCAACTATAAATACTATATAATTGTAATAGCAAATCATTCGTAATTTGTGAGACCAACAATAAAAGAGGAGTGGCAATGACACTGGGGTATTGATTTATTTTTTGAAAATAGTGTTGCGAGTTGTTTATTTCAAGAATAAGTTTGAATTTATTTGCTGCACTTTTTTTCTTGTATTGTAATTGGGAAGAAGACTGCATAATTCTGCGAATTTTTATTCAAAAACATATTAAAGAACCCTAGCATTTTGCGATTCGTTAGTAAATGAGTTATCAAACCAAGTAAATTATTTGTTCTTGTTCACTTTGGCTATTTAATAGCTTATTGATAAATTATTGTTCCATATGTTGTTATTTAAGTGTAACCCAACAATTCCTACCCCTACTTATACTCCATGTTACAGTTTCACAAACCAGAAACAATGATCAAGTATTCAACAAGGTACGCTAATAAAAAAAGCAAGGTCGAATTAAATGAGATCATGACATTTACAAATTTCCATGAGTAGACCTAAAATCAAGATGTTCAATAACTATGATAAAGAAGAAAGGAGAGGTTATCGGATAGCTCTTGGGTTACTAATGATCTTGATATTCTTTTGATAACCATGATAAAAAAATCAAAGGGCGGATTGAAAAAAGTCTGCTCTTGCTTTTGGAGACGCAGAAGATGGCGATTCTCAGATTCCCATGCTTCTCATTTTTAAGAATCTATTGATCACTGAGCTAGTTCCTCTCGAACATGGGATATCTGTAGAGAGATGGGTATCACCTGCGACCTTTCTAAATTTCAAATGATTAATATTCTCAAAGAAATGGAGGCAAAGAATAGCCCTCTTCTTCTGTTTCTTATCTTTTTCTCACTTACTAGGAGCATTAGTTGGTATTCAATAATATTTTTTTCTCTTCGTTGAGAAAAAAATATAATGAATGTTACTATTATAGCAGAGCCCAAAAAGCAGCAAAACAAGGAAATAAACAAGAGAAAAGGCTGCAAAACAATTGTGGATTGAAATGGAACATTACATGAATTAAAGAGCTCCACTTTTGTACTGTAAAAGTAAAAGCATTTTTTGGGGTTCAGAACCACTCTTCCTTCAATTCATTATGTGCTGCCCTTTTAAATCCTTCATATATGATTTGTTACATGGGATGGACTTTGAAGATTTTCAATTTTGATCAATGAAAGAGTAAAAACTGATCTAACTATCTGAGATTCGAATTCATTACATGAATAAGAAGGTTTCATTTTGTTACTTTCCTGTGTAACATGTTCAAAAGAACACCCTTATATACTAACTTATTGACGAAAATTGCCAATAAAGCAGGTTAACCGTTCGAGCTCGTTATAGTCAAGATCGTATCAAATTTGAGACTAACAGTAAACTAGTTTAATAAACAAGTCGATTTTAAATCCAACAATTTAAGGCACGGTTAAACTCACGAGGTGACTTGTCTAAATTTAATTAATTAATATATTATTATGTAATATAATTTTAATTTCTTGTAAATATTTATGTTGAAAAATATACTTGTCAAACCAAATTCACTTTACTATTTCTTTCGAGATGAACTTGGATGTCACTGCGTGAACTCATTCGAGTTCGAGCCCAACGAATTTTTAAATTCAAATTGTGACAAATATAAACTCGATTCGACTCGTCTGCAGTCATATTAACTACATAAAGAACATCAAATACGAATGAAAATTGGCTTGAATTGAAAGAGGCCTTTTGCCCTTTGAGCACGAGGAAAACCCTTAAAACACAAATTCTAAACAGAATAGTTTGGAGAGATTAGTGTTGTGTACATACAAGAATAAGATAAACGAAGGGAAGTTTTTCATTCTTTGGGTAGAATACAAAATAATATAACCCAAATATGGAACATGGGCTCAATGTCACGGTCTGAGAGAGTTGACTCGAATCCGTGGACGTTTTCGTCCAAGCATGGACTCTACGAGTGCCATTTGGACGGACTTTTATGTATTTGGACTCATCCGTGGGTTTTTGGACTTGTGGCCCAAATGGCACAAGAGGCCCAAATTAATGGGCTTGGGCGGAATTCTCTAGAATCTTGAAGAATTCCCCAAAATTGGAGAGTTTTGTGGAACTCTCTAGAATAGTCGAGATATTTATAATTCTAGAAGGTTTCATAAAAAAATTCTAGATATTTAGATGGAACCCTCTAGAAGGCCAATCTTGGCCGTCCATTTGGTTGAATCCTAACCGTCCGATATGTCATGTTTTAGGTATAAATAGAGGTGTAGGAACTCATTTAGGGCATGAACAAAAGCTCCACATTCTTGTACTCCAACGAAAAGTGATTTAAAATCAATCCCATATATCCAAATTATCTTTCATAAGCCAATTAACCCAGTTGATATGGGGTTAATGAGATGGAGACCAATGATTTGATTTTCCTAATACTCAGCCTCAAACAAACAACTTCCCCTATACTAGGAATTAAATCCAGTGGCCATGTTAGGAGGATAGTGTTCCATCATGCATCCAATACATGCTTATAGCTCATTCATACAGACATGAAAAAGGACCAAGAAAAGATACAGAGGAGAATGTATCCTTTCTAATAACATCATACAAGTTCAAGATTCAAACAGCACGATGACGCAAGTAAAAGGAATCTTTTGGCAAGTATTAAATAAAAGGAATCTTTTGGCAAGTATTAAATCTCTGGTCGTTCAAACACTTAACTTTCCCCCCAAATTTCTGTTTGAAATCAAGAGTGAATAGCATACATTGCATAAACTGTTATTTGTGAGGTGGGAAATTTCCACAATGTCATTATGCACCATTTGCATACTGACGGGTCCATTCCTTGGCTGCAAGGCAAGGTAACAAAAGTGTAAGTTTAAGACCACAGCCAACTAATTTATTATTTGACCAATACAACCACAATGTTTACCTGTTTCAACAGCTTCAGCCTCGTTCGATTTCCAATGCTTAGCAATGTTCTCAGAGAGCGGATCATCAGGGTTCGGAGCACTAAGTAGCGCTTGAATGCTAAAAAAAAAGAACTCATCATAAACTTATTTGGTCACGGCATTACCAACTCCAAAACATGCCTAGTGGTTTACTCATTGTCGACATAATATATTTCATAAGGGCATTCAGCATAGGAATAAAACAGAAGGTAAAAAACTACACATAACAGTAAGAAAAAATAACTAAATTTTTTTTTACCATAAGTGTTTTTTGCCCACGATGTAATCCTATTCACGTGTTGTACAAAAAAGTTACACTCCCCCTCCTAATTATCAGTATACACACGTATAATTAACAAAACCTTGTCAGCTCCAGCAAAAATTAGGAATCAGATATACATATATGCTCCACCTTATTGACCAATTTTAAGATCTTCCTACCTCAAAAGTACAGTCCTTATCTGCAGAGCGGGACTCCATTTGTCTTTCAGAATATCAAGGCATATCCTCCCGAGCTGCATTAAGGAAACCATTGCATCAGATACAGAAAGGAATAATAGGAAACCTAAAATGAGCCGAAAATTGCGGGAGCACTTTACCTTATCAATGTTAGGGTGGTAAATTTTGGTGAGAAACCGAACCTGTTAGGAAAAAAAGGGGAAATAAAATATTAAAGGAAACAAGATAATGATAGTCAATATTTTAAGGACAAAGGCCACCAGAGCTACTGCAACATGAGCCTCAACAAAGGGGAGCAGACATTATCTATCAAACCTTCCAGCATAAATGAACTATAAAGCACTGACAAACAAATACATAATAATGTCCAACCGTATGCATGACCCATACAAATATAGGCATAAAAATATTTTGGAATTTATACTGCATGTCAGGAATTGACATCTCTTTAACTTAATGTCATTTGACTAATTCCATTCAATATCAGACAATTTCTATCATCTTATCCTCCACAGAGCTAAAAATCAAATTCTTTTTCTAAACCATTGCAAGTAAAAATTACATGTTCAAGCAAAAACCACAATAATAGAGGGATTTCTACAGAATTGGCATTTGACATACAACTATATGATCTGAACTACTTATTTTTCAGTCAAAACATAACTGCATCTTAATTGAATCTTATGCAGGGGAATACGTGAAAATGCATAAAGGCAAAACCTTAGTACCTTAGGAGCAGCCATTGGATATTCTTCGGGCAAAAATAGTTCCAACTTGAATACACCTCCTATTGTTACAAAAACGAGGACACGTTAATACAAACAAGCAAAAGTGTAAATCTAAAACTTAGAATGAAAAGCTACACTTTCTAACCAATGACATTCTTTAAAGACGATAGGCATTTCTCTCGATAACTGCCATATAGACAGAAAACAAGATATAGCTAAAATCAACACTTTCTATCTACTCAATCTTTAGCCATAGGAAAAACTAACCATTTGTATGTAGGCACAAAAGCACCCATTTGAAAAATTACTCAAATCTAATACAAAGGTATCAAAACAATGGATGCTAAACACAGATGCAAATTTATAAACTTTGACCCAAAATCAAGGCGCATCATAAATCTCCCAGAAAAAAAAAACCAAGAGCAGCTCTGTCCCTAAAATAACGACATCGGCAAGAAGCTTTGCAGCCATATTGCATCCTTAAGTGGCGACACAAGCAAGAAACTCTCATTCAGATATACCCGATAACTAGGAAGAGAAAACTTAATATAAAAATATGAATCAAAGAAGAATAAAACAAGCAACTATGACAACAAATGTTACTACTTACTAATACTTTCCCACTAATGCAAATTTGGACTTCAACATTGCACATAAAGCATATCTAGCATGGAACAAAACTAATATTTAAACTAGTGCAAGATTACAACTAAAGAGACTTATTGCAGATGATAAAAGTAAGGACTATGGCTCGGATGGAATCATTCTGGGAAGCTCAAAAATCATTAAACAGCTCAGACGTCAGGACAACCCAAAACAAATTGATAAATTAATAATTTTCATTAGCTTTCAACAGAATCCTACAAGCTTGATCTTAGTATTGTAAGTATGCAATTACCTTCATAAGGTGATTGTGTTGGGCCAAGGATCATCACATTGAAATATCTCATATTGTCTTCGGAAGGAGAGGCACTGATTCCAGGGGCTGCAAGGTAAATGTCATTAACAAAGCACACTTGCGTGCAGATATAAAGCTCAAGATAAAATTGCTTTCACAATTTTCATATCTCCATACTTAAATAACATGCACAGAAACAGCTAGCTAAAAGCACACCCTGTTCCATGGTTCTATGATCAAAATGAACAAGGAAATCAGAGTTTACCTGGTTCACTGAGCAGCCGCTGAGTCTCCTGTACAAACACATTAACAAAGCACAGCAACAAACAAAACATCAGAATCAAAAGCACATGAAATGAAAACCCCAAGGTATTCAAATTTTGCTTCACTATCGGTTGGTTTCAGATCAATTGTCATAAAACTTGAACCAAAAAAGTTGAACTGAAGCCAACAAAAATAGAATTCAACTATAACAGATCCCTTAAAATTGCGGTTTTCTGTATTTGGTTTCAAGGGAAGTATAAGATAATTTTAGGCAAAAAAATCAAGCTTGAACCTCGACAAAGGCAAGTTCTCAACTAAACGAATAAAACCCAGAAATCAAAAACAAGAAAAACAGAAGAGATCGAAGGACAAACAGCTGTTTTCCTCAATTTTCTCGGGAAAAAAAACAAGGGCATCTCAGATAAACAGAGAAAAGGGATCGAGGAGAAAACATTGGGCAAGACCTTGATGATTCTGCGAGGGAGGTTACTGTTCGCCATTAGATGGTCGATTGATTGCAAAACGCGCGAGGAGAGAAGAGAGTCGGAGAAGATGGGTTTAGAGAGAGAATGTTTCTCTCTATCTCTCACTAGAAATTGCAATCAAAGTGGAGCTTCTCTGTATTAGACGTCTTCTATGGGGGTTTTGTGAAATAATGAAAAACTAATGATTTCTCTTTTTTTTTACCTTTTGATATTCTCTTATCGAATATATTACGATTTTTGGTTCATAATTTTGTAGAATATTGTATTTGGAGATATGCGAAGGAAAATATGAAAAATGCATAAAGATGCCTTTGCACTAATTATTGGACTCTCATTTGATATTGGAATATATGATACAAATATTTGTTTAGAAAAGAATATTGATCAATTAAATGAGAGAATGAACCATTGATTTTTTCAGATTACATAATGTGAAAATATAGCGTATCTCTACTACAACCAACTACAAATTGCGTGCTTTATTAGTGAAATAGTGTAGCACCGCCTCCTTCCACCACCACCACCACAACTTTCTCTCTCTTCCCATTTTGTCCCTATCACCACTTTTCCCAATTTTCTTTCTTTATTCACCGCTACCACAAGTTTCGATGACCTACCTCAATCCCTAATAATTGTTGAAATACACTACTATTGGACATTTATTTTCTTGTTGTAAAATAATAGCAAGATGTTGAAGCAAAGTGGAATTAAAGGAACCAAATCAAAACAAGCTCTTAGTGAAAAACCAAATAAAATAACACAAGAAAAAGAAAGAGAGAAGAAAGAGCTCTACAAGTGAAAATGGAAGAGTGAAAATGGAAGAGTGAAAATGCTCTCGGATCATCCTCTCTCATTGTCAATTGCATATATTTACACACAAAAATGTAATGATGAAGCTATATGAAATGACAACACAAGCATCCCTAAGTCAAGGGCATGGTGATGAGGGAGTAGGCATGATGATAGAAGAGAGTAAAGGTATGGTGTGGTATGGTGGTGGCCATTCTTTTACAACACTCCCCATTGGACACCACCAGTCATAAATAATTATGTAAGTGCTATTGGACGTGTTTAATAGTTGCCTCGTTAAAAACCTTTTCAGGAAAACCCAGTGGGACAAAACCTGAATAAGGGAAAAAGAGTACAGCGCACGGTCCAGAGTGTGATCATCTTCATATTCTTGCTCTCCCTAATCGATGCTCCCCCTGATGACCGACAAAGTTACTTAGGTTGCTTGCTTAGTCGACGCATTCCGATTCGTCATACTAACTTCTCAAAGGTGGATGTCGGTAAACTTTTAGTGAACAAATATGTAAGATTTTTACTAGAGCGAATCTGTTTGACATCAATCTCATTACTCTTCTAGAGTTCATGAGGGCAGAAGAATTTAGGCGATATGTGTTTGATTCGATCTCCTTTGATGTATCCTCCTCTAATTTGAGTTATACATGCTGCATTGTCTTCATATATTGTGGAAGGAGAGCTTGTAATCGAGTGAATTCCACATGCATCTCGTATGTGTTGAATGATTGAACGCAAGAACACACATTCCCGACTAGCTTCATGTAGTGCTATAATCTCTGAATGATTGGAGGATGTTGCAACCAAAGTCTACTTCGTGGAACGCCATGATATTGTTGTTTCATTGCAAGTAAATACATATCCTGTTTGGGAGCGTGCTTTATGAGGATCAGAAAGGTATCCTGCATCTGCATATCCAACCAAGCCAACACCATTTGAGAATTTCGAATACAATAATCCCAAGTCTTTGGTTCCACTCAAATAACGGAATATATGCTTGACTCCGTTCCAATATCGTCTTGTCGGTTCTGAGCTACATCTTGCGAGTACATTTACCGCAAAAGTTATATCTGGTCTTGTACATTGCGCAAGATATAATAAAGCCCCGATCGCATTTAGATATGGTACTTCAGGACCAAGTATCTTTTCATCTATTTCTTTGGGGCGAAAAGGATCCTTCTTAGGATCAAGAGACCGAACGACCATTGGAGTATTTAGTGGATGAGCATTTTGTATATTGAAACGCTTCAGGAGTTTCTCAACATATGTTGATTGATGAATCAAAATTCCATCAGAAATATGCTCGATTTGCAGGCTGAGGCAATATTTTGTTTTCCCCAAATCTTGCATCTCAAATTCTTTCTTAAGATAATCTGCAGTGTTTAGGATCTCTTCAGGAGTCCCAATTAAATTCATATCATCAACATACACTGCCACAATAACAAATCCCAAATTTGTTTTCTTGATGAATACATAAGGGCATATAACATTATTCTTTTACCATTCTTTGGTAAAGTATTCATTAAGACGATTATACCACATCCTACCCGATTGTTTCAATCCATACAACGACCTTTGTAATTTTATTGAATATAGGTTCCTTAGAATATTTTTAATTGCTTATGGCAATTTAACTTCTTCAGGGAGTCTCATATAAATATCAGTGTCCAACGTACCATATAAATAGGCAATGACAACGTCTATCAGATACATGCACAGTCCTTCAGAGACTGTTAAACTAATCAAGTATCTAAAAGTAATCATATTCATTACGGGTGAATATGTTTCATCAAAATCGACAGCAAGTCGTCGAGAAAAACCTTGGGCTACAAGTCTGGCTTTATATCGAACGATTTCGTTTTTCTCATTTATTTTCTTTGTGAATACCCATTTGTATCCAATTGATCGAACATCTTCTGGTGTTCGAATTATGGTTCCAAAGACTTGCCGTTTTGCCAATGAAGTCAATTCTGCTTGAATTGCTTCTTCCCACTTTGGCCAATCATGCCTTTCACGACATTCATCAATAATACATGGCTCAAAATCAAAATCGTTCATTATCTCACATGCCACTGTGAATGCAAAGATTCATCTACATTAATCAATTTTCGATCCAAGTATTCATTAGTGTAGGAATGATTCATGTGTATTTCCTCACTTCTTTGTTCTTGCAATTCTTCAGAAATTTTAGAACTTTCATTTTCTTTTGGGATCGACTGTTCTACGGGAACCAATGGTTCTTCAGGAACCGATAGTTCTGCTGGAACTATTTGTCTATTTATTTGATTTTTTTGTTTACGAGGATTAATATCTTTTGCCCCTAATGGCCTCCCACGCTTCTTGCGTGTACTAGAGGAATCGACCGCTGCTTTCGCATTGCCATCATTAACTTTAATTCTCGCAGGTGTGTTGATAGCATCTATGTATGACCTTGTCACTTTTGATGTATCTGCAAATGCATCAGGCATTTGGTTTGCAACATTTTGTAAATGTATTATCTTTTGTACTTTTCTATCACATTGTGATGTACGAGGATCTAGATGAGATATGAAATTTACTTTCCATTCAATTTCACGCCTAACTTCAGGAGGCTTTTTATTTTCATCCAAATGTGGGAACATCGACTCATCAAAATGACAATCTGCATGTCGTGCAGTAAATAGAACATCCGTCAAGGGCTCAAGATACCTGATAATAGATGGTGAATCAAAACCTACATAAATCCCCAATCGACGTTGGGGTCCTATTTTTGTGCGTTGAGGGGGTGCAATAGGTACTTGCACATCACAACCAAAATTACGTAAATGAGATATATCAGGTTGATGCCCACACACAAGCTACATAAGAGAATATTTATGATATGCACTAGGCCTTAAACGAATTAAAGAAGCAACATGTAATACAACATGTCCCCAAGCAGAAACTGATAATTGTGATTGCATTAACAATGTTCGTGCAATTATCTGTATACGTTTAATGAAAGATTCTGCTAAACCATTTTGGGCATGCACATACGGAACGGGATGCTCAATATCAATACCCAATGACATGCAATAATCATCAAATGTTTTAGATGTGAATTCATCAGCATTATCAAGATGAATAGACTTTATCGGATAATCAGGAAAATGTGCCATCAACTTAATAATTTGTGCTAACAATTTTTCAAATGCAACATTACGAGTTGACAGTAAGCACACATGTGACCATCTGCTGGATGCGTCAATTAAAACCATAGAATAATTAAATGGTCCACTGGGCGGATTAATAGGGCCACATATATCTCCCTAAATTCTCTGCAGGAGTGATGGAGATTCGGCACTAACCTTGGCTTTTGATGGCCGGGCCACTAATTTTCCTTGTGAACAAGCAGTACAAATTATTTCATTAGACTGAAAAAGCTTCTGCCTTTTCATTGAATGTCCACATGAATTTTCAACAATCTTACGCATCATCGTTGATACCGGATGACCAAGACGATTATGTTAAAGCATAAAAATATTCTGATTATTGAACTTCTGGTTCAAAATCGTGTAGGCCTCAACTGTTCTTATTGTTGTAAAATACAACCCAGATGATAGAACAAGTAATTTTTTCCAATACACGCTTTTAACCACAATCACTTAATGTGATACAAAGAAACTCAGTTTCATTTTCACTTGTGGTCTCAATATGATATCCATTACTGCGGATATCCTTAGCTAAGTAGATTTCTTCTGGATCTATAAGCATATAAAGCATTATGGATTTCTAACCTAGATTCATTTCGCAACAATATAGAAGCTCTTCCGGAGCCTTCTATAATATTTGTCGAACCCATAATCGTATTAACATTTGCCTCAACCAAGGTTAGACACGAAAAATATTTCTTTTCTTTAAGAATTGTATGCGTAGTGGCAGAATCAACGATACACACATTATCCCCGTTTTTGTCAACTGATGATTTGTTTCTGGAATCCATATCCTTTCATGAACGAAAAACATATCGTAAGATTATAAACATTTGAAATGATTTTATAAGACAAAACATAATATATTATCATCTCAATATTAGTCAACAAAGTTTCATGCTACATCATCGGACATCAAGTTTCCTATATTTCCATTGTCATTTCAAAAGAAGTCGGAGACATTTAAATTAGTCAGATCTGCAGGATCCGAGTTATTCATAAAGTTTGTCTATACGACATTTTCTTTTCCCTTAATTGATGTTTGATACAAGACCATCAAATGCATGGGAGTACTACATGTATATGCCCAATGTCCGCATCTCAAAACATGCATGTTCACTACTTTTGGGAGTGCATTTTTGGGCATTTTCCTTTATCACGTCTCCAAATTTGTTCCACTTCTGGTGGAACATTTTGTCATTTCTCCCACGATGGTGATAGTTATTGCTCTCACGGCCGTAACCACGACCTTAACTAGAGCATTGGCCAGTTCTTAAAGAAGGATAATCATCATAATTTGTCACATTCACTTTAGGGAATGATGAACTGCCTACGGGGCCAGTTCGATAATTCATTTTGTTTCATTAATACATGCACTTTAATTTTCTCCCAATATTGCCACTTCAGGAGCAATAAGATATATTTTGGTGGATGAAATATGAACAAGATATCCTGCTCGTCGGTTAGGATTAATACTATGACATATGGATTATCAAGATCTTTGATCTATTCAACATGAATGAACTGTAAATTTCAACTGTAAATTTCTGATTTACATAAACGTCAAGTCCAAGAATTTTCTTAACAATTTTAGAGTTTCGGGTTTTATAAATTCCAACGATTGTAAACTTCAAGTTTACATGAACATCAAGTTCAATAAAAAAAATTCTGGACAATCTTGAAACTTTGGGTTGCTAATAGTATATATATATATATAATAATAATAATAATAATAATAATAATAATAACACAATTAAAATATGTCCGAACTAATTATTCAAAGGATGACATATTTTGCGGTATGTAGAACTACTGGTTCTACCTTTTAAAACCTCGAGTTTTAGTCTCGGTATCTCATAATATAGTTTGAGATTTACACTTTGTTCAGAACTTCGGGTTCCATAACTTTTAAAGTTTTTTGTAAACTTCGGGTGAATTCAGGTTTATCAACTTTCTTTCTCGAGAATTTTAGAACTTCGGGTTCAATATGTCTTTAGTTTTGTAAACTTCGAGTTACAAAACATTATATATAAATATAAAACACGTATAATAATAACAGATAAATTTCTGATGTGAAAGATCCAATTCAAGATTGGTGATCACAGAGCATACTTACAAGTATATAGTAAGTGTAAATAAATTTATGAAATAAATATAAATTCAAGAACTAAATTAAATTTAGTTAGGAATATAAAAATCACAATAACCGAGCTAATCGTGCTGATAATGTGTTGTAAAATAATAGCAAGATGTTGAAACAAAGTGTAATTAAAGGAACCAAATCAAAACAAGCTCTTAGTGAAAAACCACATCAAATAGCACAAGAAAAAGAGAGAGAGAGAGAGAGAGAGAGAGAGAGAGAGAGAAGAAAGAGCTCTACAAGTGAAAATGGAAGAGTGAAAATGCTCTCAGATCATCCTCTCTCATTGCCAATTGCATATATTTACACACAAGAATGTAATGATGAAGTTATATGAAATGACAACACAAGCATCCCTAAGTCAAGGGCATGGTGATGAGGGAGTAGGCATGATGATAGAAGAGAGTAGAGGCATGGTGTGGTATGGCGGTGGCCATTCTTTTACAACATTTCTATATTTTTATCCTCTTTTCGTCCCGCTTGAGTACAAAAACCCATATATCATATTCTTTTTCTTCACGACCTATTTAGATGAAAGATGTAGATTTTTGAGTAAAAAATGACCATTTTAAAGATTTTATGAGGTTGCCCTGTAGCCAAGGACCACGAGCCCGTGGCAAGACAAAGGCCACCCCATGGCCACCAACTTGAGCCTCAAAAGCCCAACATAGTAGCCCAACAAGAATCCACCCAGTGGCCGAGGGCCACGGTCCGTGTTGACATCCCTGTGGCGAAGCAACATGTCACGCCCGTGGTGAGCTCCAAGACCAAAAATCCAAAGAAGATCATGTGGCCAACTTGGCCACGACCCCGTGGCCAATGCCTATGGCCACGCCCCCCTTCAGATCGTGGAGAATTCATGCCCGAGACTTGCGAGGAAAGAGTCTGATCGTGGCCACCCCGTGGTCAAGAGATCAGTCAACCACTCCTAGTCGTGGAGCGCATAAACCAAAGCACGAATGCGCCACGACCCCGTGGTGAGTCAGTGATTCTTCACTATAAAAGGGCTCACTGCATTTGGGAAAAGGCATCAACTATTACGAAATATTCCACATTTATATTTTCAGAAACTGCGTTTGCGTCAGAGAGCTCACAGAAGCAATCCAGGTGTCATTCCATAGACCAAGTGATCAAGCTGATGGGAAGAATATGAGGACTTCAACCATATGTATTTAATTCTGGGTTGAGAATTAATATCTGGGTTTTATTTTCTCAGTTCCCCTATTACGTATTCTATTGAATTTCTAATTGATTTTATTTCCAATTCATGTTCCTAGTAGTCTGTTTATTCAGTTATGTATTGAAGTTCTTTAAGCATGCATGATTGTTAAATTGACGACTTAATACATAGATCACATGTATGATTTAATTTCACTTCCAGCATGCTTATTCGAGATACACTT
This sequence comes from Geranium rotundifolium, assembly GCA_963920655.1. Taxonomy (NCBI): domain Eukaryota; kingdom Viridiplantae; phylum Streptophyta; class Magnoliopsida; order Geraniales; family Geraniaceae; genus Geranium; species Geranium rotundifolium. The sequence goes on along the minus strand of OY987311.1, from coordinate 9,535,600 downwards.
GTGGGGCCAAAATGTGACGTGATAACGTCGCACAATGGTTTCCACGTGCAAGTGCACACGGGTCGCAAGTAATAATATTTATATGATCCGGTAAGATACCGAGTCGGTCCACAGGGACTAATATGGGGGTTACGATTAGTTAATAAACGTGTTTGCTATTATGACAACGATAACAAAGCGTGATAATGATACCGTATGGATTAAAACGCCTAGGGTGCTAGACAATCATCAAGATGCAATCTATTGAAGAAACGGTCGGTTGAGCCTATGTCTTAAATGCCGACCTCGCCTTTCGGTAATGAGGTTGGCCTAATCTCGAGTGTTCCCGTGCCCTTTCGGTATTGAGTAAACTCGAGATCGCATACAAACGACAATAAAAGGCTAAGGGTTACTAGAAGGTGCCAAGACACGGTCTCGAGCCTACAACCCTCGGTGGATGCTAAGTCTGGGTTCTAATCCTTCCCTTTCGGTATCGGATAGAACTCCTTGAACATACATTGTAAAACGTCACTTAAACAACACATGCATTCAAACAACAATCCACACAACACATTTGTCCTTCAATAAATCACAAATCTCATTAAACTTCACATTCACGTTCTATATTGTCTAGCACCCATGGCTAAAGGGTTTAGCCCATAACCATGGTGCTCAAGCTAAGCACGAACATGGTAGCAATACAAATAGACATGAAGAACACGAAGAACAATAAAGTAAATGGATAGAAATGCTCTTGGAATCCCCAGCAAGGTGTGTCTTCGATGTGTGATGAAGAACGGTGGAACTAACGGTGCCGTTGGTGTCGAGGAAGATGAAGAACGCTTGAGAAACCACGAAGAACGCTCAAGAACACTTGAGAAATGGCTGAAAATCTCCTTGGCTCGTTTTCTCTCTCTATGTTTTTTCCTCCTTTTCAAAAAGTGTCTAGACCCCTTTTATAGTTTTCTGATTCTGAAGGTGGTCACGATCGTGGCTAGCAAGGCACGATCGTGCCTCTGTCTGGGTCACAATCGTGACTTGAATATGGCACGATCGTGACTTGGTCATGGGGGCGATCGTGGCTTCGTCGGGCACGATCGTGGCTCGGGGCAGGTAAGATATTTTTGAGTCGCCTCGATCCTTTACCCTGTAAAGCCACGATCGTGGGTCTTCAAGGGGCGATCGTGCCTCCGTCGTGACTGAGATCGGGGGAGCCCACTGTAAGTTTGAATTAATTCGCCAATATGATTTAAAGGGGGGCCACGATCGTGACCGGCTGAGGGACGATCGTGCCTCCATTAGCCACGATCGTGACCAATGGCCTCTGCCCGGCTGTTTGGTCAACGCTCCTTGACTTTTTGCTCGGTGCCTCGTTTTTGGCCCTTTTTCCTCCCGTTCCTGCGTACGCACCTCAAAACACCAAAAATCATAAAATATGTACTCCCGGGCCTGACTCGGCCACTATCGGACACAAATGCACCGAATTGTGAGGTTAAACGGTCTCGAAACGAGACCTTTTGACCCCACAACAACACTTATGAACATGAGGAACTAATTTGAATTAGGGATTTGAGGCGATGAACTAATGAATTAAATTAGGGAAATTTAAGTAATTATTTTATATGTTTGTTGCGCCGAGGACAGTGATTTCAATTTATCTATGTTTAATGATTTGTTCTGTTAATTCCAAATATATCGATTTAGCTTATTAATGTTCACCCGAAAAGGGAGTTAGTAAATGAAAATGATAATTGAAAACCGGGTTTAAATCCACTAAGAATAAGTGAGTTAACACGGTAGTATTGGTCATAGGTGACACACACCGAAAGTTATGAGAATTCACAAATCTTAATGTTTCTTAACCGGATAAATCATTGACTACAAATAGTGTGTTTTTTAGGAAGAGAAAAACATTTTATTCGCCCGGAAGGGGGTTTTAGGTAGAATAGAAAGTTTCGTTACCGCCCTAATTTAGAAACACCAACAAGCATGTTATTAATGTAATTTATTTCCCAAAAAATTGTTCATCTGATTTATTGTCTCGGTACCTATACTTGATTACTTGAATTTCTTTTAATTATTTAATCTCGCATATCCTGCATTTTGCACCTAATTACCAACTTTTCGACTAACTAAGATTAGGTATAAAATTAAGTTCGAGTGCTTAGAGTTAAGTAGTTATATTGTCACTTAGGTTTGATAAACTCGGGGCTATAATTCTACTTTACTATATTACTTGTGACCTGACAGGAGGAAATCTTGACACGCAAGATCCCACCCACTCCGAACACACGACAAGTGCACCAATCGTCAAGTAATAAAGGACGTTCTATGAAGCCCCGAATATCGTCGTTCCCACAAGGAAAATATGGTCCAGTGCGTGAGGGCTGCATGCGCTAGTACCATACAATGTCTCTCGGGTTTGGTTGTTCATACAAGTAGGGTTGTGTAAATGTAAATGCATGGCACTTCAAAACACAAATTAAATGTAAATGGTGACGTGTGTATGAAATAGAAGAAGGGATCGGAGTGTGGAATTATGGGGATTAAATGGTTGTTGCGGGTCCGAATGTGACCTCGCAATTACACTTTTGACCCGCATTTGAGCACCGAATTGTCCTCGTTTCGGCTTTCTTGAGCCATTAATTTGGTACTTATGATCCTTTGTGTGTTTTTGACATTTTATAGGTGCAAGACACAATTAGAGCATAATTGAAGCTGAAAATCGGTTAAGAAAGTTCTGCACAACAGCTGAAACTTCCCGGTGGTGTAGATTTCTCGTCCGGAGTCCAATTGGGGCCCATAATATGTCGATTTGAGCGGATTGTGAAGATCTAATCCAGTGGTGAAGATTTCAAGGGGTCACGATCGTGCCTAGGTGAGGCACGATCGTGCCTAAATGAATTTTTGGCCGAATTTTGCTCGAAACTTACCGTGGGCTCCCACGATTTGAGTCACGATCGTGACTAAGGCGCGAAACTGCTAATAAAGTGCAGAAATCAGATATTTTGGAGGGTGGAGAGTTGGGCAAAGACCAAAAACGAGTTGAGGAGGTTAGAGGTGAGTTTGAGAGCTCCAACCTCTTGTTCTTCATCAAACTTGAAGAGTTCTTCATCTATTCTTGACACTTTGGGAGTTTTGGAGTGGATTCCACTATAGAACCAACCTTAGGAGCTAGGAAAGGAAGCTTTGGAAAGATTCCTACCATCAAATCCACCGAGCTTGAAGATCCATCTTGCTCAAGAACACCAAGAGCAATTTCTATCCCTATTTTCTAGTTTATTTTGATGTTGTTGTTTAATTTTCTTGATTCTATGATGATAGTTGGATTGAGCACCATGGTTGAGGGCTAAATCCCTTTGCCATGGGTGTTAGACATTTGTGATGTGATTATTGAGTTTATTGAGGTATTAGTTCTAGGATTGAAGACTTTGTTGTGTGGATTGTTGTTTGAATGCAGGTGTTGTTTAAGTGACGTTTTACAATATTTGTTTGAGGTGTTCTATCCGATACCGAAAGGGAAGGATTAGAACTCGGACTTAGCATCCACCGAGGGTTGTAGGCTCAAGACCGTGTCTTGGCACCTTCTAGTAACCCTTAGCCTTTTATTGTCGTTTGTATGCGATCTCGAGTTTACTCAATACCGAAAGGGCACGGGAACACTCGAGATTAGGCCAACCTCATTACCGAAAGGCGAGGTCGGCACTTAAGACATAGGCTCAACATTAATTTCGATCCAAAGGAATTAAAACTCGCAAACTTATTTACATTGCTATTTGTCTAGCACCCTAGGCGCTTTACTTCCATTGTTATCATGTTGTTGCTATTTACTTGTTGCTAGTTTACTAAAATAAATACAAACACTCAAAACAACCTACGACCCTCATTAGTCCCTGTGGATTCAACTCGGTATCTTACCGGTTTATTTGTACTTGCCGCGACCGCGTGTTGTTGCGCGAGAGAGGGGAGACCGCTTTTTCCCTCAACAATGGTTCATTTCATTCTTATTAAATTGTATTATCAAAAGGGAAGATATTTAAGTCGAGAGTCATTAAGTGTTGATCAATCCTACATTATCTAATACCCATTTATAAGCAAGTAAAAATGAAATGTCCCTAAAGTTACTAGCTCGGCCTAAGCTAGCAGTGTTCAGGTCATTTGCACTTAAAAGTCTAACAGGATTCTCGAACTTTTGGGTTGGTACCCTATAATCATAAACCGTCTCGTAGCTGTCATTATGATTGAGCCGGTCTCTAAATGATCTAATCATCCTAGGTTCTTTACTATTGCGTCAAAATCTAGATTTAATCTAATTTAAGTCTACACTGGAGAATTGGTAATTTAATAACATTTAGAGCCTTTAACCCTTTAGCCTAACCCCTTAGCAATAGATCTAACATGTCATAATATGATCTCACAATCCATATTCATCCTACTCCGATCTAGGGATTAAGCTATTCATTATGACGTGAGAAATGCAAATAAAAAGATTTGCAACACGCAAGCATTGCATATTGGGCATGTCCGAATGTAACCGACATACCGTATTTGGGTATGTAGCTACTATTGAGTCTCTAGCATGTTTAATCACTAAATTGAGATGTAAAACGAGGAAGAAACTAATGGGACGTGGAGGAAGATGATTAGAATGTCGCAAAATGTAAATGTGTAAAGCAATATAATTAATATGAAATAAGGTAAGAGAATGGTAAATGTAAACATAAATAAATATGTTAGAGTTATTTGATAAGAACATCGGGACAAACATATATGTGTAGCATTGGAGTGGCTTAGAAAAATCCATATACATTTATACCGATCGAGAATGAACTAAGATTAGCGAGCAGTCGCGGCTTTATAAGTGTCATCATCCAAAGAAAGGAACCCTAATTCAGCGAGGACGTCGGGGCAGTTCGGTAGAGGTTGTTTCTTCATGTAGCCTAGGCTGTTTGTGTACCTCGTCGTCGTTATCATCCCCATGTTCTGTGTTAGCACCACCCTTGCTCGATCTCTTCCGTTGTTCATCACATCCATACAATCCTTCCGAGGGCTCGACATCAGTTGTACCTGTTCCCGATCCAGACGCACAGATAATCCACCGTCATTTGGGAAAATTTATGTGTTAGTAACGTACATGCATATTCCAATCTAATGGTCAAGATTATGGTGTAGTAATATTAATATGTCGTCGTTACTTACTTAACAACGGCGTACCATGATTCATGGTGAGTCGCAACAATGGAAACAATATTAGTGGCGCACCAAGTTGGCGCGTCATTATTATATATGTTACTGGAGGCGCACCGACAAAGGTCGTCAATAGTTACCATCAATTATTTTTCAAGTTGTTATTATGATCGATTTTAACATCGGCATATACTTGGGTTTGTATAACGACGTTGATTACTTGAGTCTTTGCAACATCGTACCATGTGTAAGTGTTATTACGTTTAGTATTGCCATATTTTTTAGTGGAAAGTCAAGATGTCGGTAAACATGTTGCGACATAATTGGTGCGACATATTACTTGCAGGATTAGACAAGACATCGAAAACTTCATGTTTCATGCACAAATGTTGTACGCACGAAAAAGTCAAAGCAAGACAGATTTAGGCAAAGTCCAGCTGGAAAGAAGACACGTTAGCAAAACCAAACAAGGCGGCAACGTCAACCTGTCACTTGCCAGAAACACAAGGCGGCAAGGGATTTTCTAATCGGATTCCGATTAGGCAATAGGGGTTGTTATAAAAGCAAGCGCTACCCCCTTAGTAACTCAGTCCTTTCTCCGTGCTAAATTCTCAGAGCTCTTAACCGTGTAAGACTAGCGGATTGAGAGGCTGATCTATTTAGAGAGGACGTTGTCGATCACAAACATCCACTCAAGAGGACTTGAGTGTCTGTGATCTATTGGGTTTTGTTCATGATTGAAGACTTCACGAAGAAATTGTTGAAGACAACTACGCCGAGCATAGGCTTGCTCGAAGGGTAGAATTAAGACATTCTCAAAGACAGGGGGATTCCCTGGTCGAGGTTGTTCACGGTGAGATCTCTAGTAGTTTAGGAAAATAGCTTGTGTGATAGCTAGTTGATGCTTGAAGTTGTACTATTGACTACCAAATAGTGAAAACCTTTCCACTGGCAGAGTGCCACCAGACATAGGTGCAGAGTCACCGAACTGGGTAAACATATTGTGTGTCTTCTGTTTACTGCTTTAATATTTACAGTTCATAAACTGTGATTGAACAAGTTGTTGAACCAATCGTTACAACATTGTGTTCGACATCTTGTTCCTGCTACTTAACAGAATTTCAGTAAGTATTTGTTGTCATTAAAGAAAATTTTATATAATAATAGAGTACTAGAAAAACGTTTGAATTAAATTATTTAATTTGAATTATTGGATTATCTAGGTCTTTTATCTTCTAGAAGTCGAATTGTTATAGAATTTCCTTGACTCTTAGGATTACAGTTTCCACTCTATGTAAGAGGTCTTAATCGTCAGAGCTATATACACCGAAAGCTTTAGTCATCGAACCTCTATCAATTTTGTGTCTTTCTCTGATTACTCTCTTCGCGTACTTGGAGTACTTCTACATTTGTTAAGAAAAGCGGACTTCCGTGTCTTGACAGAACCGATCACGTCTCGTTCAATCGTTACTGTACCAGTTCCAAGTTCAGTAATATTTAAGCATTACTGTTTGTATTATCTGATTATGATCAATAAGTTAAAGTATTATTTTAAATCTATTTGTATCTTGCAATTTACAAGTTTCTACTATGCATGGATGTTCTTTCATAAGCGTAAATCGAGATCCAAATGAACTGCATCAGAGTAACTACATGCCTGCATCATAACCTCCACTATACAATAGAACATGTCGTGCTAGAGGAATACTATGATGTCAGTTATTCTACTATACAAATAAACAACAATGCATGTATAGTTACTCTGATGCATGTTCGTTTGAGTCCCGATTTACGCTTATGGAATGAACATGCATGTGTAGTAGAAACACGTAAATTACAAGTTACTAACAGATTCAAAATAATGCTTAAATACTACTGAATCTGAAATCGATACGGGGAGGATTGAACGAGACGAGATCGGTTTCTGACGAGTCACAATATTCTGCTTTTCTTAAGACGTGTATTTCCTTGTGTGGACAACAGGTCTCCCAGGATGCAACCAAAGACGTAGGCGAACTCTAACCACGTATAGAGACTAATCATGCAGAGAGACAAAATAAACAGAGATTCGATGGCTATGATTTTTGCTGTATTTGGCTCTCGCGATTAAAATCCCTTATATAGAGTAGAAACTCTAATCCTAAAATTAAATGGAATCCTAAAACATTTCAACCTCTAGAGAATAAGAGGCTACTTGAGCCCACAAATTCAATTTAAAAAAATAAATTGAAACGTTTTTCAATTTAGTGTAGTTTTGTTAAAAATATGACAATTTAATTTTACAAATTACAAATTAATGAAAGTGTGGTGGTTTGTAGTGTAGTTTTGTTGAAAATATGATATTTTTAAGGAGGTTTGTGTGAGAATAGATAGAGCGATTAAAAAATTTAGAACCAAAATTTCGTACGAAATTGGAATCAATTGAGGAAGGTGTAAACATAAGGGATAATTCCAGATACAACCCCTAAAATATACCAAATCTCACCCCATATCCCCTAAAACCATTATTCTCACTAGCACCCCCTTAAAATTGGCAAAAATTTTAGTTGTTAAAAATTTATTGAAAAAAAAAACAAAAATACCCCTCTCCTTCACCTCTTCCTCAACATACCCTCTGTCTCTCCTCCCTCCCTCCACCGTCGCCGGCGAGCCTTCCTCCGGCAAATCCCCTCCCACCACGTGTCCACCGTCCTGGCGATAATGGCGAAGATTGAGTTGATGGGGAGGGAGGCGAGGTTGAGGGTTTGGAGGGAGAAGGAATTCAAGGTGAGGATGGAGGGGGCGGAGGAGGGGAGGAAGGGGAGGCTGACGGTGGAGGCAGAGGTGTTCGAGGTGGCGCCTAAGAGTGGCGGTGGTAGAGGGGATTGGCCGGAGGGAGGGAAGAGAGACAGAGGGTATGGCGAGGGAGTAGTGAGGGAGAGGGATATTTTTGTCTTTTTTCAATAAATTTTTGACAACTGATAATTTTGCCCATTTTAAGGGGATGCCAGTGAGAAGAATGATTTTAAGGAGTGTTGGGTGAAATTTAGTATATTTTAAGGAGTTGTATCTAGAATTATCCCTAAACATATTTTGCCGATAACAAGGTATATATATATATATATATATATATATATATATATATATATGTATTATGTATTATGTATTATATTTTACTTTTAAAATACCTACTTACATGTGTTTTCACAGTAATCCATAAGTAATTTTTTTTAACCTTTCACGTGTTTTACTTTGTATATTATATTTACGTATTGAATAGAGGTTGGAAAATATATCTGTTGTTTTGTATATCGTACATATTGAATAATTAGAAACAAATTCACTAAACCACCCTTAGTTGGGCTAATGATTAATTTTTTTTGTTAAAAATTCGTTCTCTAAACTTAGGTTTAGGGTTCAAGTCTCACCGTGCAAACGACAGTACAATCCCATCATCGCAGTTCCACTGGAGATGGCGATTGAGATCTTTCGAACAGTGCACGAGCAATATATCAAAAGGAAGATATCTTAGCAAGTTTGTCACAAGTATTTTAGTAGAAGTTATAAGTGACTGCTTAGTAAGGTTGAAATTCCCACCATTACTATGTCGATTCCCAACCCAACTAGTCACTTACTACTCTAAGCTATTTGTTTTTATTCTGTTTTTGTTGTTAAATTATACTGTTAAAATTATATAAAATGATAATTTTATCTCATAATTTTTATTAAATTTAGGTCATTAGGGTAAGTGAGTTGTTTCCGGTAATACACTTACACTTCCTATCTCTGTATATTCTCCATCTCTCTGACTATTGTAGGTTTGCTTCGGTTTTAAGACTATGGTTTATTTTTTTGTTTGAATTTTTTGTTTTTAATTTCGAGATTTGTTTGTTTTTTTTTGTTTTGAGATTTTTGTTTGTTCTTGGAAACAAACCAACAACAATCGTATACGCGGAAATATGGAGTCCCACCAGAGTGCACCATCGATGACAACTCACTTGCTCTAATGACATAAACATATAATTTTAATGAAAATTTGGGGTTAAAGCTATCATTTTACATGATTTTACAGTAGGATTTAACGACATTAACGGGATGAGAAAAAACAATTATGGTACCAAAAAAGAAAATAAAAGGTTACAATTAGTGAGAATTAGCTAAAATTAAGTGTCGTAAACTATCATTTTTCATTTTCTAATTAGATTATGGTTTTTTCGGCTCTATTATGTTTCAAAGAACATGAAAAGTATGTGTGACTGTCATTTTTCTCAATTTAATGGTCAACAATATGCCAATGGTGGATCGAAGTAGATGAACTAAAAGGATCCCAAAACCATAACTGGATCAGGTTAGGATTGCTAGCTACATGGCCTGATACCCGACGGTGAGTATGCAAAGCGAGCTAAACTTAGGAGCGAGTGGATTGTTGTCACGCAGACACGTTGCGAAAGAGTTGCAAGAATTTCACATGTGAGCCCAAGTTTCATATGTTCTAATAAATTGGTCTTTTGAACAAGAGCGAGGTCTAATTTATAATCTTTTGTTGTTGTCATTATATTGTTTAGACATGGATGGGACATGTACCTCGCAGATCTCATCTTCGTGGTCTCCGTCGACGGGAACAATGTAGACGCCGTTCTTATCGGTCTCGCCTTCGATGGTGACGGTGACAGGGTCCCCGGGGGAGCCCCGCCTTCGGCACTGAAGCTGCACCGTCACACCTTCCATATACTCACTCATCTTCGTCTCGAACTGAACCCTACAAGTGTCACAATACACCCTCCCCTGCACGTAAAACGACTCCATATTGCTGCCGGAGGCGGGGCCGACGAGAAAGGCCATGGCCATGACAAAGCCGATCCGGTAAGCATTGCCCATTTTCTGTTCCCCGGAAAATACCTCTTAATATTTACAAGCTACACTTTCGAATAAATATATAGCCGAGCTGTAATTATAGTATTTTTGATCGATCCCTTCCCTTTGGGGATCGTGCAGAATTGGATAAAAAATGGTATTATATCAGCAAGAAGAGGTATAGTTTTTGACAATTGAACTTTTAGTAATTGTTTGTAATGGTTGTTGTTGTTCTTGTCATTGAAGCTTTGATTTCGAGAGACTCGGTCCGAGGAACACACGTCATATGATTTCAGTTCCTATTTTGTGGGTGAGCTTTTCTAACATATTGCCGCATAGGTAGGATCAAAATTTCACCTTATATGCCATATATATGTAGCTCATAAAAATGAGAGTAAATTGCAGAAAGTTGTAATGAAAATTTTCAATTTTGCAAGAAGTTATCATGAAGTTTCATTTTTGGAAAATGTATACATTTGTTAGAAAATAACAAAAATTCCTTAAATATTTTTTGAAATCAGAATAAAAAATAAAAAGTTTCAACTCGAGGTTACCAGTTTTTTTCTTCACTCTAAACTCGTCTAAATATGAAGTATCACGAAAGGATATCAATGGCATGCGAGAGGATAAAAAAACCGACAAACTCGAGTTGAAAATATATTATTAAAAATTAATTAATTTTAAAGGCATTTTCGGTGACCCCTTGATACCGTCCAGGAGCAATACGGTTTGTAAAAGTGCTAGAGATGCCTTCCACTACCAACCCAAACACTTTTACAAACCGTCCGAACCAATAACAAGCGTTGTTTTGTGAAAATCTGTGTGCACGTTCTCCCAGCGCGCGACACTTGTCGAGGATGACTGGCCCGCAATAACTTTCTGGGTCGCAAAAGTTCTACTCCCAGTACAAAGGTTTCACCTGAATCCAAACTTTTGCACTGGGGGTAATTCTATTTCGGTATTTGGAGACCAAGAAAAAACATGTTAAGACAAGTAATAAGAAGAAATTTCCAAGTTGGTGGCCCTCTGAATATTCCAAGGTCAACTTTCTGTTGCTTCCTAAGAAATTTCATGGTCAAAATCAAAGACCATCACTAATCAATTGGACTAATGAACCCAACTCCACCATAAATCATCATTGAATTGATTCATGGGGTTAGTGAGGCCTCTAACATCTTTCTGCACTATGTTGTTTTTCCATCACATTCCCAATGCAAGAACTGTTCTCTCTGTTGCAAGCTCTGTTGCTGCATCAGCTATGCTCATCAGAACCTTTGCAGTCGATTTCGTTCCTTGCGAGGTCCAAAGCTTCGTCTTGTCGAGCCTGTCTAAGCATTTCTCTTCCCACCTCACCATTGTCATAGAAGAGTTCCATGGCATGTCCTTGAATCATGTCTTTGAAGCTGCTGATCTGTATTTGGGCTCTCTAGTGAACATGAACACCAACACCAACACCAACGCTTCAGTTCCAAGGTTCAAACTGAGCAAGTCTGAGAATGACAACAAGTTTCTTCTTGGTGTAGACAGAAACGAGGACATAGTTGATGTTTTCGACGATGTGGAGCTGAATTGGAAGCTCATCTGCTTAAAATACAAGTCCTCCAAGGTTAAGAACCCGAATGACATCAATTCGCGTATACGAGGAGAAATCAGATCGTACGAGCTCAGTTTCCACAAGAAGCACAGAGATAAGGTGATGGAGTCATATCTACCGTTCATTTTGGAGAGAGCTAAGGCTGTTAAAGAAGAAACAAAAGTAACAAAGCTCCATACGGTTGAGCATAGGAAATGGGGCTCCAAACCCATCAATCTTGACCATCCAACGAGCTTCAACACACTGGCAATGGATCCAGAACTCAAGAAAACGATCATCGATGATTTGGACAGCTTTGTGAAGGGTAAGGAGTTGTACAGACGGATCGGGAAGACTTGGAAAAGAGGGTACCTGTTGTACGGGCCGCCAGGAACAGGCAAGTCAAGCTTGATTGCTGCAATGGCCAATTACCTCAACTACAACATCTATGACATGGATTTAAGCAGTGTATGGTGCAACTCCATGTTAAGGGAATTGCTGCTTCGCATATCGAACCGTTCTATCATAGTTTTTGAGGACATTGATTGCTCAGTCATGATCCAGAACAGAGAATCAAACTCATCTTCAAAGATTGGTAAAGATAAGGTCAGTTCGATCACATACAGATACAGTTTGCTTGCATGTACTTGAGCTTCCAAGCAAATGTGCTAATACACACTTGTTTGCTGTTTTGATTACAGCAGATTACTCTATCAGGGTTGCTCAACTTCATCGATGGTATTTTGTCGTGCTGTGGCGAAGAACAGATTATGGTTTTCACTACAAATCATAGGGACAGGATCGATCCTGCTTTGGTGAGACGAGGGCGAATGGACATGCACATTCACTTGTCATACTGTACCATTTCTGCATTCAGACAACTAGCTTACAGCTATCATGGAATCCGCGAGCACGAGCTGTTTGAAGAAATCGAAGGGCTGATAGGGGAGATTCAAGTCACTCCCGCAGAAGTGTCGGGAGAGCTCACGAAGAGCAAAGATTTTGAAGCTTCCCTCAAAGGTCTTGTTAAGCATCTTCAGGACAAGAAAATGGAAGGAGATATGGCCAGAGATGAAAACGCAAGGAAAGTAAAAGTGGCCGAGAGGGTGTCTGATTCAGGACATGTATCCCCTATAGCTGAAAGTGAACCACCAATGTATAGTGGCACTACTCGTGGAAGGGGCAGAGGTAGGAGGGGGAGGGTACGGATTATACTATGAATGAACTTGTGATGGAATTAGTTCTGGTTCTTGTACAATCTCATATTGATTGTTGATATTATATTCACAAGTTGGAGAGACATGCACATTAACAGACTCTCATATTGATTGTTTGGCCATAAATCCTCCACATCTTTCGTTGTTGTTCTCACTCACGTGGATGATGTCATCATGGCAGGGACAGAACCCTCTAAAATCCAAAATTTCAATGAGCACTTAGACAAATAGTTCAAGATATAAGATCTAGGCAAGATGAAGTAGTTTCTTAGCCTCGAGGTCGCTCGCACACCTTCAAGGATTGCTCTTACACAGAGAAAGTACGTATTTGACATTTTATCTTGACACCGACTCTATGTCTGGATTAGACCTCTCTACCCAAACAATGAATTATATCGCCGCCTCGTGGACCGTTTGTCATATATGACCATTACTCGCCCCGATATTAGTTACATGGTACATATCTTGAGCCGGTCCATACACACTCTAAGCAATCGCAGCTGAACAATACTTCACATGTCCTTCATTACATTGAGAAGAACCCTGGACAAGGAATCTTTCTACCCTTCGATAGTTCTCTCACCCTTAGGAATTATTGTGATGCTGATTGTGTTGGTTGCGTAGACAGGTGCAGATCCACCACTAGTTACGTCATTTTTCTTGGGTCTTTTCCTGTCTCATGGTGTTATAAGAAATAGATTGTGGTATCATGTTCTTCTGCTGAAATTGATATCAAGTCATGGCCTCTATTAGTTGAGAAATTGAGTGGTTGCACCAAACTCCCCCGCTTGAACATATCCCACTATTTTGTGACAATCACGCTGCCATCCACATTTCATTTTGCCTGATTTTGTATGAGTACAAAACACATTGAGACTGATTGACATTTTGTCTTTCAGCAACTGTACGCCTTCCTAAGCCAATTCTCAGCAAGCATCAACTCACTATATTTTTACCAAGGGACTTGGTCTAGACCAAGAATTCATATTACGTCAATTAGTGAAGTAACAATATACCAACCTGGGGAAGGGAATGCTGACCCCACCCCGAACCATTCATAACGCAAACTTGCATCGCAAACTGCTGCATTTCTTCAGAGGGTATGTTCAGAGTTCACATTCTAAATAAAAAATCGCCCTTAATGTCTAACTAAAATCGTATGCAAGAAAAAGTGAGGTTTCTTTTACAAAATTGACGGCAATGCCGAACCTTATCAGTTATGGCACTACCTCAGCTTTTTTAAGCAGCTTGTACATCCCGAAAACGTTCTTTTGCATCCACAGGTACGGGATGAAAAATGATCGATACTTGGCTGGTGAGAGCTCCCTGTCCAAATAAGGTATTGCTGCAACTGGCTGAAACACGTGAAGTTCCAGAACAATCACATTGGGTGAGTTGAAAAGAGACGGTGCAAAAAAGGACCGAGTCATACCTCCCATTTTGACAAGTCGCTTCCACGGGAAGGGAAAGGCCGGTTAAGCTGCAGCTCTACAAGAAACGTGCATGCTTCCAGATTCTGGAGCTGTGTAGTTCAAAAGCAGGTTATTTTTGTGGATGGATAATATACCACCTAAAAGTATATAAGCTGGTAGAGAAGGGAATGTTTAGTTTCATTACATATTGCTCGTCTGATGCCTTGTTCTTGTTGTTGAAATATGGTGGCGCTGCTGCAGTTCCACCCAGTGTAGAATTGAATGGTAATGGAAGAAGACCACGGAACCCATCATCAATCCAACGAACTTCACTGATGTAATCGGGGATGAAAAACGATGATGGGAAGCGGTGCCATTCACTTCCAACACAAAGTACCGAACCTGCAACACAAAAGTAATTGAACAAATGAGAAACAAATCAACATTCATTTGCTTTCCAATAAGTTCATCACAATTAAGATTTGTCTGTTATGTGGAGCCAATACTTATAAAGGGCTGTCACTTGTGGGGTTTCATCTATGTTTCTAGACTTCAATTACTGTTGCACCCAGGCTCATCCTCCAGTGACACACTTTTGCAGTTTGCTCCAATAATAAACAAAGTCATATGATGACCCTATAGGCTATAAGTACCCCTAGCCCAAAATAAGCTTGATTTTTCACCCTTTACTCTCATTGCTCAAGTTATTATAAATACCGCATGGCAGGTAAATGTAATTAATTAATCTGTGGCTAAGTAACTAACTGATATGAAAATGGGATATTTGTCTTGACGCGTCTGTTTTAGGGAATCAAGACACTTATTTTGAGATGGAGAGAGTAAAGCACTTCAAAACAAATGAGAAACTGCAACAAAGAGAAAATGCACTAGCCAAAGATGTCCTTTACATTATAGTAAAATTTTGGACAATAACTGCATATGAGTTGGGTAAGGCAGGTGCATTCACACCCTTTATTATGCAAAGGAGCCAAGAGTAAAGAGGAATATAATATTCTTTCCTTTTCATGTTACATTCTCTTTGGGGTCAACTAAGTATCTGTGTTTGTTCCAACCACTAATGTTATTGGGTTTTTAGGATATATACATCATAAACCCTCTACATTTCTAAAAACTAATCAACTTAACAGTGAAGACACCAAAGAGTCGGCTCACAGCAATTTTTCAGGTGATTATAATGATGCTCTCCACTATATGAACATCAACATGACCACAAGAGCACGATTCTTATTCTTACCTGATCCGACATCTTCATGGTGCTCCAGAGCCTTGTATATCTCCAGAGGAGCAGAGTAACCATTAATCAGAGAAAATGTGCGAGAATGAGAAGCCATTAAGATGAGACCAAGAGCCACAGGTCTGAGAGTTTTAGCAAACTGCATAAAAGAGAGGGACCATGAAATGGCAGCCATTATATTACTGAACATAACCTTACATGAAAAAAACTTACCATGACAATAATAGAGTTATCTTGAGGATTATAATTGTCTCGGAAAAGGTCTGGAAAGCTCTCAATAACAGCTGAAGCGGCAACGCAAATAAGTGGATATATTGGATATAGGAATCTGTAAATAGCAAACTCCATATCAGTGACTATGTAGAGCTTGCCCTACCACGATATAACTTCATACCCAAACAAGACCAGGTAATCGAAAATAAGAACCCTTGGTCATGCATATAGGTCTGTAATCCAAAAATAAGAACTCATGGCTTATACCAACACAAGTTGGACCAAGCGGTAAGAAGCACACTTAACACATGTGAGGTCCCGAGTTCGAATCTTGGTACATGCTAGTAATGTAGGATGTCTTCAATTATTGCGGATCAAAAAAAAAAAAGAACCCATGGCTTATATGCATGAAATTGAGAAATGTGTCCAGATATGGTTGGATAAAATACGGGCAACTGGAAAGGGGATAAGTTTATAGCCATGTCAGAATTCATTAATTTAATGAATTAATTAATTCATGGTAGACAACTGCCAAAGTCAAATAATGATGTGAGAACCAATGGTACACGTAATTGGAAGATTTGCAATCAGCATACATTACTATCTCATAATCATATTTTGTCAAATTTCTTGGTGAAACACTTCGGTAATAAGAACAAGGAAAACCTAGAAAACCCAACAACAACAACAAGCTATTTCCTGGACAATTTTCTTTTGAAAGGAAACATGGAAGGAAGAGAAACAGTAGGCATAGCAAATATCAAGTCACTGGTTCTAATCTTCACACGGTTATCAAATATTTAAAAAAATCACTGAAGAAAAATATGTCAATGCAATTCCATCTCAACTAGTAAAACTGGCCCTCTTTCCATAAAAGAAACTATGAAGTTCATTCCTTGTAGGATTCCCTACTTTATTTGGACTGTCACAAACTAATCAAAACTTAGTTTCCAATCATGCCCTGATTAATGTGAGTAGTTTTATGTCCTGCAATATTTAGCATTGATGAAAAGAAAAACAGTGTATAGTTCAGGAAGAATGACATGAGAACATAACTTTTTGCTACATTATTGTTCTTAATCTGTGTGAGAAGGGCAAAGTAGACATTGTTTAGGGATGGAGGGAATCTCAAATCTACTGTTGTATGACATACGTAATGAAACAAATTGGGATGGAAATCTCTATAGTTTGGCACCAGGTACATACGAATACATAATAAAACAGAATCCAATATATAATTTTATTTCACTATGTCAATCTCAAAGCTTTATTGATAATTGTTTTTCATAATACAATAAGGGGATCCCTTTATATAGGGAATACACATTACAAATAGGAAAGTATCTACTAAACAAAACTAGGAAACCCTAAATAGGCAACCTTAGTAACCCTGATTGACAGCCCACTCAAATTGATGTGGGTCGACCAACATCAATTTGACTATAAAAAAAATTGATATGGTGGCGGCACTTGACAGCTATGTCGGTGGAATGACGTTGATTTGGTGTTTGTACTCGAAATTCGGAGAACTTGGAGACTTCGAAACTTCAGAAACTTGTAACTCGAAGACGGAGACAGTAGTTTTGGGGATTTATACCCAACTTGGAGATCATGAGATTTATACCCATACCTCGGACACGGAGTCTGGGGATTTATACCCAACTTGGAGATCATGGGGATTCATACCCATACCTCGGAGACGGAGACAGAGACAGAGTGCACTACGGCTTCAGCATATCCTCTCACATTCTTGAGGGAAAAGGGCTTAAGATAGTAAAAATAACAAAACAGAAATCCGAACATCTTGAGCAAACACCCAAAACATGTCAATGATTAAGGAAATTGGCGAAAAGTTCATGTTAGCAAACGGAGTAGTGAAGCAAATTAGAGAACATTGGGAGGAAAGAACCAGGGAGGAAGGTACTAGTAAAAAATTTCCGATGAACAGTATTTCAAATTTTTCTTCTTCTTTTTCTTGCCTTGCCCACTCGTTAAACCATAATTAACGAGTGGGCAAGGCCCCACAGGATAGGATCGAACCTAACCCTCTGATACCATGTCCATCTCAAAACTTTATTAATAATTGTTGTTTATAATAAAATAAGGGCATCCCTTTATATAGGGAATACACATTACAAATAGGAAAGTATCTATTAACCCAAACTAGGAAACCCTAAATAGGCAACCTTAGTAACCCTGATTGACACACTCAATACATTTATCGTCTAGGAAACTCCATGTTCAATAGCAAAGCAGGTCATAAAGCATAGGCTATCATAGCAAACATATAATTTGCATGTGTGAGAAAGTAGACGTATAAATCAGATCAAAGAACTAAGAAACCATCTGTAAATGTGATATACCGACTTGAAACTTCCAATCCATTACTATTCCAGAAGATCAAAACACTATAGTAAAGAAAATAAGCATCTTGCAGTTTTTGAAGTGAGCATATCAACTTTCTAGCGGACCTAATTTTCCCAGGAAGAAAACACATTTGCAGAACACTTAATATAAGCATAGGAAAACTCAAACCTTTCTTCTTTGTGGGGTTGCAAAGACATAAATCCAAGCCATATATAGATGGGTGAGATCACAATTAGCAGGTCAGGAGCATATTTCTTCCATGCAATCGGTAGGAATCCCAGGAAAAGTAAAGCAAGAATGAAACAAAAATTGAAATTGTTAAATCCATTCCTCAGATAAAATGTCCATCCTTCTGTTCCGTATAAGTGGCTATCACCACCTCCCAAGACATTATATATCAACAGGTTGAGAACAGATGACGTCCATTTTCTATAGTAATAGAAATCCACAAGTACTGAGAGTGCCTGTAAGATTCCACTGACTTCACATTAGACGGTAGGGTGAGGATATAGATGACATGAAACAATTAAAGCTCTACGTACCTGTTGGTAGGCCTAAGTCATATGAGCTAACATATCCAAAAGCATTTAATTTTTGATAATCAAACATAGAACTTTATTAACTTACAAGCAGGGCAAGAGATGTAACAGCCCCTGACAGAAAGGCTTGTTTGAATCTTCTTGCTAAACAGTAGAATGTGACTGGCAAAAAGGCCAAGATTGAGAATGGCCAGCCAAGAATTACACCAACAGCTGCAACTGAAACTGATGCGGCATGTTTGTCAAGAAGAAATAACCCCGATGAGAGACTCATGGCATACATTGAGAATGAACTTGGCAAAAAACCTGAAAAATAACTCAAAATTAGGTATTATTAGAAGAAAAGATCCGAGGAAAAGCTCAAACAAAAAAAAAAATTGATCAGCAGTTGAGTGTATTGAACTCAAGATCTCCCTTATGTAAAAGGATGGTCTTTGTCACTTGACTTTTTATGAAAGTAGTCTTCCCCCCTCCACACATCTCTTTCATCTGTACAAACTCTGAAAGAGAATTGAACTTACTTGTGCTTGCAATAAAACAACCACTAGCTAAGCATAGCATTGCAAGTGCATAAGAAGCAAGGCGTTTTCCATACTTCCTTGACAGGGCCACTATAAGAACAGATTCTGAAACAACAGAGAGTAGACCAAGAAAGAGTCGCACTGCATAGAAAACCTTAACCTGCAGTACAAAAGCACAATGGTTTATAAACTGACAGACTCATGGAGAGCAGCCAACGGATCATTGAAGACAGCAGTATAAAAGCTTACCTTTTCCTCACCAAACAACCAGGAAGCTGGTCGGCCAACAAATTCATGAAAGACAATGTACAGATATGACCGTAGCGCAAACTGGGAACTGCAGCATCAAATCACAATAATCAACGACCCTTTCCAACGAAAATTCCTATAAAATAAACTATTGAAGCTACAACTTCCGTCATAGTAAGAAACCACAAGTTTACCATGTAATATACATACTGACACAGAAAAGTTGCTGCTATGAGCCTGCATGACAAAATATACAAATAGCAAGAGGAAATCATGTTTGCTGTATCACTGCATTTCTTGTTTCTTATGTAATTTTGCTTATTCTCTTTCCCAAAGATGTAATTACTGATATGCAAATCAGTTAACGTGCTTTGAGCCATAATGCTTGATTTAGTTCCAAATTTATCTTCTCTCTTGCATACAACATTTGCAGAGTAGTCAGTATTGCTCTAATGCACTCTCTCAAAGTGAGCTGGATGTGAGCACCGCACAACTGAATTGAAGCCTGCGGAATAGTCCTCAATAGTCACGTATGATGAATGCATGCATGCTGACATATTATGTGGCGTTCAGCATGCAAAGCTTGCAGGCCCATTTCCTCTTTTCCACAAACCTAAAGGAATTAAGGAACGCTATAGACCTTCCAACCATAAAAATCAAGCCGGATGTTTTAAAATTTCTAGAGCTATGCAGCTTATTTTGCATTTGAGTTGTAACAATCTACATAAAGCTAAACAACAACTGATAACAATTTTGTTAGCAACAGTTAGAGTTAATGGAAGCATCTCATAAAAATTCAAATAGCATAAATGATACATATTGCTACTGCATACTCAAAAGTGTAAATGTAGCTTTTGCAAATGTAATTTACACTCCAGCCAATAAAACAAAACAAACTTCGTATTCGAACAGTCATTTTCCTCTATCTTCCCCAGCTCACCATTTTCCGAGCTTCAAAACAGAGTCGTAAAATAAAACAAAACAACAAATTCGAAAGCAGAACAACACAGTGTACCTGTATTCCCAGGTCTGAAAGCCAGATTTGTAGAGGAGATAGTGAAGAGGCTCCCAGTAATTGAAGACCTCGTCGCAGTCGTGGATGATGTTAGATGTGGCGCTCATGTAGCGTAGCATTCCCAAGGAGAAAATGGGGAAGAGCCACCTGAAGCCCTTGTCCTTGGAGGTCGATCTCACCGGCTTATCGGTCTTGCCGTAAGACGACGGCGGCTGCGGCGGCGGATCCGGCGACGAAGCATGCCGCTGCCGAACTGCCAGAGACATTTCTGTTGCACAAATGATGATCTCTTCCCCCTAAAGGAAAATTTCCACTAAATAAAATTGATTACACATGTGGTATTGTGGTACCATTTTTTATTAATAACCACTCTAGGTAAAATTGATTACACAAGTGACTTTTACCTCTAAAAACATATTTTTGTGCACATAAATATACACTTTTGACACTTTCGTACCATAATTTTTTTTTCTTTTTTTCATACCTGAATTTCATTTTAGAACAATAATTCTTAAATACCCAAAATACCCATGAATTAAACTAAAATTCAGGGTACTTCTTGACCATTTTCCCAAAATACCAATGAATTGAACCAAAATACTCATGAATTGAACCAAATACCCATGAATTGAACCAAAATTCAGGGCCATTTTTGGTAAATAAATGGTCAGTTGTCCCAAAATGAAATTCAGGTATGGAAAAAAGAGAAGAAAAAAAAGTTAAAGTATGAAAGTGTCAAAAGTGTATATTTAGGTACACAAAAAATTTCATTTTCCCTTTATTTAATACCAAAAGTGTTCTTAGTCTTCGTAATAAAAGAAAAGGTGAAAAATTAATTCTTCCTTGCATAAACGTAGAATTCATCTACAGGGAGACTATAAATTGATGACATCAAATTGGTTCATGGACAACCTAGTACTAGCCGACATTGGATCTTATCTTCTACATGCATACTGACAATCACGAGATGCTTCCAAATGGGACAGAGAATAAGCTCGTTGGTGGAGATAAGAAGGAGGTCGAGGTACTCGACAAGGGCAAAGAAGCAAATGAGTCGGGAGATGTAGTTCTCAAGAAGGTGACATTTTATTAAATGTGTCGGTAGGGATGATGGTGGAGACACTCTTCATGAGGTAATTGGAGCAATAATAGAGGGTGAGTAAGAGGGCGTTCTCGGTGTCGTCAATGATGAAATTGGTGGAGCGCTCGTAGAGCTGGCCTTAGTAGCCTAACCGATGAGAGCGGTGTGTTTTCCGTCTTGAATTTGAGCTCGATGGTGAATTGAGACTCGATCTAATTTGAAGAAATGAAAAAAAGAAGGGTTTGTCATCATGATGACGTAACACACTTCAATTAAACAATAGGTTTTTTCACTAAATAAATTTTATTTTACAGGGTTGGGTCTACTTTTTTTACCTTAATATTAACAAAATTATTAATATGTGCTGCGAAAAATAAGTTAATCGTGGTGATTATTAACTTGTTTTGTTTACTGTGGTTTTACGCAAAAATAGCATAGTTAATTGTGGTGATTATTGCCATTTTTTGTTTAAATGATTTTATACAAAAAAAATTGTATAGTTAACCGTGGTTTTATTCAATTTCCTTTTTTATATGTTGAAAAGGGTGTGAATGAATTATACCGCTTCAAATTTGAAAATTTATTTTATTTATAATTTAACTTTTATTTTGTTACATTTAAGGGCCAAGCATTAAATTTAACATAAAATGTGTGTAAAAGGTCCAAAATACCATTCACTGACAATTAGAGAATGAGTGACAAATTGAGGAAGTGGGAGTTCGAATGGCGGGTTCTTTTAGCAGCAAAGGATAGTCTTGGTGAGAGAAGTGGATAAGATCGGACTAGCTCTAGTGCTGCGAAATTAAAGAACAAAAACCGGACTCAGAGGTTAATGTGATAAAAAATTATCTTACAAATTTTAATGTTATGGTAGAAAAAATATTATTTTTATGGAATTTTGGTTCTTTAGGAGGGAGGGGGATGGTTATAGACGAATGAAGAAGAGAATTGATCGAAGAAAATGGGATTTGTGGCGTTCGGAAAAGACAATGAGGTGTCTCAGGTTGTCGTCGGACATTGTCTGGCCACTCTGGCACTTGAATCAATCAGTGTGGTGAAAATTCAAAAATCGAAAAATTTGATTCGTTGATTTTTGCGGAGAAGCTAAAGTCGTTGCATTGATAGTAGTGGATGAAGAAACATATCCACCACTCTCAAACCTTAACAAAATTGTGTTTGAATTTTTTTTGAGTAATTACGCTTTTCTTAAATTACTCGAAATATCTCTCTCCTTCTCTATAATGATATTCGATCCCACAATTTCCCTACGAAAAGTGTGAGGCTGAGACTATTAAAGTATCATCTTAGAAAGATGTTTGATTTAATATGTTTACACCATTGTTTATAGAACTATCAAATCTAAAGTTCATTATTTGGTGTAAAGTCTTTTCATGCAAAAATTATATATATATATATGGGATGTAATCAATGGAAAACAATTTGTTAAGGTGCAAAATAGGGAACCATTATAGACCGTTAGATTATAAAGGGGATGGTTGAGATTAAATGGGCAGTTATTATGAGAAATTAATATTTCAAAGAATGCAAATAAGTAAAAATCATATAATAAATGGTGCAGAAGGGTGGTTACGTAATTTTATGATTGTGGGAGTTACCAAATATTATGTAACCGACTATATCGTGGGTGTGTGCAAGAGAGATATGTGGGGTCAGGTTCTTGCATTTTGAATAACTGTCAGTTGTGGAGCTTTTTTATTACAGTGGTTGCATGTGTTGTGGTCATATTCAAGTTAGCTAAAGTGATAATTGAGTTGAAGTGATATAGTTGATTATGGAGAATATAAAAAGTACCGTGAAGATTGAAAAATCAGGTTTGCTTTAAATGTTGTGTGTGTTACGTAGTTAAGTCTACATATATTTATATTTTGTAGGTGATGAACTTTATAAGCTAATTGGGTGGTATGCATTTGCAGAGGTGACGAAGCTAGAGGTTATCATTCTAGAGGATGACTCGGATGTGGAAGATCACGAGACTTTGGCAAACAGATTGAAGAGACGGTGAGATTCGTCTGCAATTAGGTCAATGAAGAAGAAATCATCAGGAAAAGGTACGGTGAGCAGTGCCGTCGGAGTTAGCATTCTGGGTCCTAAAGTGATCCCGAAGAGGACAACAAAGATTGTTCCAAGGACTATCTTGAAGTTTGGTGGGCGTGGTTTAATGCGGAGGGCGTACGTAGGGTTAAGTGAAAGGGAAGTTGCGCGGAGGGCTATTAACGTTAGGAATACTCGTGCTGCGTTGGTTCAAGCTGCAGTGGAAGTCCCTCTAAAAAGACTGGACACGAGGTCGTCTCCAATTGGGCTGTTCAATGCTGTGAAGAAGATGACGGCAGAACAGAAGAGGGATGTGGAGGAGATAGGGTTCGGGACCATTTTGAAACTGGGCGTTAGTCATGTGCCAAGTACTCTTGAATATTGGTTGGTTGATCACTTAGATGCCAGCAGTGTGTCGTTGGTGCTCGGCGGAGGAAGGCAGATACGAATTACTGAGGAAGATGTGCAGAGCACAATTGGAGTTCCAAGGGGGTCTATGGAAATACCAATTAAGAAGCCAGGAGAGGCGTTTGCTTCACTGTTGGAGTGGCGCGCTCAGTTTGGTACCTCGAATGGAACTATATTGCCATCACAAGTGTACGAGAAAATGGCAGAGCAAAAAGGAGGTGGTAAGTTGTTTATTCAGAATTTTCTTGTGATTTTTTCTACTGTTATGATCGATTTCGGGTCGAGTAGATTTGCGAATCAGGGGTTTTTCAGAGCGATAGAAGATGTGGAAAGGGTTCAAAATTATAATTGGTGTGCAACAATAATTGATAGTCTTGTGAATTCAAAGAACCATTGGGATTCTCAGAGAAATTTAGAGAAGAGGAGGTTCCATGGGCCGCTTACCTTCTTAATGGTACGTGTTAATAAATTAAGTACTTGGGTTGCTTAGTTTTATGTGTGCATTTCAGTGAATGCAAGTTGATTTGTATAAGATATGTAGATTGTGGTTGTGATGATATATTTGTTGTATGTGAAGCTTTTTTACCTTGATCGGGTAGAGTTCGAACGGACAAAAGTGAAAAGGGTTTATCCTTCCATGCTGGGTTGGAACGATCAAGTTGTGAGGGAACGCATAAGGAAGGAGGAACAGAGGAGGGCTTTTGGAGAAGGTTTTTTGGTTGCAGATAGAGTTGTGAGAGCATGGGAGACGGCGGTGAATGGTATTGGCTTCGGTGGACCGAGGTTGGTCGAAGATGGTGTAGCAGTCAAAGGATCGCCAGGGATGGTAGGTATTGTTATGTATTTGAATCATGTTTTGAATTATGATAATTAGTCTGTTACGATATGATAATAGGGTGGGTGCGCGCGCAGAACGTTATGAAAAAAATTGGGCTAGCATGGAGGGAAATTCAGCAGAAATATGTTGAGTTGAAGAAATTGTTCGGTTATGCGGTGGTCGTTCTTGGTGGGGCTGACAAGCTGATAGAGAGGTGTCGGGCAGATACCGAGAATGTGAATTATGGTGGATTTGCTGATGACCCTTACTGGAAAGACCCTATTGTCTTAGACGCTGTTGATGCAATTTTTGAAATATTGCAGAAGAATGGTGGAGGATGTTCAACATCTTATGTAAAAGGTGAGGTGGAGTTATCGATGCCTCAATCCTCATTAGAGATACCGGAAGTTGATGGTCAACATATGAATATTAATGCCTCGCCAGTGGTAGAGTGTAAGTCGAGGAAGCTTGATTTTGATGTAGAACCCGAGGTAGGGGGAGGTGCTGGTGTTGAAGCGGATATGGTAGATGCGGGTGCTGGTGTTAATGCGATTGTTAGAGATGTGGTTGGTCGTGTTGGGAGGCCATCAGTTTTTCGAGTTTCGCCACATGCTGAGAGGGCAACTGATTTCCATGGTGAGCTGAAGTCACATGAGATCAGGTTGTATGATTGGATGATGAAAGGGGACATTGGTGGGGAGAAGTAAGTAATATTGTCCGTTGTTTGAGTATTCTAGCATGCATGTGTGAATGTATTGTAATATGTAGAGTTGTTTGTGTTACAGTACTATGGTGTTCAAGGAGCAAGGAGACAACTTCCCTTTGTTTCTGACAGATGTACAGACTTTGCAGAGGAATACATGGGTTGATTGCAGTATTGTGGATGCATGGTGTCGATAATTAAATGACATGGAGAGGTTGAAGAGTGCGGAGGCACCGTCACGAGGGTACATTAGCACATATGCTCCAGTAAGTGGTGGATTTTGTTGATTTTTAATCTCAGTTTCCTTAGCCAAGTTAATTCTTACATAATGTTTTAAATTTTTGTGAATGTAGAATCAAGTGGTTTCAGCTGTTGCATTGACAAAGGATGTTGGGTTACAATTTAAGGAACAAGTTCAGATTGAGGCCCAACGTTTCAATTATCCTATGAACCGTACAGATTTGGTGAGTTATGTGTAATATGACTTCTTGGATTCAATTTTTGAACGTTTATGTGATTCCGTCTTATATTTTATTTGGTAGGTGTTTGTGGCAGTTTATATGGATGAGCATTTTTATTTGATGTGCTTCGACACCAGAGATGGCAGTATCGAGTTGTTTGACAATATGATGGTCGATGTCCCTGATGAAGTCTTGTATCGGGGAAAGCCAGATTGGATTGTAAGTGAAGTTATATAATAAATTGTTTTGTTAGTTGTTGACCAAGCATGAATTTTGATGTTTATTCTGGATATTGTGTAGCGTAAGTGTATGTGCGTGGTCGTAGCTGAGTATGATGTGAACCTTGCAATGAAGTTTAGGGAACAGATATTAAGCGAGCCGAGTTTCCGTGGGCGTCGGAAACAAACAAGGTAGATTGTGGAATTTTCACGATGTGGCATTCAGAGTGTTATATGGGCAGAAGCAATTGGAAGGCTGTATTGAAGAAAGATGGGGTGTGTGCGGTGTATTGTGGAATATGTATTGTTTTCATGTTTCCTATTTTTATCGAACTCAGTTTTTATTTTCAGGTGAGACAGATGTTTAAGCTTAGGGTAAGGTTTTTGTTCAGGTTGCTGACTTGGTCAAGAAATGTGATATGGGAACAAATGTATGTAGAAGCTGCCAGACAATTCAAGATAGAGAAGATAGAATTCCTTGTGAAGAAGGAACATCGTATAATATGATGGAGTGAGGTGCATGGAGCTTTTATTTTGGTTTATGTTGAAGAACTCTAGTTTAACTTTTTATTATGTTGTTTATGTTGGGATACTCTACTAAGTTTAAGGTTTACTAAGTTAAGCTCGTTGTTATGTTGGATTTTATCATTGTTTAAATTATTAGTAATAAATGGTGTTATTTCCCTATGTTCTGCATTGTTTTCTTTATATTGTATGTACTTGTGTATTGTTAATTTAAAGGAAGTTGCAGATGGTAGATGTAAATGATGCATAGTAAAGTATATGTGTGGGTTTTGTTGAAGTTAGTGATATTTTATGAGATTAGTAATTAATGAAAACAACTTGGTTCATAAATGGATAAACGTGTTTCAAATAGTATGTGTATGGCTTTTGCAGAAGTTAGTGGAAAATTATGAAAGTGTTAAATTCTAAAATCGTATTGGGTCATAAATGAATGAATAAGTTTGAATGACTATTTGTGTGTGTGTTTGGTTGAAGTTGATGGAATTTTATGAGATTAGTAATTAATGAAATCAACTTGATTCATTAATTGGTGAATGTGATTTGCTGCTCCAAAAAACATATGTGTGTTTTGCAGAAGTTAGTGGACAATTATGAAAGTATTCCTTACTTAAATCATATTGGGTCATAAATGGATGAATAAGTTTGAAAGAGTATGTGTGTTTTTTTTTTTGCAAAAGTAAGTGAAATATTTTGAAATGGTGTGGTGATCAAAATTTGGAACAAGTATACGATATAAAAAGTGTAGAGTGTTTCAAGCTTTGTACACTTGATAAAGTTGAAAAATGTGTATCCTTGCAATGAGAGAATCAGGTGTGTCGGATGAAACCCTTACATGGTGTGTGTTATTAATGTTGGTATTGTCGTTCATTATTTATGTGGAATGTTGCAGCATGTGTTTTTGAAATGGTTAACTTAGCATTGTGAAAATGTTACATGGTGGAAGAATTGGACATTGGTGTGTCATGGAATTAGAGATGGTGTGTCATAAATGAGATTGTGTGAGTGTTTAACATAATTATGTGTTTTGATGAAACATATTCTTGATGTAAGATTGGCACATGTGTGTCTCATTTATTTTCTTGTGGTATTTTAATATGGACTTAGAATTTTTCACACGTGGTTTTGATAGAATTTGTATATGAAAATGAAAATGGTACATGGTGTAAGTTTGGGATATTGGTGTGTCATTAAGTTGGATAAGGTATTTCATTAATATTTTACAGAGAATCAATAGTGGTTGCTGAAAAGGTAATGTCATAAGAATGAAACTCTTATATTGTTGTATTTAGGTACAGATGGAAGTGGATCTGGTTCGGTAGAGTAGTCCGGAGTTGTCGGAGCTGAGTCAAGGCCAGAGTTCTCATCATCGGACGCCAGAGTATAGTTTTCTAGCTGCTGTCGGGTTAGCCTGGCACGCTTCCTGGATGGAGAAGTTCTGGAACGGGCATGGAGGCGTCTTCTTCGAATAACCATGGTGTTTGGTTAGGTAAGTGTGATTGAAGGAGAAGAGAGATAGTTTTTATGGTAGTCTTAATGCGTGACTTAATAATAGTGGTTTATTATGGTGGTGGGTAGGTGCATAGTTGAGAGAGAGAGAGGGTGCAGTGGAGTGTGTGCATGGTATTTCAGTTAATGAGGTATTAGTTGTAATAAAAGAGATGTAATTGATTATAATTGAAAATAAAGTTAATTAAAATTGAAATAAGGGTAAACAAAGTGATTAAGTTTTTGCAACAATAGTAATAACTAGGAGATAAAAAAAGAGAATGTGATGCTAGGATAGTCATGGTAGAAAATCAGCTAGGTTGCATTTGTGCTGCCACTTTGTTGGCCTCATCTTGTATCCAGACCTCGCATGTTCGAGTGTTATGGCCATTTGCTTTACAGTAACTGCAGATTCTGGTTGATGTTGTTGAACTTTGTGCGATAGTCTTCTCCCGCTCGCTTTGGATGCATCTCATTCGACCCTTGTTCTTACACATCTTTGGTATTTGGACAGTGACCAGTGGGGGTTTAGGTATGCCTGTTAATGTCCCAATACTCAAAGGTTCTGTGATGGAGGTGGGAGGTTCTGGAGTTGAGGTTGAAATAGAGAGGTTCTTCAGTGAATGTAAGAATTTTTCACGGTCCTCAAATCCAACAGTGGTGTTCGAAACTATCGAGTGTACAGTAGTCCATATTTCGAGGTTGAGTAGGGCAAGTTTTTTTGTGTCTTCATTTGGAGAGGTCCCTTGTGGTAATGTTGAAGGGATGACGGGAGGATCCCGACACCAACGCTCTTGGATCATGGTACGAGGTATGTATCTTATTCGTGCAGCATTAAGGGAAGCAAATATGTGCATACAAATTAGGCCGTACCCTTCTAGAAGCTTGCATGTACAATGACAGTGCTTTGTTTCCTTGTCCATGAAAACGGTATGCCAAATATTTGAACTGTCGATGACCTTGTAAATAGTGGTGTTGCCGTCATGAATTATGGCATCTATTCCACATTTTGTAAGGCCTAGTATAATTGCCTTCCGAAGCTTGTAGAAAATCGGTCGGGTAAAAATAGTCCAGGCTGTAAGTTCGAGCTCTGAAAAAGCGGATGTTGTTGGTCTTGCATCAGCTGCATACTGAGTTACAGTCTGTAGGTGGCTTTGACGTTGGTTTCTTAAAACTGAGTCGAATCGCCACATGAATTCCACTAGGGTGATTATTTTTGAAGTATTAATCCCGAATGCACTGTTCTCGCTTTCTGAACGTGAGGTTGTTCGCAAGAGCATCCCCATGGGTGTTGTTTTGAAGTAAGCTGGTATCCACGATGCTCGTAAATTGTACATGCTGGTGAGGAATGAATTGCTCTCTAGTGAATATTCTGTAACAATGTTGGTCCATTATGCTTCAAAGTCTTCCTCAGTAAGTGATTCTGTCCACACTATTTTTTTGAAGCGTGAGTAGAAGTCTGAATCAGGAGGTAGGTATGGAGTGACCTGAGGTTCTTAAATGTGAGTAAAAATTGAAGCAAAACCAGTATGATAATTAGCAGGACATAGTACGAGTAATAAATGTTCAGAAGTAGATATGTTAATAACAATAAGTGGTTAGTGTACGTATAGCTTCAACATTATAAGCATGTTATTTAAACATAGTTGATGGTTATGTAGTATAAGAGTAGAAATTGTATGATTTGATGTACCTTTTCATGAAATTTTTTTGTTATGTGCCACATGCACAGGCGATGCTTCGTCGAAGGTAGAACTGTGGAGATTGCATTGCGCATTGCAGCATCTTGATCAGTAATTATGCAGTGCGGTTGTCTTGAGTTGAAACATTTCATGAAACAGTTGAAGAGCCATATAAAGGAGGGTATGTCCTCAGCTGATAGCAAACCAGCTGCAAATGTTATACTTTTTTCATGATTATCGACACTAGTGAATGGACAGAAAACCATTGAGTACCTGTAAATATGTATAGTAGTGTCATTTAACTGATAGTAAATGAGTTGCTGGAAGGGAAAAGTGTGAATGAAATAAAATAGACTCGTTCTATACCTGTTAGTTCCGTACGTGGTGTCAAAAGAAACAATGTCACCATAGCGTTCATAATTACGTCTTGATACACCGTCGGACCAGAATAGTCGGGTAAGACGGTCACAACTGTCTTTGTCGTACTCGTAATATAGGTCTGGGTCGGACTGTTTAGATCGCTTGAATGTGTCTACGACCATCTCGATGTCTCCCTCACCTATGTGAATTTTTAAGGATCGTTGAAAGTTTCGGAAATCAATTAGTGATGCTCCAACATTTTCTGGACCACAAACAAATGCGCTGCAGATATGATGAGCTACTGTTGGACCTACTCCGGTTTTCTGGCAATTAACAAGGAAACGTTTATGGGTGTCGGTTAGGTTTCGGTTTGGTCGCAGGAACTGATAACTGGAGGGTGTGTAGAACGGGTGATTGTGTATCGATATGAATTTGGACACCATATACTCATTGTTTGGCATTCGTTTCAAGGATATCATAGCCTTACAACCAGTTCGGGAGGTAACACGATTTCGTTTGGTTCTTTGGTCTGTGGTTGATTCAATGTCAGGGACAGTAGTACACTTATCACCTGCCTTTGAACATAGAACATATTTCATTGATATGATGCCCCTAGTTGTCTTTTGAGTGCCCAAACGTGTGATGAAACCGCAGTGCGTAGCATACGTTTGGTACATTTTAATACCTCTGGACATATCTGGGAATCTCTGGTTGATGATTGGAGTTAGCTCTGGTGCACACTCTGGCTCGTACAAGCCAATTCCATAAGATGTCCAACAATCATCAGGGTCATTGGATGCATTAGCTGCGAGTATGGTTTGTGATGTCAGTTGCAGGACGATAAATATATTTGTAAGAAAATTAGGAACAAGAAATGTAAATCATAATAGTGTATGAATGTAGTACCTGACATGGTTGACATCTTCGTTGTTGTGTATTGTAATGCTAGAATTGAAGATTGTTGTTAGTTCTATTTTATATGTATTTTTATTGGTTGAAGGATGTGGGGTGGGTTTTTCTTTGTTTGGAAGAAGATGATGTTCAATTGAACATGAAATTAGGGAAAAGTTATGGAGGAGGACAATAATTATATAAATGTCATAATTGCAACCGTCAAGAGCAGTTGGAAGTAGAATTGGTGCAATGACCGATGTACCCTTTTATATATTAATAATATTTAGAATATGTAATTGGTATACTTATGTGTACCATTGATTTCTAATGATCTAACGGTAGGTAGATGTATGCTGGTTTACAAGTTAAATAGAGTTTTTCATAGATTGCATCCCTATATATATATATATATATATATATATAAAAGAAATCTTTTATTTTATTTGATCAATTTTACTCCTTGCAAGTAAATGAAACTTGAAGATATATTAGGCATAGTTTGTTTTTAGGGACGAAAATGAGTATTTGTATTCATTATAACATAATTATTGACAATATATAGCTTTGAATATAGTCACGGATCAAAAGTAGCCCGGACCAAAAATGGTAATCCACTCCAATTTGATATTTATATTACACAATCCAAAACATTCTAGACATGAAGACCCGCACAGTCATAGTGTACCCTCGAACCTTGGGCATAGTGTACCCTCTGCATTGGCCAAGGTTCGAGAGCGAGCGGGGGCTTCGTGGGAAGTGGGGTGGGATTAGTAGATTTAGGTGGGTGGGGGCGGGGTTAGTTACTTATGTATATACTAAAATAACATTCTAGACATTCCACAAATTTAAAAGAAGAAAAGATAGAACTTTGGAGGGTTTTTGGGGAGATTGAAACCAACAAACTCAAATAGTAGGAGAAAAATAGAGCATGACATTGAAAATCTTGTGTCATGATCAATGTTCCTGTATTATTATAGCAACAGCGATAGTGTTTCAAATCCATTACATAGCCAAAGAGATAAGAGAAGAGTAGGGTAGGGTAGAATTTAGACCCCTGAGCAGAGCAGATTAACCAGTGTTCTGAAGACCGGCAGCAATACCCTTCATAGTCAAGATAAGGGTGTCCTCCAGACCAGGTGCATAGTCACTTTGCGGATTCAGCTTCACCAGCTCATCCGCAGGCTTGCTCGATTCCATTATCTCCTTTGACAGATGTGGCCGCTCGTTCACTTTGTATGTTGGATCCCTTATCCGTTTCAGCGTGTAGGCTTGGCATACATTCAGTGTCGTGATGTATGAATCACGCAGGCGCAGCCTTTGCTTCAGGTAAGGATCCCCTTCAAGCAGATCTTTGTGCCCAGCAATCTGCAAAACATTCATATGGTTTATACCCATTCTCATGAATGATTAATATTGTGCGTTCAGAAATTATCCAGAGTTGGATTTGGTTACCTGGAGCAGAAGGCTCTTGGTTTCTTCATAGTTGGCCCTCAGTTTGTCTCCAAATGACCACAGGTCCTCCGATACAAGAAGCTTGTCGTACAGTGCAGCAATCCCAGGGTTTCCTTTGGCGAAAACCATCTCAACCAGATCAATGGTCACCCTAAAGAAAGGCCATTCATTGTACATTTTCTGGAGCATGCTCAGATTCTTAATGTCTTTTTGAATCACGTGCTTAAATGCTGCTCCGAATCCTAGCCATACGGGAAGATGGAACCTAGTCTGTGTCCACGCGAAGATCCAAGGGATGGCACGAAGTGACTCAATACCCCCGCTTGGTTTTCTCTTTGATGGGCGACTCCCGATGTTCATGCGACCATACTCCAGCTCTGGCGTGGCCTACAACAATGAGAACAAAACGATTATTAATTTCACAACATCTTACTAAAAGCATATATGGGGAGTGAGAGCAAGATTGACAAAGTAGCAGGCTGCTTACAAGGCGGAAATACTCGACGAATCTGGGTTCCTGGAAAACAATGGAACGGTACTCCTCAGTGGCAATAACAGCCATTTCATCCATAAGCGCTCGCCATTCAGGTTTTGGGGAAACCGGGGGGTGCATTCCATGCTCAAGAGTTGCAGCTGAGAAACGCTGGAGCGTTCTGAAACACAAATGCTCCTCTCCAAATGATTGCTCAATAACTTCACCCTGAACAGTAACACGGAGCGAGCCGTGGATAGTATCTGGAGGCTGAGACAATATAGCAAGATGGGTAGGACCGCCTCCTCTGCCAACAGTACCACCACGTCCGTGAAACATAGTCAGCTTCACTCCAAATTTCTTGGCAACATTGATTAGCTCCTCCTGTGCCTTGTACAACTGCCAGGCTGCAGAAAACCTTCCAGCATCTTTTCCTGAATCAGAGTACCCGATCATGACTTCTTGCTTACCATTAATTCGATTTCTATACCAGTCAATAGAGAAGAGACGGGCCAAAGCAGCAGGAGCAGCTTCGAGATCTGCAAGCTTCTCAAACAGTGGAACAACTCTCAAAGGCTCCTTTACATGGCATTCACGTTGGAGGAGCTCAACTGCAAGTACATCCGAAGGTGCAGTTGCCATTGAGATGATATAGGCCCCAAAGTTGTCTGCTGGGAGTTCTGATATGACATGAAAGGTGTCAAGAACATCAGCAATTTCCTCAGTTTTGGGTAGATCTGGGCCAAAGAGAGGCCTCTTGCCGCTGAGTTCAGAGAGAAGCCATTCCTGCTTGCGTTCTTCAGACCACTCTAGGTAGGAACCAATTTCCAAGTGCTGGGTAATGGCATCCATGACATCAGCATGACGTTCCGATTCTTGTCGGATGTCAAGTCTCACAAGGGAGAGTCCAAATGTGGAAACTTGCCTCAAGAAATCTAGAAGACTTCCATCAGCAATTGCTCGGTCACCACAAGAGCATAGTGATCTGTAACACAGTTCAAGAGGTTCCAAGAACTGCAGAAATGTTTAATAGATTGCCTCAGTTTTGGTTCAATTATAGGAAATATATCAAAAGGATGACAGCTATTGAATACGTAATATGTAATGGTTAGAATGTACTAAGATTTGCATCGTGAAAGGTGCAGTGAAGAAAACCTGTTCAACATTGACAAGAGTTGCCTCCTCTGGAATATCGGAGTGCCCGTGAGCTAACAAATGGCGAGAACGTTCACGTGTTTCATACAGTTTATCTCTCAAATCACCAAGAATAACACGATATGGTTCATTTGGAGGAACTTGCTTCCAAAACTCTGCAATAAAAATTCAATAAGAATCATAAAATAGCTAGGAATGACTAATGAGCAGATTCAATGATATCCTACATTTTTTAACAGCTAAAAGGAAAAGGACAGCCATAACGAAAATGCCATCTCAAATTTCAAGTCATACAAATTGCTAAGGTACGAAGCATTACGATTTAATTGGTACTTCGTTAGAAATTTTCAACACAATATGCTGAAATAACTTGTCAACAATTTGTCCCCAAGGGGACACCCAACAGTTTTGGGCCCACATTTCAAGAGGGGAGGTCGTGGGATTGAATCTCATAAGGAGGGGATGGGGAAGGTTTTTCAGGTAGATTATAGGGAAAATGTGTAATTACTTCAAAAATCAACTTGTCAACAATTAGTAAATAAGTTCAATAGTGCTTATCACGTCTTATAATGTTTAGAAAAAAAGAGGATTGGGAAACATGTTATACTATAAAATGGCAAGTGACCATATCTTGATTATGTTCCTTTCTGCCAAGACTAAAGAGGCTATGAGGTCTGTTCCATTTTGCTAGCCTACTAATAAGTAAAAGCAATTGTATGGATCCTGATTCAACAAAAGGTGGAAATGATTATTATAGAAAATGCTAATAATTACCTATATAGTGTTTTGAGTCTTTCTTAAAAGATCTGTGCAGCTCCTCTGCACGAACTCGAAGCTCGTCACTGCAACGCCACATAGAAAGCTAACACAAAATAGAGTGGAGTTTTTTCTGTTAGAACTTATTGGATGCATAAGTTCTGAAGAGCAAACAAATGATGCTAAAAACATGAGCACATAAACTACTGAATACCTCAAACATAAGGTCCTCTATTTGGGAATAGTACAATTTGGCAGCCATCATTCTGGCGAGCAAGCAAACATCCCTTGTGACTTCAGGAGTGACCCTTGGGTTACCTGCAGTTCATGTTTGTTGGACCTTATTAATTGTATATCTGGGAGAAAGGTCCAAATTGAACATCATACAAGAGTCGAAAATAGGACAGGACATATGCTATATGTCTACTTCCACATTCTGTTTAATCTCCTGAACACAGTAGGATCTTTGAGCAGAATAAATCAGACGAGTTATTGTCAATGGAGAAGGATCACATACCATCACGATCACCTCCCATCCAGGAAGAAAATTGAATAAGAGGGGCATTGTAAGGGACACGCTCATTGATCCCTATATTTTTCAGAGCCGTGTCAACACGGCGCAAGAATTTAGGAACACCCTTCCAGATTGTTTCATGGAAGTAGCTCATTCCTGCCCTCATTTCATCTTGAGGAGTTGGAGGAGTCCTACGGATTTCATCAGTACGAAATGCAGCTTGGATCTGCATTTGAGGAAAATGGAACAGAACAGAAAGTGCATATAAGTATAGCATCTGTTATAAACATGTAAATCATTTCATTTAGAGTCATTGTCCAAATATACTACAGACCATATTCCAAATAAACAAATCTCTCTTTCAAATAAAACTAGACTGCACCTACACACTATGACAGGAATTCACTTTTCATCTGTACGCAGAAAGCTAAAAGCTCAAATAATATTGAGCAACAATAAGAGTCATCAACAGTGCATCCATAAAGGATTGGAAAGTTAGCAATAGGGTAAGGTACAATCTCGTGCAAAAAGAAAGGCCAAATTATCCCAGGCTTCATTTTGGGGAGTAAATTTGCAGTCCCAACAGCTTGTGTGGGAGAACCAACCATTTCCACATCATGTCATCAAACAAGCTAGTTTTGCTTGATGTAAAGGAGTGTATGCCCAAAGAGGCAATAGTGACTAAGATAAAATAGCAAACGCTTCACAGGGAGGTGATAGTTTACCTCTCTCTGTAAAGCCTCATCAAGCTCCTGCTTATCATCAGGAGTAATATCTTTGGCATACAACTGAGCCAAGCAATCTCTTATCCTGATCAAATGAAAAGCAAAACATTTATATATTAAACCAACAGGCTTCAGTATATCAGCTTAAACATTCAACTCTTGAAGACTAAATAAACAAGAAATAGGCACTCAATTTTTCACATGAAACTGAAGGCCCCACACTAAGAGATATGGATAACAGACCTGCCGTGCTTTTGAAGCAAGGACCTACGCACAGATTGAGTAGGATGGGCAGTGAAGACCAGATCTACAGTTTGGTTCTTCAGAGCATCAAAAACTTCTTCTGGAGACTTTTTCATATCAACCACTAGTCTCTTGAGAGTTTCTTCAATGTCTGATTCAGTTGTTGCATTGTTCTCATCAATGAAATCCCCCTTCTTCAACTTAATCCGTCGACGATAGGCAATCTGTACCTCCTCAGCCAAGTTGGCCAAGTTAAGCATGTGGGCAAAAGCTTTAGAAATCACAATGGAATCCCCCGGATCCAAACTTGTCAGCACATTTCCAAGCTCCTCCAATTTTTGGACTTCATGCTTTCCTTCATATTCAGCCGATAACTCATAACACTCTTGAACCTGAACAAATTAAACATGGTGTATCAACATCATAATGACTGCTGCTACAGTGTACTTCACCCACTACATAACTTAAGACACAAGAATCAAATTTCAATCTTGCATCAAAATAAAACATGAAGACTAAAGACAATATCATGTTTATGTGAAGGGTTCATCCAATATGATTCACATTCTGCATCGATACTAGAAAAACTACATGGATAGAGATCACTGCAATCCCTCAATCTTCATTTGTAAACATTATATACACAATAAAAAAAAGTTCTTTCAATACCATTGGATTAAAAATCAATCCAATTAAAGTTCATAAAAGTCACCAGATGCAAAAATGATGAGATGTCACATCTGGGTCTTAATCTCATGTACAGTTCAGTTCCATATTTCACACATAAAACTGAAACATCAATAAGCACAGAACAACAAATTCAAAAACGAGCAGCACTGATACGACTCAATAAGCAGATTTGAACCCAACATTGATCTCAGAACAAATCTAATTAGAACTCAAAAGGGTCAGATAGTGAATACTTACAGTCTCCTTAAGATCCTCGCCATGTAAATCCTGCAAGATGTCAAGAAACCGATCCAGAAGCAGAGCATCGTACTCAACCAGTTTGTCGTCTTCACTCACTTTGGCCGGAACCAAAGCCCGAAGTTGAGCGTCAATAGACGCCAACTTCTCCAGATTCCGAGTAGCCATTACTCACAACCAGCCTCACAAACAATCTACATAACCACCAAATTAAAAACCCAACAATCAAAACAATGAATATGAATCTGAAATCAATAAACCTATGAAGCAATCGCAAAACCCAGAAACACAAAGCATATAAAAATCGAAACTTGGATACTAAAAATCAAAATTGGAGGCAGAGAATGAGAGTGGAGAACCTGCAGATGGGAAAGTAGACAGGAGGAGAAAGAGTCGGAAGTGATCAGAAAGTGAGGAAAGAGGAGAGAGCAGTGAGATCTAAAGTAGCAGTCTGGTTCGCTATATATAGACAAAAGATAGGAGAAGAATACAAAGAAACCAGTTGAAAATAAAACAGAGAAAATTGCAACAACAACAAAAATGTGATATTATTTGTTAAAATCTAAAAAATATGTTGTGGTGTTTACATTTTTATGCAAAAAAATGTGTATAATTTTTTTATAAAAATAACAAAATTATCTTTAAAAATGTAATTTTTATTTTTTAAAAAAAATAATTTATGTTTCAAAAGTAATTTTTTCGATTTTATAAAAAAATACACATTTTGCAAACAAACATGGTACTTTTTTACAATTTTTTCTTAAATACACAAGTACCAATTTTTAACACTTAATTATACTAAAGTAAAATTGAGTACCTCCCAAATCTGAATACGTTCTTAATTCAGAGTAATTAAGTGTTGAAATTTAAATAATTTTCTCTTGGAAACATTTATTTATACCAAAATATATATAAATAATTTGAAAGTGATGTATTTATTATTTTTCCACTCTGATTCTTAGATCTGTAAATTCTTAAGTTTCTAACAAGCATAAAGGTGTGTTTATGGGGAAGAATATGCTTTGTAGATTAGATGTGCTTACGAGGAAGAATATGCTTTATAGATTTATTATTGAGTGATGAGAATATAAAGTTTCACATTGAAAGAATATTAAATTAAATGGTTGTATATAAATAAAATGGTCAAACTCAACTAATAAGTTTGAGTTTTTTAGTTGTGGAGCCCGACCCGATATGTACAATCCAGTTTTACATGATATCAGAGTCAGCAGATTTGGGTATGTGCTGGTGGGTCTCGCCTCCCTGTAGCTCTGCTCCCCTGTAAGCTCGATATTGTGGTCCACCACGTAAGGGGAGAAATAAGCCGACGTGTAGAATACACGTGAGCAATTAATAAGGTTGAACTTTTAGTCGTGTAGTCCCAATTTTATATTGAGTATATGAAAGATTTTCAGATTAAATGTCAGCTTATTTTAGGGATTATGGACAGGGGAAAATGGTTCTATTTTGTGTGGGGATGGTACTTTGTTATGTTGAGGATATTTGATGTGTTATAGAGTGCCTATTGATGGCCTCAAAAGGCAAGAGGGACAGGGCACAGTGCACTTGCACAAATAAAAGAGGCCAATCCAATCCTTACTTGAACACAAGAACAGTGAGTTTCTACAATCAAACAAAAGCAACAGCAACCCTTTGCATATTTGAAATCATAGCCACTAATCAACAACTGCCTTTATCTCTTTTTAGATGTTCATAAATTTAAATCAGTTATGGATTTCACATTCCAATTTCCAACTTCAAACAAATACAAAGGACAAAAAGAATTTAGAAGCAAATCAAAGTCATGATTCTGTTATTATATTTTTCTAATTTTGTCACATATATTCAAACAAGGATTTGTAACACAATTATGCATATAATGGGGTGAATTTATTACTAATAATTATGATAACAGAGACTTACCATCTTGGTTGATTAAAAGACTTGGATCTACTTTATGTGGGTAATTATTTTTAATATAAAAAAAGTAACGGATATAGGTTGGCGGATATATGTTTACCGTACACTTATAAATACTCGTTACCTATTCATTTTGGAGTGGATCTATTTTGATCCGTTTGAAATATCGAGTTCAAAAATATTTCATACGCCCAAAATAATTAGTATAAACAAGTACTAATCAGAGATCGTTTGAAATTCTTAAATAAATTATTTTATTGAAAAATCACATGTTGTTGGACCCATCATTTCTACATTAACTTCTAAGATGATATTATGATAAAATAGAATTAATAAAAGTGGTATATTATATGTCTTAGTTTAGTTACCTAAGCAATTACATTTTATTTACAAATATATATTGATATAATTTTAAATTAGTATGCCCAAAATAGTAAATATAAAATGAGTATCACTTACAAAACACAAACGAGAAAGTTAATATAAATCATTTAGGGAAATTGTCAAAGGCTTTGGCTCAAAGAGTGATCTAGTGTTCAAGTCCCTTACAAAGAAAATCAATATTTATTATTATTCTTTTTACTTATTGCAGTAGCTAGAATTAAAAAGGTTCTAACCTAAACTTTTAAATAATTTAATTTTTTGAAAGTTTAAATAATTTATTTAATTACATTTAAAAAATCCACATATATTTTTTTGTTATTTTTCCTTTTTATTATTGCGTCGCGTGTTTGGTCCATTATTATTGTTCAAAATTTGAAAGTGCATACATAATAAAATATTCCATCTGCATAAGCCATCCATGTATATTGAAAGAAGTCAAATGTATGATCACACATGCCATGAATATTGCGTACTCTCATGTGGTGTGAAGCAGGTTCCATCACTATGATTAATGTTCAAAGCTCTCTTGTCACATATTTTATTTATTCATTAATTTAAATTTAAATAAAATTATTCATTATCTCACTTGATATATATACACACACATAGGGACCGGGAGTATTCCAATGAGAACTATTATACGTGAGAACAATGAGAATTAATATGGTGCGTCATGTAGCAGGAGAGGGGGTGAGTTTCATAGTATACCCTATAAGTGAAGGAAAAAAAATATTTGCACCAGTTCATTGCCACATGTTCTCT
This sequence comes from Geranium rotundifolium, assembly GCA_963920655.1. Classification (NCBI taxonomy): domain Eukaryota; kingdom Viridiplantae; phylum Streptophyta; class Magnoliopsida; order Geraniales; family Geraniaceae; genus Geranium; species Geranium rotundifolium. Next base: position 9,495,244 of record OY987311.1, on the reverse strand, counting down.
ACTTGTTAGTTCTCACGAGATGGGCATGTTCTCACCAGATTTCACACACATAGATGCATTCCATTGAAAACAGTGATTAACGTTAGAACGTTAAAACAATGTTTGGCCCTCGGATCCAAGTGGGCACCAACGCATCATATTGCGTGCATCATATTTGGCAAAGGGGCATTTCCAAAAAACAAAAATTCTTTTTAGGAAAATTGATCATGAAAAACGGAAATAATTTAATTCCACTAATGAGAAAATTTTAATTTCAATTAAACACGAATCATTTATCATTAATTAACCACAAATATGGTAACATAATATCATTAATCTAAATGACATAATTTGAAGATCAATCATAATTACACAGTTGGGCAAATATGTTAATTTTAAATAAGTATATAGGACAAATCAAGTGAGAACTAAAACCCTCTGTGAGAACGTGAGAACTAACTGTGACTATCGAAAACAAGTGAATGTCTATCGTAAATAGGTGAATGTCCAAAAAATTAGTAATATCCAATGAAAGTGAATGTCCAACGGAAACAGGTGAATGTCCAACGAAAACACTTTTTCCATTGAAAATAAATGATTTTCCAATGAAAATAAGTGAATGTCTAGTGGTTGTCATGTCATCACGACATATATATACATATATATATATATATATATATATATATATATATAGAGAGAGAGAGAGAGAGAGGGGGGGGGGGAGAGGGGGGTATATATATATATATATATAGAGAGAGAGAGAGGGGGGGAGAGGGGGGGAGTAGATATTAAATACAAACCAGAGGAAAATGTCCAAGCGTCCAAACATTGTCGTAGCAGTCTGATTTTTGCGCGCGCTTTCTGATTGCGACACGTGGCACGGAAGGGATGTAAGTTGAGTTAACAGTGTCACACAGAAATTGGGGGGTATTTTTGTCTTCTCGTGTAGCAGTTATATTTGCGTTTTCATAAGGATTTTATTCCCAGATCATCGCGCTTTTGGTTTGGATTCTTAGAATAACGCGATCAGAACGATTTTGACTTCATCTCAGAGACGGCGAAAAGAGTGATTTGTTGTCGTCGATCTGGTTGAGAATTATCGGTAAGTAGCATGATTTCATGATAGATCTGTAGTCGATTGTGTGTGTTGTGATTTCCGATTTGCTATTTTTTTTAACGAATTTCGATCTGATCTAGGGTTTTTCTTTCATCAACGATAATTTTGAGGTGTAGAAGACGATGACGATGAGGATGACAGCGACTGACCACCGTCGCTAAATGTTTTTTACTCATGTTTCTGTATTTGTAATACTTTTGTAAATGATTCTCATTCGAGACAAACTTTATATTTATCAAGTTTACATATGTTTTTATGTTTATGTATAACATGTCGAGGTAATCTGTATGTATACACTATCAGTTTTTTCTTTTCTAACGGCGCACTTAAAGTATGTGCGCCGTTAGAAAGAAAATTAATAACAGCGCACTTAAAGTATGTGCGCCGTTACAAAAGGTGTTGACCGTTGACCATTTTGTTGCCGTTATGGAAAACGGTCGGAAATCAAGCCGTTGTTGTTACCGTTAATTTGTAACGGCGCAACTATCATTGTGCGCCGTTACAAAAATGTATTATAAGTCTTGGCAGAACCTCCCCCTTTTTCTTCCTACAACTTCTTACAACAAATTTTCTCCCGACAAGGGTAATTTCGTAATTTCGATAATTTATAAATTTTCCTGAGCACCCTCACACAAATCTCCCGACAAGGTATGTACATATTTTTAAATAATGCAATATATCAAACTGCAAATTTGTATATGATTTCATATGAATTTGTATGGTTTTGCTTGTATGAATAATTTGCATATTAAATTTATTAAATTAGTTTTGGAATTGATGAAATAAATTACCCCATTCCATGAATTGCATGATAACATTAGTGTAAATTCTTTCGATTCCATGAATTGCATGATAACATTAGGGTCAACTCTCTCGATTCCATTAATTGCATGATAACATTAGGGTAAATTCTTCTGATTCCATTATTTGCATGATAACATTACATTAGGGTATTTGATCATAAATGACCAAACAATGGTATTTTGTCATTTATGACCTAATTAGGGGTAATTAGGTCATAAATGACCAAACAAGGGTAATTAGGTCATTTATGTGAATTAGAAGGTACGTACATATTTTTAAATAATGCAATATTATGCAAATTAATTGTTAACATAATTTATATATATATTACATATATAGAATGAATCGGAGATGGATAGGATCCGTAAAAATGAGTGAGGAATGGATGAACGGATTAAGCAGTTTTGTAAAATTTGCGAGGAAAAACGCTCTAAGAGATGGTGTGGGACGTTTCAAGTGTCCATGCACGAGGTGTTGTAATTCTGCTTGGCAAGATATGGACACCATTTGCGATCATATATTGAGGAAAGATTTCCTTAGATCGTATAATGTGTGGTTCCATCATGGCAAAGCCGAAGGAGCTAGCTCGAGCCGGAATTGGGATATCAGTTTGAGGGAAACATCGGCGAATCAGCCTTGTTCGACGTCGGACAACAATCCAGTATACGTTGATCCTGTGCATCAGCTCGTGGATGATGTAGACCCAACTAGAGATGTAAGGATTGACGAGGACGAGGACGAGGACGAGGATGAACAACAGAACATTGGAATAATAACCGAAGTCGAGGAGGGAGTCGCTAAGGCAACCATGACAGCATACAACCGGTTGGTGACGGAATCGCAAAAGCCGTTGTACGAAAATAGTGAGGATATTTCATTAGCAGCAATGTTAAGGATGTTGTCCATCAAGCAGAGCACCGGGATGTCTGACAAAGCTTTTACCAAGGTTGCCAAAGATTATTGTTCTACGTTACCCTAACCTAATACGTATCCATCTAGCTATGCAGCGGCGAAGCAGAAAATGAAGGCAATCCAACTGCCACACGTGAAATATGATGCATGTCTGTACGGATGCACTTTGTACTACGGAACACAATCGCAACTCCAGACATGTGGCGTTTGTGGAGAAGCACGATACGCTAAAGTGGGAAAAAATTAGTTCCGAAAAAGACGTTGTGGTACTTCCCATTGACTCCTCGACTTCAACGTTTATATCTTGCCCAGAGACGGCTGAGTGGATGCGATGACACGGGGAGCGGGAGAATGAGGACGATGAAATATTAGTACATCCATCGGACGGTGCGGATTGGATTCATTTTGACGCTAAATACCTAGTATTTTCTGGAGAAATACGGAACGTGCGGCTGGCGCTGTCATCCGACGGGTTCTCTCCATACGAGCCTAATGCGGCGAGTTACAGTTTGTGGCATGTAGTCGCTATTCCGTTGAATTTTCCGCCATCGATGGCTATGAGAAAGGAGTATAACATCCTCACCATGTTGATATCTGGTCCAAAATCACCGGAGAAATGCTTAAATAACTTCATACGTCCGCTGATTGATGAGTTGAACCATCTATGGGAGCACGGAGTTGTCACGTGGGATGATTCTAAGAAAGGGGCTTTCATCATGCGGGATACTGTGATGTGGACAATAAGTGACTTCCCGGGTTTGGGAATGTTGGGGGGGCATCCAGACTAAAGGCTATAAGGCATGTTCTCTATGCTTGGACGAGATCGATTTTGAACACGGTCCCTCAAAAATCTCTTACCAAGGTGCTCGTAGGTTCTTACCACCGAAACATCCGCTGCGATTTCAGCCGCAGGCCTTTAACGGGAAGACAGAGACACAGAGAAGGCCTACCCGGCATTCATGGGCTGCTGTACTCAGTGCGATTCTACGTCATCAATACCCACCGCCTAGTCTGCATCCGAAGTTCAGTAAACGAAAAGGTGGTGGTGTTCCTATATGTTGGTCTCATAAAAGCATTTTTTGGGAGCTGCCATATTAGAAAACTCATAAAGTCAGACATGCGTTGGATTTGATGCATATAGAGAAGAAAGTATGCGATAACGTCATAGGTACAGTTCTTGAAATTGCAGGGAAGACTAAGGATGACGTGAAAGCTAGGAGAACTTATGAGGAACAGTGAGTTCGGCAAGACTAATGGGTGCAAGACGGGGAGCTCCCAGATGCACCTTATGGCGTGGCGGGTCGTGATCGGAAGGAAGTACTGGAGCATATAAAAGCTGTTAAGTTTCCCTCTGGATATGCAGGAAGTCTAAAGAGCAAGGTGAATCCCGATGAGAAAAAGTTCATTGGATTGAAGACCCACGATTGTCACGTGTTGATGCAACGTATCTTCCCCCTTGTAATTCGATAGTACGTTCCGCCTTATGTGGCAGAAGCATTAACAGAGCTGGGCAAGGCCTTTCAAGGGTAATTCGGTCAATTTTACATTACAAGGGTAATTCGGTCAAATCCGGCCGAATTAGGGGTAATTCGGTCAATTTGACCTTAAAAAGGTTAATTCGGTCATTTCCGGCCGAATTAGGGGTAATTCGGTCATTAAATGACCTTCTCCTGCTTACAATTACAGATAATGGAGCCTAGACGTAAGGCACCTAAGGCCAGGGCACCAAGGCGAGCCAGAATGGACATTCTATTCTTCGAGGCTTCACAGGCGCCGGAGTTACAGTATGAGATGTACACTCCGTCACCGCCGCAGCCGACTCAGCCCACTCAGCCGACTTATCCAGGAGATACGGAGGTTGACTGGCAGTTCCAGGTCCCAAATCCTCGGAGTTTTCAGGAGATGCTCGGAGACGTCGCTGGACCCTCCGAAGAGGACATTGTGCCGGATGAGTCAGAACTCCCAATGAAAGAGTGGAGGCTCATTCCCCTTTACTACAGAGAGATTCCAAGGTACGAGCTGTACTTCGATTAGAAAGTGGAAGTCGACTGCCTAAACACGAAGAGCTGGGAAGCCAGGGCAAAAAAGGAGCAAAAGGTCGACCTGAACATAGAGCAAGAAGATAGAGCAGTTCACATGAACGGAGGTCCATTGCTCTTGACTTGGGAAAATGGCCGACCACGTGTCGCAGGAGGAATGTTTACAATGGAAAGGGTGAAGGCGATTATGGGGAAATTCGCTCGGGAACGCGACGCTTCCTGACCAGACGTTTGGGGATTTGCCGGCGTCTGAGTTCCAGTCGTTTTGGAGGAGTGTTTAGGTAATTTCAACATTTAACCACATATTTTTTCAAATGCCACGTATTATAAATATTAACGTGGTGTTTGTTAATATCAGCGTTTGTTTGCAATGACCGATTCGGTTGAGCTTAGGGGTTGGTTCGTGAGGCGGCCATAGGCGCTTACAAGGAGCGAAAATCAAACATGAAGCGGTTTAACAAGCTCTACGTCGACCCTACTAGACTAGACCGTAATGGGATTCCCAAGTTTCTAAAAGGGAAGAAGTCCCAGTGGCGGTGGCTCGTTCGTCATTTTGATGCCAACGAGGTATATTACTAATTTTTACTTTCATTTTTTGTAATTTTACTTTAATTTACTAATTTTGATGTGAATTGACTTTAATTTTGTTTTCAAGAACAAGTTGGGTCTCAAATGAGTACCATTCGGAGGAGCGAGAACAAATTAAACCACCACACTGGCAAAGTCTCATTTCGACTTCTTTGGGAGAGGATGACGGAGGCCGGGGAAGTGGAGGTCTCCAAAAAGTTGGAAACCTCATTTCGGAGGGTACTGAAGGCTCACAAGGTCCCTAAGCCTGGTGATGGTTCACAGGAGGGGGAGGAGGAACTCAAACCGAAGCTTGTAAGTTTCATTATATTTATTTTTTTAATTTTAATATTTAAATTTATTATATTAATCAATTTTTTTTTGCAGCTTTACATTAAGAATGCGCTTAGGGATTGGAAGAATGACGAGGCGAACTACAACGAGGATGGAATGCTGAACAAGATGACCGACGCTGAAGAGAATGAGGTCATGCGACTAGCTGCCGAGCATGTTCGCGAGATCGAGCTTGCCAGAGGAGTTACCATAGAACCCTCCAGAGGACGACGCATCCAGGGTTGCGGGAGTGATTACGAGGCACCGCCGAGACAGAGAAGACGTTCGACCTCCTCAGATGGTAGTCAAGCGGAGATTGTGGAGCTCCGGACTCGACTCACCCAACAAGAGGAGGTTATTACGGAACTTCGCGCCGAGGCCTCCCAAAGACAGGCTGAACGTCAGACTCAGACCGTCCAAAACCAGTAAACTGAGCACATGTTCCAGTACTTCCAAGAACAGCTGAAGTTACTAAATCCTAATGCCGCCCCTCCACGTCCATTTGACCCAGCTAGGTTTACAGATCTTGGAGGCCCGTCGTCATAGATATTATGTAAATTAAATAATGTATTAAACAATTTCAATATTAATATTAATTTCATTTTCATATTTTTTTTTAATTTTTAAATATTTAAATAAAAAAATAAATATAAAAAAAATTTATATTTATTATTTTTAAAATTTTTTTATTATTATTCTGTATTGTTTGTAACGGCGCACTGACGTTTGTGCGCCGTTACAAAGCGTAACGGCGCACTAACGGAATGCGCTGTTAGTAACGTAATTTATACAATTTGTAACGGCGACACTGTAACGGCGCACGTTACGTGCGCCGTTACAGACGTTATTGTGCGCTGTTACAGAGGAAAAAACTGACAGTGATAACATGTCGGATTGTACTGTATAACATGTCGGTTTGTACTGTATAAATTATGTTAAAAGTTGATTCATATTATTGAGATCATAAATGTCTATTAGCTTGGTTGGCTTGTAATTAATGTCCCACTTAGATATATGCAGTAATGCTCATTTAATTTGGAAATAAATCTTCAATTAATTATCAATAATTTTGGTAACGAATAGTTGATTGTTGACCTGTAATTTATATCCTACTTAAATATTTACGGTAAATGCTCATTTAATTTGGAAATAAATATTCAATTAATCATCAATAATTTTGGTAACAAATTGTTGATGGTGATGTATCATGCATAACATAATGTTATATATTATATAACATGTGTAGTTAGATGATGTTCAGCAGCATATAAAACGATTACCCACTTTCAGAGTTTTGTATATAACTGTCTTACTGTTGATGTATAACATGTCGATGTACCATGTATAACATGATGTTATATACTGTATCGGTGAACAATCGCTCTCTAGATCCAGCCTATTTTTAGCGTGAATCGTTGAATGATCACGGTTCAAATGCGTGATCCCGCTTTAAATGCGCCTATTTTTAGTGCGAATCGCTCAATGATCGCGCTTTAAATGCGCGATCAGCATACACAATATGATGTTATACAATCCAACACATAAGGTTATACATCAAATCTGATATTGGAATGACGAGCGTGTCCTCAGCTCTCCGTTTGTTTGTGATTAACGGGGTCAGCGAATCGCTCCGCCACGTGTTGCTTGATCGTCGCTCGCGAAAAAGTGGATGGGCAGATAAGAATTTGAATGTTTGGACGTCTTGGTGGAGTTTGTAGTGGAGTGCATCCATGTGTATATACATATATATACTATTGGAGATGTTATTATATATAAAAAAAAATTCATAAACGAACTTAACAAATGATAACATTACTAAATGAAGAAATAATGTCACATAATTAATCTTTCCCTATCAACTCTAATTAACTACACTAACTTGGGTCCAAAACCCACAAAAAATTATAATGATGGATGTATTTAGAGTGGGTATATCATGCCACCTCAAAACCTGCAAGAATCAATCCAATCATATTATTATAAAACCTTGATTTCAGTCAGTGCAATATTAACTTATTATTAATCTGGGCGGCGCCAACTATACATACTATCATGCGTGTCCTGTTGTCAATGTCAATAATGACAATACTAAATGTAATTATTTGGACCAATGATTATAATTAATTGACAACTATGTGTGATTAGCTTTGTTAACTATGTCTGTGACTTTTGGCCATATCACATTTGCTACAACCATCATCACTTTTAATTGAAAAGGTGATCAAATGTATCAAATAGGAAGAGAAGTGATGATAAGTGGAATAATAATGGTAGAATTATCATCGTAAGTTGTTATAAGCTATCACTGGTTAATCATTTATGTTTGTGGAACTCACATTTGGGCCCACGTGTCTGCTCATCGCAGGTCTTTTATTTGGTCTGTGTAGCTTGCCACAACAGTTTTTTGATGTATGAGATGCTCAATCATCCCCTCCTAACTCAAACAATATGAATATGGAAAAGAATTAGGGAGAATTCCACCTACACTTCTTAAATTCAAAAACGATTTTCAAATAATAAAAATACTCTCGTATTAAAAATTAAAATAAATAAATAAATATAATTTTAAACTACTTTTCTAATTTTTATACAAAAGATTTTTAGTTTTATTTCCTAGAAAAATATATAAAAATAATAATGTTTAAAAATCATTATTTATTTTTTTTAAACTTATAAAAAATTTCCTTATACTAACATAATTTTATTTTTTATTTGACTAATTTCACATCAAAGAAAAGATTGGCCCTCCCCAGTGGAAATATGTCTTCTTTATTTTAGTCTATTTATAGGCGGTTGTCTCTCCAACCCGTCCGGATCAATCTGTAGGTTGTAACTCTAGACATTCACTTCTCTGTCCGGTCGTCCTCTTAACAATTATGGCAAAAGGTTACACAAAGGCGATAAGGTTCAAATGCGAGTAATGGATGGAAACACTATTATAAAAATCATAAATAAAGTTTAAAATTATTATTATTTTTTAATACAAGGTTATTTTCGTCATTTCACAAAAGGTTTACAAAATTATTTTTAAAAAGATTATTGAAAAAATGGTAAAGTGAAACTTTTGAGAACTTAGAGAACTGCACAAATCATTTTTGAACTTAAGGGAGTTAAGTGAAACTGCTTTATAATTAAAGGTGGATAAGTGAAATTTTCCAAAAAAAAATAAAGTTAAACTTAAACACCAAATCTTGATATGCCATTATAATTTCATTTACAGCGTCACACTAGTTTGGCGTGCTGCCACTATTAAAACTATAGAAGCGTATCAAGTTTATACTCTACCATATAAGTTAACGTTGTAATAGATGTGTGATTACCATCATTTTAACGACGTAGTGCATGATGTGACACACCACCATTAAAAGTAAGGGAAATGACCGTTTAATGCACTTAATTATGCCTCTTTCACGCTTTGATACCCTAACAATTTTTTTATGTTTTTTAATACCCTTACTATCATTTTGGGACAATTTAACCCTAAAATACCTAAACTACCACTGTTTGAAAAAACCTATCTTGTGAAGTTATTATCTTACTCTTGTCATCAATTTCTCCCTCATCTCTGTGGTTCAAACACTCTCCCTCTTATTCGATAGTGAGTCAACCCAACAATTTTGATCAAAATCAAAATGAGTCTCACATTTAGGCATGAATCTCAATCCGTCCTTGTTTCACATTTTAAAATATCACATCTAAATCTGAATTACAATCCATCCTTGTTCCATATTTAAAGTCTTACACAAATCTCAACTCATATTTGTCCTGTATATAAAGTTTAGATTTAAATTTAGACTTTAACTTTTCATTTTTCAACGTGTAAACTCTCACTTTTAAACATCAATATCTATTTCAAAAATCACATACGAATCTCAAACTAAATCTAACTTGTACGTGAAAACAATGAATGACACATTTGTTTTCATTATATAAATAGTTTACACTTTAAAGTGTGAATCTCCATTAATCATCTTACATTTCATACTTAGATTACATTTAGACATAACGTGAAAAAGAGAGTTTGAGTTGTATATTTAAAAGTAGATGGTGACTTATTGTAGGGTATGATTATTTATTTCACCAACTTTGGATCGATGTGGACACCGTGGAAGGCAACAAGATCCGGCTAAGTTGCACATGCAAGGAGGTGATATTCTTTTATTGTTTTGTTATGTGTACATGTCAACTCTTTGACTACAAAATGTTTAATTTCACTTAACAAGTTCATTATATAACTTTTCTCCAGTATGGCATGCACTATGAGGTCATGATCTGAATCATCAATTGCTTTCTCTTTCTTCTCTAATTTTAAAATTTACAAATAAAAGTACATAATATTTTTGCATTAGAAAAGTTTCTTCTAAACGTGGTTGAATCATCAAGAGAAAAACGAATTTAATAGAATAATTATACACATCGATGAATAATTGTTGAAAAAACCACGAGATCCTCAATGTCACTTAATCTTCACTATCAATATGATGAGTACAACGAGTTCTCTGTAAAAACAATTAGAGACACACACTATCTCAAGATTAAATAACTTTAGATCAATCTCTAATTACAAGAAAGGGTAGAGAAACCTTATCGAATTGGTGTCACACGATCAGAAAATCGTATCACAATACTGGGACCTTCAAACACAAATTCCAATGGTCAAAACGTAGTACTACGTCTCCCGAACACGCTGTTCAAAACTCTGCACGATCCAACGGTGGATCAACTACCGATCGAGTTCTTGAAGTTGACTGGCCGGACCCGAAAACAGCAAAAAAAATTGCTCGTTTTTCTCTCTGTTATTCTTTTGAATTGGGGGTCCAACTAAAATACAAACTAGGTAGTAGCATACAAATGTTAGAATAGTTCGTAACCTTCCGATCTTGTAATTAATGGGTGAGATTTATGCCGACTCATCAATGGCATACTAATGTAATTATGAATTAATTGAGAATTTATTTTGGTCATTTGACACCAATAAAAGGGTATAAATGTATTTTTATACAATTAAATACTTTAATTATTATTTCCTAATTTCAATATTTTTAAAAATGGAATCGTTTGAAAATGTGCAATAAATTACTTTAATTACTATTTCCTAATTTCAATATATTTAAAAATGGAATCGTTTGACAATTAATTATGGAATTACTTCATAGTTTCGTTATTTATTAAATCGATTTCATCATGATGGTTTCAAATTATGGAATCAGTCCATAATTTCGTCATTTATTAATTCGGTTTCATCAAGTTTTATGTTTCAAGTTTCATGTTGTTTAAATCATCAAGTTTCGTTGTGTCATTCGTCATGTGTTATTGTTCAATTCATCATGTGTTATTGACAAATTCAATGCTATCGTCAAGTTTCATTGTCTCATTGGTTTTATTAAACATGTGTAATTGTGTCATTGTCAATGTTTTCTTGTGTCATTGTTCTATTAGACCTGTTCACCTGAAAGGATTTAATGGTTTCAAGCGAAACTTTTAACTAGTGCAATTGTGCAGAGAAGAAACCAAACCATTTGCCATGAGAACACACCATTCAAACACAAATAAACATCCAAATACATATAAATGACTCATCTCCGCTCATCAATCACACAATCCAAATACAATCAATTCAATCAAAAATGCAAATGCATTTAAGCTAAATGCATTAAAACTAACCAAATCAGAAATAGCAATTACAGTAGAATCTGATATACCAATGCAGTAAAATGCAAACCAACCTCAAGCAACCCAATTCATTCACTAGAGGATCCAAACTGACGAGAACGTAATTTGGATCGAGGAAAACGAGGCTGAAAAAGTGAGGGGCGGCAAGACAGAGGTGAAAGACGGCGAGGCAGATGCGGGAACACGGCGATGCAGTGATGGCGACGACGGAGACCCCATCTCGGTGGCGCTTCCTGTCGAATTTTATCAAGTGACCTACTGAGACAACAAAAATATTTCAAGAATCAAATGACATATGAAACATGCACACTGACATATATGGTGATGACACTTGAAACACAAATCTATCATACATGACACATTTGCATACAATAGAAGATGGTGGTGACAAATTAACCATGTCAATATCAAAAACATTGTACTACATGACAAATTACATACACAGAACCTACACAGAAACAATCGAGAACTCACCATCATCTCTGAATTGCGGAACTCACCACCGAATCGAATCCCCAAATCGAAAAAATCGAATCGTCGAACCCACCGTCGAATCGCTCAATCAGCGAATCGAATCGCTGAATCCCTGAACCCACTGTCAGATTGCTCAATCGCCAAATCGAATCGATGAACACACCCCGTCATCTGGAGCCACCGTCGTTGCCTGAATTGAATCCTCGTTCCAGATTCGTCGTCGTCGTCCCAACTCGTCGCCGTCATCTCGAGGTGTAGCCATGATCGCGTGCATCAGAGGTTGTAGTTGAGGAAGGAGGCACGATGAAATGGATAGGTAGGGTTTCATTCACTACTATATATAATATATATATATATAGACTAATATAATCTTTTTTCTTTTTTTTATTTGTTTCATTTAGTGAATATGATCATTAATATAAGCTATTGATTGAAACTCATCTAGTGGATATCAAGTATTCTAACATTTGTACACTAAGACTATTTTGTATTCTAGTTTATCCCTTGAATTAGACATTTTCTACTCTCTATTAATTAGAGTATCTTCCCCATGTGGACTAATAACCACGTGAAATTTGGGCTCCACTTATCAAATTAAGGCCCAACATAAATGATTACCCACAAATATGACTATTAATTAGAGAAGTAATCAAATACAAATCCCCCTCTAATTTACATATCTAGAACAATTCACAACCATCGATCATAAATTTAGACGGCTCAGAGGAGTCAATGAAACCGGTGGCAAATTGTTGTGATTATGGTGATTTCATTAAAAAAAAATTGGTCATTTTACAGTAAGGTTGGTAACTACGACATTTCATCATTGGATCAAAGTTGAACTTATCAATTAGCTCAAATTTCGACAATCATGTCAATATATTACTATTTTTATATATTAATTTAATTTCTATATTTACGAATTTTACCTTTATTCCATCATTAAGATTTACATCAATTTACAATTTTCTTAATGACAATTATTCTTTCATTATTTACGATTTTCATATTTAAATATTTTATTTTTATTGTTTTGCAAGTTTCATGAGTTAATCCGTCAAGTTTTATGATTTCATGATTTAATTCGTCATGTTTGTTAAGTTTCATGATCTCAGTCAAAAAGTTTCATGAGTTAATTCGTTAAGTTTCATAATTTCAATCAAAATATTTAATGAGCGAGTTCTTTAAGTTTCACAAGTTAATAAACTAAGCTCTCCATGGTTTCATGAATTCATTCAAAAAATTTCATGAGTTAATCCATAAAATTTCAAAGTTTAATCCATCTAAATGGGACAGGTGCATGGAAGACGGGACTTGGAGCAGCTCCTCTTTCAGCTCGAATTCTCCCAAACAAATACAACATCTGCAGAAAGTTTATTTCTTGTGAGTTAAATAAATCTCGAAGATGCTGCAAAACAAAATGTGACTCATGTTCAATGAATTCAAAAGAACTCTGGAACCGATGCTCTATAGCACTATTGTGCAGAATTCAAGGAGCTCATTAATTTAGAATACAATCACCACTTTACACAATCAATCCAAATTAGCTGGATTTAGTATATAAAGTTTCAAGATTAATCTAAACCCTTTTGAGCTGCATTTACCAGAAGAAAATATACGAATCTACAAAAATATTGTTAATGTAGTAACTTGATTTGATTGCCTACTTATGTTTATGTTTGGTTGGACCATATTAATAAATATCGTTATTGAGATAGAACACAGAGATGGTAAGCACTGAAAATCATCAAAGATCGACCATGATTAAGACGTGAGTAGCATCATGAGTGAAACTATTAATGTATACCATTGATTATAAATCATCTAATAGATGATTAACAGGTATTCTTATATATGTACATGAAACAAAGTTTGTAGTGGAGTTCATGCTTTAATTTAGTTAGTGTTCTAAAAGCGGCCGCCTAGGCGGCGCCTAGATGTTGTTTTTCACTTCATCGTTCCGTTTTATACTAATCAAACGGCGGTGAACGTTTTGGTTCATCAGGATGTCCAAGCGGTTAGGCGGACTAGAGTTTTATTTTTAAAAGAAAATCAAATAAAATTTAAAACTTAAAACGCTTAAATAATAAGCTGATAAAAAAATAAAATAAAACATTAAGATTAAGTTTAAGAAATCAGACATAGTCACTTTGTTCCCTTATCTCGCCCTAGACTCTTATGCCCTAAATCTCTTTGCCTCCAACGAACGCCCGCCGCACCTCTTTTGTAAATCAATCAAAGTCAGAGCTTTTGGGCTTTAGACTTCACTTCATGTGTTGCAATAGGTGATTTTTATTTATTTATTCAATTTGTGTGAGATATAGGTTGATTTGTTTATTTAATTTGTGGGAGCTGATTATGAGATGAAAATTCAATTGCTTTAGATTGATAATTCTAAAAAATTAAAATTGTGACCATTGTCATTATATTAGATTGTCACGTAAAGATTGTGGCTATTGATTTTTTATATTTATTTTTATATAGTATAATTGATTTTATATTAAAAAATAATAATAATATACAAATCTTGATTAATCCCGATTAATCCTTTCGGAGTGATGTCCGCATTACTAGCGTCTAACATTTTTTAAAAACTTGCTATTAAAGTATCATCATGGTTAGTGGTTTGATTTTAGTTATGAATGTGAGACAACCATTCATTTTTGGTTTGGTTCTGCTTCTCAAAACTAAGAACTACCGTTTAACTGGTAAGGACCAAACTGATTTGCATCGTCGCGTGTCCAGCCACCCACACACGCTATGTATCTTTTATTGTTATTTTTTTTGCAAACGTTATATTTCGATTGGAATGTAAACATTAAATGATAAGATTCATTTGTCATCAGTATTTTATAATTATAAATTTAATTTTTTGACTATAAATCGAGCTCAAATTCGTCTGATTCAACCTATAAATTGAGCATAAAACAAATATAAAAAAACTAAACGGTTACAATCAAATCGAATAAAACACGTTACTAAATTAGAAAACAACCGTAAAAATTAGACTATTTTCTCAGATAGTGGTTCCAGATATCATTCCTCGAGTCATTACACAAGTGACTAAATATAATCCAAAATACCTTTCGTATCATGGTGCAAAAATTCACTTATGGTTTATCAAAATATAATGTTTGTGGAAATATCAAAATTTTCAATAAAACCTGTTTTGTTAGGCAATGCAATCCTTTTCACTAGTGTGTCCTACTAATCGCATATGCCACAACCTGCTTGCACCGATTTTCTTTTCACTATTAAAATTTCTTGGAACTACAATATTTCAATCTTTTATTTCCTTGATAATAATACAAATTATTCTTTGCAATTCCTCCCATCACCACTAGAACATATGAGGATATGATTTTCATTTAAAACTTAGGACACATTAAGGATTCTTCAAAATTATAGTTGAAGTGTGATGATTCCTCAATCCTAAATGTCTCACTGACATTGTCATCACCCATGTAGACAACACCTTTTTGTTTTCCGAAATCAACTGAATCCAATAGCAATTCATCTGGTTGAAACGTTGAAGACAATATTAATAGCGACACTTATTAGATTTAAGGAGTAATGACAGTTGACTACACTCAACAAAATTCATATCCCAACTTTAAAATTTTCATTTGGGGTACCTCAAGATTAAATTAACGACACTTAGCCTAACTTCTGTTAAATCCAACTGATTTGGTATGTTATAAAGTCCAAAATGCCCTCAATTGTTCTGTTTTAAACTCTGACTGGTTTAAAACCGGTCTGATTGGTTTAGTTTTAGATAATTATTGATATGATTATGAAATGATATTTTTACCCCTAAGTGAACAACTAAAAAAACCTAATGATTTGATGACAAATTTGACTTTTCAATTACACAAATAATAAAAAATATTATCAATTACTAAATGTATTTGATTTTATTAATTGTTTATGATAAAAAATTAATTAATTTTTTATTGACAGAAAAGATCAATTTTTTTGTTAACCTAATCTATCAATCTCTCTGTTCTTATTTCTTCTTCTTCTCAGATCATATCAAGTGGCTGAGGCGGATTTACTCGACGGAGCCGCCAAGCTCCTCGCCGGAGCCGCCTCCGGAAAGTCCCCTTAGAACTTGGGTAGCCTCTACGCGCACGATGAGAAGGATCTCGAGCTTCGACAGTGGGTAGACGAGGACACGATTGGATATGGGTTTGATTTCGAGCTCCAAATCGTTTCGACAGGACGACGGAGTCAGAGTTGGCGCTCGGTTTGGTGAGGAAGCGTCGCCGTTGAAGACGGTGTGAGCTCAGCTCTGACGAACTCGAGTGCTTCCAGATCTGGCCGAATCGAGCTCGATATGGCCGAATCTAGCTCGATCTGGCAGATTCGAACTCATTTTGGAGATTCCGCACCGTCATCGCCGACGAGGACACGAGCTCGGCCTACTGGTCTCGACGGATGTGAAGCAAAGGTTTGATTTCTAGATCTGGGTTTTGTTCCCCGTCGAGGACTCTCCTCCGGTGAGGCCCCCAAGTCGCCGTCTGGTGGTAGAAGGTCCGTAGCGTCCGCTTCAAGCTGTCGTCGTCGGATGTGCAGAGCTTGGACGGTGGCGCATTGAGCTTGGACGTCCGCTTCAACCATTTCCTTTCTCTTTTGTTTTTTTGTAATTTTTATAATAATAATAAGTTTTATTATTATATTAAATGATTTAATAATTATTATTAATAATGATTTAATAATAAGTTTTATTATTATATTCATTTTACATAATTATTTTTAATTCTTTTATTTGTATGATTGAAAAGTCAAATTTGCCCTCAAACTATTTATTAATTTAGTTGTTTAATTAGGGGTAAAATAATCATTTCATAATTATACCAATTGAACCAATCAGAACAGTTTTAACATACCAAAACTATTGAGGGCATTTTAGACTTTTTAATAGACCACTTCAGTTAAATTTAACAGACGTTTGGGCAAAGTGTCCCTTATCTAATCTTTGGGTATCCCAAACGAAAATTTGGAAGTTGAGGTATTAAATTCGAAACGTGACATAATTAGGCGTAGTCAACTGTCATTACCCCTCAATTTAATACTCTCGCATTAAGCTATATGTGCATGGTTTGCAACTTTTCCTTTCCCTTTCTTTAGCTTTGGGCAGGTTCTCTTTAGCTTTGGGCATTAAGCTAAAATATTTTTTAAAAAAAAAGTTTTAAGTAAATTTTCGTCATTTAATAAAAATGGAAAGTCAAACAATACGTTTTCATATGTTTTAACATGACTAGAGTAAAATGACAAAAACAAAGTTTTCTGTAATGAATTAATACAGAAAATAGTCGACCGTAAAAAGTTGAAAAATTGACATATTTAACCGCAATAAACTGAAATTTCCCCTTTTGTAAATTAAAAACATGCTCTTGGTGGTATTGTTACGACATACTTGAATGATACAGTATCTGACAAATGCATAAATATTGTTCAGTGGTGGTACTGAGATACCCTTTATGAAGTTTATCAGATGTCGTGTGGACTTTATATTCTTAATTAAGGGTGGGCATAGGTCCATAACCAGACCGAATCGGTCAAGAACCAAACCAAACAAGACTACGCGGTTCTCAATTTTTAGGAATCGGAATCATTGCATAATGGGTCGGACGCGTTCTTGCCCCGTTCCTCCGATTCGATTCCCCGACTATCCACTAGTACGTGTCACTTCTTTATTTTTGTTAATTATGTGATTAAAAGTCCGGTTTAAAGTCTAAATTAGACGATTTTGATCCCAATTTTAAGACAAAAACATAAAATTATTAATTATTAAAAGTTTCAACAAAAAATTATGATAATACTTGATTATTACAACCTACCGAATTACAATTCGCAAATAAAATACTAATAAAAGATAAGTAATATATAATCTCATATAGACCTAACGTGTTTTTTCAATCAAATTATAAAGAGAGTGATGGCCACACATGTGGACAGTGATGCACATAAATATGAATCGATGTTAGTTTGATGAATGTTAAGCGAATCGGTCTGGTTTTGAGTACCCATCGGTTTTGTATTCTAAGAATCATAGTTGAACCGAAAATTTATGATTTTTTTATTTTTAGAAATAGAGCTGGAACCCTTACCCCCAGATCCCGGTTCTCTAGTTCAATTTTGGTTCGGTCTCTGGTTCATGGTCCAAAATACCTACCCTTATCGTTAGTATCTTAAAACTTTATGTTAGGTGCTTTAGAGATGCACTTGGAAAACTACTTACATGAGTATGAGAGTGTGAACGCTATCTATGAAAGACGATGACAAGTCTTTTTGGATCACTCACTATCTATGAAAGCGTACGGATGGTCATAAAAATGTGTAAAATGCATCACAGAACTGTTATATTCTGAAGATTTGATATGTGATGTGTGGTGTATCAACCGAAACTGAACAAGCTAAAGAAAAAATTTACTTTGTTGAAAATAAGTTGCTACCTTGTTTAATCACGTGTTAAATCAAGTCAAAAACCATTGATTCTTAAGTACCGCTACATTTCTTTTTTAATAACTCTCTTTGTTTTGATTTCGTGTTTTAAAAGAGCTTTTTTTTTGTTGTTAAAAGTCATTTGTGGGGAATTGTTGAAGAAATGGGCTTTGAAAGACAAACTCATGGATATATGAGGCCCATGTTTGTGAATTTGAGTGAGTCGATGCTTTGGCAGCAACAATTCCTTAAATTTCCAAGTCCCACGTCAGTTAGATATGGGTATTCCTCTTGTTTTCTATTGCTCCTCCTTCATTTCTCTCTTAGTTGTGTGTGAGCATTTTAGAGACAACTTGATACTTATAGCTAAACTCACGAGCGCACGCATTACTGCATTGCTGTCCATCTGGATTCGCTCGATATGGACTCGAGCTTTAGCCGGGTTTGGGTAAACCCCATGCGATGCAAGTTAATATATATGATTCCGTATGCAATAATTAACATAAGTAAATTGCAAGCAAAAACAGTCACATTTTTTTTCCAATTTACCCTAATGAATATACCACCAATCGTACCCCACTTGACTGGTTATTATTATTTGCTAGGTATATGGAATTAATGTCTGAAGATTCACTGCAATCTACTACTTTGATTTGATCTTTAATTTTAGAAATCATTTTGATTTAGTCTTTGAGTTAGCTTGCCATTATATAATATAGAACAAAATTAAACAAAATAATGTAAGGGCTAATTAATTCGAAGAAGATAAATTTAAAATAATACAATGTGATTTCAAAAAAGAAAAGAATACAATGTGGGGGAAATGACAGTTTAATATAGTATCAATCATTTTCACTTTCCATTAATCTCAAATTATAATTGAAGGACATAAATGCTTTTCCAAAAAACTAAGATTAGAAATTGAATGGGTTGGATTAAAAACTAAATATTTTAAAAGGTTAAATTAAGTAATTAGAACTAAGGATGTAAACGAGTCAAGCTTTTAACGAGCCGCTCGAGTTGGGTCGTTAAATATTCTATTCGAGCTCGAGCCGAATTCGAGCTTAAGGTTGGACTCGTTTAATAAACAAGCCGAGTTCGAGCTTAAGCTTTTAAGCCTCGCGAGTCGGCTCGTTTAATATTTAATTAAATATATATTTATATTATTATATTTTTAAAATTATAATAAATATTTATGATAAAACTAGACTAGCCAATCTCAAGTTGGCTCATTTATTATTTAATAAATTATCTATTATTTATTTAATTTTTAATTAATACATATTTGCATTAAAACTTAAGTGAACCGAATCGAGCCGATCTTGATCTCGAGCTCGAGCTTGTCTATTTTGTTTCGAGCCGAGCTCGAGGTTGGTTGCATAAGTTCGTTTGAGCCCGAGCCAAACACTTTTTTCACGAACCGAGCTCTGTCAAAATGATTCTCGATTCAACTCGCTTACCGCCCTGATTAGAACCCAACAATCATACCTTGTTTCCGGTTGGTATTCGACGAATTGGGCGCTGAACGTCTATAAAATAATCCTCGTTCTTCTTCTTTTCTTTTGAACAATTTTCCATAATTCTTTTGTATTTCAATTCAATATTTGAATATTAAATAAGCAACAGAGAACAATAGTAAATCAAAACAAGATAGAGATATAAGGAGGGTATTGCCTCTCCCCCTGACTCGTACCATCTCAGATTTGGTGACGATTGAGATGTCGGGTTCGTGTCTGAATTTGGTTCACCGCCAACAATTGAGATTAGAGACAAATAACTCACAAATTTAAGTTATTCAAACTCAAATCTAGCATGCCAAACTCAAGAAATTTGCAATCTCATAGTCGTTCACTTCACCATCATCTGACGAATACCTCTGGCTTGGCGAAGAAAATAACTAATCTAAATTGAAATCTCTAAGTTGAATTATGAGTGCAGACCTGTAAAACATCATCAACAACAACAAAGACTCGAAATTAGTAGCAATGTATCCCCTGATTTTCAGGCGAGCCTCCGGTCATTAGCGAGGAGGACGAGGCCGACTGACGAAGTCGGTCGAAGGGTCAGAGACGAGGTCGTCAAAAAAACAGAGAAGGGAAGAGAGAAAATAAGAAAATTGTGTGTTTTGAATATTTGAAGGCAGACCAAGACTATTTTTGTATTTTTACTTCAAAAATTAACTATTTCTATCAAAAATACTCAATGGTTCTAGCCGAATGTCAATTTCGAATCTTTGGATGCAACTAAGTGTCGACTTTTGTAGTTGAGGTGAATAAGTGTGTTTTGGTCATAATTGAATATTGTTATGTGTAAATTTTTTTAAAATTTAACACTATTGGATGAGTAATAATAAGATGAAAAAGTAAATAATAAAAGTACTGTACCGACTGAGAATTACTAAGTCATATATAACGAAATGTAAATGACTTGACATTTAGGTAGGGTAAATTATTATTTTTCCAAAAAAATAAACCTTTTAATTTTGACTATCAAAATGTGAATGGAAGGCGCCATTTAAGACCCATCTGAAGGGCTTTACTTCATAAATATGGTACCAATTCAGTTCATTCTCATTCATAGCAGCCATAGCCCACAGCTTGCGGACCACTTTATTGCAAAACTACCCCTCCCCTTTAAGTATTCAACCGTTGACTGGCCTATAAAGTCAAATAAGTCATCGATTTTTAGCAAGTTGGCATTACTATAACAATCTTTTGGCCGATAATGGACCGCCCATTACTATAATACACATGCTTACATTTATTGCCACGGTCGATTCATCAAAGATGGCGACTCCTTGTCCATTAATTTATTTCATCAATAATTGCTTACAAATACTATAAATACAAGAGACATCTCTTTGGTTTTTACATCAAAACCGAAATGGCTTCTTCTACATCCCTTGCTCTCTCATCACTGCTCTTTCTCTCTTTCTTTTCTTTCACCGTCAATGCTGTGGTTCCCGCTTCTTCCACGTTCAAGTACGTCAACGAAGGAGGTTTCGGGGACTACATCGTCGAGTACGATGCGAATTATCGCACTCTAAGTGTTTTTAGCTCCCCATTCCAGCTCTGCTTCTATAACACCACGCCAAGTGCATACACTCTTGCCCTGAGAATGGGAACGGTCCGGTCGGAGTCGCTCATGAGATGGGTTTGGGAGGCCAATCGCGGCAACCCAGTTGGCGAAAACGCCACCTTCGCGCTCGGGACGGACGGGAACCTCGTCCTGGCCGACGCCGACGGACGGGTGGCGTGGGAAACCAAAACGGCCAACAAGGGTGTCGTGGGGTTCAAGTTACTCCCCAACGGTAACATGGTGTTGTATGATTCAAAGGGAAAGTTCATTTGGCAAAGTTTTGATTCCCCCACCGACACTCTCTTGGTGGGCCAGTCCCTCAAGGCTGGGAGAAAGCTCGTGAGCCGGGCTTCCGAGCCCGTCAATGCAAATGGGCCTTACAGTTTGGTCCTGGAGCCCAAACGATTGGGTTTCTACTACAAGAGCCCAAACTCACCAAATCCCACCCTCTACTTCACAAATGAAAATTGGGGGATTTTTGGCAACGGCTCTCTGGAGTACGTGACATTCAATTCCTCCCCGGAGACCGATGAGGGCTTTGCATATGAGCTACAACTAGAAATGCACCTCGCCGGATCGTCCAACGGCGGGACTCTCATCTTGGGCCGGCCCAAATACAACGGCACGCTATCGTACCTCCGGCTCGGGGTGGACGGAAACCTGAGAGCCTTCACATTCTATGCCAAGGTTGATTATAGTGCTTGGGAGGCCACATTCACACTCTTCTCTAGACAATCTGTTTGGGACAGTGAGTGCCAATTACCCGAGAGGTGTGGCAACTTTGGGCTTTGCGAGGACAACCAATGCGTGGCGTGCCCGACAGAAGCGGGCCTAATGGGCTGGTCCAAGAGCTGCAAACCCAAAGCACTGTCGGGTTGCGGGCCCAGTAAGTTCCATTACTATAAAGTTGAAGGAGTGGACCACTATAGCAGCAAGTACACACAAGGGGAGGGACCAATGAAGGTGAGTGAGTGTGGGAACAAATGCACAAAGGATTGCAAGTGTTTAGGCTACTTCTATCGTACGGACATCTCAAGGTGTTGGATTGTGTATGATCTCAACACTCTGACCAAAGCTCAAAATTCGAGTCATGTGGCTTATGTTAAGGTGCCCAATAAGTAAATGGTAAGCTATGCATTATGTTTTAGTGTTGTCCACAATGTTGTAATTTTAATGTATTCATGTAACCAATAAAGGAAATAAATGGGAGCATTTTACAGACCAAATTCCATCCTATTTGTGAGTTTCATTCCCATAAAAAGTACTTTTTTATGGATAGAAAGAACTCCTTTCAATGTTCTCATAGTTAAAAAACTTGAAAATTACTTCAAATACAATACCAACAAGTACAATTTTGAGAGAAGAAAAATATCAAATACATGATTCACAATTTAATATAATGTGTTTTGTGGTGTACGTTGGAGCCATGAGCAAAAATGTGTGAGACACTAAAATCACCTGGATATCTTACTTAAAATGGTCAAAAGTTATACTGTTGGTGCAAAAGTTCTCTTGAGAGTGAGCGTGCAAAAATACGTAACTGCCCTTCACTTGAGTGGAGACGTGCACGCTGTCATGTGTCGCACGCTGTTTTAATCTTACTAGATGAGCGGCTCACAGCGCGTTCGGACGGTTTGAACGTTTGGCCAGTTTGTATTGGAGTGTGCCCCTATAAAGGAAGATGAGTCATGTTACGACATCAAAATTATATAGGAGAATGAGTCACGCGTTGATCACGAGCGAGCTATATTTACAACAAAAAATCTCATGATTGCCCTTATAATAATCGATTAAATGTGTGCAGATCGTTGAGAGTTCAGTGAGGAGAGAAGAAGACGTTCGATAGGGTTGCACTCGACATTTAGGGTCGTCTTCTCTTCTCACCGAACCCTCAACGAACCACACATTTATTCGATTACCATAAGGGCAATCATGAGATTCTTTTTTTGTAAATATAGCCCGCTCGTGATCAACACGTGACCCATCTTCCTCTACAATTTTAACGTTGTATCATGAAGTGCCAATTTTGTAAATTTCAGCGAGTTTAGAAATTAAAATGAAAAGTTGAGTTGGGTAAGTGAAAAAGTGGTAAATTAGAAGGTGGTTAAGTGAAATTTTTTGTAGTAAAAATGTGTGTAAGATATCAAAATTATCTAAATATACTAAAAAGTATTAAAACTTAGAATTAAAAATGGGCTATCATTTTTCCCAACTATATTTTAAGTCAATCAGCTATTGGATAAATAACTTAATATGGGTTAAGCTTGGAGTACTACAGAGATCATTTCTAATTTCCATAAAAGGTTTATAACATACCTTTTCATTCATTATTTGAATAAGATATGGAATTTTATTGGAGGTTTGGGTCTTAGTCTCCATTTCTTTCTTCACACTCCTGAAAAAGCTATCTCCACAAAATCTCTTTTACTTTGTTGTTGCTGGTCCACTGCTCTCGTTCATCCAATTTGACAAATTGTATAATTGTTTGTATGATCAGTGTGACAGTTTCTAGCGGGTTCTTCCATGATGTTAAGTTATTTTTGTTATATGTTTTACCGATTTTTAGCTTCTGTTATGTAAGTGTGCCCGCCATAGAAGAAATACCGTGTTAACCTTGGAGAGAAACTAGACAAAGAATGCCGCGAAGCATGGACGTTGCGAAGCGCAAAAACTACAAACAGACAAATAATATAACTGATAAATATTCGGGTAGAATTTTACATGTATCGAATAGGGGTCGTATCTAGACAGATTATATTCTAATTATAAAAATAAATTAATTGAAATTGCGCAAATAGTTGTTGTGTGTAAATGCAAACCCAATCAAGACGGTGGTTGCACGACATAAAATAGGGGTCACTGTCACTACCGTTGACCTGAAGGAATTATTTGAGGAATCCAATCAAATAATTCCATGCCCATACAAGAAATTAATCTCAAATATCCGAATTAATAAGGATCTTGCATGATCTTGAATTGATCATGAGATCTAGGCTAGAATAAAAGTTGAATATTACATTTGATTAAAATCTCTTTGTTACTAAATAGTATTTAGTAACCTCTAAAGATCGTCCACACAGGAAGAGCAATTCGGGAATACTCACAACGATCCTTAATAGAAGATCGAAGCAAGCAAAACGGACGGAGAGAGGAGGAGGGGGTGGCCGGTCGGCTTAGAGAGAGAGAGAGAGGAGAGCGGCTAGGGTTTTGGAAAATAATTCCCTTAATTTTCAGATCTGAAAATTTCCCTTTTATAACTCTTTTTAGGCAATAATTAATTAAAGGCTTTTATGGGCTTAAAGCCCAAAGCATTTAATTAATTACATGGAGAAGCCCATTCTGACTTAACCCATTCTGGCTAGGTCCAATTTAGTTAAATTAATTAAATCTATTTAATTAGATTATAATTAATTGGTCCAGCTAAACCGTTCTTGATTTTCAGTTTACTCCTAAACCGAAATCGGTCTAATCCGATTTAATCCAAAACCGGATTTTGTCTCTTTCATGATTCCTCCATATGATTTCATCCGTTTTACTCAACCTTTAGTGTGTGACCCTCTAGGCTCACGGCACATCGGCGGACTGGTAAAATTACCATTTTACCCTTTTCATCATGAGTGGCCTCTAGCAAGACATCATGATTACCCAACGCTTGTGATTATCGAGATTTCGATTTAACCTTGTTGTAGATGAATCTAACCTTTTATCCTCTTGATATTTTTGACAATCACGAGGCATAGACAAGTCATCCTCGTTCTATTGTCCTGTTTCTTGATTCTGAGTTAACTAAATTATAACTAATACTACGTATCGACTGCATGACCATTCTATTGTATTTCAGTTGTACTCATCAAGTGGCCTAAACTGATATCTACTCACACGTCCGTGTGAGGGATAAATCCTTCAGCGATCTATTGAGTCAACTCATGTAACTCGTGATTGAGCCAATCACAGTCGTTATTGTAACCCTTTTACAGGAGACGTTAGACTGAGTCAAACTCGTCACTCATTACATATTGACCTCAATGGTCCTTCTGTCTGAGGATGTGATTTCATGTGCTGACATATGAGTATGTTCATAACTGTGTCTATGTAACATACTCATGATCGGGTCGCCCTATATCACCCCTGTCTGGTGATACTATGACCTAACTCTGACCCCCTTCTGGCCATGATCAGTAGAGCGTGATCATTTAGAGTTAGCCTCATACCGATCGCTTCTTATGGAGCTATACTGATCGGGGACTGCTTAAGTAAGATTTTATCTGATCTGTAGATCTACTATTATGTGTTGACACATCAATGATACAAATAAAATCATACTTAAGATAATACTACAAGACTTAGTAATATGAATGCCGATTTTATTTCAACTGATAATCTTTATTACATGATTGGATTGAAAATACATTGTGTTAGGGTGTAGGGCCGAAACGTGTCGTCCAAAAAGTCACGTCTCGGATAAGGTCCCTTGCGCAAGCGTACGCGATCACAAGTAATATATTTCTAAACCGGTATGTAACCGGGTCGATCCATAGGGACTAATGAAGGTTTCGGTCGATTGTGTGATTGTGTTAACGAGTTCTAAGCTACGACTAATATTTTTGGTCTTTTTCTAATAAACGAACTAAACAAGAAATTATACGATGATCAACAAGTAAAGGAACGCCTAGGGTGCTAGACATGCAATTCATATTTTACGACAATGGCTCACGATTGCTTCGGTGATGTAGATGTGACCTATGTCTTAATTCGACAACCCCGCCTCTCGGCATTGGAGTTGTCCTAGTCTCAAGTCACTCCTCGCCCTCTCGGGTTTGTAGTTACTCGAGACCTCATTTGTCCGACATTGATTGGTCGAGTATTAATCCGGGGAGTCTCCGCTCGGCGTCGATCCCCTAACACCTTGTGATGTCTAGGTCCGGGACTATCCGTCTCTCTCGAGAACGGTCTAGCCCCTAAACATGCCTACTATGTCGGCTAAGTGTTCCGTCGGGGTCGCGGAACACGGTTCCGAGCCCCTAACACTTGGTGTCAACTAGGATTAAAACCCTAGCATACTATCCAACAAGCCTCTCTAGCAACATGGATGATAAATATAAAACATCACATACATCTAAAATCATCCTAAAAATCGTTCATCACATATCATAATTTCATGAATCACATTGTCTAACACCCATGGCTAAGGGGTTTAGCCCTCAACCATGGTGCTCATGTCTAAAATCATCATACAAATCATGTGCATAAATTCAAGGAAACTAAAAATGAAAACAAGTTGCACAAATTTAAAGCAAGAGAGAAATAGAAATGCTCATGTGTCTTCCACTTTGCTACAATCCCCCACTTGAGTGATATCTTCTTCACACTTCAAGTTGAGAAGGTAGATTCATCCATCTCTTGACTCCAAATCTTCAAGCTTCTTGGCTCTCCAATGGTAGTCAAGGCTAGGAGCTAGATGAAGGCAAGGTAGGAACTTGGTAGGTGAAGTGATGGAGTGTAAGGTTCTTCCAAAAGTGAGCTAGGGTTTCCTTTTGTCTGAATTCGAAATACCAATCCGCTAGGCAATCCGGACCGGATTGCCTGGCGGATTGCACTTCTGATCGTTCAGGTCCTCTAGGCAATCCGGACCGGATTGCCTGGAGGACATGAGACAATTGTCTCAGGTTTCAATCCGCTAGGCAATCCGGACCGGATTGCCTGGCGGATTTGCTCTATGCCCGCTTCCTTTCCTTGCTTGCTCACTCCGAAATGCCCTCCTTGCTCGATCCTAATTTATGCTCCAAGATTCCACGCATCTACACAATCACATTCAAATCTCTCGCAACATCAAAATGCTCTTTTTATCTCCAAAACAAGCATAAATTTAAGACTTCAACCTAACAGTTGTGGGCGAAATGTGTCGAAATGACAACCTTTCGGACCCACAACAACACCCCAAACTTAAAAGTTTATCGTCCCGATAAACTAAAGAGCAACCATACCCGTAGGTCAAAAATCACCGAGTGCGAAACCCCGAAATTGCCTTCGTAGGAGGAGCTCGGTGCCTCCTAGTGGTTTAAGGTTAAGCACCCCCAACCGAAACACACAAACAAAACAGAAAGAACTAAAATAACATGCGCCCAAAATACTTGCTTAATTCCCAATGATCAAAGGACATATCCGATGGAAGTTTATCTCAGAACTACTTACATAATCATTCGACACACATGAGAAGGTATATAGGTTCGTGATAGCATGCAAATATCGGGTGTACGAGAAATATCATTTTCACGCCACATAAACATCACACCAAGTTTACCTTTACACATCTCACACCACTTAAGGTCCCTTTCCCTTAATGCCTTGGTGGTCATAAGCTAGGAGTCAAACCCGATCCCATTGATCTCTTGACTAAAGCCGAGAGCAAATCCATGTATGTAGGGCTTTAGTTGGCTTGTAATGTTAGGCTTAGGTTCGGGTAGGAGTATTAGAAGATCAAAACGGTGTAAATGTGGTGCACTACCACAAAGTTGCTTCGTTCCTCACAACCCCAATTACATAATGTCTCACCCCAAACTTGTTCTTTCCTATAGTATTCTACCCCTCAACTCACTTAACCCCCCTTTTTCTTGTGAACCAAGTAAGATCTCAATGAAGACAATTTTTCATTTTTAGTATACATTTTTGCTTAGTAAGTTCCCACCATTCTTCTTCTCCTTTTGAGTTCTATCTTGGGTTCGGGATTTTATTGTCTTACCCCCTTTTTTTTTCTTTTTCTTTTCTTTCATATTCTCATATTCTTCTTCATTTTTCTTTTGATTTTTCATTTCATACTTTGTCACTTGTTTTTCCCGAACTCAAGATATCATGTAATGAATGGCTTACTCTCATGTTCATTGTCTCATATTTCAACATGTGACTCAAACTTGGTTCACTTGTCAAGCCCCTACTTATCCCTTTCCCCCATTGTGCTTTTTAATCCTATACAATATTCTACCATCCCATAATAAATCCACTCTCAACGAAGAAACTCGGCAATGCACGGGTTAAAGTTGATGTTAGGTCATAAAATTAGAAAGGGCACATTGGTTCTCTAAGTAGGGACAACAAATAAGGCTATTTGGCTCGAAGGAGGTACTAAGGAATGAATGTTCGGGTGGATACATTTTAGGCTCAACCGATCCAAAGATGGCCTACGGATTATTTCTCCCACGGTCATTAGTCCTTGGCCCAAAGCCGAATGTGGTCGGACCACTAGTTCTAACCACGAGACACTAAGGGGGATGCAAGACGTGTTTCAATAAACAAAGCATCACACAAATTGGGTTATCATGTAGGTATATGCCTTGGCACACAACAATATTTCCACAATACCGCATCGAACCCATATAACAACTCATAGTCGTCTAACATTCATGCAAATAGCAATAACATCCTAGGAAACTATCCATCATGCTAAAAAATCAATGATCACTATCAAGTAAGGTTTTTCAACAAAAAAAGGTCCATCATGCAACCAAAATAAATCCCAATTTAAACCAAACAACCAAAATAAGTTTAAAGTTAGACTAAACAGAGTTCAAACTAACAAAAACTAGCTTATTCTTAAACCAAAAGAACTACTCGGCTACGAATACCTCAAATGAGCCGCTCGCTTGGATCGTCCTCTATCTCTGGCTCGTCCCCTTCCATGTTGACATTGATGTAGGCATCTTCTCCTTGGTGCTCCATCTGAGGGTAGTATGCCTCCACCGTCGGGTCGAACGCGTTGACCCCAGCTCCTTGCGATGTTCCGGCTCCCGACCCGTAGTGCATCCTCATTATTCCCAACATTTCAGACACATCTCCCTGCACTCGATCCATCCTCCCTTCAAGCGCTCCCAATCTAGCTCCCGTGTCGGTCTGGAAGTTGTTTACGTTGGTGCACCACCCGCCAAGCTTGTCTTGGAATGCCATGAATTGGGCATAAGTGATATTGGCTGATCCTTGACTGCTACTTTCTCCCTCCTTCTTCTCTTGAATCTTCTTCAAAATTTCCTTGGCTCGCGGAAGCAGGGCATAGTCGATGGTATCCTTCTTGCCAATCCCCACTTCTGGACACAAAGTAGTGCTTATGTTCCATATTTTTGGACCTCGGGCTGGCAAAAGAGGCATGTGGATGGCAATTTGGGTCACGATCGCCCCACAATAGAGATAGGTCGGCGGCTTCTTCTTGAACATCATCAATTGGTCCCATATCATCGCCTCCCAAGGCGCTCTCTTATCCCTTTTGTATGCATAAAGGATCTGGAGCTCTTTTCCATTCACATCGTGCATGTTGTCCCTTCGACCAAACAAATTAGCCGCTAGCAACCGGTGGAACACATACATATCTACATCTTCCTCCTTAATCAAATTAGCGTCGGGATGTGCCAAAAAATTTGCCTCTCCCGTCAACCCGTACCACATATCGGTTGGCAAGTAATTATCCCATTCATGATCATTAGCTTCACCCTCTAAGCCGAAAATCTTCTTGAGATCCTTCATTTGGATCGAGAATCGCCTCCCGCATAATCGGAAATGGAGGCGAGTCTCGTCCCTTTTCTCTTCTCTCAAAGACGTCACAAACTCAATTGTTAAGTCCTTATAAACCGGGACTTTCCACTCAAGAAACTTAGACCAACCAATAATCTTCAATTTCGCCTTCATTGGCTCCAAAATTTCCAAATCCTTCAACATCAATCGATTAAAATATTTTCCTACTCTTACCTCTCGAGCTCCAATGTCCATGAACCTTGTTTCTTCTTCACCTTCAAAAACCAATCACGGGATGTTTGGCGTTCCCGTTTAAGTTCTTGGTGCTTGAATAGCCAAAGGTTGGGGCTGCTCCCCCGACGTGTCCCGAGCTGACCCACAATATCCCCGACTTCTCTTCGGTGCTCTTGGTTCCGACATGCTCGCAATGGCCGGATTTGGAAGGTGTTTGGCCGGAATATGGTGGGTTATGGATAAAGAGATGTTGTAGAAATTGGAAAACTTGTGGTTACCTTGCAACTTAGTAGAGGAAGCTTGGGGAAGGAAAAAAATGGTAGAAGAGGTGGATTTTTGGCCGGAAAACGGCCAAGCTAGGGGGAGGCGTGGCGTGGCTGCTGTGAGGAAGAGGGCTTCTGCGAAATTTTTTTCAGAAACCCTTTTTTTTCTGTTTTAATCATTCACTCCGCTAGGCAATCCGGAGCGGATTGCCTGGCGGAGTGAGTTTCTGTCCCGATTCACTCCGCTGGGCAATCCGGGCCGGATTGCCAAGCAGAGTGGGCTTCTGGGCTTTCAGGTCCGCTTCGCGTTCCGGACCGGACTGCCTGGCTGTTGGGATTTGTGCCCTAGCAATATGTATTTTCAATCTAATCTTGTAATAAAGATTATTCGTTGAATAAAAATCGGCATTCATATTACTAAGTGTTGTAGTAATATCTTAAGTATGATTTGATTTGTATCATTAATGTGTCAACACATAATAGTAGATCTACAGATCAGATAAAATCTTACTTAAGCAGTCCCCGATCAGAATAGCTTCATAAGAAGCGATCGGTATGAGGCTAACTCTAAATGATCACGCTCTACTGATCATGGCCAGAAGGGGGCCAGAGTTAGGTCATAGTATCACCAGTCAGGGGTGATATAGGACGACCCGAATCATGAGTATATTACATAGACACCATCATGAACATACTCATATGTCGGATCATGAAATCACATCCTCAGACGAAGGACCATTGAGGTCAATATGTAATGAGTGACGAGTTTGACTCAGTCTAACGTCTCTTGTAAAAGGGTTACAATAACGGCTGTGATTGGCTCGATCACAAGTTACATAAGTTGACTAGATGGATCGCTGAAGGATTTATCCCTCATACGGACGTGTGAGCAGATATCAGTTTAGGCCACTTGATGAGTACAAGTGAAATACAATAGCATGGCCATGCAGACGATACGTAGTATCAGTTATAATTCAGTTAACTCAGAATCAAGAAATAGGACAATAGAACGAGGATGACTTGTCTATGCCTCGTGGTTGTCAAAGATATCAAGAGGATAAAAGGATAGATTCATGAACGACAAGGTTAAGTCAAAATCTCGATAATCACAAGCGTTGGGTAATCATGATGTCTTGCTAGAGGCCACTCATGATGGAAAGGGTAAAATGGTAATTTTACCAGTCCGCCGACGTGTCGTGAGCCTAGAGGGTCACACAGTTTAGGTTGAGTAAAACGGATGGATTCATATGGAGGAATCATGAGAGAGACAAAATCCGGTTTTGGATTAAATCGGTTTAGACCGATTTTGGTTTAGGATTAAACCGGAATCAAGAACGGTTTAGCAAGACTAATTAATTATAATCTAATTAAATAGATTTAATTAAATTAGCTAAACTGGGCCTAGCCAAAATGGGCTAAGCCAGAATGGGCTTCTCTACACAGTTAATTAAAAGCTTTGGGCTTTAAGCCCATTAAGACCTTTAATTAATTAAAAGCCCGATTAAGGTCTATAAAAGGGAAATTTTCAGATCTGAAAATTACACAATTATATTTGAGAAACCCTATCCGTCTTCTCTCTCTCCCTGCCAAGTTTCAGCCGGCCCCTCCCCTCCCCGTGCTCCGTTCGTTTTGCTTGCTTCGATCTTCTAGCAAGGTTCGTTGCAAGTATCTTTTGGATTGCTCTTCCTGTGTGAACGATCTTTAGAGGTTACTAAATCCAATTTAGTAACAAGGAGATTTTTGATTCAAGGTAACAATTAATTTTAATCTAGTCTAGATCTCATGATCAATTCATGATCATGCAAGATCTGTATTAATCATGGAACTTTGAGGTTAAATTTCTTGTATGGGCATGAAATTAATTGTCTGGAACTCTCAAATAATTCCTTCAGTGATATCAGAGCCTGTTATGCATGATTTTGTATTCGAGCATAATAGGCTAGATTTAATTTTTTGCAATTTAATTCGGTATTGTGAATTGGAAAATTGCAAACTTTAAGATTTTGGTTGATGAATTAATTGCTGGAATTTTTTTTTGAATGTTGCTAGAAAAATTATTTTGATCGAGCATGATCGGGATCGAGACCCGTGGAGAGCTGAGGCTAGCCGAAAGGCCAACCCCGGCCGAACCACGGGCCGATCGGCCAGCCTGGAAGGCCGACCAGATCTGCCCATGGCAGATCTTGCCGAGCCTCTTGGCTCCGGCCAGGGAAGGGCTTCGGCCCGACCAGACCAGGCCAGGCGGCCCACCTCGGCCAGCCCTCACGGGCTGGTCGGCCACGGCGCGGCCAGCCCGGCCGGCTAGGGTTTCGGCCGAACCCTAATTGGCCCTCGGGTCAATTTTGGTTCGGCCAAACCCGGTGGATTTGGGTCAAGATCTGACCCAGAAAATCCAGAATTTTTCCAGCAAATATTAATTAAAATTTCGGACCGGTTCGGTTTCGATAAACTAGCGCGTGAACCGATTTAATTCAGAAATTAACCGGTTTAAGAAACGGTTTAAATAAACCGTATTTTATGATTTAAATCAAGATAAAATTGAAATAATATGCTTGCTTGATAACATGCTTGTTTGATAACATGATTGTTTGATAACACGATGTTTGCAACATGATTGCTAAGTTAGCCCGAATTTATGATTTAATTTTCGTTTGCAACCTGCGAGTTGCTTTTGGGTTGTAATTTATTAGTGACCTGCGTGTCACATCATTTATTTTATTTAAAATTAAATGTAATTATGAAGACCCAAGATGAGAAGAACCGAAGAGAAGGACGGTAATCCCGAGGAGGCATGGAGCCAGTGGGAGTCCAGGAGAATAAGGAAAGACGAGACCTAGTATAGGTTCTAGTTTATTCCAGTAGGGTTAGCGGGCTAGCTAAAGCAAATTTACATTTATGTTTATGAATGCATGGATGGATGTGTGATTTAATTTTCATAGGTTCATGTTAATTAGATCATCACCCACATGTGTAAAGATTAATAATCAGTCAATCACGCACATGTAAACCGGAATTGAAATTATCTCTACATGGATTTGTAGATGGTAAATTCATATTAAGATCAAATTGTGATAAATGATAATGAATATTTAAAGGCAAATAATTTCAAGTCAAGCTAGATACCGCCCACTTTTCATCACTTCGATTAGCTCTCGGACTCATGGGTAGATATGATTAACGTGGATCCATGAGAAAGGGTTCTAGTAGAAGATGGACCAGTTTGCATGGTTGCGTGCGCATTAGCGTAGTAGTCATGCAGATTGGACCATGCGTTGAAAATTGGTTGACTTGTCTGCGATTCTCAGATGATCTGAGCCCGGGTATCAGATATAGGGCAATGCCGTATACACACAATGTATAAGCCCTAGCCAAGAATCACATGGAATTGTGAAAGGACTGGACTGTCCTACTCCAATGTCCAAAACTGGGGCGATGAGATTAACTCACTCTAGTTTTGGGTATGCGGAGATCTTGGTTTAGATTCAGACACAAGAATCAGATATATTCATAGTCAAGTGTCTCTTACTTCAACTTAATTAAAAATCTGATCGAGTTTGTTTTCATGTATAGATTAGATGGCAACCTCGCTACCCAAAGCAACACGTTCTGGCAGTGAAGCCTTAAAGTCTCTTCTGTCGAATAACAGGCTGACTGGGACCAACTTCCTACAATGGGAGAGGAACCTGAAGCTTGCACTTCAGTATGACAGACAGGAGTATATCCTTACAAACAAGCCTTTAGTAGAGCCTGCTGATGATGCCAGCGATGCCGATAAGAGTGCTTTTGAGAAATACAAAAGCGATCGACAAGACGTTGGCATCCTCATGGTCGGGTCCATGGAAAATGAGACCCAGGACCAGTTCATGCATCTCATGGGAAAACCCAGGAGATGATGGAGGAAATCAAGATATACTACCAAAAGAATGCCCGTATCGAAAGATATGACACTCTTAGGGAAGTATTCTATTGCAGACTCAATGCTGGTGAGGCAGTTAGCCCACACGTCCTAAAGATGAAGCGGCTCTTTGATCGCTTGGCCAGTCTAGGTCATAAGTTCACAGAGCAGCTGAAATCAGACATAGTCCTGATGTCGCTTCCAAAGGCTTATGGAGATGTGATCACAAATTACAATCTCCATAAT
Organism: Geranium rotundifolium; assembly: GCA_963920655.1. NCBI lineage: Eukaryota > Viridiplantae > Streptophyta > Magnoliopsida > Geraniales > Geraniaceae > Geranium > Geranium rotundifolium. The sequence continues at coordinate 9,460,687 of OY987311.1, read as the reverse complement.
ATGGAAAAGACCATCAAGGAACTGCACGGAATGTTGGTGACAGCAGAGAAAGACCTCAAGGGAAAAACCCCTGAGGTTCTCATGGTCAATAAGGCTGTCAGTTTCAAAAGAGTTGTCAAACCTAATGTCAAGTCACCAGGACACTCCAAGAAGGGCAAGACACCTGCAGTGTCAGGTAAGAGTAAGGCGCCAATGAGCCTAGCTGGGCAGATAAGGGCACCAAAAGGTCCGAGAATCCAAGCGGTTCCTAGAACCGAAGGGAGCACCTCGACCTCAGAGGTGGTCTGTTACTACTGCCAGCAGCCAGGACATTGGAAGAAGGATTGCAGGCAGCACAAGGATTATGTGAAGAGCTTGCAGAAAGGAGGACACCCTTCAGGACCTGGATCAGGTATTTACGTTGTTGAGTATAATCTCAACGCTACTTTCTCAGATACATGGGTAGTTGATACCGGAGCAGAATCTCACATTTGTGTTAATCTGCAGGTTCTGGAAAGTAGAGAGCTCCTTGGGAAAGGCGAGCGGGATCTGAGAGTCGGAGACAACAGTTCGGTGTCAACGACGGCTGTCGGTTCTGTTAGTCTTAGGATGCCCACAGGGCTTGTATTAGTTTTGGACGATGTCTTATGTGTACCTACGTTTTGTAGGAATATTATTTCAGTGTCCAGTTTGGACAAGCTTGGTTTTGTATTTGCCATAGACAATGGCTTATTTACTTTATCAAGAAATAATATCGTTTACGGCACTGCATCTATGGTTGGTGGATTATATATTTTAAATGTTGATAACACTAACTACAGTTCAAACTATAACGTAAATAAGACAGTGATGTGGCACTGTCGTCTAGGCCACATAGGCGAGAAACGCGTCTCGACACTTCATAAGTGTGGGCTCTTGAGCCCGTTTGAATTCACACCAATCGAGAGATGCGAATCTTGCATTATGGGCAAGATGACAAAGGCGCCTTTTGGCGGCTTAGGTGAAAGGGCAAGTGATCTCTTGGGCCTAATACATTCAGACGTATGTGGGCCCATGAGTACACAAGCCAGGAGAGGTTTCAGATACTTCATAACCTTTACCGACGATTTTAGTAGGTTTGGGTATGTCTATTTAATGAGACATAAGTCGGAATCCTTTGATAAATTCAAAGAATTCCAGAATGAAGTACAGAACCAGCTTGGTAAAAGTATAAAGGCACTTCGTTCCGATCGAGGTGGCGAGTACTTAGATCAAGAGTTTCTCAGTCACCTAAAGGATAACGGTATACTCTCAGAATTAACCACGCCAGGAACCCCTCAGATGAATGGTGTTTCTGAACGGAGGAACAGAACCCTGCTAGACATGGTTCGTTCCATGATGAGTCACGCCGATCTTCCAGTATCTTTCTGGGGCCATGCCCTAGAAACAGCCGCGTTCATATTGAATCGAGTACCTACAAAGGCAGTGGAGACCACTCCATTTGAGGCTTGGCAAGGGAAAGCTCCCAAGTTGTCTTTCCTCAAGATCTGGGGGTGTGATGTTTACGTCAAGCGGTTGCTTGGTGATAAACTCGAACCCAAGGCAGATAAGTGTGTCTTTGTAGGGTACCCCAAAGGAACCATGGGGTACTACTTCTACAAACCCGAGGAAAACAAAGTCTTTGTTGCTCGAGGTGGGGTTTTCTTGGAAAGAGAATTCTTATCCAAGAAACCCAGTGGGAGTCCTGTGCTTCTTGAAGAAATTCGAGAAAACACAGAACAGCCAACAGATATTGTAGAGGTGCCCGATGAGGTAAATGATCCAAGTCCTATTCCAACAGAAACTCCTGTAGGACCAAGGAGGTCTGAAAGATCTCGTCAAAACCCAGTCAGATATGGCTTCCTAGCCACAGAGGGTAATGACTTGATAGTTGTAGATCAGGATGATCCTGCAACAGTTCAGCAAGCCTTGGCCAGTCCCAACTCAAAAGAATGGCAGAATGCCATGGATGAGGAAATGAAATCCATGAAAGACAATCAGGTCTGGAACTTAGTAGACAGCACACCTAGGATAAAACCCATAGGTTGCAAGTGGATATTTAAGTTAAAGACAGATATGGACGGAAAGCCTCAGACTTACAAAGCAAGACTGGTTGCTAAAGGTTATCGTCAAGTCCAAGGTATGGACTATGATGAGACGTTTTCGCCAGTAGCTATGATTAAGTCAATTCGGATGATGTTAGCCATTGCAGCATATTTCGATTACGAGATATGACAAATGGACGTCAAAACCGCATTCCTTAACAGGAATTTGCAGGAGGATGTCTATATGACCCAGCCAGAAGGTTTTGTCGACCCTAAACATCCCGAAAAGGTATGTAAGCTGCAACGATCCATTTATGGATTGAAGCAAGCTTCCAGGAGTTGGAACTTACGCTTCGGCGAAGCCGTAAAAGAGTTCAAGTTCATCAGAAATCCAGATGAACCTTGTATCTACAAGAAGAGCAGTGGGAGTAACATAGTGTTCCTGGTGCTGTATGTCGATGATATACTAATCATGGGAAATAACGTCCCAACCTTGCTTGAGACCAAAGCTTGGTTAGGGAAGTGTTTCTCCATGAAGGACTTAGGAGAGACCGCTTACATTCTGGGGATCAGGATCTACAGAGATCGATCCAAGAGAATATTAGGTCTAAGTCAGAGCACCTATATAGATAAGGTGTTGAGAAGATTCTCGATGCTTGACAATAAGAAAGGGAACCTCCCGGTAAGACATGGCATTAAGCTAAGCAAGAAACAGTGTCCTAAAACACATGCTGAGCTTAAGAGAATGAATGGAATCCCGTATGCCTCGGCAGTGGGATCTATCATGTATGCCATGATCTGTACGAGGCATGACGTATCGTTTGCCCTCAGCTGTGCCAGCAGATTTCAGTCTAACCCAGGCCAAGATCACTGGACTGCCGTCAAGTGTATCCTCAAGTATCTGAGGAGAACAAAGGACGCTTTCTTAGTGTATGGTGGGATAGAAGGAGAGCTAAGCGTCACTAGATATGTTGATGCTAGTTTTCAGACAGACCCAGATGACTTTAAGTCTCAAGGTGGGTATGTGTTTATGTTGAACGGGGGAGCTTTCAGTTGGAAAAGCTTTAAGGAAGCGACAATAGCCGACTCCACCACGGAGGCGGAATACATAGCTGCGTCAGAAGCAGCCAAAGAAGCGGTGTGGGTCAGGAGCTTCTTGAGAGGATTAGATGTACTGCCGCGAACGTTTGATCCCGTGAGCTTAAATTTGTGACAACACAGGGGCCGTAGCACTAGCTAGAGAGCCCAGATTTCACAACCGGACCAAGCACGTCGAGAGAAAGTATCACATCATCAGAGAGATGGTTGATAAAGGCGAAGTAGAGATAAGCTACATTTCAACGCATGACAATCTAGCTGACCCCTTAACCAAGGCACTACTGCAACCTAAGCATGAGGAACATGTCAGGGGAATGGGTTTAGATTGGAATACCAATTGGGTCTAGGGCAAGTGGGAGACTGTTGGGATTTGTGCCCTAGCACAATGTATTTTCAATCTAATCTTGTAATAAAGATTATTCGTTGAATAAAAATTGGCATTCATATTACTAAGTGTTGTAGTAATATCTTAAGTATGATTTGATTTGTATCATTAATGTGTCAACACATAATAGTAGATCTACAGATCAGATAAAATCTTACTTAAGCAGTCCCCGATCAGAATAGCTTCATAAGAAGCGATCGGTATGAGGCTAACTCTAAATGATCACGCTCTACTGATCATGGCCAGAAGGGGGCCAGAGTTAGGTCATAGTATCACCAGTCAGGGGTGATATAGGACGACCCGAATCATGAGTATGTTACATAGACACCATCATGAACATACTCATATGTCGGATCATGAAATCACATCCTCAGACCGAAGGACCATTGAGGTCAATATGTAATGAGTGACGAGTTTGACTCAGTCTAACGTCTCCTGTAAAAGGGTTACAATAACGGCTGTGATTGGCTCGATCACAAGTTACATAAGTTGACTAGATGGATCGCTGAAGGATTTATCCCTCATACGGACGTGTGAGCAGATATCAGTTTAGGCCACTTGATGAGTACAAGTGAAATACAATAGCATAGCCATGCAGACGATACGTAGTATCAGTTATAATTCAGTTAACTCAGAATCAAGAAATAGGACAATAGAACGAGGATGACTTGTCTATGCCTCGTGGTTGTCAAAGATATCAAGAGGATAAAAGGATAGATTCATGAACGACAAGGTTAAGTCGAAATCTCGATAATCACAAGCATTGGGTAATCATGATGTCTTGCTAGAGGCCACTCATGATGGAAAGGGTAAAATGGTAATTTTAGCAGTCCGCCGACGTGTCGTGAGCCTAGAGGGTCACACACTTTAGGTTGAGTAAAACGGATAAATTCATATGGAGGAATCATGAGAGAGACAAAATCCGGTTTTGGATTAAACCGGTTTAGACCGATTTCGGTTTAGGATTAAACCGGAATCAAGAACGGTTTAGCAAGACTAATTAATTATAATCTAATTAAATAGATTTAATTAAATTAGCTAAACTGGACCTAGCCAAAATGGGCTAAGCCAGAATGGGCTTCTCTACACAGTTAATTAAGAGCTTTGGGCTTTAAGCCCATTAAGACCTTTAATTAATTAAAAGCCCGATTAAGGTCTATAAAAGGGAAATTTTCAGATCTGAAAATTACACAATTATATTTGAGAAACCCTAGCCGTCTTCTCTCTCTCCCTGCCAAGTTTCGGCCGGCCCCTCCCCTCCCCGTGCTCCGTTCGTTTTGCTTGCTTCGATCTTCTAGCAAGGTTCGTTGCAAGTATCCTTTGGATTGCTCTTCCTGTGTGGACGATCTTTAGAGGTTACTAAATCCAATTTAGTAACAAGGAGATTTTTGATTCAAGGTGACAATTAATTTTAATCTAGTCTAGATCTCATGATCAATTCATGATCATGCAAGATCCGTATTAATCATGGAACTTTGAGGTTAAATTTCTTGTATGGGCATGAAATTAATTGTCTGGAACCCTCAAATAATTCCTTCACTGGCGGTCCTGAGGGTTTTTCCTACCTTCCCACTTTGCTCCTTCAACTATTAAGCCACTTTCTTCTCTTTTTTTTTTGGTACCTACAATCAACCATCGAATCAGAGATAGATATATATATTTTTATCTTTTTACCGAGAGAGCACTTGCAACACAAAAAAAAAGTTTATGAAAAAAACAAAAGAAAAACAAAAGTGAAAGAAAACCGATAAATTTGAAACTCTTGGGTTGCCTCCCAAGACGTGCTTTGTTTAACGTCGGTAGCTCAACGGTTCGAAGGGTGGGGCACTTAATCTCCAATGCTAGGAGGGCTAGTGCACGACATACTCCATGGCCGCCTTAGCTTCCTTCTCCTTGCTTTCTCATTCTTTTTGGTATCCAACAATTGGTCTAACCAAGCCCTAGGTAGACAAAACTTGATCTCCAATTTTTCTTTCCTAATGGCCACTTTCTTCTTTTTCTTGTCTTTTTGCCTTGCTCGCTTTGGTGTTCTTTCGAGCCATGAGGTTTCAACCTCATAATTTTCCCGCTCGTTACTCGTGATACAAGCCTTCTCTTCTCGAGCAAGCGAACCACCCCGTCGCTTGATATCAACCTTCTCCGGAGTCCTCTTAACTCCTTTGTCTTCTAATACCTCCACTTCTTCTTCTATTGGGGGTTTTGCTTTCTCGGGCGGATTCTTGAATTTCGGTTCTCCGACCATTTCCACCGTATTTTTTTCCATCAAAGATAGTGCCTTCATCTCAAGGCACCTAGGACTTGACTTCTCATCATCCTTATTCGTTTCCGGAGCATTTCTTATTTCATGAGCTTCGAACTCCCCGAGATCATTTCTTGCCATCTTGACCGTCTTGCATCTATCGTCGGGTTCTTCCTTTTGTGAGGGCAACCGGAAAGTGATCGAGCCACCACCAACGGTCATCGTTAGCTCCCCCTTCTTGACACTTATACACGCATCGATAGTTGCCAAGAAGGGTCTTCCCAAGATAAGGTTGGCATCCTTGCTAGCTTTATAATCTAGCACCACAAAGTCAACGGGCACTACGAATTTGCCCACCTTTATCAATATGTTCTCTACAACTCCTTTTGGGATCACAATGGATTTGTCCGCAAGTTGTAATTCCATTTTTGTTTCTTTCATATTCTTCCACCCAAGTTCTTCATACAACATTAAAGGCATTGCATTGACACCCGCTCCTAAATCACATAGGGCTTTGCAGTGTGTGAAACCTATCCCCAATGGGATTATAAAACTACTGGGATCTTCCAATTTTGGAGGGAGGGAGTTTAGTGGTGCACTCGCTCCCGAGCTCATCCTCACTGTAGGCTCTTCATGTGCCTTCTCTCTTCTTTCCTCAAACTCTTTTAGAATTCCTTGAGCATAGACCTTTCTTTCCAATGCTTTCACCATGTTAGCATTTATTTTCATTTTTTTCACTTCTTCAAGGTACTCTTGGGCACCTTTTGCTTTTTCAACATTCTTCACCCTTTGTGGGAATGGTGGAGTGATCTTTGGTCTCCTTGGCTCCTCAACGGGCTTGTCCTCCACAAGATTCATCGGTTCTTCTTCAACCTCCTTGTCCGCTAATGAGATTGCATTCATGGGCTTCTTTCCATTGTCTCTAGGTTGTTCCGTGTTGCTCGGAAGAGTTCCCAAGGGTCGTGATGCGCTACTTTGTTCGAACCGTGCTTCTATATTTCGCATTCCACGCCTTAATTCCTCATTCATGCTCGTTTGACTCTTCATGAACGCCGCTAAGACATTTTTCAAGGACTCATCTTCCTTAGAATTGGATGTTTGGTCCTTTTCATAGATCGGAGGGCGATTGCCTTGTAGTGAGCGCTCTTGAAACACTTTATCATACCCCCTCGGGGGGTTGTTGTGTGGCCTCTCATTATAGTTGTTCCCATAGCCGTGAGGGTGGTTTTGCGGAGGGCGATCTTGATATCCCCGGCTATTGTTGTTCCCACCATAGTTACCACGATTGTTATGGCCATGGTCAACTCGATTCACTTGTTCTTGGGGCTCCGTGTTCCTCCCTTGAACAAGCCTAAGAAGCATATTCATCTTCTCCGATAGGCTTTTCATAGACTCTTGCTCTTCATCGTTGCGCACGGCCGATGCTACTTGGTTGTTCGAGGTGTCATAATCATTCCATTCATAGCTTTGGCACGCCACTTGTTCCACAACATCAAACACTTCTTCGGGGTCTAAGGATAGAAGAGATCCTCCCGCTCCGGCGTTCACGGCCATTTGAGAGGCTAGATTAAGCCCCCAATAGAATGTCTTGTTAAGTATCTCATCACATATACGGTGATCGGGACACTTCCACAAGAGTTGTTTAAATCGTTCCAATGTCTCACCAAGTGTCTCGCCCGGTAGTTGAGAGTAGTTGTTGATTTCTTTACGGAACTCCCCTTCCTTCCGTGGTGGAACATACTTGCATAAGAATGCCCTCTCGAGGCTCTCCCAATTTCGCTTCTCCCGCAATGGTAGCGTTTTTGTACCATTTCTTCGATTCGCCGCCCGAAGATATGGGAAGTAACTTATATTTTACCAAATCTCTTGGGTAGCCACTTGATGTAGTCTCGAATACATCCTCCAATAGCGTAAGATGAGTGTGAGCATCATCCTTCTTGCCCATGAATTGTGGAATGGTCTTTAGAAGGCTTAGCATCACCGGTTGGAGAGCAAAATCTTCACCTCTTTGGTATCGTTCCTCCCGTCTTCCATAGCGTGGGAGGTGAGGACGTTGCAATCTTCTTCCTCTTCCTCTCCCTCCTCTATTGCCGCGAGGAGGAGGAGGAACGTAGTCCTCCTCGGTGTAGTCGTCATCATGGTCTTCCCTTTCGAGACCTCGCCTAGTATCGGTGTTCATGTCAATAGGGTCTTCCTCACGATGATCCCCTTCATGAATTGGTGGTAGTTGATCCACCCTTCCCGGTGTTGTCGCCATATTTCCGGTATCAAGCAAACCTTCACGAGAATGCCTCCTCAAAGCGTTGTTCCTCCGACAAAGCGCTTCGATTTCCGGATTGTATTCGAATTCAAGCACTCCCGAGCTCGGGTCATGCACTAACAAGTACCTTCAATAAACACGAACAAGTATCAACGATTAACTAAAACAAACACAAACAAACAAACAACCTAATGCCAATTAGTCCCCGGTAACGGCGCCAAAAACTTGTAGGGCCGAAACGTGTCGTCCAAAACGTCACGTCTCGGATAAGGTCCCTCGCGCAAGCGTACGCGATCATAAGTAATATATTTCTAAACCGGTAAGTAACGGGGTCGATCCACAAGGACTAATGAAGGTTTCGGTCGATTGTGTGATGGTGTTAACGAGTTCTAAGCTACGACTAATATTTTTGGTCTTTTTCTAATAAACGAACTAAACAAGAAATTATACGATGATCAACAAGTAAAGGAACGCCTAGGGTGCTAGACATGCAATTCATATTTTACGACAACGACTCACGATTGCTTCGGTGATGTAGATGTGACCTATGTCTTAATTCGACAACCCCGCCTCTCGGCATTGGAGTTGTCCTAGTCTCAAGTCACTCCTCGCCCTCTCGGGTTTGTAGTCACTCGAGACCGCATTTGTCCGACATTGATTGGTCGAGTATTAATCTGGGGAGTCTCCGCTCGGCGTCGATCCCCTAACACCTTGTGATGTCTAGGTCTGGGACTATCCGTCTCTCTCGAGAATGGTCTAGCCCCTAAACATGCCTACTATGTCGGCTAAGTGTTCCGTCGGGGTCGCGGAACACGGTTCCGAGCCCCTAACACTTGGTGTCAACTAGGATTAAAACCCTAGCATACTATCCAACAAGCCTCTCTAGCAACATGGATGATAAATATAAAACATCACATACATCTAAAATCATCCTAAAAATCGTTCATCACATATCATAATTTCATGAATCACATTGTCTAGCCCCCATGGCTAAGGAGTTTAGCCCTCAACCATGGTGCTCATGTCTAAAATCATCATACAAATCATGTGCATAAATTCAAGGAAACTAGAAATGAAAACAAGTTGCACAAATTTAAAGCAAGAGAGAAATAGAAATGCTCATGTGTCTTCCACTTTGCTACAATCCCCCACTTGAGTGATATCTTCTTCACACTTCAAGTTGAGAAGGTAGATTCATCCATCTCTTGACTCCAAATCTTCAAGCTTCTTGGCTCTCCAATGGTAGTCAAGGCTAGGAGCTAGATGGAGGCAAGGTAGGAACTTGGTAGGTGAAGTGATGGAGTGTAAGGTTCTTCCAAAAGTGAGCTAGGGTTTCCTTTTGTCTGAATTCGAAATACCAATCCGCTAGGCAATCCGGACCGGATTACCTGGCGGATTGCACTTCTGATCGTTCAGGTCCTCTAGGCAATCCGGACCGGATTGCCTGGAGGACCTGAGACAATTGTCTCAGGTTTCAATCCGCTAGGCAATCCGGACCGGATTGCCTGGCGGATTTGCTCTCTGCCCGCTTCCTTTCCTTGCTTGCTCACTCCGAAATGCCGTCCTTGCTCGATCCTAATTTATGCTCCAAGATTCCACGCATCTACACAATCACATTCAAATCTCTCGCAGCATCAAAATGCTCTTTTTATCTCCAAAACAAGCATAAATTTAAGACTTCAACCTAATAGTTGTGGGCGAAATGTGTCGAAATGACAACCTTTCGGACCCACAACATAGGGCACAAAAACCCCCACAGACTTGACGGTCAATGACGCCGTCTACGAGCCACCGTTGATATACAGTGACGACGATTGCATGACTTCACACTGTTAGTATAGTGACAACGTGCTCCCGCATGTGCCCCGCCACTATAGTAACGGCGTGCATGTGCACCGTCATTATTACCAACGGTAGCTATTGGATGACGAGTTTTATGACGACATTCGTGAATCGTCGCTATTAATGACGAAGTGCTTTTTGCCTTTGGACAGGACACATATGTGTGCTGTCACTATAATAAAAACTGATAGTAAATTGCATCAGCCATATATACCAACATTGAAAGGTAAAATAAGAAAGTGAATCATAAATCCATATTTATTAAAATTTAAGTTTTAGCGGATAATCATATTTTGTGTAATTGGTTAGTGTAAACCCTTATATGGTAAAAAATCATATTCATCCCTCATAGGGCAGATAAGCCTTAGTTAAAAATTGTAATCACATTTTTGTCCAAACATAAATTCTTGAAACACTCCTGAAATCTCAATAAACCTTAATGTTTGTCTACTTAATTATTGTTTTTCATGAGTTTGCATGAATTTGTACATTTAAGAACCAATCCTTGTGGGTTTGACCCTGGATCGAGAATATAAACATATTACATGACCTAAACATATGCATTTTTGTTGGCGTCAAATTTTTGATATCGAGTAATCAGTTATTAGAAATTTAGGTATGGGTTGCGCTCTGAGATGTCTATAGGTGGACGACAACCCCACATTACCATGTCGCAGTGAGAAGTCCTTGGCAAACCATTGCATACGAGATATATGATCAATTTTAAGTGCATTAGACACCCCAACTCAAATTATCTTCTCCAAGTGCAGCCTCATTGCTTCCATTTAAATGTACCAGAAAATTATTAATAAATCACAAGAGAAAGTCGAGTTCATTCAAGACTTGCTCATAATTTATACATGAAAACAACTATTTTATTATTTGAATAAAACGCAAATTGGGAAACCATGATCAATTTTAAATTTTCAAGCATAAATGAATTCATAATTCATTTAAATCGTTTTTGGCTTACGAAAGTCACTTTCCCTGTAAGACACGTCAATCACTATGATCACAAAGAATGCTTGACAATTGTGTTAAACGCATATTTCTTTTAGATATGATACATTAACAATGATAAATAGTAGTATATTAATCTGGCATGTTGCATAGAGTACTTATTTTGTATCTTTGGTTTAATTAGTAGTATAAAAAATTCTTATAAAAAATTATTTTTTTTAACATCGTTTTTTTATCAAATTAATACTAAATATATTTTTTATTCTTTTTTGTAAAGAAAATAAGAAAATAAAAAGTCAAAATTATAAAAATTTATTTATTTTAGTTTTTTTAATGCAATGGTATTTTTGTCATTTCACAAAAAAATTAATTGAGTTTTCAGAAAAGTTAACTAGAAAGAATAAAATGATTTTTTTTCAAACTTAAAAGACTATATAAGTTGATTTTGAAGTCAAGGGATTACGTGAAATTCGGGTATAGTTAAAAGAGTTTATGTGAAACTTGTTGGATAATATATGATTTAAGATCATATTATATAATTATATTATTATATTATATTATATGATTTAAATTCATATTAATCTATCTAATGAATAAAATTGAGTTGGCATTTCAAGTTTTGAATGTGGTTTAATCCTCTTGAATGTATAGGTTACAACCTTTCATTTTGTCTTTAATTTAGGCATTTACTCTTAGAATTCAAGAGGTGGAAGAGATGAGACTATAAATAGATGGTCATTCTCTTCAATTTTGAATCATCCAAATATTAAGAACTATGTGTTCTTGTTCTCCTTCTTCTACATTTCTTCTCTTCAAAGTTCGTACGATTTGGTGATAGAGAAAGACACAAGTTCAAGTTCGCCGGAACTGGACCTTTGGTGTACGGTGCTAGTTCGAAGTCGTTGTATCCTGGGAGGTGTACGCTCATTGATTCCAACACCCGAGGGAGAGCGAATACACTTTAAGGAAAGTGTCTAACACGCCTTGACTATTCCCGAGTTTGTATCAAATATTATGTAAAGGTTCATGTATCATTTTGTAATTTTCATATTTCATTAGTATTTTATATTTTATTGATTTTCGCAATTTGTTATTATTATTGTATAATACCTAACAATCTTAAAGTGTATCGTTCTCTTGAGTTGAACAGGTTGCGAAAATCAAGAAAGTTAAATTTTCAATTTTATGAATATTAAATCTTATATCTACTAATGATTTGAATTTCATTTTGTAGATATGAAAGTTGGAAAACATGAAACTTTTTGAATACAAACAACAAGGTTTGTTATCAGTTTAATTTTGAAGAAATTATTAAAAGCAAGAACTTGTTGATGGGAGCAACAAGCTTATGGAATATTTTGGACAATATGTCAATATGGCTGAGGCCGGGAATGTATCTTTTGGGTCAAATTCCAAGTGGGTTTAAGACACGAATGTCTACCACAAATATATCGAATTTTATTTCGATATGATATGTCGAATGACTTGAATAATTTGTTGGATTCATCGTTGAAAGGACGACAAAAGATGGTAGTCATAATGGATTCACCATGTATGGTACACAAAGAACCTCAAAGAGGAAGAAATTGATCATGTTGTACTCAAAACTATGTATTGTATAGCTTTGATATTATTTGTAAAATGTGTACCATGAAATACAAAAGATTGTGAATGATCAATAAGAAGAAAAAAAATGTCGAAGGACTTGAAAAGATTATTGATTTAATCTTTGAAAGAATCTGAGAAAAGATGGTAAACATGTTGAGTTTATTGAGTATTCTAAATGAAGAAACTCAAAAGCGAAAGAGAAGAATTTGATTCTCATGTATTTAAAAACTAGCTATTGAATAGCTTAGTATTTCTTGTAAATGTTCATTGTACAAGTGAAGAAAAATATCAAAAAATAGTGGAGAATCATAAGGAGAATGTGATTTGTGAAATCATAAAAATTGATTAGCATGAAAGAAATATGTAATGATTAATCATTTCAATGAAATTGAATATGAGCAATGAATATTGAATTTATTCATTGATTAAAAATCATAATTATATGATTAATTTGAATTACTCTTATTTTGAATTGATCATCATGAATTGATGAATCATAGAAGTTGAATGATATAACGATCTCATTCACGAACTCATAAATATGAGTTGGGCATGATCAATACAGTGAAAATTGGTTGTGTCATTCATGGATTGATGAATCATGAATCTAAAGATAACGATGTTATTCATATGTTAAAAAATCATACTTGAATATGATTAATTGTTTTGATTCATTGATAGATAAATCATATCAATATGAATTTGAATAAGTTGAATGAAATAATGTTTTCATTCTTGAGTGTATAATGGTTAGTTTGAGATCATATCAACAAAGCTATGAGATCACCATAATAGATATAAGTGATGATCTAGTTATGTTGTAATCTCTAGATAAACTTTGGGCTATAAATCCCAAAAAGGGTTGGCTTGACATGTTTGTTTGAAGTCATATTTATTTAGATAGAATTGAAAATTCTAATCTAAAGATTATTGATGATTGGGAGACTGTGCACATATGCGCTTATGTCACCTCAAAATATTGTTTTGAAATATGTCATGACAATGATCAAATAAGTTGTGTGTGCGGCATGCCAAAGAATGCAATTGATGATAATCTCATTGGAGACATTACTTGTTATTGATGGATTCAATTATAATTGATTCCTAGAAAAAAAATTGTTTGTTCAAAATATAATGTATGTGGACAAAGGTTATTTAACCGATGACATGATGATGATGATGTAATGATGAATGAAAAATGTCATTAGACAAAATGATAAGAATAAAATAAAGTCTTTCGTTGATGTGAAATGATAGACTTGGTCAAGTGAGATATAATTTTATATGTAGATTATTCACTTGGACCACATATATTCTTTCAAGATCGATAAACACAAATGAGAATTTTGTGTAAACGAAAGAATTTATGATGTCTTTCAAATTATTGGAAGAAAAGTTGAATCTCTTGAGCTAATTCACATTAATATAGTGATTTACAATATGCTCAAATAAGAGATGGAATATAAATATTTTGTGAATTATAGTTTGATTCTACAAAATATTATTGCGTATAGTTGCTTAAAAGCAATAATGAAGACAAAATCAATTGTTATGACTTTAAGATGAATATGTTGAAATGGTTGGTATATGAGTATCGAACACGAAATATTCATATTGTAACACAACCAATTTAATGATGTTGTTGAAAACAAAATATCACATTTTATGAGAGAAGTATGTGATATTTATAAGTTTTTGGGTCACCACTATACATGTGGGGCAATGATTTTTCAGCAAATTACCTTTGAATAAGGTAATACAAAGAAAGTTGATAAAACTTTCTTTAAGTTAATAAGAGGAAGAAAGATTGCCTACGGCTACTTGGAAGTGTGGGGGTGCTTAGCAAAAGTTTAGACTTCGACTTCAAGAAAAATGAGGACATGAACAAAATTGTTGAATGTGTCTTCATTGGATATGCAATAGTAGTGCATATAAAGTTCTTGTATATGGTTTGAAAAATCTTGATATACACAAGAATTTTATATTAAAGTCTAGAATTGGTATATTCAGACAAATGAGATAAATTGAGATCATCTAAATGAATTCTTGAAAATTGTGAGAAAATTCATAAAAGCAAGATGAGCTAGCAAGGTTTAGCAAAAAAGCAAGATAGAAAAAAAATCATTTGATTATTTTATAACTTGTATGTTATAAGCTAAACATAACACTAACAAAAATGTTATATAGCTCCTAAATGTGAAAGAAAATGGTGCAAGTTGGTGAAGTTCTAAGATGTACTTAAACAAACACCTAAGTAGTGACAGAGAAATACTTGACATTGTTATGTTGTCAAACCGATTTCATATCAACGAATGTGGAAAATGTGAATCATATGGGACTCGTTGATGCAATTTAAGGAATCAAAGTTGCTAGAAAAGCAAACTTATCGGTCACACGATGTTGATAAAGTTTGGCAAGTTTAACAAATGTGATGGTGTTTAGCTATAATATCTATTGATTTAAGCTAACACTTGTGAAAGAATAAAAATGAAAGTATCTTTTAAAATGAGAGTACAAAAGTGATAGACAATATCATGTACTTAATGACATGTACATGTGGATGTTGCATCTATCTTAAGTAGACAAACAAGATACATGAATTATCCAAATTTTGGATATTACAATGTTATTATGAGAATACTAATGTATTTATAATTGAATCTTGATTATGATCTACATGATGATAGATATTCAAAAAGTGTAAGAGAATACACATAAACAAGTTGAATATCTTATATCCATTGGTAGATAGGTGTTGCCATAATATGTAAATCCTTCGAACAAACTACGATGAGTAGACTCAAAATGGAATATGAATTTGTGAATATGTTGAATAGACATGAAAATCTAAATATTTGTTGAAGGATATTATCAAGGGCAATGAATAACAACAAGTCTAGACATATATGTCGAAGACATAATGTTGTTAACCAACTTCTCAACTATGGTGCAATAAACATTGACTACATAAGATCTAAAGAAATTACCGCGGACCTAGTGATCAACTAGTTAATTGAAGATCAAGTTGAGAAGGCATCTAAAGAAATGAGACTCAAGCCCATGAAATTGTATAATCGAGACAAAGGAAACCAACCATGTTGACTGGAGATCCCAAGATCATGGTTCAATGGGACAACCTAATTGTTAAGACTGGTAAGGTCACTGTGGGGGTTCCCCCGGTCCTATTTCTATGATGCAAACAGTGGCACCCATATGGAAAGGTTAAGCGATTGAGCTTTTAATGATTCTTATGCGTCGAAAATATTGATGTTTCGAGCGGAGTAAAGCGGGTTACTCTTAAATAAGAAATCACCTATGTGAGAGATAAGTGGGGTCGCTTCAAAGGAGGATTGAGGGCTAAATACTTTAGAAACTCTTGCAGAACCAGGACGATGTTCACGACCAAAATGAACATAACCATGAGAACCGAAGTTGGGTCAGGAAGATACTTGCATGAGACATGTTATCATTTACACAAATGGCAGAACAATTCAAGGACATCGCGTCTATTGGTCAGCCAGTGAAGTCGACATGTTTTCACAAGGGAAGGTTCAAAGGTACCCCTACCTATCCTATACAGGTATTGATCGTAGAATCTATCACCATATCGTGTTGAGTCTACTCATGCCTTTTTTCTGTGTCGTTTTTGTTAGCGTCGCTCAATTTCATTCATGTGGGGGATTGTTGGATAATATATGATTTAAGATCATATTATATAATTATATTATTATATTATATTATATGATTTAAATTCATATTAATCTATCTAATGAATAAAATTGAGTTGGCATTTCAAGTTTTGAATGTGGTTTAATCCTCTTGAATGTATAGGTTACAACCTTTCATTTTGTCTTTAATTTAGGCATTTACTCTTAGAATTCAAGAGGTGGAAGAGATGAGACTATAAATAGATGGTCATTCTCTTCAATTTTGAATCATCCAAATATTAAGAACTATGTGTTCTTGTTCTCCTTCTTCTACATTTCTTCTCTTCAAAGTTCGTACGATTTGGTGATAGAGAAAGACACAAGTTCAAGTTCGCCGGAATTGGACCTTTGGTGTACGGTGCTAGTTCGAAGTCGTTGTATCCTGAATGGTGTACGCTCATTGATTCCAACACCCAAGGGAGAGCGAATACACTTTAAGGAAAGTGTCCAACACGCCTCGACTATTCCCGAGTTTGTATCAAATATTATGTAAAGGTTCATGTATCATTTTGTAATTTTCATATTTCATTAGTATTTTATATTTTATTGATTTTCGCAATTTGTTATTATTATTGTATAATACCTAACAAAACTTTCCCTAAAATTAACTCAAACAAATAATGGATTTGATTGATGAATAGAAATGTGGTAGAATTGGATCTAATAGCAACCACACCTCAGTGCTCCACTTTCACCACATCCTTATATAATCCTAAGCATATTGCAGTTCGAAAGTGGACAGTGTGTTGATTGATGCACATTGTGGGACTGCCCCCATATACTTTATTCAACGATTCGTTTTTACTTTTATTCTGGATTTTTATGGAGAAGATACTCCACATGATAAAAATACCCCTGCTTTCAAGAATACAACAGCTGACTAGTTTCCAGGTCACCGAAATGTCATCGGATTAGCAATATATTTATAACAATCTCTTGGTCAATAATGGACCGACCATCACTCACTCACTCCATTGTTCATTTCAACTCAATTCTCGAAGATGGCCGATTAATTTATCATGAATAATTGCTTGAAAATGACCTTCACTACAAATAAAAGAGGCTTCTCTTGGTTCTTTCATCAAAGACCAAAGCAAAATGCTTGCCCTCTCAATACTGCTCTTCCTCTCTGTCTTTTCCCTTACCGTCAATGCTCGAGTTCCTCCTTCTGCGACGTTTAAGTACGTCAACGAAGGAAATTTCAGAGACTACATTGTCGAATACGATGCCAATTATCGCACCATTAGCGTTGTTAGCTACCCTTTCATACTCTGCTTCTATAACACCACTCCGAACGCCTTCACTCTGGCTCTGAGGTTGGGAACCATCCATTCAGAGTCCATCATGAGATGGGTTTGGGAGGCTAATCGCGGCAACCCCGTACGCGAAAACGCCACCTTCTCGTTGGGGACGGACGGGAACCTTGTCCTGGCGGAAGCGGACGGCCGGGTGGCTTGGCAGACCAACACGGCCAACAAGGGTGTCGTGGGGCTCAAGCTACTGCCCAACGGTAACATGGTGTTACTTGACTCAAACGGCAACTTCATTTGGGAAAGTTTCCATTCCCCAACGGACACCCTTCTGGTGGGCCAATCCCTCAGGGCCGGAACAAAGCTGTTGAGCCGGGCTTCAACATCTATCAATGCAAATGGGCCTTATAGTTTGGTCGTGGAGCCCAAAAGATTGGGCTTCTACTACAAGAGCCCAAACTCACCAAAGCCTACCCTCTACTTCATAAATGAAAATTGGGGAATTTATGGCAATGGCTCTATAGAGTATGTGACGTTCAATTCGGTCCCCAACACCGATGAGGGTCTAGCATATGAACAAAGACTAGAAATGCACCTCCCCGGGCCGTCCGACGGCGGGTATCTCATCCTTGGCCGGCCCAATTATAACGGCTCCTTGTCGTACCTCAGGCTTGGGATCGACGGAAACCTCAAGGTGTTCACATTCTATGACAAGGTTGATTACAGAGCATGGGAGCCACATTCACACTCTTCTCTAGACAATCTGTTTGGGACAGTGAGTGCCAATTGCCCGAGAGGTGTGGCAACTTTGGGCTTTGCGAGGACAACCAATGCGTTGCGTGCCCGACAGAAGCGGGCCTAATGGGCTGGTCCAAGAGCTGCAGGCCCAAAGCACTGTCGGGCTGCGGCCCAAGCAAGATCCACTACTATAAAGTTGAAGGAGTGGACCACTATAGCAGCAAGTACAATAAAGGAGAAGGAGCCATGAAGGAGAGTGAGTGTGGGAACAAGTGCACAAGAGATTGCAAGTGTTTAGGCTACTTGTACCGTACGGACATCTCAAAGTGTTGGGCTGTTTATGACCTCAACACTCTGAGCAGGGCTCAAAATTCAAGTCATGTGGCTTATGTTAAGGTACCCAATAACTAAATTGTGAGCTACATTATATATTGGGTTTCATTGAGTTTGGGTGTATTCAAGAAACCCATAATTGAAGGGAATAATTAGGAGCATTTTAATTGTTGCTCCAACTTCTCAGTGTACAATTGTTAGTTCCAATCCAATCAAAATCTTATCTGCACATGATAAATTGATGCTTGTTAATAACTTCGTTGACATTGCGTATAAAAATCTTGTTGATTCAAATTATTAAAAATTATCTTCAAATTCTATTTATTTGATCGAATTTGAAGTAAGCAGATACCAACCAAACATAGTTTCAGGGTGTTAGTATATGGGCCCAATCCCGTTGCGTTTTCTTTCTTATTCTTTATAACCTTAGTACTACAAATATATGATCTTCTACATTGAATTAGTTATCAAATACAATCAATCTATTCTCAAACCTAATATGGTATCAGAACATTCTATCTTTATTCGATCCTAAAATTTTGCTTCCGCAACAATCTCAGTAAAATCCTTGAACAATCTCAGTGAAATCTTTGTTTAATTATATCTCTTCTTGAGGTTATCTAGCTCGAGTGAAACGAAGAGGAAAAATGTGCTATCATCTATCTCAACCAGTTTTTCAAGGGAAATCCAGACCGTTTCCTTCGCATCTATAATGCTGCTCACGCTCCAGAGTCTCCCAGCTACTCCTATTCCAACCCAAGCCGACTACTAACGACATAAGTAAGAGTCCAATTAACCACCACATCTACACCAACAACACTACACCATCACCATCCACAACTCATAACACTGCACTATCACCATCAATAACCCACAACACTGCACTATCATCATCTTTGTTTACTTGATACCACCATCAAGCCATCATTCTTAACACCATCACCTAAACACAATTAACAAAGAAAATCGGACTTGAGAAAATCAGAATCGAGCAAATCGGACTCGAGCAAATCAGAATCGGCCTCTAGTTCGGCTACTCTGCACCGGTGCCTCCTCTTCTCCAGTTCGGCTACTCTGCACCGGTGCCTCGCGTCTCTGTCGCCTTCGAATGGTTGCCACCATGGTTGCCTCGCGGGCGACCAGGGTCTGCCCTAGGGGCGACCATGGCTGCCCTTGCGGGCTACCATGGTCGTTCCCGTGGCCGACCACGGTCAGCCCCGCGGGCGACCTCGGCAACCCTCACGGGCCACCGTGGTTGCCTCCGGGGGCGACCTCGGTTGAGCCGGTTCGACTCGAACAGATTCGAGCTGAACCGACTGGTTCGCGAGAATAATATGAAACCCTAAAAATTTAATTTTCAGATTTGGTTCGGTTTCGATAAACCAGCGAGAACCAGTTCAAAATTCAATTAATTAATTAAACCGTCCGGTTTCGATAAACCGGAAATTTTCCACACTTAAGAAAGATAAAATTTGGAAAATGTATTTGTTTGATAAGCATCTTGAGTGATCACATGATCTTTGATAACATGGTGTTTTTCACATGCTAGCTAAGCCCTCTAGACTTGCATTTTAATTTCGGTTTTGCAACCTGCGTGTTGCTATATTTTGGGTTGTAATAAATACGGCCTGCGTGTCGTGATTTGTATTTCATTTTATTTATTTAAATTTGTAATCACAAAAACCGACACAAGAAGCAAGTCAAGAGGAAGACTCGGATTGGAGGAGGCTCGAAGCCAGTGGGAGTTCACGAGAATGGAGCAAGTTTGGATCTTGAAGACCATGTCTTTAGGATCAGTATTGCTAGATTCTTAGGAACTTAAGATGGGCTTAGCTATGCATATTTTATCGTTACATTTATATGTTTGAATGTATGAATGTACGATAGTTTAAATATACAAGTTTATGTATGATTTGCTATCACCCACATGCAAAGATTAAAATCGGAATTTAATCAGACTCGCATGTAACCTGCTAAGGGATCATCTTTGCATGGATTTGCAATTGATGATTCCAGATTAAGATTGTATCGATATGCAATCAGACTTTTATAATTCACTTAAACGCAAATAATTACAAGTCAAGCGTGATACCATCCAAGTTTGGACACTCAGAAGGGCTTTAACCCGATGGATGTTGGTACGCCTCCGCATAACATTCATAGAGAAAAAGTCTGGATGAGATGGGTAGTTCTGTGTGGGTGCGTGCGCCTCCGCATAGTAGTCACATTAGTTCTATCCATAGTTCAAGCTTGGTAGACTTGTCTACGATTGTCAGCTAGGGCTGACCTAGGGTATCAGTATAGGGTATGCCACGTACTTACAAGTACAGACCCTAGCCAGGAACTACATGGTCTTGTAGATGGATGTAATCCTACCTTGATGCACTCAATTGGAGCAGTGAGCCTCTGTTCACTTCAATTGAGAGTATGATGGGATCCTGGTTCAGATTCTAAAGTTAGAATCAGAAAGTGTTTTATAATTAAATCTCCAACTTCAATTTTAATTAATACTGATTAAAATTTGTTTACTGTGTAGATATAAAATGGCAAACACGAATCATTCTGGTAACAGCGCGCTTAAGTCACTAATCGAGCATGATAAGCTTAATGGCGTAAACTTTCTCGATTGGGACCGGAACTTGAGACTCGTTCTCAAGCATGAACGTAAGGATTATATCCTTACCCAGGAACAAGCACCTACTGAACCAGCACTGAACGCCTCAAGGGCGCTAAGGGATACCTACCAGAAATTCCTTAGCGACCGGATCGATGTGTAGTGCATCATGATGGGCAGTATGGTGCCTGACTTGTAGAAACAGTTCTTGGACATTTCCGATGATCCCAAAGCCTGTATGGCTGAGATCGAGAAAATGTTCAAAGAGAAAGCGCGTGTCGAAAGATACGACACTTTCAGTGAACTGGTGTCTTGCAAGCTGAAGGCTGGAGCTCCTGTCAGTCCACATGTCCTTAAGATGAAACGTCTTTTGGAACACTTGACCATACTCGGTCATCCTGTGGACAAGGAAATGTCTGCAGACTTTGTGTTGCATTCACTTCCAGAGACATATCGTGATTTCGTTGGAAATTACAATATGCATGACATGGATAAAACTGTGACAGAGCTTCATGGTATGCTCGTGACTGCTGAAAAGAACCTCAAGGGCAAGACCAAGGAGGTTCTTATGGTCAACAAGCAAGTGAGCTTCAAGAAAGCCAGCCTGGGCAAGGGTAAGGCTCCTATGCACCTAGCAGGGAAGATTCGACAACCTAAGGGTCCAGCAGCTCCAAAGGCTGTTGAGAATCCTAAGAAGGATGTCATCTGCTTCTATTGCCAAGGACTAGGGCACTAGAAGAAGAATTGTAAGAAACACAAGTTGTTTCTTAGGAAGAGTGGAGCTTCCACATCTTCAGGATCAGGTATTTTTGTTATTGAGCTCAATCTCAATTTATCTACTTCAGATTCTTGGGTACTTGATACCGGTGCAGAATCTCACATTTGTGTTAATGTGCAGGCTCTGGGAAGTAGAAGAGAAGTGAGCAGGGGCGAGGCGGACCTACGAGTTGGCGATGGCAATCAAGTCTTGACAACTGATGTAGGAGATATTAGTCTCAGTTTGCCCAGTGGGCTGGTTTTGTTATTAAACAATGTTCATTGTGTACCTGTGTTTCGTAGAAATATTATTTCTATTTCCTTGCTAGACAAGGAAGGATATTGTTTCTATTGACAATGGAATTTTCAATATTTTCAAGAATAATATGTTTTATTGCAATATTTCATTGATTGGTGGTTTATATATTCTTAATATTCAAAACACTGACACTAGCTCGATTTTTAATATTAGTAATAAAAGGGTTAAATCCGATAATTTAAACTAGACTGTGATATGGCACTGCCGCTTAGGCCATATAGGCCAGAAACGCATCTCAACACTTCACAAGTGTGGACTTTTAAGTCCGTTTGAATTCACTTCAATTGAGAGATGTGAGTCATGCCTTATGGGCAAAATGACAAAGGCACCTTTTGTCGGTTTAGGTGAAAGGGCGAGTGACTTACTGGGTCTCATTCATTCCGATGTTTGTGGGCCCATAAGCACTCAGGCCAGAAGAGGTTTTCACTACTTCGTTACATTTACTGATGACTTCAGTAGATATGAGTATTTTTATCTTATGAGACATAAATCAGAAACCTTTGACAAGTTCAAAGAGTTCCAGAACGAAGCACAGAACCAACTTGGTAAAAGTATTAAGGCGCTTCGATCTGACCAAGGCGGTGAGTACTTGGACCAAGAATTTTACAGTCATTTAAAGGATTGTGGGATCCTCTCTGAATTGACTCCGCCTGGAACACCTCAAATGAATGGTGTATCCGAACGGAGGAATCGGACCCTACTTGACATGGTTCGATCAATGATGAGTCAGGCTGACCTCCCTATCTCCTTCTGGGGCTATGCCCTAGAAACGGCCGCATTCATATTTAATCGGGCTCCTACAAAGGCAGTGGAAAGCACTTCATACGAAGTATGGAACGGGAAGAAACCCTTATTAGCTTACCTTAAGATTTGGGGATGTGAAGCTTACGTCAAGCGTCTGCTAGGCGATAAGCTCGAACCCAAATCAGATAAATGTGTCTTTGTAGGGTACCCAAAGAAACAAGGGGGTACTATTTCTACAAACCCAGCGAGAACAAAGTTTTTGTTGCTCGAGGAGGGGTATTTTTGGAAAATAAATATATTTCCAAAAGTGCTAGTGGGAGTGTCGTGCATCTTGAAGAAATTCAAGAAGATACGGAGCAACCTTCTATGCCGAATGTAGAAATTCAGGAGCCAGAAGAGGTCATTGATCAAGAACCAATCCCTACACCTATTCCAGATGGTCCAAGAAGGTCTGAAAGATCTCGTTAAGCTCCTATCAGATATGGCTTTCTAGCCACTGAAAGAAATGACTTGATGTTGGTGGATCAGGATGATCCAGAAACCTACAGACAAGCTTTGGCCAGTTCAGACTCCAAAAAATGGCAGAACGCCATGAATGAGGAAATGAAATCCATGTCCGACAACCAAGTCTGGCGCTTGGTGGATCAAACCACTGGGATAAAACCCATCGGTTGCAAATGGATCTATAAAATTAAGACCGACATGGATGGAAAACCTCATACCTATAAAGCTAGACTGGTTGCGAAAGGTTATCGCCAGATCGAAGGTATCGATTATGACGAGACTTTTTCCCCTGTGGCTATGGTCAAGTCTATCCGGATCATTCTAGCCATAGCAGCATACTACGACTATGAGATATGGCAGATGGATGTCAAAACCGCCTTCCTTAACGGGAACTTAAAAGAGGATGTGTATATGACACAACCCGAGGGTTTTGTTGATCCAGAGAATCCCGGAAAGATTTGTAAGCTGCTTAGATCCATTTATGGATTAAAGCAAGCTTCACGGAGTTGAAACATTCATTTTGATGAAGCTGTAAGGGAATTCGGTTTTATCAAAAACGAAAGTGAACCTTGCGTATATAAGAAAGCGAGTGGGAGTAAAATAGTATTCCTAGTGCTATATGTCGATAACATACTGATCATCGGGAATAACATCCCAACCTTTCTTGAAGTTAAAGTTTGGTTAGGGAAATGCTTCTCGATGAAGAACTTAGGTGATGCTGCTTTCATTCTGGGCATCAAGATCTACAGAGATCGACCCAAAAGAATATTGGGCCTAAGTCAGAGCACTTACATAGATAAAGTGTTGAGAAGATTCTCAATGCTTGATTCTAAGAAGGGATACCAACCCATGCGGCATGACATTAAGCTCAGCAAACAACAGAGTCCTAAGAATCCTGATGAGCTAAGCAAAATGAGTAAGATCCCATATGCTTCGGCTGTGGGATCCATCATGTATGCTATGATTTGCACGAGACCAGACATCTCGTTCACGTTAAACTGTACTAGCAGATATCAATCTAACCCAGGCCAGGAGCACTGGACTGCTGTCAAGAGTATCCTTAAATATCTAAGGAGAACTAAAGACGCATTCCTAGTGTATGGTGGGAAGGATGGAGAACTAGCAGTCAAAGGATATGTTGATGCTAGTTTTCAGACAGATCCTGATGATTTCAAATCACAGGCAGGATTTGTATTCGTGTTAAATGGCGGAGCATTCAGCTGGAAGAGCTTCAAGGATGCCACGACTGCCGATTCTACAATAGAGACTGAATACATAGATGCAGCAGAAGCAACTAAGGAAGCCGTATGGGTTAGAAGTTTTCTAACCGGAGTAGATGTAATGCCGCGAGCGTCTGATCCGGTAAGCTTGTTGTGTGACAACACTAGGACCATAGCATTAGCTCAAGAGCCCAGATTCCACAACAGAACTAAACACATACAGAGGAAGTATCACATTATCAGAGAATATATAGATAATGGTGATGTGGAGATTACTTATGTACCGACTGATGACAATGTTGTTGATCCCTTGACAAAGGCTTTACCGCAGCCTAAGCATGAGGCGCACGTGAAGTCTATGGGGATAGATTGGAACTTAGGTTAGAACTAGGGGCAAGTGGGAGATTGTTAGGTTTGTGCCCTAATCCAATATAATTCCTCAATCTATATTGTAACGGACATCATTATTCTACATAATAAAAGACATAATATTACTAATGTGTTGTAGTAATATATCTAATGTGATTTGATCTATGTCATAATGTGTGTAACCATTTATAGTAGAACTATAGATCAGAAAGAATTGCATTCGATAAAGTCCCTGATCAGCTAAGCTTCTTCTGAAGCGATCAGTATGAAACTAACTCTTTGTGATCATGCTCTACTGATCATGGCAAAGTGCGTGCCAGAGTTATATCATAAATACCATCAGGACGATGATATCCGACAACCCGATTGTGAGTATGCTGCATAGATCCAGTCATGAGATACTCACATATCGTAGCTTGTCATTATATCCTAAGACCAAGGAGTCTTTGTGTACACTATGTAACGAATACCTAAGTTTGACCTAGTCTAACGTTATTTGTAAAAGGGTAACTATAACGGCTTCGATTGGCTTTGAGATTTGTTGCACTAGTGAACTCGAAAGGCGTCTGAGGGATTTATCACTCATACTTCGGTATGAGAAAGATATCCGTTTAGGCCACTTGATGAGTATGACTGAAGAAATAGCACGGCCGTGCAGGTGATACCTTAGTATCCGTTTTCAGTCATCTCAGATATCAAGAAACAGTGATTGATAAATTAGGATGACCATTCTATGCCTATTGATCAATCTGGATATCGGTTTGATAAAAGGACAGTGACATGTACGATAACAGGTTAAGTCGAATAATCAATAATCACGAACATTGGATAATCATAATGTCTTGCTAGAGACCACTTATGATGGAAAGGGTAAAATAGTAATTTTACCAGTCTGCCAATTGGTCGTGAGCCTAGAGGGTCACACGCATTAAGCACGATACATGACAACAATTATGGATGAAAATTGAGAACGATTCAGTAGTTTTATGGCCTAAGGTTTTAACCAGACGGTTGAAGATATCAATTCGAGGAAATTGGGCCATTTTGGCTAAACCGAAATTAGAACTCAAGTTAATGGGTTTAATTTGGGTTTTAGTTAAACGGGCTTAAAGCCCATTTAGGGATTTAAGTTATGAATGAGAACAAATGCAAATAAGAGTTTATGAAGGATAGATATGCAATTTTAATTTGAAATTCAATTTTAATTTTCAAATTAAAATTACAATGTATCTTCCATTATCTTCTCTAATTTTCAGAAACTAATTCCCTCATCCTCTCCCCCTCATTGCCGAATTCTCTCTCCCCTCTCATCTTCCATTGTTGTCAAGTTTCTCTCAAAATTCATAGCAAAAATTTGAGTGAAAACTTTCTTCGGTTGTGGTGCTTGTGTGGACCTAATAGAGAAACATTAATCTTGTGTTTTCATCGATTAGAAGAGGTAATTTTCAGATTCAAAAGGTATATATAACATGTTGAATTTACCTTAAGATTATAGCTTGCATCGATCACCACGGTTACATAACGTCCGCTGCATGATATTTATCGATTGGAACCCGTGGTGATCTCTTTCATTGGGATCCTATTTTCAAATGTCTACGCATATCTCGACACGTCACTTTTTGGGAACACAACATTTTTTCGTTCATGTCTTCTTTTCACGTGTCTCAATCAATCTATTTCTTCTCAAATCCTGATATTGATCACGTGTTTCAGGTTTATCAGACAGCAAGATTGCTTCCACTCCCATTGAGGCAAACGAGAAGCTTACACTTTCCGATGGAAAACCTCTCCAGGATGCTGCATTATATCGACAGCTCGTAGGCAGCCTTGTTTATCTCACCGTCACACGTCCAGACATTGCCTACGCAGTCCACATTGTCAGCCAGTTCATGAGTGCACCGCGAACCACGCACTATGAGGCCGTCCTCCGAGTACTCCGCTATGTACGAGGCATTCTATCTAATGGTCTTCATTTCTCGTGTGATACACCTATGGTGTTGCAGACATTTTCAAAGGTAGATTGGGCTGGTGATCCTACTGATCGATGTTCCATAACAGGATATTGCTTCTTTCTTGGCAAATCTCTCATCTCTTGGAGGAGTAAGAAGAAGACGATGGTTTCCCGTTCTAGCATAGAGGCTAAATATCGTGCTCTTGCCAACACTACCTCTGAGCTCCTTTGGCTTCGGTGGCTACTTCATGACATGGGCATTGCTCACAACTCGACTACTTTTATTCATTGTGACAACTAGAGCGTCATTCAGATTGCTCACAATGATGTATTTCATGAACGAACAAAGCATATCGAGAATGATTGCCACTCTGTAAGGCATCACCTCACACATGGTACTATCATTTTACACGTCGTCTCCTCAGACAACCAGACTGCGGACATCTTCACAAAGCCTCTACTTCAAAGACGGTTCAGTGCATTAGTTTCCAAACTCAACTTGAATCATCCACCTTGAGTTTGAGGGGGCGCGTTAATGAAGGAATTTCATGGGTTCCAAACAATTAAATTCATTCAGCGGACTTGAAAATAACCATGGAATTCGAAGATTGAGATCTTATGTGAAAATTTCAGCATGCAAATAATAAAATCATATATGAAAAATACCTTTTGCAAATCGATCAAACACAAAGTTTATGTGTTCTCTAGATCGTCCACACAAGTACAACACCTCTACCAAGGTTTCTACACACAAGTTTACTAGTGTTGTGTGTAGAAGAAAGCAAAATCACCAACAATGGAGGAAGAGAGAGGGGCGACTATAGAGAGAGAGAGGGCCGAAAATAATAAGGTTTAGGGTTGATTAATTGTGTGAAAAAAATAATAATAATAAGGTTTAGGTTTGATTAATTGTGTGAAAAAAATCAGATTTTAATTATCTATATTTTCACATAATTAAATCCCTTAAAACCTCTTAATTAAACCCATTTAATTTGGGTTCTAATTATATGGTTTAGTTAAACCGGTCCAATCTCTTTAATTTGATTTCCTCAACCGTCTAGTTAATAAACCTAGGACAGTTTTCAACCGAATCGTTTTCAATTTGACTAAATCGAAAAGCAGATTCTCCCAATTTCCATCCAAGCTTGTTTTGCTATACACTGTACTTAAAGTGTGTGACCCTCTAGGCTCACGACCCGTTGGCAGACTAGTAAAATTACTATTTTAGCGTTTCCATCATAAGTGGCCTCTAGCAAGACATTATGATTACCCAACGTCCGTGATTATCGACGATTCAACTTAACCTGTTATCGTACATGTCACTATCCTTTTATCAAACCGATATTTAGATTGATCAATATGCATAGAACCGTCATCCTAATTTATCAATCACTGTTTCTTAATATCTGAGATGACTGAAAACTGATATTAAAGTATCACATGCATGGCCATGCTATTCCTTCAGTCATACTCATCAAGTGGCCTAAACAGATATATTTCCCTTACCGGAGTATGAGTGATAAATCCCTCAGCCGTCTTTCGAGTTCACTAATGTAATTCATAACCAAGCCAATCAGAGCCGTTATGGCTACCCTTTTACAGGTAATGTTAGACTAGGTCAAACTTAGAGATTCATTACACAGTGCACACAAAGACTCCTTGGTCTTAGGATATAATGACAAACTACGATCTGTGAGTATCTCATGACAGTATCTTTGCTGCATACTCACCATCGGGTTGTCCAATAACATCGCCCTGATGATATCTATGATATAACTCCGGCACTTACTTTGCCATGATCAGTAGAGCGTGATCACAATGAGTTAGTATCATAATGATCGCTTCTTAAAGAAGCTTGGCTGATCAGGGACACATCAAATGCAATTCTTTTTTATCTACAGTTCTACTATCAATAGTTATACACATAATGATATAGATCAAATTATATTCGATATATTACTACAACACATTAGTAACATAATGTTGTTTTATTAATTCGAAAAATCATAAAACATTATAATGTAGATTAACTTATTACATTGGACTATGGCACAATCCTAACAGTTAATAAATGGGTCAAGGCCCATGTGTTTTCTTTCCTATTTTTGTAATCTTAGTATTATAAATATAGGATCTTGTATATTGAATTAGTTATCGTATACAATCAATTTATTTTCAAACCTAATCAAAGCACCAAAGCTTTGTTTAGGTTATTAGGACAAGAAACCGACAAAAGGCAAATAGCTCTTAAGAAGACCCCACAAGTGAGTGTGCATCCTTTGTGAGTGTTGATCATATGCCATTGAAAATGGTTGGATGTCAACGAGGTTTTGGAACTTGGACTACGAAGATGTATCGATCAGTTAATAAGAAGGAGATTTGAGAAACTCGACAGGATCACATAAATATTGTGGCAAAACGCGTTTTGTAATAACTAAATATATATACTCATGTTTATTATTTATTAAACACAAAATAAATAATATTTAATCATTTTGAATTTCAAATTTTTCAATAATCAGTATTTTATCTTGTACAAATACTCACAACAAATTATAAAATAGTCATCAAATTAGATACGTGTACTATAAGTTGTGATTTGCATTTTGTCGTTTATTAACTTAAATTCCAAACTATAATTAATTAAGTGGACCAGATTATATTGGAGTAGACCAAAATTAATTTGAATTTGGTTAGGTTAACTAAGTTTGACTGATATTTCACCGATATGTGTGTTTCATCTCGAAAAACTTGATAATACCGATACATTATTCGGGATCGACGATATCCATAACACTGAATATGAATATTCAAAACTATTTAAATATTCATTTGTATATATATTTTGAATATATTTATATAGTACACCGATTACTCTTCTAAAATTTTTACAAAAAGTTTCAAAAAGAATACGGTAAATTTTTGCCCTAAATATATTTAAATATTTATCCAAAAATATTAATCTACATTAAAAATTTCCAAGTACCTCTTCTCACATGATTATTTTGACTATACTACATTTCGGCTCATAATTCAACATGTATAAATTTAGAAATTTTATTGATATCTGATACTTGCATAATCTAAATTTGATATACTAATAGAGCTAATTAGTAAACTGATGTTACATATTAATGCTAGAATTAACAATACAATATAGATTTGATCGATATA
This sequence comes from Geranium rotundifolium, assembly GCA_963920655.1. Classification (NCBI taxonomy): domain Eukaryota; kingdom Viridiplantae; phylum Streptophyta; class Magnoliopsida; order Geraniales; family Geraniaceae; genus Geranium; species Geranium rotundifolium. The sequence goes on along the minus strand of OY987311.1, from coordinate 9,430,574 downwards.
AACAAACTTGATTGATTTCCCAATCTCACTGATATTTACTCATATCGCTAATAGCTTAGCAACCACATATTACGAACATGAACGTAGTGATGTTCCAGGAAGGTGAGACGGGGAAAGGGACATAAATCCGAGTCATGTTCCATTTGCACACACATATCCTAATACAACCCTAAAAGCATTTTGGCACTTCGGACGAGGACAGTATATGTCTTGTTCTTGTAGTTGATTGTTGCAAAATAATGGAGTGTACTGTCGTTTAGTTTTTTATTTAAAACTTTAGGATCAACGTGAGAGAATTAATGTTTCTTACTTTGTTTTCACACTGCTAAACATTATAATAAAATTATTGTGCTACAGTTAAATTTGGGGACCAAAGTCATCAATTTATTACCCTAAGTCGATCAAATAAATGAGATGATTTAGCGGCATGTACCCTTCTCTTAAGTTTGTGTCGTTACAATTGGGTGAAGTCTTGCGGTGTCGATTTTTTATGAGTGTCGACGTCTGCGTGGTAGTGGCGGCGACATCAGCGTGGTACGGCGGTAGGAGCAGAACTTCTGTGGAGGCAGATTTGGGTCTAATAGAGGCGTGGTCGGGTGGTAGATCGGGTTTTGATGGAGGCGAGGTTGGGTGGACTGGGGATGGGGTGAGACGAATGAAGCTGGAGTTGCAGATGGGTCGCGCCTGGGTTGCGACGGCGAAGCATAGAGGGCTGGGGAGTTTTGCTTTTGGTTGGTTGGTAAGCTGGGACTGGGAGGGAATCGGAGTTATCTGGCGTCGGTGGGCGGACTCATGGAAGCATACCTAATTAGGGGGCTCGGCTTGCTCAAGATTCAATACGTGTCTTATTGGGATAAATACTATAAGGAAACGGGGGGTCCCTGGTGTTGATGGGTTGATCCGGTTAAACCCAATGAGCTGGGAGGATTTGAATTTCGCGGTGGCCATATTGATCACATGGTTGATCGAGGAAGCTGGTTTAAGTCGATCTGTAGCAAGATCATGGGGTTTCTCCATCCGTATGAGTTGGAGGCCGTGGCTCTGCATGATGCTAACTGGTTTGAGTCGATTAGTTTCTGGGGCTATCAGAGGTGTCTGTGTAAAGCATTTCGCAGCAAGATCACGGGGTTTCTCCATCCGTATGAGTTGGAGGTCGTGGCTCTACATGATGCTAAATGGGTCGAGCTGAACAACTTTAGAGGAATCATTATCGAACGGTGTTGCGTACTAACCATTATCGAACTTTTGTGTTTTGTTTTGCTCGTAATCAAATGGCTCACGAATTGACCATATTTGTTTTAACTAATAGTAATTGGGATTATGGTGAGAGGTATGTCCCACCATCTGTAGCTTCAGCTGTCCGGCTTGATGTCGGGTTGGTTGCTATTTAATTTATAAAATTCGCTTTTCTTTCAAAAAAAAATTCATCAATTTTTAAACCTTAGAGTAGTTTCAAATAATGTTGTAGATTTCCCACGCGCTATGATGGCAAATAGAAACTTTCGAGGCTATTGCGAGTAACCATTTTTGTATTTTTAATATAAGTTAATTTATATAAAAAAATACATATCATGCTACAAGTTGATCCAAAATTAGCTCGAACCAGCTCAAAACGCCACGGTATTGCACCCGTATAGTTTTCGGGGCCATGGCACCTATAATGACGGTCGCCATTTACAACACTGGTTCCAAATGAGATTTTACTCACTTGTAATAAACCTCGACTCAAGATAATTTAATTAAATTTTATTGTTTTATTAATTATATACAACTCTCTTTACTTTCAATTAATTAAAACGTACATAATTTCTTATTAACTCATGAGTTGGCTATTCTAGTTTCTAATAAATCTTATACTGAAAGACAATAATTGACATATTATATAGGGTAAATGACATTTTGTTACACCTAAATATCGCGAAATGACACTTTCATACCTCATTTATTTTTTTTCTCTTTTTTAATACCCTGACAATTTTTTTGTGACAAACTACCTCTAAATGCCCAAAATACCCTTGGTTTAAGAAACCAAAATCAAATTGATTCAATTTAATTTAAAAACTATAATTAAACCGGTTCAAATTCAATTGAACCAGTCTTCTTCTCTCTCCTAGAAGCCAAATCTTCGAAACCTCCATCAACATAAAAAACCCCCAATTTATCATTCACCACACCTCCGCGACTTCTTCGCCAGACCCCTCTCATCTCCGTCGTGCACAGAGAGACCTTGGCGATGGAGATGGAGGAGGGCTTGAACTCTTCGATCTAGGCGACGACCGCCGCAACGGTTTTTCTAATGGAGGTGGAGTGCTCGAAGCTCCTCCGCCGCCGCGAGGTGTAGGGTCTTGAGATGTTGATGACCGAAGCGTCCTCGACGATGGAGAGCATGGTGGGAAACCTGGGTAACGACGACCGCCCTCCCAGGAGAGGCGGGCCTCGTCGAAGGAGATCCGACCGGCGCCGAGTGAGAAGCTCAGATCAGTGTCGCAGGATCGCCAGCCGAACCTGTAGTCGGCGATCTCCGACTGGGTCTCCCTGAATTGCCTCCCCATCGACTTCTCCACCGGCACCGTCTCCGACCCGCCGCCGTGGTGGTGTCGGCTCTTCTTCAGCTTCTTCTGCTTGGAACACCATTTCAGGAGCTTCGTCCAGAAGCTCCCCACTAGCTCCTTCAGGTCCCTCGACTTCTTCTTCTGCGAGTCCATGTCTATGTACTCCTTCATCAGCTTCATGAATTGATCTGGGTCCTCTGCCTCTTGTTGTGATTCTGGTTCTTCATCGATTTCGTGGACCGCGACATTGGGCTCTTCAAAAGACCTAATTTCACATTCGTCGTCCTCGTTTTGATTTTAGTGCTCGGGTTCGATTTCGATCTCGGCTTCTTCGATACTGTGTCGACGTCGTCCTGCGGCCACCGTCGTCCTGGTGGAAGAGCGAGTAGAGGGTGCTCCGCCCCCTAACATCACACGACCGACTATGCGGTTCGACGACGCTGGAGAAGCCCTCGCTCTTCGCGGTGAAGGACTTCGTCCGCCGGAGTTCCGGGAAGAAGGACTCATTTCTGTTCCTGTTGGCGGGCTTGCTCCGGTGGTTCGAGCCGTTTCCGCCGCTAATAGCGTCTTGATCGCGGCGGAGGACGGCGGTTTCCAGGAGGATTATTTGAAGAAGAAGAAGAACCGGTTCAATTGAATTTGAACTGGTTTAATTCTGATTTTTAAACTAAATTGAACCAAATTGATTTTAGTTTTTTAAATCAAGGGCATTTTGGGCATTTTAGAGATAATTTGTCACAAAAAAATTGTCGATATACTAAAAAATATATATATAGTTAGAGTATAAAAGTGTTATTTCGCGATAGTTAAGTTTAACGTAATGTTATTTCTCATATTTTATATACCAATTAGCTATGTTAATTTTTAAATATAGAATATTGAAAATCGATTTTTGTGAAGGTGGGTGGAGATGGACTGTTGCAGCTATCAGTGTGGACCAATGACCAAAAGAAAAAGGACCCAACTTTAGTCTGTGAGCAGCACAGACAAAAACAAAAAGAAGGTGGAATCCATGGAGCAGCAGAATGGCGGAGAGTGCAGTGACTCTGGTGATTGACAAGTTAGTGTCTTTTCTGATATCCGGAGGAGCCGAATGGTTCGGGATCGGAGGCGATCTCCGGAGACAGGTCAGCTCCATCAAAGACGAGCTCGAAAGCGTCCGACACCTGTTGAAGGACGCAGAGGAGAGAGAAGAGCAAGAAGAGCAGTCCCATTTCTGGGTGAAGCAAGTGAGGCACGTCTCCTACCGCATGGAAGATGTCATCGACAAGTACACCCACCAATTCCTCCTCCTCCGCCGCCGACTCACTCCCGCCAAGAAGCTCATTCTCTCTTTCAAGATCACCAACCTTCGCCGCAAGATAGCGTCCGAGCTCCAGCTCGTCACCCTCCAGCTCGACGAAATCAAGAAAAGGCGCGACAGGTATAGCGTTAGCCTCCACGTGCCAGCTCGGATCAGCGCGTGGCGTGACCCCCGCGCAGCGTCCCATTTCGTTTCCTCGGACGAGGTCGTGGGGATTGAGGATTCCAAGAACCGGGTCATGGGTTGGTTGTGCGGAGATCCGAGCAGGCGCAGGGTTGTGTCTGTGGTGGGCATGGGAGGAGTGGGGAAGACCACTCTCGCTAAGATCGTCCACGAGGCTCAATCCGTTAAGGAACATTTCCACTCTTGTGTTTGGATCGCTGTCTCTCAGAATTACACCAAAGAGGAGCTACTGAGGAAGCTGATCAAACTCTTTCGGCCCGCGAACGAGCCCCTGTCATTAGAACCTGAGATCACGGGCATTTCGGAAGAGATTCAGCTCATCAGCACTCTGAGGAGCTATCTGCATCGGAAGAGGTACTTGATAACATTCGACGATGTTTGGAATGTTGGGTTTTGGGCGGACATAGAATATGCGTTGCCTGAAGACAACGTAGGTAGCAGGATTCTCATCACCACGAGAAACAAATATGTCTCTGACTTCTGCTCGAGGTCTTGTTTCGTTCACGTCCATGAGCTGCAACCTCTGCCTTCGGATTCGGCTCGAGAGCTCTTCCGCAAGAAAGCGTTCAAGTTCGATCGGGAGGGTCGTTGCCCTCAGATATTGGACAGGTTGTCGAGTGAAATTGTCGAGAAATGTGGGGGCTTGCCTCTTGCAATTGTGGCCATTGCTGGTCTCTTGTCTACTAAGGAAAAGACTGTCCCCGAATGGCAAAACGTGCGCGATAGGCTCCATTCCGAGCTGCAGTCAAATCCTCATCTTGCGGACATCACGAAAATCCTGTCGTTGAGTTACCATGACCTGCCTTACCATCTCAAGTCATGCATTTTGTACTTTGGCATTTTCCCTGAAAACTATACTATTGTTGCTCGGAGACTGATCCGACATTGGATAGCAGAAGGGTTTGTGGAGGAGAAGAGGAACATAACGTTGGAGCAAGTTGCCGAAGACTACTTGACCGAGCTTATCCAGAGGAACATGGTTCAGTGGTCGCGTTTATACGATGGAGTGACAAAGCATTGCGAGGTTCATGGCCTGATGAGGGAAGCAATCATTTCTAGGATCGAAAAGTTGGGGTTTTGTCAAGTGATGCATGGAGGGAGCTCAAAATTGAACACAGAGAGTCGACGAATATCCATCAGCAGCAGCAATGCAGGTAACGTTCCCAATGTGCAAGAAAGCTTTGCGGTTCGTTCCATTTTCATTTTCAATGCTAATGAACTGCCCAATTCATTTGCCAAGACGCTCTTTCGCAATTTCAAGTTCTTGAAATTGTTGGACTTTGAAGACGCTCCTCTCGATGACCTCCCTGAAAGTATAGGAAGCTTGCTGCATTTGGCATCTTTGAATGTCCGGAACACGGGGATAAAGAAGCTTCCCAAGTCAATCGGAAAGCTAGTGAATCTCCAGTCTTTGAATTTGCAGGACACTATGGTGGAAGAATTGCCAATGCAGATATGTAAGCTCCAAAAGCTGAGGCACCTTTTGTGCGGCTCGTTCGACTCTGAAGTCGATTTCAGTCTGGATTCAGCAAGTGGAGTAAGGATAGGCAATGGAATGGGAGATTTGGAGAGCTTGCAGACACTGGCCATTGTGGAAGCAAGAAATGGGTATGGCCTAATCGAGGAGCTCCTGAAGCTGAAGGAGCTGAGGACGCTTGAAATTACCAATCTGTCCTCAGACATCGGGAGGGCCCTATCCATGGCTATTGAGAAGATGATCCACCTTGAGTCTCTTGATGTGAGCCTAATTGGTGAACCCGGCGAGGTTCTTGATTTGGAATCCATTTCAAGCCCACCTCAATCCTTGTGTTACCTTAGCTTGAGGGGCACTTTGGAGAAGCTGCCCCATTGGATCACTCCCCAGCTTCAAAATGTTGTCACCATAAGGCTATTTTTCTCCAACTTGGTTGACAATCCATTGACCCTTTTGGAAGCTCTCCCGAGCTTGTCGCATCTTTACTTGTTCGACGCGTGTGAGTTAGAGGAGTTGTGGGTGAAGAAAGGCGGGTTTCGGAGACTCAAGGTTTTGTACCTTGAAAGCCTCGAGAGACTGAGTGCATTGTCCATAGAAAAGGGTGCGATGCCTCTTCTCGAAGAGCTTCTGATCGGTCCTTGCCCGGATATGAAGGACATGCCTTTAGGTTTGAACTATCTAAAAAACCTTAAAACTCTGCAGTTCAGGGAGATGCCGAATGAGTTTGTGGTCAAGTTGCAACCAAACGTAGGCCAAAATCATTGGGCAGTTGAGCACATTAAGGATGTCTCTTTCAGTTACAAGGTTTCAGGAGTTCATTATAAAGCCTCCAAGCTTGGCAGTCCACAGTTGTTGGAGCATCTGCAAAGACCACATAGCATACCATAGCATACATGAATCCTTCACGTCTAGTTTTAGAACATCAAAGTTTCTTTTCTCTTTTATATATATTTTTTCAGAAAGAAGCTATCAAAGTATACAGTCTTAGTTGTTTCATATATGACAAGTTTCGATGACATCTTCATGCAATATGTGACAAAAGATAAAAGCTTTTTTCAAGCTAAACAAAAGTGAATACATGGAGACCCAAATCTAATCATTTTCTCATAACATCAAAGTTAGACATATCAGACAACAAAAACTATGGCCTTTGCAAATGTTGCAGCAACTCTTGACTGCCAAGCTTGAAGGCTTTAAAATGGATCCCTAAAACCTTGTAACTGAAAAAAAAAACATCTTTGATATGCATAACTCTTGGATAGTCTTGGCCTAGGTTTGGCTGCAACTTGAGCACAAACTGTTTGGGCATCTGTCTGAACTGAAGGGTTTTGAGGTTTGCCAAATGATTTAGGCTAAAGGAGATGTGCTCCCAAGAAGCATCTTACAAATACAGAATAGGATGTTGATTATATATAGTTCAATTCCTAAAAGTTTGTGTGGTTTAAACTTAGCATGGGCTCAAACGAGTTTAACATTCGAGATCTTTAAAACAAATAGTTATGTTTGAGTTCAACGAGATTATTTGATTCATTTAATTGTTGTTACTAGTAATCAACACCTAGTAAATGAGTTTCACATAAATTTTTGTGCTCTTACACATGTAAATCATGCATTTTCAATGAGAAATTGTCATATACTTATAATTATAAAGAGGAGATTACATATCATTAGTAAGAACTATACATATTTCTCACATAAATATTTGTAACTAAAAAACTTGATTTTGATCTCACCTAAAGAATCATTTCTTCTCAAAAAGTTAAATCTAACATACATGCGAGGTAAAATAACCAAAATGTCTTCGTTTTCAACCTCTCACTCTTTCTCTCTCTCTCTCTCTTATATGAAATATCGTCAACTAAATTTTTTTTTAAATGAGAAAATGCCATATACCTATAACTATATAGTTAAAATTACATATCATTAGCCACAACTATACATGTTTCTCGCATTTTGATCTCACCCAAAAATGATTTCCTCACAAAGCTAAATCTAACAGACACGTGAGATAAAAAGACCAAAATGCCCTCGTCTTCAACCTCCCAAACTAAAGCGACAAATTCTCAATCTCCACAAAATTTCTCCAACCAAACACAAACTAATATATATTATCAAGTTTTTCATATTGTCAAACACGCGGATCCAGGGGGGCACCCCCCCCCCCTTTGGCCCGGGAATTCCGAAAAAAAATTATATAAACTTTTTCCGAAATTTGGATATACCCCCTTAAATTCTGATCTGTATACAAAAACTGTACATTTAAACAATAAATGTTATTTGGTTTAGTAATAAAGGTGTAGTGTTTTATCCTTGAGGTCTTAGTTTTGAACCTTGGAACTGACACTTTTGAAAACCCTCTTTTTTTTATTCATATGTATAATTATTTTTTTACTAACTATTGCATTAGTTAAATTGTTTTTTTCATTTTTCATTAAACTCTTTGTTTTGTCGATAATGTTATATTAATTAAATTATTTGTTAATTATTGTAAAATTGTGAATTTTTTAAGAAAATTTATGCAGAGAAATCAGCCCAATGGTGGGTCGTTTGATAAACGAATCAAACTCGATATCAAACTATTAGAGTTTGTAAAGTTAGCAAACCAACTCGTTTTGTATTTATACATACATGAAAGTTAAATTTAAATTCAACTAAAAAAATAAATAATTAAGCTTGAATAAATTTTTGTTATATATATTTAGTAATTATTTTATTAATAAAATAATTATTTTTAATTAATTAATTATATTATTTATTAATTAAAGTTTAGTATAAAATTTTGCCTCTCTTATAAAATTTTCTGCATCCATAGCACAAGTGTATTGAGTAATAATAGTTTACATTGCTCTTTCAATTTTCGTTAAAGAAGTGTTTCATTTCTACTGTTTTTACATTGTGTTCATATTGCTCTTGAATCTTTTCCTCGTTATTTGTGTGTTTTAACTTTATTCTTGGAGTTTTACCATCTGAGATCCGTCACTTCCTGGACTCTTCGGGTGTTCTTCCCGACTGTTTCTGAACGAAGATTGAGTCACTCTGTTTTGCTCCTCTTCTGACAGCTTTGAGCGTTTTCCTTTGTTGATTTCTCCAACGTCTTCAGTTCTTTGTTGGTTTTCACGATGTAATTTGAAGACCATGTGATTCGTTCTTGGGGGCAGAGAATCGTCAAGAATCACTCTTCATTTTTTTGTTTTGATTTTCCTAGTTGATCACTTCTCCGACGACTTCAACCATTTTCTCTAACGACGTCAGTAGGCTTTCCCGGTGAGTTGTAGGATGAAAATGTTAGAGCTCTCTGGCTCCGTTTTTCCGTAAAGGAGGTGTATTCGTATTTTTGGGTTTTTTGTTCATCTCTTTGATTTTGTACCGAGTTTCTAGGTTTTTGTTATTAATGTGAATGCTTATGATGGGTGGTGTTCTTGTTGCCGGAAACGATTTGGGTTGATCTGTGCCATTTTTTGCAATTCCGTTTTCTTAGCTTTAAGTTGTATTTAATGTTTTCGTGGATTCTGTTTGGGTCTTTGAGAAATGATGTAGATTGGTTTGTTTGTTTTAGGAATTGTGCTTGTACTTGCATATTTGATTGGATTTGAACACCAAATTTGCTTCCCCTATCATAGAGGCAAGCTCCCTCGATCGAATTGAAGTTGATGTGGGTAGGTATTTGGCGGTAGTGCGGCTAGCCGATGGCGACGGGAGTTAAGGTTGCCGGCGATGGTGGTAAGAATTTCACGAGAGAGAGAGGACGAGGGCATTTTGATCTTCTTAGCTCACAATTCTGTTAGACCTAATATTGACATTCTTAACACACATATTTGTTTATTTTGTCTTTGGTTTTTGGTAATTTTAGAGTCGTTTTGTACATCATAGAGATGGTGAAGACCAGGGCATTTTAGTCTTTTTACCTTAAAATTTAGTTACTTTCAACCTCAACTAGAGTTAAGTGCTTATGTAGGCCCGTCAATACCTCTTATTGACATTCATAACTCACGTCTTTTCCTCAGTTTTCAGTAGTTTTAGAACCGTTTTGTGCATTTTTATGCTCTGATAATGAACATCAATCGTTCAATATTTCCTATAACAAGCAGTAGTTATCTATCGATTACCATCCTAAAATACAAAGATAGATGTTATGCACTTAAAACAAATTCTTAAATCCAAATAGTTAATAATCCTAATTATTGAAAGAACAAAAAGACTTTATAACAATCACTAGCTAGGGCTACGAGTATACTACAAGATCCCGGAGAAAGAGTCTGCCGAGAAGAGGTCGTCCAAACCAGCGAATAAATCGTCGTCGACGGTCAAATTGTCAGTGACGGCGGCGGGCGGTGGTGGCGGGTTCAAGCGGGTCCTGCCCCGGCCAGCAAGCGAATTGTGGTGAGTGGGAATAGGGTGGTTGTGCTCTCCCGTGTAGATTAGGGTCACCATTCTCGGGTCGGATCTGTTCTTCTCCACTTTTTTTCGAGCCATGCACTCTTTTGAAGTGCTACATCTGTAGTACCCTCTGTTCAAAACAATTAATATATCATAATCTATATTTACATACTAACCAAATCCAGTTATTAACTTGTTATCATCAATTGTTATATATACATATATATGACCTTGGATATGGAGAGCCTTTGATTCTTTTTTCCCCATATTTCCGCCATGACCACACGTCCGACCCGACCTCCTTAAGGCCCACATTTTTTATCAGCTTCGCCACATTCCTCCTGCTTTTTTATCACCAATTGGGGATTAGAATCAGTGACCTCGTGCAATATTTATTACATGTTTTTGTCTTTTTCCCTATAAACTTAATTAAAAATAAGAAAATCAATGAGAGAGCATGTATACATACATAGATGTATATATATCATAAATAAATCTAAGAAAAATCATGTTATCAGTTTTTTAACGCAAAAACGCGTATATTAAGATTTGAACTCAGGAACTCACAAGATGTATCTATATATTACCTTCTCTTGAATTGGTTGTCGAGGGTGGTAGTAGCATTGGTGTGGAAGCAAATAGGGGCAGTTTCGGAAATAGAAAAATGGTTATGAGAAGGAGCAGTCTTGAAATCATTAGTGCTGATTTTGGCTTCTTGTGGTGATGGAAAAGCAGATTGGAGGTTAAAGAAGGGCTTGTGATTCAAGACGGTGGGTTTTGGGTAACTAAAAACGGGCTGATCGGAAAAGTGGGAGGCGGTGGCGGCGCCGCCGGAGGAATAGGCGGTAGCGCCGATCATACCCCTCACTATAGCGTGGAGATCCCAGTTATTGTCATCCATGTCCGTACACAAGCACAAAACGTACAAGGCCCTCAAATTAAATTTATATATATATAGCTCATTCACACGTGACTCTAAAATATTGAAATATAATGTTATTTTAGTAGAGAAATATACACAATATTTCTTCGAAATTATAGGTGGGAAATATATTTTATTCCCTTTTGTTCTTCAATCAAGATCCATTATCATAATTGAAATTTGGATCTCCTTCATTTCCTTGTGGCTAAATAAATTAGCCTAATCGAGATGGGGGAAACACAATCAATCAAGAAACTTGACATGTATTAAATTAGATCGATACTCTTAATTACTCAATCTCGTCGAAATATTTTCATATCAAATAATTTGATAAGAATATGCTTATTTTAACATATAATTAAACAGATTGGAGTTGGTGATTGATTCAATTTATTTTATGTAATAAATTGAACGTGTAGTTATATTTGTTACTTTATCAAGTAATTGAGTTCAAAATCATTAATTAAAGCATATACAAATATGTTAAATTTTGTTATAATTTTTCGTAGACTCAAACATTATTAACTTCTTTTTTTGTTTACCGTAATTTTATGCAACAACGTGATTATTAATATTTTCTTATGTCATAATTAGGGATGGCAAAAATACCTAAACCCGACGGGTAACTCATAGACCCAACCGTATTGGGAGCGGGACGGGTCAGCAATTTCGGGTAACAGGACGGGTAATGGGGCAAACAAACGGGTATCTAGTCGGGTCAGGGTCGGGGTCAGGCTGACCAGTACCCGCCCCGCCCCGCCCCAGTGTATGTTAAAAAATAATGATATTATATGTATATTTAAAAGAAAACGTTACCAACTAATTAATTTAACTAGGTTTCTCAAAAACAAATTATACCCTAGTTAAGAATTTCATTCCTTTGTTTTAATCAATATATACTCCTCTGTTATGTTTAATTTTTTGCGCATACACATTTAATTAATCTCTCATAATTGGTTTTTGTTGCACAATGAAAAAATCTCATGCACTAGAGTTTGAAGACTTCAAACACGATGTTGCAGTAGTATTTTTTAAAAAATTAGAATGAACCCTGAATTGATTTGCGATGTTGCAGTATTATTTCTTTAAAATTAGAATGTGTCATGAACTGTTTTAGTGCTTGCTTTATATTATATACACATTATCATGTTTATCATAAGATTCTACCTACTTATTTTTGTTGGCAAAAAAATGTTTCGCTACACCATGTTTTATACATAAATAACTTAATGTTTGTATGTAAAATTAATTGAGTGATGATCATATAATAAATAACGGGTTATAAGAGAAAATTGGAATAACGTCTGCTTTCGGGACGGGTCCGGGATTTGCAAATTACCCGTACCCTTCGGGTTGGGTTTCGGGATGGGTTAAATAGAAAAATATCTGGAAATGGGACGGGTTCGGAACAAGGGACCTAATTTCGGGACGGGTCTGGGATTACAAGACCCGCCCCAAACCCGCCCAGTGCCATCCCTGGTCATAATTTTGGTTTGTCATACCTAATTACACTAAAGTAAAATATTCTCTGTGTGAAAATTAAGGATATATTTTCCTTAATTTTTGCAGCTGGAAAGGCGTCGTAATTGATTTTGTAAATTTGTTATCGTGTAGCTGGAGTGCCAAAGGCGGTTCAATCATTTTGATTCACACATCTTCCCTCAAATTTTCAATTTCAAATTCAATTTAAAAATTCACTCATCAATCATGAGTCTCACAAGAGGAACACATCAAAAGTGTTACGCGATTCATTCATGTAAAGCAGTCACCGATGACGGGGACTGCGACATGAGAAGAAGAAGATTAGGGAGGAAGAGGTGATATCACAAGCCATAGCTCCTCCAAAACCGACAGTGCTTGAACTTGTCGTGGCCGACCCCAACGATGGCGAGTCGAGCACCGAGTCCGGCGTGAATCGATTTTTGGCGGAGAACCCATCATTGAAGCAGTATGGACGAGTAGTATTTCTGTCCAGGTCTACGATTATGGACTTGAATCGATAATTGATTTGAAAATTGAATTGCCTGAAAGCTGAAGCGGCTGCGTGATCCGTGTGAGAATGGTGTTTACACAGTTTAGGTCAATGACATTGACACGGGCTTCTCAAATTAATCCGAGCAAAGCATTTATTTTAGGATAGAGGGAGTGAAATGAACTGATTGAAACTACTGAATTACACGTTAACATATGGAGGAACAATTAGTTGTGTAAAGCTTACATAATTGTGCAAAAAATTTCAATTCCGACAGGGGTTTAGTTGCTACCAAAGCTAACCAAAAGAGATACGTATCCTGGTTTTTATACAATCTAAGCAAGCAAAGCATTCAACTAAGCCTCTACTTCTGCTGGGGTTGCTCGAAGTATTCCTCCGGAACATAGAACTTTAAACCTATGGCCTGTAAACACCAAATGAATAACTTCTACAGTTAAATAATGCCCAACAATGGAATAGTAAATAACATAAACGGAACTACAATGGAACTCTACGTTGTAACGAGTATAAAAACCAAACAAATGATGTTTTAGTTTTGGGTACTATTTTCAAACAAAATGGACACTTTACCAACCATTTCTGAGCACTATCGTTCAAAATAATCAAACGAACAAGAAAACCAGTCATTGCTATTACAAGAAATTTTATGGCATTTCGTTGAATTTTTCATGAGTATAAAGCTTTGCCCTAACTTCAAGCTTCAGTTTTGGATAAGAGATTCAAAGATCTATTAGAATTAATTCTAGTGATAAGCAAAGTACATCATAAAGTAAATCAAATTTACAGGATACCAATAGCCTGTGAATATAGCAAGACCAAGAAAATGCATGCTGATCCAAAGCTGGTTGGATAACAATAAACGAGTGAAAAATGAAATAAACCTGTGCAAATTTTATGTCTGCGTCACTATGATCACCTTCTCTTCCTGCTGCGTCACCAACATAAAACGATCTGCAAAGTCGGGGAAAAAATAGAGCCAATATTAACCTATTTTTATCTTTGAAGAATAGATTTGGGATATAAAATGCCAGTGCCAAAAAAGAGCAGAATCAATCAGGAGAAGAGGATAATAACTGATCCATGTCAATTGACATGCTGGAGTTGAAATGTTGCTCCATAATCCGCCACATTCCAGGTTGGGGTTTGCGGAAGGGATCTTCTGCCCGACCACCAGAATTGCTTAAACCACAAGCTACATAGATCTGGCATAAAAATTTGAAAGGATTATTTGAGGGAAGTAATATTCACATTATGTCAAAAGCCAAAAGAAAACACACTTTACTGACTCCAATTAAAGGGGTGAAAGTCCATGCCAGAATTTATTTATTTTTTTGCCATACACGAGTCATGAATCACCACAATGCACATAAATGACTCCCCAGACCCCACAATGGCAAGAACCTCAAGGTTAGTGCCATCTTTTCAGTTAATGATTTCAAGTGCTATTGTTAGAAAAGTTTTGGGGCCAGCATGTTCACAAAAATAAAGTTTAATTAATCAATGGTGATGATACTACATGGTGAAGATAAATCTCGCCATCAACACTGGTAATAAAAATGAGGAATTGTCATAATGACTTAAGCAGAAAAAAATGAAAACCAATCATCACCTGAATTGGGACCTTTACTTGCTTGAGGAAATTGTCCAGACGTCCAAGTTTCGAGTCCACAGCTGCCTGTCTCTTTTTTGTCCAGCGTTCAATGTTTGATTCATTGGTGAAAATTACCTAATTATCAGAGGTGGTATTGTAAATAAAAAGCCCCATTCTAACAATCATATGATCCACAATCATAATATTCTGCAAAGAAAACTTCAGGTCATAAAATTTCAGGAGTAACAAGACAAACCAGTTTGTAGCCATCTTTGTACAAGCTCTGCAGCTTGTCCGGAATGGAAGGATACATAAGAGACCAAGCATTTGCACCAATTCTGCAATAATATAAGTATTTTTGCCGTCAACTAGATATATCAAATATGCTTTATAGTTTGTTCTAGTATGAGATAAGTGACACTTATAATCTACCCGCAAACATCATTCAGTACTGTTACTCTCAGATGATCAATCCAAGATGCATATAATGGATGTTTCTAACTCAAATACTCACTCTGTAATGGACCAATAAAGGCTGACAGCATAAGCCAAGAAAAGTACTCATGCGCGTACATGTTAGAGGATACAGAACACAGTTTGAAACATGTGTAAATGAATAAGACAAATTGAATAAATGTGTATCTACAATGGAAGGATTTCTTTAACTTTCATTTTTTTTAGTTTCATTGAGCAAACACCTCTGCATAAAAAAGTATAATTAGATACTTGGCTTAATAATCACATGTAAAATCAGTGGCCATTTCATAACAAGATAAACATAAAACCACTCTGCTAGATTATATTAGATGTCAAAGAAGCTGGTATGATATCTTTACCACTTGTACGCCTTATGTTTAAATCAATTGACAACCTCCACTTATTAAGTCAGATATTTCCACACATGCAGCTGCTCGTGTATAGAGCTGTCAATTACTACATATTGTAAAATTAGCCCACTTTCATTATTTTCAAGACATATCATGATATCAAACTATCATCCATTAGAAGAGGAATGTCTACTTCATTTGTCGATCAAGCTCCTGGTCTTCGAGGGCAAGTGTTAGAATTGCTTGACAAAAGGAAACAAACTTTTAATTACTCTACCTTTTAACAGATGTATTCGCAAGACAACCATCAAAATCAAAGGCAGCAATTTTGCTTGAATCTTGAAGACCATCATCCTACGGAATGTTACAAGAAAGAAAATATATGAAAGCAATACAAAACACTTATATACGATGCGCTTTAGATCAGCAAGAAAGTAATGATCAATGGATGCAAAAGAATGTGAGACCAAAGAAGCATGTAAGACCCATGTACAGGAATCAATGAGTGGCATAATTTAAAAGGCAATAAAAAATACCACCAATAAACTGGGGGGATACACACATTTTACTTTAATCCAGGTTTCAGAAAAGGTTTTACATATTCCATGTTGGTTAAATACCAACAATTGGAGACCCAGAAATTTAGAAATTATGCAATGTGGCTTTTGACCTAAGGCCTTTGCAGTCTTTTCCTGGCGATAGATGAGAATGAATTTGAATCCCTCACGGAGCCTAAAATGAAAGTCCCCATGGCATTTAATACTGTGTGATGACCAACCTCCTAGCCAAAACAAAACCTAATCTGTCAATGTCTTACGAGATGGGTAAGCCTTGTATCAACAGATAATCCCCATAAGCACCTCCTATCAACAACAAAATTCCCCTTTAGCACTCATCCCATTTATTCAAATGTTTTTTCTATCCATGTATTTGATAGACACCAAACAGCACCATTACCATGCTTCAGATTACATAGCATTAAGAAAAATCAGGAAGGCATTGTATTTTTTCATCCATATTTTAACATACCTAACTGCTTCAAACCCAAACCCAAGCTTCAGACTACATCGCTTTTGAAACTTCAGGGTAATGGGGCAAATTTGAAAATGAACCTGAAGTGTGTTTTAGTGACCAAAATGCTATATCACTAATTGGATGTTCATTAATTGATTATGATGGTAGAAACAAAATTAGAGGACCTGCTAATTAAATTTCATAGTGGAATAAGGAATTGGTACCATATTCATAGGTTTATGTTACCCTATGGCACCAAAATAAATATAGTTCAATATAATAGTAAAACAGACTAAACAGACTATGAAAATGGTCTCGAAACACAGCAGGTAGTAAATATCTCACCCGTTCAAGAAAAACTAATGTCTTGAACGCCTTCCATTTTGGCAACAGTATAGCATCCTATGTCAAAGACAAAAAACGAAGAAAGAAGTAAACATATTAGACAAATAGAGTTGTAAGGTATGCAATCCAACACACATTTAAGCAATTAGATAGATTGTGTATCAAACCTTGTACTTGCTTTTAACATCAGATACTGAAAAGGATATCTGTTGAGCAGGTTTGTCATCGGATGCCAATAACTGAGAACAGTTGAATGCAAATTAAAAAGTGTCATTCATAAGCTTTCAGAATTTTTTGAGATGGGAATCCCTGTGGGGGGCAAAGATAGCATAACACCAATGGAGCTATATATGGCTGGAAGCACTTTAGCTGTTGATAGTTTAGACTCATTAAGCTCCGTTCCTACCAGAAAAAATAAAACTGTGGCTACCTTTCTTTTATTTGAACTCTTTCCCTTGGATTCATTTTCTGCATCTTCTTTCACTTTCTGAGCCAGGTTATAAAATACAAACTTTCAGATAACTATCTCAGAAACAATCAACTAGCAAAAACAATGCCCATTTACAACTAATCTTACACTGAATCTCAAATCATAGCAGAAGGTATAAAAGCGCACACCTTTCTTTTTGTTGGAGCCTCCCTCTTTAGCTCATTTCCTGCTTCCTCATCCACTTTCTGAACAGAGGTTACAAAATAGAAAACATCAGAGACAACTAAACCAGCAAGACCCATCAACCATATTCGTTTACACATAATCAGCTGGGACTTCATAATTCCTATGACCAGAAATACAAGTAGTTACAGTTTGGTTTTCATACACATAACATAACTAGTCACACAATGACACTGTCAACAAATTGCTGTAGCATCAAACACGAGCTCATACCTCATCTGACGACTTCCCAGATCCACTCATCAATTTGTTCAAAGCTTCCTGGTCATGACTCTGAAAACAGAAAAATTAAGTTTCATTTTCACTTTTCCGGCAACCAAACAAGAAACGAAACCCAAAATGAGCCAAACCTTCAAGGAATCAAAGCCTTGGATCTCGTCGACTTTGGGGTTAGCAGGCGGGAGGCAGTTGAGGTGGTGCCATTTGGTGATGTCGTAGCCTCTGGAGTCGCGGCTGACCAGGCCCAGCCTGGGCGCGCCCTTGTCGATCTTCTCGGAGCACTGCTTGCAAGTGGAGCGGTTCGATTTGGCGTACTCGGCGATGATTTTGGAGGTGGACATTGCGACGCAGCTGAAGGTTGAGGGAAGAAAAAGGAGATTGCGGATTGCGATTAGCATAACAAATTGATTGGATTGCCTCTCTTAGTTAGGGTTTAAGCTAAGCCATGAGTTGGAAGCAAAAACACACTGTTAGGTTTTGTGGCGGGAAGAGATAGGGTCACCTGTGGTGGTACACAACTACAATGCTGCTTGGGGCTGTTTGGTAAAAATAAGGGGAAATGACATATCGATTCACATTCACTTGATAGATATATTTTCTAACATTGGTATATTTAAGTTTAAACTTATCATTTTTAGTCCACTAATTTGTCAGTTTTTCGTCTCATCATTAACAGAGTTAGTTTCTGTGTCAAAACACAAAAATGCTCTCTAATGGCTATCAAATTTTCAAAGGTCAATCATGCACAGTACCAATCTAATATTTTTTTTTGAAAATCATTTGGGAACCAACTCTCGTATTTACTCTAATCCATTAACATCGCTGAAAATTTTCCTGTCCCATTTATTAGAATAGTCGAATTGAAAGTTATGAGCATGATAAAATTAGAACTTGTCCATAGTCGTGAGTTTTGACCATAAAATATGAGTTTATGGCCAAATGAACCCATAATTGAAAACAAAACAAAAAATCAAATTCGCCTTTCAATAGCCAAATATGAGGTTTGTACCCAAAATTATGACTAAATGAACTCCAAATTAAAAATGAAAGGACATGTTAGAGGTTGAAGAAGGAAGAGACACTAAATTTTTCAAAAATTTTGCATGAAACAAGGTTTGAACTCGAGTTGTTAAACCATTAAGAACACTTTTGATCTGACTTGACATATTTCTCACTTAGGTACAACTGACTAATATTTTAGTCTGAGAGGTGTGTTGAGAATTTTTTTTCTCACTCAACTACAATCTGTTAGTTTTCAGTTATTATTTTAATGTGAAATGACAAAAATATCTTTAAATAGAATTCAAATTTCCAAACATATGGCATTGACTATATTTTTCATTTCCCTTCTCTACTTCTCATCTCTCTCTCCTTAAACATAATTTATTCTTCATATAATCTTCCCATAAATTCTGCAATGAAACAAACTGGTATACAAGAATCATCTCCGGTGAGCCAATCAAATGGGCTAGAGGTCCTACCCTATTTGATGAATCTGTTTTCGTCGAAGATGAGAGTCCAGATAGAGGTCGAGACAAAACAAATGTGATGAGTATACTCTAGTAATACGTAGATCTAATGGAGAAAAGTGGAGAGAAAAACGAGAGAAGGAGAAAATGCAAATGACAACATTTTGAAATTTTGAAACACAAATAGGGTATTTTGGTTTTTTTTTACATTTAGAACTAACCAAGAACTAACAATGTTGTAGTTGAGTGAGAACAAAAAATTTCAATTCATCTCTCAAACTAAAATATTAATTAGATGTACTTAGTTGAGAAATGTGTCAAGTCACATGTAGCTATGTGAAATTATCTCAATCCAGATAAATAGAAACTAAAAAAATCATAAAGTCGGAGGTTGAAGAAGATTGCAACAACGTCGTTTGTTTGGTTATTTCCGCCTAAAATTCCAGAAAATACAAAATTGAACAATAAATATATCAAGGGATAATGACACTTTAATACACCTAACTATAGCGAAATGACACTTTCATACCCTAACTATTTTTCTCTCTTTTTTAGTACCCTAACAATTTTTTTGTGACAACCTACCTCTAAAATGTCTAAAATACCTAAACTACCCTTGATGTAAGAAACTATAACTTGAATTGGTTCAATTTTGTTATCTCTGGTTCAATTTGATTTGTGCTTAAGATGCAAATACAATTATACCCGAAAATATAAAATTAAATTTGAACCATTTCAAATATGGTTTGATAAATCATATTGGACTAGTTTTATTTTGATTTCTTAAATCAGGGGTATTTTAGTCATTTTACCATAGATAGTCACAAAAAAGTTTGTCAGGGTACTAAAAAAGAGACAAAAATAGTTAGGGTATGAAAGTGTTATTTCGCTATAGTTAAGTGTAACAAAGTGTCATTATCCCATATATCAATTGCATGTGTTAGCCAAGTGGTAAGGCTTGGCCTTTTATGTCCTTGAGGTTTGAGTTTCGAACCTAGGTTGTGCTCCATCAACCACATAGTTCTCTCTAAAATATTCTCTCAAATTTGGAGTGATTTCTTACATTTATATTCAACCCTTCTTGCTTACATATAGTCAATACTGGTTGATATTTCAATATAGGTCTTGATGGTTAGTTTTGCATGGTTAGATTCAATGATGAGTTATCAATGGCAAACTAACGTAAATATGAGTTAATTGTTATATTTTTAGGTCATTTTATATCATTAGAGGGGTATGAACGTATTTTCACACCTCTATTGATTTTGAATATTATTTCCTTAACTGAATATCATATTTTGAATTTGTTTTCATTAGTCAATTATCTTGTAATATCGATTCATTTCAATGATTTGATCGGTTCAATTACAAATCGTTTCATCAGTTCAATGGAATGGTTCATCAGTTCACATGATATGTTTAATCATCGGTTTCATCTTATACGTGTCATCTGATATATTTCAACTGATATGTTTCATCTTTCATCGGACATGTTTCATTGGACTTGTGTCATCTGATATGTTTCATATGATATGAATCATCAAACCGGGTTTATAAATATGGTTCATCTAATATATTTCATCAAACTCGTCTCATAAATAAGTCTCATCCAATCGATTTTGTAAAAGATTTTATTGATTTGTCACTCGGTCAAAATTCTTATGAATTCATAAGCAAAAGCAAGCAAAGCCGAACAAAAATCCATAAATCAGCGAGTAAAAACCCTAAAATCAGAAAACAAAAATCAACAAGCAATTGAAACAATCGAAACCCGTCAATTTCACGTTCACCATTTCACGTCAGAATTATAAAACAAGCGAAGCACGAAAAAATTCCCAATATCAATTTTGAAACGTTCAAATGTACATTTGATAATTAAAATCAATGGATCTAAAAAAATCAGTAATCAAACTGAAAATTTTACCGATTGAAGGAGGAGGCTCGTTCTCCAGCGATGCGACTGGATGAAGAAGGGATCGCTGCCGGAGCCGAAACGCCGCCGTCTTCAGCACCCGATGTCATCGCCGCCGCCGCCATCTGGTTTGAATCCTTGTTGTCTCGATGGAAGCGAAGCGGGAGGTCGCGGACCATCTTGATCTCAGATCCGAATCTGAATCAACGTGTCCATCGTCGCCGTCGACTGGAGCCCGGAGGTCGCCGTCGACTGAAGCCGGAGCTGGAGCCTGGAGCATGAGTCGTGCCTGGATCCGAAGCCGTCTGGAATGACTCACAGAGCTGAAGCGGCGAGTCAAATCCGCATCGTCCCCGTCCCCGTCTCTAAAGCCGCCGCCGTTTGGATCTGTAGTCGCGTCGTTTGCAGCAGGAGTCGCCGTCGAATGGAGCAGGAGCCGCCATCGACTGGAGCGGGAGGTCGCGCAAAAGTGACATCAAAACCGTTGATGAAATAAATTTGACGGCTATTAGTCGTTCTAAAATTTTTTACCCACGTATAGTTTATATCTCTTCCCTAAACTTTGAAGTTGTGATTATGAATTTGAAAGAATGAACAGGCAGGTGTATGCATTAACTTGATTTTCATTCTCTTTTTAGTATTATTATGTATTAGAAAAGCATTAAAATGTAAGAAGACCGCATCCTAAAAATGCGGATGTCATTTTGGAGATCAAATGTCAAGATAATCGAACACTATCGGTTTATTAATTTATCACAGTACAATACAATACAATACTTGACATAATTATGGTTAAACTGAAAAGCAAAGCATGATGAACTAACAAGGAAAATGACAATTACAGGCGGCGCCGCCTAGGCACAGCGCACCGGTGCTCTTGGGCAGCTTCGACTTGCAAGCTTGGAGGCACGTCGGGGCATTACATCCCGCAACATTGATAACCTGATGACAGTCCCCTGGACCTTGAGCGGTCGAGCCTGTATACATTCAACATCAATATCACAACTACATGATATAATATATAAACACAACATATTCATGTGTAAAATGTAACTCACCGAGGGGCGCAACGAGGAGAAGCACAAGAAGAATGGCGGGGATGGAGGTGTTGTCCATAGCTATGATCTTCAATGAATATTCCAAAGACAATTGTTGTGAATTTTGATGCTCCACAAACCATCATATTTATAAGCCTCATTCTTGGGTTTATGATTTTCCCCGTATTTTCCCTTTCCTTTCCTGGTAATAATAATTGTCGAACTGAAAAAACAGAGTAACTATAGTGCTTGCATTCTCTTGCTCATTAAATTTTATTTGAATTTGGGTGAAACTTCCTCACAATTACACCAAAATGCTTTCCCATTTGACCTTTGACCCAATTTTGTTTCCGAACTTGCCATTTCACACAACACAACTACTTCCATAAATGTGATGTGACTGTCATAGAAGAGGATGTAACGTGAATATGCCTTGACTCTACTTGGTCTTTTCTATGTAGTTTCTTCGAATTTTGGTGACACTAGTTTAATTTTAGTTCAATAGAAAGTACAAGTCCACAAAAAGTAAAATGCATAGCAAATTAATTTCGAGTACTAATTCATAAAAACTAGATAATGCAATTAACTAGCTAGTGACTACTTTAAATTTGACATATACGCTCACTTGTTACTATGCTAGAAATGACAGTTTGAAAAAATCTTGTAAATGATATTGTAACTATATATTTTTCACAAATGTGCTAAATCCCTTAAAAATTATGGTTAATTTGATGCAAAAAAATCTAATACATCAATTACAACGTTTTAAATTTTCAAATTACAAGTCGTGATTTTCTGGTCTTCTTTGATAATCTATAGCTCTCCTTCATATATGTACTTTCAATATCAACCAATTTCAAATTAGCATTCAAAGCAATGGAAAAGGAACTATTTTAAAGTATCAATCAATAAAATTTGAGGACATACTTTCTCGATAGCATTGTTGTAAAACACGCCAGACACTAGTAAGTTAATGAGGGGTTTATAGGGTTGATTGGATAATAAATCAAATGAAAAGACTAATTAGAAATTAAAGAGTATTAATCTGACAAGTCGTGTTTACATCATTACTCCATAGTGTCCAAAAAGGACTTGTTCTTGATTCCCCTTGTCTCGATCAGTTGTGTCCTCGATATCCCGAGTTGTCAAAACAACACTGATCTCTAGCTCATCGGGGGCAGCAACAAGTTCCTATTCTCCATCCACCAAAAAATTTAAATTCACGGGCTAAATTTCTCTCATAGAATCGTCAGTAAATTTACTCAAGTCGTTCTGAAATATAGCTCTCTATGTACCCCATTAGTTTAGCCCACAGACTAGAATATAGATTTTGATTTTGTTTTGAGAGAGATTGATTGGTTTTTGAGTTGGCTATTTTGCAATTTGCAAGTATGAAATTAGTCTGGTCAATTTTAAAACTTTGAAACATAGTTGTGACATTTTAGACTTTTTGGTTCAAAATAACCGTGGATCCCAGCAAAGTTAGTATGTTGGAACAAAAAATTAGCAAGGGTACCCTATCTATAAGACTTTTCTAGTTAGATATTGTATTGAGAATAGTGAATTAGTTAGGTTAGGTGTACCATATTATCTTTTCACTTGAATATATATTTATTTGACTTGCAACAACATTCACAAGATAAAACTAGTTGAGCCCTTTATTGGAGTGGACAGACTCGGACAACATTAATCTCAACAAGGAACATCAGTACCAAGAACCTTCTTCCAGCATTCTTGGAGACACTTTTGGTTGCTACATTCTACAAGTTGTATAATCTGGCGAGGATAGGATCAACAGGACCTTATCATGATCACCTACCAAATGAGCAATAATAAGAGAGACTAATTCTAGAAAACTGACACAAAAGTTGCAAATAAGTAGTGAGAAGCAGAAACATATATACCAAGAGTAGAAATGAGCATGAACCCAGCAGAGAAGGGCACATGAATAGGTCGTATCCATGACGACAGCTTCTTCTATTTCGATAGCAACAATATACAATGAAAATGAATTAGTTATAGTCCTTTAAATTATCATTTATTTATTTACAACAAAATAGTAACTATTTGAAATTGGAATGAAATACTAATGTTAGATTTTCTTCCTAAAACGTGAGTGTTATATTCATAAAAAATAGCAGGAAAAAACGGGAAGCTGGCAGGGAGTTGGGAATGATGGGTGTGTTTCAGAATTGAGCAAAAAACATGAAAAAAGAAAATCTTGAGACTGCCCAAAAATGAGCCTCAAGACAATTTTTTGGAAAAGGGCAGAACCAGGTATCTGAAAATCCGCCGGAAACCGCCACCAACGGACACAAACCTAGCCGCCGTTTCAACTTTTATCCATGCGCTTGGTGAGAATTGCTCTTTCTTGTTCATTGTCTTTCTTGTTGACTTCTATTTATCTGGGTTTATGCTATATTCTGGTAATGGTTGTGTTATTGGGTGCTTGTTTCATGCATTTTTTGAACTCTTAGGGCACATTTTGAATTTCTTTGACCCTTTTGTTGTGATTTGGCAGGGTGATGATATTCCTCATCCTGGGTCTAAATCCCAGTAGAAAAACATTGCTTATGCTGGAACAACCAGAATTGGTTGTCACCATAGAGGACATGGGCACTGGTAATAGAGCTATCTTCTTATGTTTTTTTCAAAATTGGTATCTCTTTCACCTTAAGTCAACACCAACAGACAAATTTGTAAACCCATGTTGTAAAAATTAAATTTTTACCTCAATTACTAGGTTAACATGTAAAATATATGATAACACATAACTTGACAGAGGAGGATGCATTACATAGGATGGACAAAATATGAGTAGTTTTGCCATACAGTTTATGTAATTCACTTTGCTCTGTTTGGGAAATGACTTGTTGCTGCTGTTGCTTTTAACCGGCAACAAAATGGTGTTTATAAGTTGAGTTGCTACAACATATTCTTATACTTCTGAGATGTTATGATAACATGGAAATTTAGATTGGAGATATGAATCTTCTGCATGATGTTGGATGAGCATTCGTTATGATGCTACTGATATGTATTTTTCTATTTATGGTCCACTCAAAATGTTTGATTCTTATTCATGTTATCACCCATAGATGCTGTCTAGTTTATCTGTTCAAAACTCTTGGGTTTTCTTTATGTTATCATTCCCCAAAACTTCGTATAACACTTAGAAGGGAACTTATATACGTTTTCTTGCTATTTTTTTCTGATTGTCTAATAAATATCTCTTCTTTCTTCTTACTACATAAAAGTAATTATACATCTTGTGTGGTGATTAAAAGTGTTCTCATTCTTCTCTCAAGGCCCAGGTTCATCAAGAGCGAGTTACACATCAATGGAGAAGCTGATATCACAATCTGCCTAGTTAGTCAATTATGAAGTTGTGATTGAGTATTGAGCTCAACTTAATTGTTTTTGAGCAATAGCGCAACATTTTCTCTTTTTGGCAGGTTCGAATGTGATGATAAATAATAATGTACAGAATATGGTAAATATCGCGCGTCGTAGAGTGCTTAAACAATCAAGTAACCTTCCTGCAGCTCCTGCTAATGATGTACATCCATCCGATCAGTTTGAACTTGTTTCTGTTAATAGCGGATCTTTTTCTGCAATAAAGAACCCTTCTGAAACAATTCTTCCGAGTTATAGTCTTAGCCCCTCATTTACCCAGATCTCAGTCTCCCATAAACAACAGTCCGGAAGTGATTCTTCAGGAAAGCTCTATGTCTTCTTAATTCCAAGTGTGGTCTTGTTTCTTGTTCTCTTGATTGCCTTGATCTACTTCTGTAGAAATCGTGAGGTAGTAATCATAGTTCCACGGAAGACTGGACTGACTGGCCCTTTGCAGAAGGCATTTGTGACAGGTGAGTTTCCTATACATAACAATGCAAAAAATTCATTTTTCCTACATTTTGCTGATTTGTGATCTGTAATCGGCTATTGAAATACGGATACAGGGGTCCCTAAACTGAATCATGCCGAGCTAGAAGCTGCCTGCGAGGATTTCAGCAATATTCTTACTAGGCTTCCAAGTTGCATAGTATATAAAGGAACTTTGTCAAATGGAGTTGAGGTTACTGTTGCATCAACATTGATTACATCTCCTGAGAAATGGTCAAGGCACGCTGAAGAGGCTTTCAGGGCAAAGGTATTTATTTGGAATAAGTGTAACGTAACACTTATCCAAAAGCCCTTTTTTTCTAACTTTGTTGTATGTTTTCATTGGAGCTATTTCAGATAGATAAATTGTCATATATAAACCATAAGAACTTTGTGAATCTGCTCGGCTATTGTGAAGAGGAAGAACCTTTCACGCGGATGATGGTGCTCGAGTATGGTTGCAGTGGAAACCTGTGTCAGATTCTCCACGGTACGATCTTTTTCATTTATCGCTGGTGGAACACTGCAGAGGAAACAAATGAACATGTCCTGTTTT
Source organism: Geranium rotundifolium (assembly GCA_963920655.1). Taxonomy (NCBI): domain Eukaryota; kingdom Viridiplantae; phylum Streptophyta; class Magnoliopsida; order Geraniales; family Geraniaceae; genus Geranium; species Geranium rotundifolium. Next base: position 9,404,242 of record OY987311.1, on the reverse strand, counting down.
CATATTCGATGTCTAGTCGGGTTTAGCATAAATGTGATTGAACTGAACGGATGTTTTCAGGAAAAGATCACTGTGAACATCTTGACTGGTTTGCTAGGATGAGGATTATCATGGGCGTTTGCTACTGCCTCAAGTACATGCATCACGACGTGCCTAATCAAGTTGCAGTAGTGTCCTGCCTCACGTCATATGATATTTTTCTGACAGAGGACAATGCGGCAAAGGTATCGCATCATTTATAGAGAAGTTGGTGTGATAGTCCTATGATCTTGTATTTCCAACAACAGAGAAACTGGCAACATCAACAAATAAGAATCATCAGGATTACACTATTTGTCATTATTGTTGTTGATGCATTATGTGACATATTGTATCAGGTTACTTCCTCGCGTTTCTGGACGGATATTGCAGCGAGAGCAGAGATTCCTGATAAAGACAACCCGGATAATTATGATTTGAAACCAGAGCCGAGTCCTGAAGACAACATCTACAGCTTCGGATTGTTGATGCTGGAAATCATATCCGGCAGGCCCCCATATGATAAACAACAAGAAAAGCCTCTCTTGAGCATGGTAAAGTTGAAGCCGCATCCATTTAATTTCCCCAGATAACATGATTATGAGCATCTATATTTCTTATGAGCAATAATGTAGATACATATAAGGGCTGGCCATGTTTATTTGTTACATGAAGTCTCTGTTACTTGTTTTTTTGTGTAGGTGGAAAGTGAGGGTTACTTGGAAGACAAGACGAAGTTATGCACCATTGTTGATAGGACGCTGAAATCATTCAAGAAAGAGGAGTTAGAGGTAGTATGCGAAGTGATATTGGAATGCATAAAGTTGGACCCGAAGGAGAGACCGAACATGATGGACACGACCGCGAAGCTAAGGGCAGTGATACCCATAACGCCGGAGTTGGCTACCCCCAAACTGTCTCCGCTTTGGTGGGCGGAGCTTGAGGTCTCCATGGAACCTATATAACATTTCTTTTCTCCATTCTAATTATCATCACCAATTCTCTCTAGCTACCCTTTGTTTTGAAGTTTTCACTTTGTACAGTACCACTTCAAGATCTGGAGAAATAACTCAAAGTGTTCATTAACGACTATTTGATGTTGAATTATAATAGTCCATTTGCAACATAAAATAGCTCTGACTTGATTATGACATTTATTCATATATACTATCTACCCGCGATAAAAAAGTATGATTTATCTCTAATGTATAAAAGATTAATATTATATATACCATTTCCAATTATATATATATATATTAGGGAAGAGGCATACTCGGTTACAAACTCATATAAAACGTTCAAACGTCCAAATCATGTAAAACCGTTGGATCTGAGACGCGCGTTGTCTTAGCGTGCGACATGTGGCAGGGTCCATAATGTTATACATCATTGCACTGCATGTTATACATGACTTCAATTTTGCACGGGTCCATCATGTTATACAACATTACATACGTGTTATACATAATTCTACAATATTGCATTGCATGTTATACAGTTTGGACGTTTGGACATTTTTATCAAGATTGTAGTTGATATCTCCTCTATTAGAGAAAAGCACATTTTCTATTTAGTTACATTCAAAGACTTGGCTATTTTAAAGCACTCAAATTTAATATATTCTCACCACATATATTAATTTTTAAAAGTAAGGAAAACAAAAATGTGTGCCATTGACAGAGGTTTTGGATTTTGGGTTGCTGGAGCTGTCGAAATTAATCCAAATACATGTTTAGAAATTATTGGATCCACAGCTCCAGCGAGCAGGTGGAGCTCCCGCCCCCAAAATTGAAATCCTCAATCAATGACACAAGTACAGGTTTAGAAACTATTGGATCCACAGCTCCAGCGAGCAGGTGGAGCTCCCGCCCCCAAAATTTAAATCCTCAATCAATGACACACTTTGAAAATTAAAGAAGATTTTTTGTTTTTACTTTGAAAATCAACATTTTTCATTAAAAAAACTTAACATACATGAATATATTAAATTTGAGTATATCTTAAAACTGAAATGGTTAGATATTTGTAATCAAATGGAAAAAAATGTACCATTGGTTTAGTTAAGAGTATATTTTACAATACTTAATGGATGAATTAAAATGTCTTTTACAATATATAATTTATTTCTAGAACTATGAGAGCCAACATATAAGTATTATGTGGCAGAAATTATTTTTTTATATCTTATACGTAAATCTTATCTGAAGGGCGACTTAACGAAAGTTTAGAAGAATTTTGTTTTAATATATCATATCGACGCTGACAATAATACGCTTGCGAACATAGTATTGCGTTAGAACACGCCACGTGTCGCGCTCCCATAAGTTCACAGAGATGGGCGGTTTACATATGAACACGCCTCTATTTATGTATATGTACATTACAATGTTTAGTTTGGGTGAGATAAAATGTGTTTTACAATGTAAGCAGTCGACCCCTATGTTTAACCAATAATAATGATGCACGTGGCAAGCACCCATCTCTCCCATGTCTATAAAAGGTGAGACCCTCTCCTCTCCTCTCCTCCCTGATCTGATATTGATTAAGCCCAAAAAACAGAGAATATATATATAATGTCTAGTTTCAGGCAGTTTTACCAAAATTGGCTGGAGCAGCTGAGGCAGGTGGTCCGGCAGCTGTGCGAGGCGGTGAAGCCGCCTTGCACGGATGGGGAGCGGCACCACCTGCGGCACCTGGCGGTGAAGGTGGTGTCCCATTACGAGGAGTACTACCGGGCCAAGTCGGTGGCCATAGATCGGGACGTGCTGAGCGTGATGGCGGCGCCGTGGAGCTCTTCCCTCGAGCAGAGCCTCCACTGGATCGCCGGCTGGCGCCCCACCACCGTCTTCCACCTCGTCTACACCGAGTCCAGCATCCTCTTCGAGTCCCACATCATGGACATCCTCCGCGGCCACCGCACCGGCGACCTAGGCGACCTCTCCCCCTCTCAATTCAGGTATTTCTACACGCTTGTCTGACCAATTAGTTAGTTAGACCGACGTTACAAAATTAAATTACTTTTATTATTTTAATGTTGAACTGATCAAGGCACCGCCAGGTAAAGAATAGTTTATTATTAATTTTGCACGCATTTTAATATGACCGACCGACTTATCAGTTAAACGGTGACGTCATAATTGATATTTTGACAGGCGAGTGAGCGAGTTGCAATGCGACACCGTTAAGGCGGAGAACGCCGTGACGGAGGAGCTGTCGGAGTGGCAGGACAGCGCTAGCGAGCTGGGGGGCGTTTGCTCTGATTTGGACGAGAAGATCGGACGGCTGGCGATGATCTTGCACCGGGCCGACGATCTGAGGCTGACGACGTTCAAGAGGGTGGTGGAGCTGTTGACGCCCCAACAGGCAGTGGAGTTCATGATTGCTGCGGCGGAGTTGCAGTTTGGGGTCAGAGGTTGGGGCTCTGATCTCGACCGTCAACGTGCCACTGCTCTCTGACTCTTTTGTGTTTCCGGTTTTTGTCGTTTGATGCAATTACAGCATCGTATTTGGGAGATATGTAAAATTGTGGGATGTTTCGACTTCTGCAATAATCTAATCAAATTTTGACATCTGTATCGTCTCATGTTTGTTTTTCTTTAAATACATATATACTCATATTAAATAAGGGCACTCACGGTAACTTTGTTGCTATCACTGCATTACATTACACGTCATGGTAAATAGATTAAAACACTCTTCATTGGTTTTCAAAATTTAAAATTCATGCTGCCCATTATTCACCTCTCCTATATATTTTTTGGTGATATTTTTTCAGGCGACAATCTCACCGATTCTCTCGTCTCTTTCTCCAACCTCATCATATGACATCTCCTCCGCTTATACACCACCGCAAAACATTGTTTATGTACGGGATTGTACAAAATTGTCTCAAAATTTTGTGGCAAAATCTATGTCTTCATTTAAGATATGCAAATTCAATTCTTCTCCATAGTGGGTTTTAGTAACCACGTGAACATAAGAATTACAAAATATCAACAAAAACTAAAATAATTTCAAAATTCAATTCTATATCATTTCTCGAAAAACAAAACATAAAATGAAAAACTCAATCAATATGTGATCTGAAAACTAGACAAAAAAATAAGTCTAATCATAATTTTAATGGAGGAACCAATGAAAGATGGACCCAAGAAGGCTGGAACACACGCCTGCGCGTGGTAAGAAAAAATGAACCACAATGCTTCAAGTTCAACCCATTGACGAGTGATGTCACGACAAGGTGTCGTGACTTGCTTCACGACTTCTTTACTCCTCAGGTCCTGCGACTCACAGCTCTACCAGTCACAACAAGGTGTCGTGACTACGGTTGTCGTTACTTGAATTCCTTGCACTTGTGCCCTACATCTCATGACTCAAACGTCACGACATGGTATCGTGACTCGAGTTGTCGTGATTGAGGTCTCCCGTAAGTCTTTTTATGCAGCGTACGTGGTTAAGAATAACTCTTTATTAAAATTCGTTAATTCGCAATAATACCAAACATGATAGATTTTGAGGGAAATCTCGAATTTTATTAAACTTCAATAATATATATATATGAAAGTGCTTAAATACCAAAAACCTAAATTGCAGAAAAGGAAACCCTAACTTATTGGAAAAGAAATAACTATTAAAATTGAAAAAGTGCCAAAAACTTATAAAAGTGTGATTTTGACCCTACAAATGATCTCCGATAGCTGAAATTAATCAAGGTCAAGCTATATTAAAGAGATAAGGTGGTAAATTTTTTAGTTGATTGTTGCGGCATGTACTCTACTCTTAGGGTTTTCGCCACAATTGGGCGAAGTCTCACGGCGCCGATCTCCTACGGGTGTCGACGTCTGTGTGGTACTGGCGACGATGTTAGCGTGGTGCGATGGTAGGAGCAGAGCTTTTGTGGAGGTAAATCTTGGTCTGATGGAGGCCTGGTCGGGTAGTACATCGGGTTTTGATGGAGGCAAAGTGGGGTGGATCGAGGATGGGCTGAGACGGGTGAGGCTGGAGTTGCAGATGGGTAGCGCTTGGGTTGCGACGACTGAGCATAGAGGGCTGGGGGTTTTGCTTTTGGTTGGTTGGTAGGCCAGTACAAGGAGGGATCAGGAGTTATCTGTCGTCGGTGGGCAGACTCATGCAAGCATACCGAACTAGGGGTCTCGGCTTGCTCAAAATTCAATATGTGTCTTATTGGGATCAAACTAGAAGGAAACGGGGGTCCATGGTGTCGATAGGTTGATCTGGTTAAACCCAATGAGTTGGGAGGATTTGAATTTCGCGATGCCCATATTGATCGCAGGGTTGATCGAGGAAGCTGGTTTAAGTCGGTCTGCAGCAAGATCACGAGGTTTCTCCATCCGTATGAGTTGAAGGTCGTGACTCTACATGATGCTAACTGGTTTGAGTCGATTGGTCTCTGGGGTTCTCAGAGATGCATGTGTAAAGAATTCCGCAGCAAGATCACGGGTTTTCTTCATCTGTATGAGTTGGAGGTCATGACTCTGCATTATGTTAAACGGGTCGAGCTGAACAACTTTGGAGGAATCATTAACGAACAATGTTGCGTACTATCCATTATCAAAAATTCTTGTTCTTTTTTTTGCTCGTAATCAAATGGCTCACGAATTTGCCATGTTTGTTTTAACTAACAATAGTTGAGATTATGGTGAGGAGTCTATCCCACAATCTGTAGCTTCAGCTGTCCGGCTTGATGTTGGGTTAGTTGTTATTTAATTAATAAATTTTCTTTTCCTTCATAAAAAAAGAGATAATATGGTGTGCGTTAAGTCTAAATTCTATTTTTATCAACAAGTTTTGTACTAAATTCTATACTTTTTTATCAACTTGTGTGCTAAGATTTGGACTTATGTCATGATATGGCGAAAAAACACTAATTTATTTTTTATTTTAGAAGTTTTAATATTGATGTATTTCTCTAAACATCTTTTATATAATTTAAAATTATAAAAAGATATAGCATACGAGAATCTAAATTTATTGGTATTATGTGGTATGTCCCTTACCACTAGGGTTATGTTTTGTCTCGTCAAATTGGTGAGGTACGCGACGTGGATTCTGACAAGTGTCTGCGATTCTACGATTTTGAAAGGCGTTCCTTTCGCAATTTTGCGTGTCTGAAACTCAGAGGGTGCTGAGATTTAGGAGGTGGTAGCTTTATCGGAGAGAGGTCGAGTTTTTGAGGCCGGTGGTTGGGATCGACATCATAGGTTTGCGATGATACGGTTGGGGTATTACTTCGATATCATTTGTGAGGGGAGACGGCTTTGGGAGGGGGTCAGCGATGGTTGGACAGAGAAAATATTCAGCGATTAGCTTTGTATAAGATCGAGGAAAGACAGATCTGGGAGGGGCTCATCAAAAGTAGGGTAGAAAAATTCTGGTGATCTGGTTATTGCGACTTTGGTTGGTTAATAACGCAATACTGCTTGGTTAGTTTATTTTATAATTTAATAATATGTATGTTTTTCAAAAGAAATTGTTGATAATATTTTATATGAAACAAAGTATAAGATTATAAAGTTTTTTGATAAATCCAATAACATCAGGTAATCTGCGTATATATTTGGTGGCGTAGAGAGCCAAATATACGAACTCAAAGGTTTGGGAAGTAGTGAAAAAGGAAAGGACAGAATGGGGGCAGTTGATGTATTTTAGGATTGAGTTGGACAAGGTAGAAGGATTTGGTCCTTAATTGGTCTGAGAAAAGCATTATGGGCAAACCAAGAAGGAAGGAAATAATAATCCGGAAACTTGGAAGACATGCATGGCAACACTTGTCTCTTTACGTGTCTCTCCCAAACCTTGGAAACAACCTATACTGACCTTTCTTCAACACAAAGAGACCAATTCCCCAAACTGAATATACTACCTACTTTCTGTCTTCTTAATCAATAATGTGTTAAAATTTGGGATTAACATTACTCGCTCGTTTTAAAAACAAAAATAGAAAAAGTGAAGGCGGCAAGGACAGGTCCAGAAATTATTTTTTAAAGGGGCAAAATTCTATATTAAAAATTTAATTAATAAAATAATTATTAAATATATATGACAAATATGTGTTCTTTGTTTTACTCGTAATCAAATGATTCACGAATTGGCCATGTTTACTTTAACTAACAGTAGTTGTGATTATGGTGAGGGATCTGTCCTACCAACTGTAACTTCAGTTGTCCGGCTTAATGTCGGGTTAGTTACTATTTAATTAATAAAATTTGCTTTTACCTTCAAAAAAATTCGATCATACTTATTTTCTTTTTAATTAGTTACAATTAGAAGTTTTATATATAGCCCTGAAAATGGTAGTTCAACCCATATTCTACATCTTGGAAAGCATTGTGATAGTGGAACCAACCAGCAGAAAAATATTGAAATTGTCGTAAAAAATGTGTTATATGTGGGTTAAGATGTCACCAACATTAATTTACATTAATTATATGAGCAAGACTTTAAGTGGATGAGAAGAGAAGTGTGGAAAAATTACTTAGTAAATGGAGGAGGAGAAAAGAGTCTCTGGTGATGAGTTTTGGTGCAACTTTGAAGACTTACATGGTGCCCTTTTATAAGGAGTAATGGTAGGGCCATGCATGGACACATGTCCTCTTGCATGGGAAATTAATTATTAGTACACTCTACCAATCCATGAAATAAGGGAAGAGACTTGATGGATGGGACAACACAATGGTGGTGGCCACATTTAATTTACAACAGAAATATTAAGTTGTTTCGTGAGACTTACAAAATTCAGTATATTAGCTTAAGTTAGACTCATTTAAATAAATAACTTAACATTGCGCTCAAACAATTATTGTGTTAGATTACAACTAGAATATATCAAAATTTTAATAAATTAAAAGCTTGAGCGGCTCTTTAAAATCACGACTCATTTATAGATGACAATAATTCATTTATAATGATTTACTAAAACAAAATAAATATTATATTATTTTAAAAAAAGTAAATCAACATTCACATTTCAAAAGTTATAATTAAAATTGTATATTTTAATCATCAAAAGTTAAGTATCCACCTTTGAAGATAGTTAAGTAGAATTAGACTATAATTAGAGATGACTATATATATATATATATATATATATACTTTTCTCTTAAATTTATTTTTGGCCTCTTCTTCCACAAGGCTCTGTAAGTACCTGGTCCAATATTGTTTCCTTAATTATTGAATATGCTGCTTCTTGATTGTCCCATCCTATGATTGCTTGTGCCCGAAGGACCTCACCTGCACAACCCATTTTCTTATCTTTACTTGTTTCAGTAGTTACCACTTGCCAGCAGCCCCTACCCTTCCAGTTTGTAACATTCTACAAACCGACTTAATTTCCACCAAGAAGTTTTTATGCATTAACTTGCTTCTCCTATTGATCAAGTATATGCATTTTCATGGAATACGAATTAGAACTCATATCTAGAGCTTCACACACATCATAAATAACATGCTCAAGTCAATAAACTCAATCAGTTAGAGATGAGAAAATTATGTACACTTATCTAAAAACAATCTAATCTTGGAGATGCCATGTTAAACCAGTGTTGTAGTGAGATACACTACATTTCATATATGTTTCATGAGCTCACTTCATAGAAGGAAATTAACTATACATGAATAAACAGGTGTATATTCCTGACTGCAAGAAAGTCAACTCCTTCTATGCATGAACAAGGGCTCTCATGTTGAAACTTGCAATGTTATGAGGACCGGATCGATAGCAGATCTTACTATAAGCACATGTTTCATGAAGACCTAGCAGCCCAAGTTTATCTAACATTATGCCTAACAAACACAAAACATTCACACTTTTTGCATATAATTAAGAAATATGTGTTCTTTCTGAGTTCAAATTGATGACAAAGAAGAAGTACATACAATTTATCAATGCAGCCATGGTTGACTGCATATAATAATATAAACAGGTGTTCTTAACTCGATAGCATTCAGAAGAAAAGTGAGGTCATTGTACTTATTTGTCTACATAATCCCTCCACAAGTATTTCTCTCACCAGTCATTATAACAGGACTTTCAGAGAACAATGTTAGCGCAAAAAGGAGGTAACGAAATGACTCCCTGCACAAAATCTAAAAGGTATTTGGATACAAGTAAGGTATTATACATATATACCACATTGGAGAAAATAATTCTCCCAGCATTACAATCTTCAAGCATATCAAAATGCAAATGACATTTTACAACATCCACTTTAAGAAAAAGGGTTCACCTTCTGTTGGGCAGTCACCAGAGCACAACAAACCTCATAACTCACCTGATCAATTGACAAGAGATTGTATAGGGTAAGGTAAGCTCTATTCATCGGCTGCCAATATTTCTAATCAAGGGTCTAAACCTCGGAATTGAGGAGAACTCGACGAGACAAAATATAAGATATTTTGAGAACATGGAGGTATCGGCAAAACTCGTTTTGTATCAAATAAATATTCTACACACATCTATTCATACATAACCCCTGTGAAAGACAAAAATTACTATATTTTAGTAAAACAAGATACTTTCAAACAACTTTATAAATTAAAACAAAACCACGAATTTTATACTTTAGTTTCAAAGCATGTGAAAAAGTAAAATAGAAATAAAATTTGACCATCTTTGTCCGAGTAAAAACTCGGTAAAATTGAACTACCGAGTATGAGTTTGGTCCAAAACTCGGCCAACTCAATTTTACCGAGAAATAGGGGAGAACTCGTGAGTTTCACAGCACTGTTTGTGATATGGTAATGGTATAGCTTCTTCTTGCATACATGAAATACAACCAATGCTACCAAATGAAGATGACTAAGCAATAGAATTCTACATACCAACTACAACAAAATACCCTCCAATTGATGATAACCCGCTTCCAGCAAAATCTGAAGGGGTGTTGCATTAAGGATACAGGAAACAAAAGCTTTATCAGCAAATAAATACCAACATAATGAAGCTGATAAAATCTTCTAGAGCAAAAATATTGCACTCTCTCCAATCTCCATTAGAAACAGGTTTTCTCTTTCTCTCCATTCTAACATATTCAATCGATTCCCCATTATCACCAATCAAAACTCATAGAGAAAGTGGGTTCTCTATAACATTGAAATTTGATCACTAAACGTGAACGTATAAATATCTTAAACATCTCTTCTGGGTCAATCACAAATATCCAACAACAAAAAAAAATACAAAATCTCAGAACAAGAACAAGAACAAGAACATAATTGTCATGGCCAACCCTAGAAATAACCTGAAATGTCATTTGACGGCAGTTGGAGCCGTCTGTTGCCGCAGCTCTCCTTGAACGGTTGACTTACGCTCGAAGTCCCTCCATTTGTTGGTCCCGACAGTAACAATCACTGAAACATTTAATGGTAGGATTTAGATAAGAAATGCGAAGTGGGATTGCAGAAAACAAGGTAGCTAGAAAGAAAGGGTTAACACATCCGGCGCCGACGAAACAGAGTAGACGGGCGAGCTTAGGGCCGGCGGGACCTCCTGACTCCTGACCGCTCGTCATTCTTCCTCAAATCAGCTTCTGTAGATTCTACCTCTCCCGCCTGCAATGTTATGTCCGTGCCATTTATGGGTGGGTCATCCGACCCGATCCACTTTGAAACCCGAGGGGGCGGTTCGGTTGCGGTTCACCAAACCGACCGACGACGGTTCAAAAAATACAAACCAAAGTTGTGTTGAAGAAGACCTTATTACCTCTTCTTCCAACTTTACCATTTCCTCCAAAACGTGCAACTACAGCGAACGACGGTGGTAAACATCTTTAATCGTGCTGATTATACAGACTCAAGAACAAGTGATTTTTAAGAAAAAATCACCAAAACTTTTCAAGTAATTACGTCACATAATGACGGTGCAGCAATGATTTTAAGATGAATCACAAAACTTTTTAAGCAACTGCGCTGGTGCGGAACAACATTTTAATGCCAAACTAAGACCCATATGGCGGAAAGAGTGATTTGAGGAGAATCGCCAAATCCTCGAAAAATCTCCAGCGAACAGTGCCATGAGCAGTGTTGGTGAACAATACTACATGAACTACCAATGACGAACAGTATACCTGAACAATAGACGATAAACAGTGTCTTGTCCACCCGTTAAAACATAATTAACAAGTGAACAAAACCACACACGGCTAGGATTGACTTTAACGCGCTATGATATAATGTTGTACTTGAGATTTTTATTTATGATTGATTTACATTACAAGGAGATCTCTCTTCCTATATAAGTAAAGATTTCTTTGTAATGTAAGTCAATTACAAATAAATAGAAAGCTCAAGTTTTACATGGTATCAGAGCAATATCGATCCTATTTTCTATCTCTGAAAATAAAATTTTCTTTGCTCACTCGAAATAAATAAATATCATATCATTTTTTTATGTAAAGCTTAAGACTTGTCCGGGACCGGCTCCACGAGCTAATCATCAAGTTTGAGCTTGTACAACAGTTTGCACCATTGTATTATTTGAGAATTCTCACAAAGGGATTTGACCAGGAACGACTCCACGAACTACTTGTCAAAATCATAACCCTAGAGCGCAAGATGCCAAAGAGCTAAAACCAAAGAACACAAGACAACATTGAGCCAAAGACGTAGAGCATATATGACGCTATAGAGCTGAATTCAAAGAGTGCATACGTTTTGCCGTTATCGTGAACTTATTCAGCAAGTTGGGCATTTCCACTATTCATGCTGCGACTTGAGTGTGAGTATTGAAAACCTTACTACTTTTTTCTCCAACTTTACCCCTTCCTCCAAGATCTTTTGTCTTTCGCGAAGACCTTTCACCTTCATCTTCCTCCAAAGCATGTATAAATATGTGCATCATGAGATCAATAAGACCAAGCTAAATATTCAAAATATTTCAGTCTTTACGTCTGGAGTTATAGTTGTCGATTTCACTGAACAAAACCAGAATGTCACGACATGTGAGATTCGACTCTTTTGGTCGGGATCATGTTGCGCTAGAACGTCGTCTAGCAAGCATTTCTTGGTGAAACAAGTAGGGATTGAGTTGGCGACCAGGACGTAATTGGCCAATCAGCCTCTAACGGTTGCTTACGAACGTGTTGGGAGAAAATTACGACGAGGGGTTCGGCGGCAGAGTTAAGCCTAGACGAATGTATAAGGAGGAAGGATAGGGATTCGTCGGAACGGACGAAAAGGCCGATTCTGTTAGAACGTGAAGAGAAAAATATATAGAGATTTGGGTAATTAACTTGAAATTCACGAGCCTTCTATTTTATTGATAGTGATCGAACGGAACAACTTCTTGGAGACTCGATGAGTTATAGTGAGAGAGATAGGCGCTTATATGTGAGGTTTATTTTCTAAATACATATCTAAGAAATAAAAGAAAAATAAGGTAAAAATTCTAAACAAATATATTTTTTCAACTCGAGTTTGTTGGATTTTTTATTCTCTCGCACACCATCAATTTCCTCATGTGAGACTTCAGATCTATATGAGTTTGGAGTACAAATAAAACGGCGAACTTAAGTTAAAACATATTATTATTTTAATTTTTATAGAAATGATTTTAAGGGCATTTTGGTTATTTTGAACAAATACACACATTTTACCAAAAAAAAATGACAAGTTCAAAGATATTTTTATAAAAATAAAAGTTCACAATTAAATTTTTACAAAATTTGAATAGTTTATGGCATTTTTCTTGCAATTTACCCAACTCAAATTGTGTTGTCAATATCAGGTAAATTTTCTCCGGACAAGGGCACAAATGTATTTTGATGAATAATTTCAATCCGTGATATATTAAACTATTGAGATTAACACCAACTTGCTCAGGCTTGTTTGTAGGAGTGGGAGGCTGCTAATGCCTCTAATAACTTAAAAAGATTTATTAAGTATTATAGTCCAAATTAAAATTTATTTAATCAAATGGCTATATGCTAAATTTTCTGATCGTTAAATCATATTAAAACTTTGCATACATGAAAAGTTATTAGTGCACAAAAGATTACTACATTATGGGTGTGAGGAGCCTATTTGATCTTCTTGTACGCATACACTTGTTGAGCTTCCGAAAAGTTGCACAAACTCATAAATGAACCCCAAGCGCTTTGCAACTTGAAAACCCCAATATTTGTCTCCAAATTCTTAATTTTAACCTTGCAGCATATACATACACTAGAAACAAAATAAATAAATAAATAAATATTTAATATGCTTATAGCTGAAAATCCACTTACAATTTATTCCCTCTTATAAAATTAATAGGCCTCTCCAACTAAAATGATGGCCAGTAAAATATAGCCTATTGCAGAAATTAGGCATAATAATGAAAAAATTAAACTCAAACTAGGTTATGCTCTGTAGTTTCCTTTTCCGGGATCCTCCCTCGTCCTTGTTTTCGCCGGATCTACCTTTTATTAATTCCTCCGGAGAATCATTGATACCTGTGCACGAATAATGCTCCATAAAATGTTCGTATTTTACCCATAATATATCATAAATATCCCGCCATCACTCAATAATTTTGGTGCTCTGCAAAATTAAAATCACTTTATTCAACAATTGAGAAAGTATCAACAATGAGTCCATTTTGTCCACAATGATTCTTTCCTTACTCATATCTCAGACTCCCAAGCAGAATAGCAATAACAGTGGCAATCAAAGAGTGATACATAGGGCATAGATAGATTCAAAGTTCATGTATCCTATCTTCTGAGTTTGGAACAATGAATCATTCTGACTAGAAATAAATTGACTATTCAAGGCAATGTGGTACTTAATACATAGTATATATACATTACAAATTGGTGTTAGCGTAATCAAACAAAAACCTTGCTTTGTCTCAAATCAATTTTGGGGTCTATACCATGTCGGCATTCATCTTCAAGAGCCACAGTTAACATTTCGGCGCAGAACTGATCATCAGCCTTCAGCCACAACGCCTGATGGGGAATGACAAGACAACAATTCAAATGGTAAAATAAACTCAAATAAACAGCTAATTTTGTGATCTATCGTTATGTTCAATAACATGGCTTTGAATGAAATGATTCCAATAACGGAATGTGTTCAGGTCCAGATCTTGGTTAGGTCTCACGGCAATAAATGAGATATATCTACAAGTATGGTCACTAACTGTTTTGTAACAATCGGCCAAGTTGTGATTAGTACTTTTATTGATATATTTATATTTTTCAAGTATATGTAACAAACATCTTCGATATTTATTATTTATTATATAACATAATTCATACTTTAATTGTATATGTATATTAATTTATTTAATAAAAATACAAAAACAGAAATTCAATTAATCTCCAACTAGTCCCGATTAATAATTTGGAATAGAGAGTCATCATAAGTATTGGGTGAATTTCTAAGGTTCTTTGATTGAGATGTCAACTTTCACACACTAGAAAACGACTACCAAGATTGTGATGACTAACATTCAGCAATAACAAGGGTTTCAGCAACATGTAACAAAAATCACAGGTAGGTTTTTGATTTTTTTAGAGAGCTTGAAATTAGAAAAGCAGAGAGAAGAAAGGAGAAAATAAAAGCAAGAGATTTTGCCTTTGAAGAACCATACAGATAAACGGCCAATTTCTTACCTTGTGATAGTACATAATTGCAGCAGTAAAGTTATCCTGCACAAATGAGAAGGATCTATCAAGAAACCATATGAAACTCATTAACATAAACCATAAGGCCTTACAATTAGAAATTTTGGGCATATATATATGGTTGAAGAACTAATTGTGCATGGTTAAATACCTTTAACATAAACCATAAGGCCTTACAATTAGGAATTTTGGGCATATATATATGGTTGAAGAACTAATCGTGCATGGTTAAATACCTGCAAATGGTAAGTGTATGCAAGACCCGCATAAGTGCTCACACTTTTGGTTGACAAAGCAAGGGCTTTCTCATAGTATGAAATTGCTTCATGGTACATCCTGAAAAAAAGTAGGTCCCATACTGATTAAACAAGGACGTATATCTTCCAAATTCAATTAGCCAGTACTACCCCCATTTCCAAAATGAGTTTGCACTTTCCTTAAGTGGAATTGAATTATACATGAAACATAAATCATATCGTCCTTATAGTTTACACCCTCAGCGGGTTAGCATATTAGGCCATATGATATGAAGGTGTGTACCATAATCAACCCATAGTTTCACTCATCCTGAATTTCACACAAAAAAGTTGAATAGGACACTAGTACACCTTAGCATAGTCTAAATCAAATTGCATTCTATTTTTAGCTTTTCCACTGTAGGAGGGAAAGGGGATACTCAATACTAAGGAACTACAGAAAATAAGCAGTAAATGCAATCATCAACAGCTCCCTCTCACATCCTGACATCTTTAACTAACATATGCTCTCTATGATATTTTATCGCAACATCATCCACAGACAACCAAAGTTTAGAAGGGAATGCTAATAAGCAAACAGCATAACTCATAAGAGTTCAACAAAATTATCATCATACTTCAACTTCCTGAATGCATGAGCAAGATTAACCACTGTTGGTTCCCACATTTCCATTAAAGGAGATTGAACGTGTGCCAAAGTTTTCTCAAACCACCAAATAGATTTATCGTACCTGAAGTTGATTCAAAAGAAAGATGTATGTCAAAATCAATTCGCTCATGATACAACAAAGGTATAAATGGACATGCACCACATGAAACTAGAGAAACACAATATTGTAATGTATTCCCTTATATATTGCCTGAATTCGATTTATTGCAAAAAGTTTTACAAAATAAACATGTTAACTTCTACAAAATCTGTAGTGGAGTATGGAGAGGAACATGTTTTTAGCAAATATGCTTACTCTTTCATATTATAAGCAACAACTCCAAGTTCATTATATACAAGAGGATCTGATGGACAAATTGTCTTTGCCTGCATAAAAAACTGGGAGAAAGCAGCATGTTAATTTTTTTTACAAAACCGTAAAATCAGAACTAAAACTCATAATATAATGATAATGAAGCTAACTGTAATTTCCAGTCAAAACAACGTTGTGTTTTCCTTGCAATTTAACCATATATTTCAATGGAGTCGCAAAACATATATCCTAGTGTATAAATGCTTAAGACTCAAGGAATTGTTACAGAATTAAGTGAAAATGAGATTTGAAGCAGACTTCTTTTTGTCAAAAAGGAAAGGTTTCAATTTCATGCTACTCAGATTCAGATATCCCTATTTCCAAGTCAGTCACTTGTGTTTTGTGTCCTTGTTAGACAGTCACAGTTTAGAAGTTTTTCTTACACAAAAAAGGTATGGCCAGTCAAGAGTGAAGTGCTGGCCAATCACAGCAGCTTATGCTTTGAGTACTAGATCCAACATGTGCATGGTACACATGTCTGGTAATCAATCATATCACTCCCAATTGATCATATCATTCCTTTTACCAGAACCTTCTCATCCTTGACTATTTAACAGTATTAACTTTCTGCAAAAATTTCTATATGTTTTGAGTTCAAATTCAAGGTTCAAAACCAGACAATTAGCAGTTCGTTAGCAAAAATATGAGTTTTAGTGGAGTTATAAGTTAAATACTGCTTTTATTGGTTGGTTTGGTTTCTACAAATACAATTCATTTTTAGGACAGCCCGCATATAAATGATAGAGCTAGTGCATCTATTGCCATTTAGCACATGACAGAGAAATAAAAAATACATCTTGTCATACTGTATGTTAATCCTGCATTAACATCAAAAGAAACTACTCATCAATTCCAACAGCAATAATTACAGAAAGAATACATATATTCTTCTAAAAGGAAAAACAAACACACAATTATCTCACAAAATCACCTAAAAGCATGCATAAATGACAACGTGCATATGCTTATTAAAAGTCACCTGTTCAGCAAGCTTAAAGCTGTGAGTCCGCATGTACTCCATCCCAATATACAAAGTTGGTAAATGGCACCTGTGTGAGCAAGCCAAATAACTTCAGTAAATAAGAATGTTCATGACAAAAGAACAGGAAAAAAGGTGCTAGAATGTTCTCATAGTTGGCAGAGAAAACAGTGCAATTAATATCAAACTAAGAAAGATGATTATGGTAAGTTAATATAAGAATTACCCTGGAAACAAACGAGCAGCTGTCCGATAAGCAGACATTGCTTGATCACCCTCTTCTTTAGCAGCATAAGCATTTCCATAACCTATCCATGCAGGTGGAAACTTTCCATCAAGACTTGTTGCTTTGCTGCAAAATAGCACAAGGTCTATAAGAATGATTTATGGGACCGTGTAGGAAGTAATTAAAAGTTAATCGGGTTCAAGAGCCAGCAATCTGGATTAACACTGAACACCACACAAAAATAAATGACCCATAAAGGTATCAGGCAACAAGCAGTATTGTTACTATGGCATTAAAGTTTGGTTCAACAGCATAACCAAAATAAAAAGCATCGGCAATCTGGATTAGCACTGAACCTCACTTAAAAATAAATGACTGATGAAGATATATGAAGGAAGTAGGCACAAATGATGGAGTGAACCTATGTTTAGTTTTTTTAATTTTTAACCAACTTGGCCTGATACAAACTGGCTAGTTCCACTTCAGACAAAAAAAATTAAGAAAGGGCAAAAAGAGAAAGACGAATGACCTCTTTTACATTTGGGCCATTGTCCACAACATCCTACACGTTCACCTGAAATAGCGACGTGATTGGTCATACTTCTTGATACAATAGTAATAGCACCCAACAGCAAACCAGGTTAAAGCCCTGAAAACAGATTATCCCCCATAAGTTACAGCCATCATGTGTAAGAGCATACAAGTTAGAAGAAAAATAGAGAAGTTGAGATAAAAGAGCAAATGCTAAACCTTAAAGCAATACCATAAAATAGTTCAAACCTTTGTACATATAAAACTTCTGCTTATTTATATAAAAATAGTCAAGCGACAAAGACCCTCCTTCTACATGAGAGAGGTCCTGAGTTTAATACTTAAAACCTCCATTGTTGATGCAAGAAAATAATATAGTAACATAAACTCACATCTGAGGATAATCCTTCACTAAATTGCATGCCAAAAGATAGAGCTCGTTTGAATGCCCAAGCTCCATGGCAGTTGCTAAATGCACCAATGTAGATTTCATATGGAAAGGGTCCTTCTCAAGTAGTCTGTAAAGCATAAACGTAAACTCAGTTTTTTTTATCAGCGAACTGTGTACCAAGGTTTGGGCTTGACTATGCTGTGAAGAAGCAAGAGAGCACCAAACTTATGAACACAAGCTCAGTTTAGTTAACTTATTTCAATTCAAAACAGTAGCTACATGCTCAACTAAAGCAGTTTAACTTACACAGAAGTTAGTTCAAAACATTTTTGATATTCACCACATTGATGGTAGTATTCAGCTTTACAGGCCAAAAGGTCAGTGTTGTTTTTCATCGTCTGCATGAAAGATATATCTGTAGGGCTACTACTACGACTTTCCTTTTCAAGTTCTTTGAATTTGGATTCTACCACATTCTCCTTGTCATACTGGATAAACAAAAATAAAAACAAACAAATAATACAAATGCCAGTTAGTTAACACTATGCAATAGCAAGGAAGTTGGATCATTAAATATCTAACTGGAAATGACATCACCTTCTTTATCAAACAAGAATAGAATGAGGCTAGCCATCCATCTTCAGGACCAAATTGCAAGGACGAAAGTAAACTCATTTCTGCAATTTAACAGAAAATCTGAAACTAAGTACTATCATTTCAACCACATTAATCCCATAAAAAAATTATTCAGCCAACAGTGTTTATATGAAGTGGAAAGGATGGACAAGTAAGAAATTATTTCTGTTGGATCATAACTTTACGGAATTATACATGACTAAAAGGAAACACAAACTTAATCATATCAGTTCTTAGACCTCTTACCCTCCTCACATGTAAGCATGTGGTTTTCAATAAGACATTCCAAAGCCTGGTAAACAATCAAAATACATCAATGAGAAAACACGTTATCATCATATCACAAATATGAAACTAATGGAATTCACATCCAACAACTGAGGCAACATGTACAGACCAAAATTAGCCTTATCAAATAAATAAACACCGAAGCAAATAACTATATAAAAGCTAAGATATGTATCATCATAAGATCAAGTGACAAGAGATTCAGCTCAGTGTAATAATGTCATGTCAGAGCATGCCAAATCGGCTTCTAGAGCATCAGGTGTGGAAGTTTCATCCATTTCTAAGAAAACCTGAGTCGCGTATATTAAAAAGTTTGAGGACTAGATATTTCAGATGCCAAACATCATAGCCAAAGCAGCTATACGAATAAACTCTTGACACAAAATAAGAATAAAGCTGACATGTGTACCTCATAACATAAAGGATCAGCTTTAATAGCTGCTTTGTACCTATACCCATGAAAGAAAATTATGTTAATGGATCCAACCAATATATGAATAAGATCTGTGGAGCTAACAATATTAAGGCAGCGTCACTTTGAAGTTAAGGCATAGGAAGAAAGGAGGTAAGAAGTAGACACAATGAAGCAAATTGACAGGAGAAACAAACCATTGTCGAGCCTGCGCACGATTTTCAAGTGCTTCATATGCCTTTCCTCTTAAAAAGCATATTGCTGAAGAAATCTGTCATGAGTTGGGAAATTTGGACACTCAAATTATCTACCAAAATATAACAAAGAAGGTTATAGCAAGATATCTAGGGAAATGCAGCCCCCTTCTTTAAACACGTAACAATTTAGCATTTATTTTACGATGTCCATAATATTGTTATGAAGAATTCTAGAAAGGCGACGATAATGCAAATGTTAACATAAATCACCACCAATGATGTGTGTGAAGAAGATTGCTTACATTGATCTCACGATCTTCACCATCTTTGTGTGAGTACATGACATGGGAATCCTTTGTGTCATACACGTTTCCTTGCTCATCTACTTTAGCCTCGCCAAGCATTGATAGGCATTGATCCCATTCCTTTAGCTCTTCCTGATTATACCATTAGCAAAACCATTAGCATTTTTGGAGAAAAAGAGAAACTTGTGCTGTAACAACTAATGGGTGGCAATCAAAACCATTGGACCTGTTAGCTATTATTTCTCAACAGTTTGGTAATGGGTTTTACCATTTCTATTTTCTTGCTATAATAAGTCCTAGTCTTTAGGAATGATAGAGTTAGTTTTATCACTTCCATTTTTATAGTGAGTCTGTTATTTGTTTCCATGTACGGCTATATATACAGCCACTTAATTGCTTGAATAAACACTGCATTTCCTCATTCAAGATTCTAGTTTTAGTCTTCTGAGCTTTGAAATCAACATTTGGTATCAGAGCTTCGAAGCTAGCCTGAATAGGAGTGCAAGAGTGAGTGAAGTATGACTACTACAGAGAGTTACGTGGTCCCGAAATTTGATGGTCATTACGATCATTGGTCGATGTTGATGGAAAATTTCTTGAGAAGCAAGGAGATGTGGACTCTGGTGGACGAAGGAATCCCGACACAACCAATCGGGACCTCAGCGGCAAGTGAGGCGCAGAAGAAGTGTGTTGAAGAAGCTAAGCTTAAGGATCTAAAAGTCAAAAACTTTCTGTTCCAATCAATTGACAGAGAAGTTATTGAAACCATTCTCGACAAGAGCACATCAAAGGCTATTTGGGTGTCGATGAAGCAAAAATACCAAGGATCCACCAAGGTGAAAAGAGCACAGCTACAAGCATTGAGGAAGGAATTTGAATTGCTGAATATGAAGGAAGGAGAAAAGATTGATAGTTTTCTTGCACGAACTCTCACAATCGTGAACAAGATGAAAATGTATGGCGAAACCTTGCAACAAAGTACGGTGGTGGGTAAGGTTCTACGATCTTTGACTCCCAAATTTAATTATGTTGTATGTTGTATTGAGGAGTCAAATAATCTAGATACCTTAACCATTGATGAGCTTCATGGAAGTCTCCTTGTGCAAGAACATAGAATGCAAGGAAACCAAGAAGAAGAGCAGGTATTAAGAATTGCTTATGATGATAAGCCATGGAGAGGAAGAGGAAGAGGAAGAAGTTCATTCCGAGGAGGTCGAGGCCGAGGAAGAGGAAGGGTGTTTTATAACAAAGCCACCATAGAATGTTTCAATTGCCATAAATTGGGACACTATCAATATGAGTGTCCTGATCCAGAGAAGAATGCCAACTATGCTGAGCTTGAAGAGGAAGAGGAGCTACTTTTGATGTCTTATGTCGAATGTCATCAGGCTAAACGAGAAGAAGTATGGTTTCTTGACTCAGGGTGTTCCAATCATATGACTGGAAACAAAGAATGGTTCACTAACATGGAAGAAGGATTTCGGCAAATGGTGAAGCTTGGCAATGACACTAGAATGGCGGTGGTGGCTAAGGGAAGTGTACGACTTCAATTAAATGGCATTGTTCAGGTATTTTCAGATGTGTACTATATACCTGAATTAAAGAATAACTTGCTGAGCATAGGACAACTTCAAGAGAAAGATTTAGCCATCCTGATTCAACAAGGAACTTGTAAGGTGTATCATCCTAGACGGGGGTTAATTATGCAGACTAACATGAGTGGCAACAGAATGTTTTTTCTGTTAGCTAGTATGGTACCTAAAAACACTTCAATGTGTCTGCAAGCTGAAGTTTCATCTGAAAAGGAGTCAAACTTGTGGCATCGTCGCTTTGGCCACTTAAATTATCAAGGGTTGAAGACACTTGCACATAAAAAGATGGTGGATGGCTTACCATTACTCAAAGTTCCAGAGAAGTTATGTGAAGCTTGCTTGGTTGGTAAACAACACAGGGAATCAATACCAAAGTGGAGTTCGTGGAAATCATCACAACCTCTTCAACTGGTGCATTCTGACTTATGCGGACCTATCAAACCAGCTTCCAATGGAGACAAACGGTATTTCATAAGTTTTATTGATGATTTTTCACGCAAAACTCGGGTTTACTTCTTGAAAGAAAAAACAGAAGCTTTTATTTCTTTTAAGAGGTTTAAAGTTTGTGTTGAGAAAGAGGCAGGTTCGCCTATTATCTGTTTGAGAACAGATAGAGGAGGCGAGTTTAACTCTAATGAATTTGGAGAATTTTGCCAAGAACAAGGTGTAAGCAGACAATTAACAGCAGCATATACCCCACAACAAAACGGAGTGGCGGAAAGGAAGAACAGAACAATTATGGACACAGTACGTTCAATGCTAGCTGAGAAGAACGTTCCAAAAATGTTTTGGGCTGAAGCTGTAAGATGGTGCGTGCATATTCAAAATAGAAGCATAACTGCGGCAGTGAATGGGAAAACTCCAGAAGAAGCATGGAGCGGTATAAGGCCAGCAGTGGATTATTTTAGAGTCTTTGGTTGCATTGCTCATGCTCACATCCCAGACCAGAAGAGGAGCAAGCTGGATCCCAAGAGCAAAAGGTGTGTATTCTTAGGGGTGAGTGATGAGTCCAAAGCTTATAGACTCTATGATCCTGCCACTAAGAAGATCATCGTCAGCAGAGATGTTGTATTTGAAGAAAATGAAAGTTGGGACTGGGATGACACTGAAGAAGCCTTGGAGGAAGATATATTAGAATATTATGAAGTTCATATTGACGACGATGAAGTCCATGTTGACAACAATGGAGGCATTGAGGATGTTTCAGGCGCCAACAACTCTAATAATCCTCAAGTTGATGATGTTGAAGGAAGGGCCTCTAGAGTCAGAAAACAACCGGTCTGGATGGCTGACTATGAAACGGGTGAAGGGTTATCAGAAGAAGATGACATGCTAGCAATGATGTCGGCAACAAGTGATGATCCATTTTTTTTTTGAGGAAGCTGTAAAGGTGAAAAAGTGGAGAGATGCAATGTCAACTGAAATTGAAGCCATAGAGAAGAATCAAACATGGGAGTTGACAGATTTGCCCAAAGGTGCTAAATCTATTGGAGTTAAGTGGGTCTTTAAGACCAAACTTAATGAAAAAGGAGATGTTGAAAAGTACAAGGCACGATTGGTAGCTAAAGGTTATGCGCAACGTTATGGCGTGGATTATGTTGAAGTATTTGCACCGGTTGCGAGACTTGACACCGTTCGAGTAATTCTGGCAGTGGCCGCACAACGTGGTTGGGAGGTTTTTCAGCTCGACGTGAAGACTAGCCTATTGGGTCTAGGGTCCAGTGTGTATATAAACCCTCCTTATACTCAATACTCTTCCGATGTGGGACTTTGAATTCACATGTGGACATAACAATCTCCCCCTCCACATTGAGTCTCATCACATCGGGCTGGCTCCCCCTATACCCACATACGTTACCTTGATCTACTCTCTCACAAGGGCCCTTTTCATCCTATTCGAGCCTCACCATGAGAGTGGCCAACTCATGATCCCGGTCTTACCAGCAATAGGAGTACCCGACCCACTTAACCAGAAGAGTATACCGAACCAAGGCCATTGGTGTCACTAACAAAGCACAATATTCCCCAATAATTATTTGATTGGTCACAACACAAATGATGAACAATAATTCATTTTCATGTATGAATTAAAAAGCCAATAAGAAGAATTGAATGCGTGAATGAAGAAAAAGAAGGTTTATAAGAGAAGAGAGTATTGCCAGGCACTTGGCAGCTAGGTAGCGGAAGCGGAGGTCTCGGAGGACGATCTTGGAGGCGTTGAGGAGGTGGAAGGCGCGGCGGTAATGGCGGGCGAGGAAGAGAGCCTGTGCGTGCATGTAGATGTCGGCTGGGTCGTTGGTGAAGGCGGCGAGCTTGTCGGCGAAGAAGATGGCGGAGGAGTAGAGGTGCTTGCTCACGCAGTCCCGAACCACTCCCCGCACCTTCTCTTCCCTCATCGATTGATTTCACCAACGAACACTCTGTGTGATGTCACAGACAAACCCTCAGATTCTGATTGTGCTTGTGCTTGTGCTTGTGCTCACTGAAATGGGCGGGAGAGGTTCTTTTAGTGAGCTTCTCTTGTTCAATTCCTGATTTTACTCAATTAGAGTTTATTGGTTTTTATTTTTATTTAAACTCGATTTATAGGTCGAAAGGTGGCACAACATCAAGATTGAGTTCGTAAACCAATAAACTTAATTGTCTAAAAGTGACTTGGTGAAAATATCAGCAGTTTGCTCACTGGCGAAGACAGAGTAGAGAGCGGTGGTACCCTGCGTAAGATGGTGTCGCACGAAGTGAAGTGGCAGTCAATCTCTATATGCTTGGTACGTTTATGGAAGATGTCACTGTGAGCAATATGGGGAGCACTTCGATTGTCACGATAAACAGTAGTGGCAGAATCATGAACAATACTCGTATCATGTAACAACCATCAAAACCATAGGAGCTCAGAAGTATTATCAGTGAGAACTCAATATTCTGCATCGGTATTCGAGCGGGCAACAGTCGTATGTTTTTTACTTCTCCAAAATTTAAGAGAATCGCCAAGAAAGAAATAATAACATGTAGTGGAACACTAATTACTAGGATCACAAACCCAATCAATATTAAATAAGCATGTAGAACCAAATGTGTGTCGTGAGAGAAGAGCATATTTTGAGGCAATGTGCCTCGAACATATCGAAGTATCTGAAGGATAGCTTCGTAATGAGTAGTGCGAGGAGTGCACATGGACTGGCTCACAATATGAACTGCATAAACAATGTCTAGGCGACTGATAGTGAGATAAACCAAACCATAAATTAAGTGTAGTTACCTGTAAAATGGATCAGCATAATTATAGTAACGTGTATTTATACCAAAAAAGTTATTTTCAAAATCCTCAGAAGAAAACGTTGCATGTTAGTTACCATGACAATGACAATGACACTAGTATGTATCTCTTGTGTGCTAATAACATATATATAATTTGTAAGAGGTGATTGATTATCCTTTCACATTTAGGATAAGCATATATGTATTGCAAAATGTGTGCTTCAATTTATATATTTTGGTAAAATAGGTAAATTCTATATATGACATAATTTTTCGAGAATTTGTTAGAGTTGGTCTAAACCATTGATTATGTGTTCACTCGAACAAATGTAACACAATGCCAAAGAGCTGAGACTGTGTGTTTCGTTATTTGACTAGCCCTCGACTTAAATCGAACTCGCCAATATCTTTCTTGACTCAACACATTCACCGGTCAACGATGAGGATTAAGTTTGTCTTACATTTGTGAAGTAAACACAAACACATTATTGGTATAAATAATTACGACAAACGTCATCCGCAAACGAGACACGCACCAGGAAAGAAAGTTTTTTTACTGATGCTTTATTTAAAACAATTACTCTGACACATATCGAGAGTTGTCTTTTTTTT
The DNA here is from genome assembly GCA_963920655.1 of Geranium rotundifolium. Taxonomy (NCBI): domain Eukaryota; kingdom Viridiplantae; phylum Streptophyta; class Magnoliopsida; order Geraniales; family Geraniaceae; genus Geranium; species Geranium rotundifolium. Next base: position 9,378,891 of record OY987311.1, on the reverse strand, counting down.
CTTCAATATAATCATTCAATTGTTGATAAAAAAAAATGTCTAAAGGCCGTTACTTCAATTTAAATATTTTTCCTCTTACAAAAGAAAGGTAAATTGTAATTACAAAGGTGGAATAATTGATGGCCACCTCTTGCAATCACCACACATTAATGCTTGTCCAAGAGTTTACATTTAACTGAATCCCAAGACCTCGTCCAACTAATTTTGAATTGAAAAGGTTTAGACAAGAAACACAGATGACAACATTTTTAGCATACAATTGACAGACCGAAATGATAATATTTGGTGGAAGTAAAAGGAAGAAGCAATTAATGTAGCCTACTCTACTCCTATCATCATTTCCATGCATCATTCATGGTTTCTAAGTTGAACAGCAATTGAGTTTCTTCAGCGCAGAGACATCCTCCTTGACGTTTATTCTCTCTCCCTTTGCTGGAGCCGGAGCAGCAGCGTCGTCTCCTCCTTCCATGGCCTTCTTGGCCGCAACACGGTATATTTGTGCCAAAACTTCAGCAAATGCTTTCTCCACATTTGTTGCATCCAGAGCAGAAGTTTCCATGAAGTAGAGCGCCTCCTTTTCGGCGTAGGACTTCCCGTCTTCTGTTGAGACTGCAACAAGGTGTCGGAGATCGGACTTGTTACCAACAAGCATCACCACAATGTTGGGGTCAGTGTGGTTCCTCAATTCCTTCAGCCATCTGTCTACATTCTCGAATGTTGCGTGGCGAGTGACATCGTACACAAGAAGTGCACCCATGGCTCCACGATAGTAAGCACTGGTGATGGCACGGTACCTGTGTAGTAGTGAGAGGAATGCAAATGGAGGAGTTAATGCAATAATTGAATTTGAGCTTTAAGCTTAAATCTGAATGGAATTCAAATATATTGCCAAGTTCTCATGATACACATACAACAATGCACTGCTAAAACAAATTGATATGTTTTATCATGTTTGATTGAATAGTTGTGCCTGACACTTTGGTAGAGCCAATTTGATGCAGGACAGAATAAAAAAAGCCTCTGAAAAATCAAGAGAAAAACAAACAGCTAGGGAAGACAAAAAATACAATGTTGTTCTCTATAATCCTCTGGTGGCTCTAATCCTATTTTTCTCTCCCCTTAATCATAAGTCTATACCAATACCCCTATTAAAACGTAGGTTTTTCTCCACAGAAGAAGGGAGCCCAAAACACAACAAATCACTCCGTTCCCGACTATCCGGAGACAACAGCCACCCAACATTATGCAACAGACATCAAACCTCCCTTTAGACAATGTCGCATGGACATGTCAGCACCAACCTCACCATTGCGTACTCTTTCTAACTCCAACAACTTAGCATCTAACAATCACTATCCAATATACATCTCATCAATGTCTTCGCAACGATGATAAAAAGTTCGGTATGTAGCAAGATAAAGAGCATTTGGCTATCGCAAAATAGCACGTACATCTCTCAAGGAATAATAGTTCCATCAAAGCATTCACTTGCAAACTTTCATAGTTAGCACAAACTCAGCCTCTGTGAAGGACCATGCAACACATTTTTGGAACCTAAAATGCTAAGATGTAGCGCCCCGTGCAAACTTAATCAAATAATACGAAATGGACATTCTACAATCCACCTCTCCAGCTATATTTGAATAATAATAGCCAACGATGATAAGTTTCGTGGCACCAAAACAAACCTTCAGATATGACATACCCCAAAGATATGCCAAAATTCATTTTAAAGCCTTCTAATGCCCTCTACTTATATTTTCAAAACAAACTTGTTTGGTTTATAGTTAGAGCTCCTAGATGTATTACAAGACAATGTCCTTCATCCGAACTTGTCTTCATTTGTCCACACAAAACAACCTTCCACTTCATTATTAATCCAAACTAAGGTCCACCACGCCGATAAAAAAAAAGGTCCACCACCATGATGGGAGGCATGGATCAAGCATGGTCTAGGTGGTTCAATTCACCATGTATAGTTTATGTATGAGGTTCTGACATCGCTGAGAACCAACCCAAAAGATTAGCCTAGCAGGTCAAGAGTCCCAATATAAATCAACCATTGTTAACCAACTTAATATTTCTAAAATGCGCGACACTTACTCATGCGTGAACTACACCATACACTAGTCATAAAATTTCTTGGGAGTTGGGAGTATGCATGACCATGCAGTTTGTATGATATCAGGCTTTTGAGATACATGAAGTAATCATGTCAATCTCAAAGAGAGTCATCTAAAATTCTGAGCTTGAGAAGAGGATGATTTCAGCATAACTCCTACTTGATTGAAAGAGTACTAGTTAGTGTGCTTTACCTAATCACAAATGCAAACCACACTTTTATGGGATAGTTTTAAGCTCTCAAAACTGAGTAGAAAGAGTAAGCGATCCGCAGGAGTCTAAGGATATATAGACACAATTTATAGGTGATGCTCACTCTAGATCAAGTGAGGTAATATTCTTAATTTTGCATCAAAATTTTATTCATATATTCACGCCTTCATACAGCACTACTCCAGATCTTGAATACATAAAAAGATTTCTCGCAATTTTCAGTCATTTCCATAAATCTGACAAGCTTCAAAGTAAATTAGACAAGAAAACTACAAATTTATCCTCAATTAGGAAAGACATCCAAGATGGAACCAAACAAGATTTAAGAATATGATATTTTTCAAATCCTAAGAAGAAAACACAAGCAGACCAACCAAAACTAAATCAATAAAAAATATCAACTAAACCTAACTCAAGAAGCATAAAAATCTTCAGCTATCTCCTCTATAGCATAAAAATTCAAAACCCATATCAGAAATTCATAAAATAACCTATACCATCAGTCCACATCCAAGAAGCAAATCTAAATCAAGCTCCAACAAAGCTAAAATATGAAAGTAGGCAGATGAGAAAGAGTGAAGTAGAAGACGGACCTTTCCTGGCCAGCAGTGTCCCAAATCTGGGCCTTGATGACCTTGCTGTCGACATTCAAGGAGCGAGTAGCGAACTCAACACCAATGGTGGACTTGGACTCGAGACTGAACTCGTTCTTGGTGAATCTGGAGAGCAGATTGGACTTGCCCACACCTGAATCTCCAATCAAGACCACCTTGAAGAGATAGTCGTAGTCATCTTCAGCTCTATAACCCGCCATTGTTGAGAGAGGAAGAGAGAGGTTGGAAGCAAGAAATGCTTCTCAGATCGCGAACTGGTGAAGTGTAAAAAGATGGTCGCTTTACTTTTCTTTTCTTGGAATTGTCATATTTAAGTAAGTAGCAGAAATTACAGCTAAAAAAATTAAAGTTTATTGTCTGTAGTTGTGATCCCTATACACATGCCATGCCCCATTTGCAATTTGTTAGTAATTATTGCTATCGATTTTGTTTGAGATTTTAAAACTGAACAAAAAAACAAGAACTTTTAATACTCATTTTATAAAAAATATTCAAATGACGGTCCAAAATTATATGGTGAAAATGACTGAAAATGATAAGATAATATTAGGAAAATTAGATCATAGCAACACTATGGTGAGGTTCCTAAAAAGGATGGGTTAAGGTACACATAAATGCAAAGTAGATGGGACTCATTAATCACATTCACAGCACAACCATATATATTCAATATTGGCTTTCAGTCAGAGCTATATATACGGTTGTTTTGTTAGCAATTTTAATTAGAAAAAATTTATAAAAAAAATTTCTCGTACGTTTGCTTAAGGGTGGACATTTTGGCTACGGAACTGGAGACCGAATCCAAACCGAACCAGAACAAAAATCAAAAAAATCAAGAACCGTCAAGTAACGGTTCCGGTCTTAGTTGTTAAAATGGAGAACAAGAGAGTCTAGTCCGATCCTATTTTTGACCAGTTTGGTCCATATCTAGACTCATGCCTATCCCTAAATATATTAACTCAAACGTCTAACACTTAAGTGACACTTTCGGTAATTTTCATATATTTACACAAACGGTGTAAATTTGAACATGAGAGATAAAGAGTTTTTGAAATAATTCAATAAAATGAGAATTTGTGCAAAAGAAAGCAATTATAAGTTTTCCACTTTTCCCTTTTATTTACTTGTGAAATCATTTCAGAATTTTTAAGTTTCTTTTGTCCATTTCCGACTTCAATGATTCCCTGCAACTCCTATCTGCTTTTTGAAATAATGTGTAGCTACTTTTTCGGTCAAGAACAATCTACAAAATACCATCAACACCCATTTGAAACTTGGATGTATTAACAATCAATCAAACACGAGATTGACAAATGAGTACTACATTGTCAATTTGTAGCACCACTATAATTCTCATTACTACACTCTTACAAAGAGAAGAGAAATGCGTGTATCTATCAGTCTGTCAAAATTTCATGTACAATTTCCCTCTTACACTAACTAAGGCATACATGTATAGTCATCATGGTTTAGTCCCCTAATCGAAGTAACAGCCATAACTTGATCCTTATGATGCTTTTCCTTCTCCACGAGGCATCTTCTTTGATCCCGCTGCAACATAGAAGCACAAGAGAGTGAGTTTTACAACCAAATAATACATGTATAGTCAAATTTAAACAGATACATGGAATTCAGCTATAAATATTTACGTAGTCCGAATCCAACACATCTTTTCCCTAACATAAATTTTCTCAATGAAGAAATGTTATTTACGGGTTCTATGAAAATAAATGTAATCTCACTCTTTAATCAAGAAAATGCATGTACAAACGAACAAGCTATAAATGATGCTGATGAGACATGACTTGGTCTTATTTCTTAACAACTAGAACAACAGAAGCTGCAGTTTAGATTGAGAGATTTAACCAATAGTACAGAGCCAAGAACAAACACTAGAAACTCCTTTGAGTAACAGCAAAAATGATTTCTTTCTTGGTTAAGTGTCCCTAGTATTTAATTGACCATTAGGGTTATATTGACACTTTAGGCATGGGTGTCATTAGCGTGTAATCACCAGAAAGAGAAAGAAAGAGCATACCGTCTTCGACATCCTTCATCTGGTAATAGTGAGGGGCTATCTCCACCAGCCAGTCCGGTTTTAGTTCAGTAACCTGAAATTTTCCATGTGTTATCTATCATCATAAATATGTGCAAGTAAATCATCTGGAAATGTCAAAGTATAAGTGATAAATACTTACTTGTCTCATATACTCCTTCGTTGTAAGAACCAGCTCATGGTATATTACCCATCTAGGGAGAACCTGAAGACGCATAACACATAAAATTAAGCAGGATACTTGCATTCTAAGATCTCTCAGCATAAATATTCCTAAAACATGTTTTACGAGCATGTAACGATACTGCCTTTGACATTCATGTCTATTTTCATTAATCTATGAATAACTTCAACCATTAGAATCACAAGCATATCTTACCTGTGCTAACCCTGAGCTCGGGTGTATATGAACAGTCTGGGGATGTTTGACCGTCCGGTAAGCTCCACTCTTTTGCAATTTTGCAGAATGAGGGAAAAATCCTGAACAAAACAATTACATTTGAAGTTAACAAAATTCAAACATTCAAGCAGACACCATGAACAATGGATAATTATACATTACCTGATGTTATTGTCTTCTTTATAGCTTCCAAGTCGCCTGGATTAGAGATTAATTCAATTTCAACTCTCTCTAAGAGCCCCTCCAACTGGTCCCTTATATCTCTAGCACGTTTCATACTCCTGACCTGGAAATATTCAAAACACAAATTAATAATGAACATACTACAGATCAACCAAATATACCATTCAACAACTGATATCTCAAGAAAAAACCGTATCATCATAACCATAATTTAGTTTCTAACAGTAAAAACAATTCAACTATTACAATCACAACATATTATGTGTTTTCTATTTATTTGCATGTTTCATGGGCACATTTTATTGCACCAATTCATAACAATGTAGGAAAATTTCAGAATAGTGTTTAGAAAATAAGGAAAAGCACATTCTAGCATACTTCAAGAATAATATGCAGTGTAAATATATCATAAATCTTTGACAAAGTGAATATCCGCTAAATTCCACTATCAATTCATCTCACACTCCAAACACCACTTAGCTTCATCTTAAAATACTGCAATCTAAGACAGAATGCATCCAGAATAAGTCTTTACCAGAAATTTTTATTTTTTTTATCAGCAATAAAATATTAGTATGATTACATGATAATTATGTAGCTGTACCTGGATGTAATTCTCATAGCACCACTGAGTTGAAAAATTCGTTTCTTTCCATGAATCATAAACCTTGAAAAGAATAAGGAATAGGATTAGTAACCATATATGTGTGACTACAACAGATTAAAGATCTTATAAAAAGAGCAAAACAAGCATAGATGACAAGCAAACCTTGAGCAATGCAATGTGGTCCCCCACATTGCCGGTGTGGAAATTCAGTCGGGCATTGTCTGCATGAACTTGTTTGTCCTTGGGGCGGTAAAAAATTGAATTCCCAATAGAAAGCATAGCCGCGATGGAGATAGCATCTTCAGAACACTTGTACTTTTCAGAAGCAACTATCATTTTAGAGAGCATAGGATCCAAAGGAAACTCTGCCATCCTTCTACCCATCTTAGTCAGCTCACCACGTGAATTTAGCGCACTCAGAGCAAATAGAAGTTCTAGTGCTTTTAGTATTGCTTCAGCGGGTGGTGGGTCCATGAAATCAAAATTTATCAGGTCATGGATACCAAGGCTCTTAAGACTAAGGACAACATTTGCAAGATTAGTCCTTTGTATTTCTGGTACTGTATTATCGTCCAAATCATGCATGTAGTTATGATGAGTGTATAGCCTATAACATTTCCCAGGGCCTGTTCTTCCAGACCTACCGGCCCTTTGCTGAGCTGATGCTTTTGAGACAGGAGCAACCAGCAATGACTCCATACCAGTCCTTGGATTGTAGGACTTCATTTTGCAGAAACCCGGATCAATCACGTACTTTATCCCATCGATAGTTAAGGATGTCTCAGCAATATTTGTAGCCAATACAACCTTACGTGCACCTTCAGGAGTTGGCTCAAATATTTTTGCCTGCAATTCAGTTGGTAGATTGGCATATATGGGGCAGATTATCAGCTCTGCTATTTTCGTCCCCAGGCCCCTTGTCCTATGTTTCAGAATTTCTTCTGCGGTTTCAATCTCTTCCTGACCAGTGAGGAAAATAAGGATATCTCCAGGTGCCTCCATCACATGAATTTGAAGTGCAGTTACAATTGCTGCATCCAAGTAGTCAGCTTCTGGAGCTTTTGTATAATGTATCTCAACAGGAAACCTTCTCCCTGGAATTTTGAAAATTGGAGCAGAATCAAAATAATCACTGAACTTCTCCGCATCAAGTGTTGCACTTGAGATAAGCAACTTTAAATCTGGTCGGAATCTCGAAATATCCTGTCATAATTAAACACAAAGTCAGTACAGAACTAAAAAAGAAAATTAATACATGATCAAGTACTAAAAAGCAAATGCTCCAATGCGATTGAACAACTGGGGATGGCTCTGTGGTCCATTAGTTAGTTATCTCTAACAGCATATCACATTACCAAAACAATCATGACGGTAATTTCACAAATCAGTTCCATATCCAAGATCAACAAATGGAACACAAGTAATTCAAAATATGTTAGGCCAACAATTTTAACCAAATATCCATAGGGCATAATTGAAATTTGTTACCAAACTTCTTAGTTCAGACAGAGCCTCAACATGTGTATGTTAAGAAATGCCAAAGGTAAATCATTCACTTAATTAATTTGCACTGAACAGGAAATAATTAATTTTGGCATTGGAAGGATTTGTTTGGCGTTTAAAGGTGCTTACCTTTACTAATCCAAATAATATATCGGTTGATAATGTCCTTTCATGAGCTTCATCTACCATGACAACACTGGAAAAACACAAAATACAGTGTCAGGCAATCAATACAACCCGTCAAATAATGGAATAGTATTGCTATAAAGCATGGCTCACCTATAACTTGCAAGGTCTGGCTCACCAAGAAATTCTCTCAATAGCATTCCATCTGTCATGTATTTCAGCACAGTCTTCTCCGATGTGCAATCTTCGAAACGAATGGAGTATCCAACCTGCAAACAAATAAAAATTAATGTTCTAGAAGAAAACCAGTGAGATCAAGCATGCAAATTGCTATCTATGTGAATTAGTTGCATGTATCGAATTCAAGAGTCGTGCATGGTGAGGATATCAAACAATCAAAATCATAAACCATCAAAGAGCCACATTTATACTATGTTAATTGACTGATACCGGCATAACTAGGATCACCGCAACATGATCATACAAGAAAGATAGAACAGACAATATGAAGAAAGAAAACATACCTCGTGTCCAAGTTTAACTCCCATTTCTTGAGAAACACGAGCAGCAACACTCATAGCTGCAACTCGCCGTGGCTGAGTACATCCAATCTGAACCCATCAAGGATACCATCAACCACCCCAAATATATTTGTTTTACAATTAAGGAACAGGAAAAAGAAGAAGATTATCCACCCAAAAAGTTTAGTCAGACAATATTTATAATTATCAATACTAAGTGTAAGGGTATTACCTTCCCACGCTTTGTATACCCAGCTTCATGAAGATACTGGGGTATTTGGGTAGTCTTTCCTGAACCTGTTTCTCCAACAATGACAAGAACCTTAAAAAAACAAGTCAGGATTACTAAATAATACTTAATAGCACACTGCACTTATAAATTCGCAACTGATAGCTTATTAGCGAAAATAAAATACCTGATGATCCTGCACTGCTTGGAGCAATTCTTCCCGATATGGAAACACAGGTAAAGTTTTTCTGTCTGCCTGAATAGACAAAAGGCAAATAGCTAAACATATAAAAAGCAATAATTTTCAATTTAAACTAAAGCACACAATCTTGATACAAATCTTTCTATGCTAGATGAATTGGTATTGATGTGATTCTAGACTCAATACAGCGGTTATTGTATTCCACTCACACAAACTGTGATGATACACAACTAATACTACATCATTGAGGGACTAAATATGAACAACAGCACCATCGACATCATGCAAAAATTTGTTTTATTTTGCTCTAGAGTTGCTTGTATTTAGAATAATGTAAACAAATGAAGTCCAACTCTCAAAGTGTGTAAAAGAGATCTAACATTTCAATTGCCCGTGAAGGGTATTTCAGATAACTTGTTTTTGTTATTTTCTTCAGTCCGATTTTTTGATATATTGTCCAGTTCACATTTAATTTCCATGTGGACCATGTCTACTATATGAGTTTTATGAACAGTAAATTAATTTCCATAAGGAGAAAACTTAATTGCCAGAGACTAAAAGGGTTTAAAGTGCACACCTGAAGCTTCTCGAATGCTGATTTTGCCTCAGATTCATCATGTGACTCGGCGAGCAGCTTATCATCATACTGCACATAGAAGCAAAATCAGATGGGATTTCAGCATGTAACAAAATAGAAACAGCAGGATAACAGAAACGAATGGGCTTACATTGTCACCATCCATCACTGATGCCTTGATAAAATCAATCTGGTCCTCAAAGACAAACCTAGACAAAAGAATTTGAGACGATCATAATTATTTGTGTGCACATGCATAACAATGAGGTATAAAATAAGCATTTTATAGCCATAACATTTAATTTCAATATTAAATGCAAGCAGGGATGGTTAATTGTAGATTCTACAAGGAAGAAAGACTTTGTTGGAAACCATAAACTTTTTTTTATCAGCTGGAAAGCATATAGACTTACTGATAGTCAGATGCTTGGTCTTTATTTTTTGAACCATACTTCAAAGTGGCCTTCCCTGTAAAGTGACCACTTCAAAATTAGAACCCTATTAACCAACTAGAATATTCCTGAGAATATTTAACAAAATGTTTGTAACATTAAGCCCATTCGTTTACCATTATCACTTACCAATTTGATGCTCCTCCCACGCCTCCTGTTCAGCAAATGGGTTCATTTTATCCCCAGCACCCGAGTCCCTACAAGTTACACATAGGATAAAGCAAGTTCTATTAGCCGATCATGCAAAATTATCTATATGGTAAAGTAAATCGATAAACTGGAGCAGAGAAAAAAATTAATGAAGTCCTCATGGAAGTGCTTAGGTAACTCTTTCATAAAATTCTTGCAGAAACTAACCTATAACGCTGCAAAGCTACAGCAAATCTCTTTTCCTGATTCACACCCCCATCCACATCATAAGCCTCTGGCATCCTATACTGCAGTCCAGAGTGAAGGTAAGAATGAATTAGAGAAGATACTATATTAGTAAGATCAAGTAACACTATTTTAGTAAATTAGATTGTTCCAAAAAACTTAATAAGTTTAGAACAAAAGCACAAAGATAGTTAAAAAAATAACATAAGAAACAAGTTCAAACAACAATAAACATAGCTAACAAGTTAGCACTTGACTACTCCGCATGTAGGAGACGATGGCTACTTGCCGACAACAGAACAATTTTAGAGCATAGAAAAATAAAAACAAAAGTTGATCAATTTTAACCGAGTTGGTCCAAAACTCGGGAGTGTCAGGGAGTATGGTTGTAAAAATCTCTCGAGGCAAGGCGGAGCAAAATCACCTCGTGCACTGAGGCTTACGCCTTACATTATTGGGGCACCATTGCGGCTTACGCCTAGGCGCCTTAAGTGCCTGAAGCTTATGAGGCTCACGCTGCAAATATTAGGACAAATTTGGTATGCCATGGACATATTTTGTCTAGTATAAAAAATTTTGGGTTTTCTTTTGAATTTTTCAAAACGATAAACAAAACCCTATAGATAAACTCTCTATAGGACTGATCTTCTCCCTCACTCAAGTCATGACAATGCTCCTCCTCCCCCATCTCTCATTTCTTTCACTCTCTTTTTAAGTTATGATTGGGTAAAAGTGAGAAAAATAAAGGGTACAAAGGGATCCCGCTTGGAAATACGGATTTCACGTTAATTTGGTGGGTGATGGTGGAAAAAAAAGATACAAGTATTTGAAGTGCAATTTTTGTAGTAAGGTTATAAAGGGGAGTGCTAAGAGAATGCAAGATCATCTTGCCTACACTCACAAAAATGTCACAGCATGTCCTAAGGTGCCCAAAGAAGTGAAGGAAGAGATGGTTGAATATTCGAAAGGCTTTCATAATGCAAAACATATTGCTCAAATAAATTATTTGTTGGTTGTTATAGATTGTATGAGATATATGATATTTTCTGAATTTATTGTTTTTATTATTGAGGCTTACGCCTCAGTGCACCTTGAGGCTTATGCCTCGCGGTGCTAAGGAAAAATGCCTCGGTTCCCAGTTTCGCCTTTCAAAATCTTGTCTAATTTTAGAACATTGAGTAAGATAAAAGTACATGTAAGAGGGCCACCATCTGATTTCTTTTGATATTTATACCAAATAAACCCAACATAAATGATATGAAATAGTGCAAGATACCACTTATATTAGATAATCCAATCTTGTAAACCTAAAACATCCCCAATTTCTAAATTAAAGAATTTCCAGCACTATAAGAATTTCCCTGAGGAAATACACACGATGGCATCAACATTAAGAGAATAGAACGAGTCTTTAAGCATCCTAAATTTCATCATATGATTTATTGTCCTCATATCAATGTGAAGTGCCCTGCAGTTGTTTTGCGGGAATGGTAATAACTGTATCCAATATGTTGTCCCATAAGGCATTAATGAACATACATGCATCAGAACTGTAAAGGTAACACATATTAAAGCTACCTCGTTAATATCATCAGTATCTTCTGATCGTTTCTTGGCAAGTTCATATATTTCCTTCTTGTATCTGCAAAATACAGAACCATGAAAAACTCAACCTTCAATCATTGCAAGAAAATACAGATGCTTAAACCCAACAAGGTATGAATTGAAATGATAGATATAAGGAAAAGAAAAGAAGAAGAAAGCTTCAATCATGCTTCCAAGAGAAAATCATTTTGCACCTACAGCAGCACTGCACAAGTTGCAGTGGCAGACCTTACATGTCCCAAATTAAAGGCAATTCAAAAGTAGTGCATGGAGAATCAGTAGTCTGTTGGGAAAAAGAATGCTGATGCATAATAATTCTGACAAAACGATTGAAAAAAAACTGTGTTCCAATGTATACATTCATAAAAGGGTAAACTGTATTCACTGGCTTCGAAAATAGTTGAAGATATATAAAAAGGAATATGGTGGTCACTACAAAGTAAATAAGTATAAGCAGGTATTCTTTTCATCCACGCTTTAGCATTTTTAGTATGCAAGACATATCACCTCTCTAAACATCCTTACCTGTGTTGCGTATACTTCCAGAAAATATTTCATAAATTGAACATCCAAAAGCATATGCTTTACATTATCACATCAACATTTTTATATAAGACTTTGAAGGTAAGAAAGAAAGGGTAAAACAATAGGATGGCAACTCGTAAGCTCGTACAGATTAGGCTTTGAATACAGAGAGGAAAGAAATATTTTCTAAGGCAGCTAACCAAATAATTACCTTAAATCACGCAGTTCTGCTTCGGAAAGTTTGACACCATCAAAAAGATATTGTTCGTCTTCTATATCATCCCTGACATAAAAATAAAACAGTGGAGGGGTCAGATAGAATAATGGACCCAACACAGTTTCCTCTTGGTGGCTAAAGATTATCGATAAGGATAGCACTAAATTCCGGTAGGCATAGATGATTTACAGTACCTGATCTCTTCCAATTTCTTTTGCTCTCTCTTCTTTAGATACTCTTGTCTTGATACTTTCCTGAACCAGAGAGAACAAAATTGAAAACACGTCCCTCCTAAATGAATAAGGAGATAAGGAACTCAATGACAGACAAATTGCTATACACAAAATTGAAAATGAGTCCTGATGAATAAAGATAAAGAGTATTCAGTGACAAAAACATTTTACTACACACATATACTTCTGTTATGTTAATATCTCTAGTTGTACAGCAGTTGACGACAAAAATTGAAGGGAAATGTATTCAGATGGCAGTATTATCCATTTGAATACGATAAATGACAAGTATACAACAAAGAGCATTGAAAAGGATCCATAATAGCTGGGGAAGCCAATACTAGGGTTTTAATTGAATTGAGATGATCTAGCAACTAGAAATTAAGGTCACCATTCTTAATGTCCACTTGATCCAATGATCTTATCACTCTAGCATGTGCACGACCGAGCTAGTGTTGTATTCAATCTAAATGTTCAAAAGTATTATGTTTTGAAAGTTCTCCTGTCAGGAAGCAAGGAATTTTTGGACCACTCCAAATCACCTCCTCCATTCAAGATTTACATGTTATTTGTCAGTAATACAAGGACCCAAGTACCCTGTCAGGCAGAAAGGAATGCCTACCAGGTTTGAACTCTGGCCTTGGAGCCAAGGACCCAAGTAGGAATTGCTTTAAGATTTGCAAATTACGACAAGTATGTTGAACATGGAAGGGCACTAATAATTTTTAATCTCAATCCACATAATAACATCATCAACTCAATGTCACCAAACATTAGACGATTAGAAGGCCAGACAAACCTTAAAGTATTGAGGTCATCTTGCTCCATGGCATTTGATCTTCGTATTACTTCTTCTGTTGTAACAATGCACATGACAATACCATCAAAAGAAGTATAAATATATCTGTACAGTTAAACAGATGTTTAGCAACCAGCAGTATTTAAATATGAGCCGAGGATAGCATACCTTCCTCTTTACGTGATAATTTGGGCTCTACAAGCTGTTGATTAGGATGGGAGAAGACAATGTTAAATAACTAGAGAAAATACAAGTATGTGATAGTAAACAAATACAACAAAAATAAAATATAAATGCATGTCTACAACAAACAGCTGAAGTACCACACAATGAAAGTGTGTGGGTTAAGTTTGGTTCATATACTAGTTTAGGCCCCTCGCTTACTACCTTAAGCTTTTAAGTTAGTGTGAAATTTAACATGGTACCATATTGTATTGACAAAACTAACTGAAGAGAACACACAAACTGGTGTGATAATGTGTACCTTCCTTGTTGCTGCTGCATCACGATCTTTTAATTTCTGCTCTAATTGCTCCCTCTCTCTTTGATCACGTAATCTTTCCTCCTCAGACTGCAAGTGAGAGGATGAAAGTCATATTGTACACACAGGAAAGGAAAACCGCGTAATGTTAATCCTAGTCTAGAAAAAAAGTTCAGCAACTTCAGCATATGCTGCCTGATAACAGAATTAATGCCACTTTTTGTCCAGCCAAACATTCATGTAAAACTAGGCAGCCCTACATAATATTTCAATAGTTAGCAGCTCAAAAAAATTAAGGCTTTTCTTTTCTTTCTTTAACTTTTTTGTGAAAATTGTGAAACACAAAGAAGGAATGCATCCCAAAATTAAGCATCCATATCTCAGTACCTCTGAGCCATCATCGTCATCCTGAGAAGTTCGTCTCTTAACCCGTCTTTTATCTTCAACTTGAACAACCTCCTGCAGTGTTGCATTGATTCAAAGAAATAGTAACATGGCATTAGAACAAACGACAAATGGCTAGCTTACTATAAGAAACAAAAAAAACTGTATTCTATCAGTATGTTTAAATATAAACACCGTGCCTCTTCGTCTTCGTCATTCTGACTCTCAGCCTTCTTCCTGAAACGTTTCTTCTTACTCCTGTCATTCCTAGACTCCTGAGGATCCACAACAGACGGCTTGACGCTAGCACTCCCAGCATCAACCTCATCCATGTCATCAGCATCCAATAACTCATACTTGTTCTGTTTCCTAGCCAACAATGCAGCTTCCTTTTCTTGTTTCTGGTATAGCTGATGTAGACACAAGCACCACAAAGATCACACAAAAATTAGTATTTGACAAGTACCCATTAAATTTCACAATCAGTAGATGAGATATCAGTACAGCCTGCAGGATCAGAACTACTCACACTCATGCCTGATGCTTTGCGAGGAACTTTAGCAAATAGAGCTTCAGCAAAAGCCCTGGTCCGGCTCATCGGCACCAACTCGAAGCCATTCGCACGCAGCTGGCCAACCAAATCTCCAGGTGATGAAGATTCTCTAGCTGCAAAAACCAAAACCTCATAGTCAGTCCGATTTAATCACAATGCACCATATGTATATACAAAAAGGGCAATATTGAAGGGAACCAGACCTAGTCTAATGACAAACTGGACGACCGTAGGAGCTGAAACATCCAAGAGTTCAATGAGTTTATCAGACACCCAAATCTTCAGATTTCTGTCGCTCTCCATTGTCTCTCTGATAATCGAAGAAGGGGAATTAGGGCAAGCAATAGAGAGATTAGAGGACTAATTGAACCACAACTTGTGAAAAAACTGGAATTGCGAGTGATAGGTTACCTCTAATACGTTGTTAGGAGGGTCTGCTCGCCGGAACTTGGAGTGGACAGAGAGAGAGAGAGAGCGCGAGCAACTGAGGAAGACGATTCAATGTGCTGAAATTTGCTTGCTATTCACAAGAAAACGATTCTGGTTTTTATTTCTGTTAAACGCTGTTTAGCAAACGTGTGTAGGCTTGGCCCATATATGTATCAAGCTGGGCACCAGAATGTTGAGGCCCTATTTGATAGGAAACAAAGGGTACAAATTAGGGCAATGAGGCAGGTTCGAGACTAATTTGATAATCTCGTCCCATTAGAAACGGAGCGGAGATTTTCCTCTTCTACCGAGGTAAGATTTTCCCCGTCAAGTTTGAGAAATTTCCTGATTTTCGTTTCTAACCCAAAATAAATAATGTTAAACGTATTTATTTTACTAAAATCCGTATTAAAATTATTATTTTAACAAAAAATATACTTAAACATATTATTGTTTTATTAAATATGTATTATAAATATTATTTTAATAAAAGTATTATTTTTCATTAAATACGTATTTTAAAATATAATTTTTAATTAAAAATATATTTTAATATATTGCGGCGTAATGGGGAGGGAACGCCTAACCCTATTTCCGTTCGAGTTCGAAAATTCTCATCAGAAACGAAAAATATTATCGTCCCTATTCGAATAGTACGGGTAAGAGCCTGTTAAACCCACCAACTACCTCCCATAATTCATAGTTGACGACATGCACTAATATGAAAACCATTTTTAGTATAAATATAAGTATCATTACTAGTTGTGCGATGATGTAAATCTAAGGTTACAATAACTAAGTCGAATTTGATTAAAATATAATTAATTAAATGTCGATAAGAGTAATATGAAAGAAATAATATATACAAAAAATAGAATACAGTGATTCATTTACACACTTTGGTCTTGTCTTACTACGAATCCAATTGTCCTCTTTAGAAAAACAAGAAAATCAAAACAGTCAATCTTTTTCGTCCTAGGCTTTTATCTTGGTTCAATAATATAGGGTCTTCAAGAACGAGATTGGTATTAGAATGTCTTTCTCATAGTTTAAGGATTGCCTTGTTTTACATAACCCTAACTACGCTATTGTAACCAATCATTAGGCTTCCTAATTTCTATTAGACAATTAAGTTTGGCGACTGAGATAGAGACTTTGGATTCGCTAAGCATAAAAGCCCTTAACCCGAAGAGTTAAGTTGATGATTGTTCCTCACTATTCTACCACCTCGTCATCTCTCCACAACGTTGTCATTTCAGCCTTACTACCACCGGTACAAGTCTAGGCCTAACTTTGTATAACGTCGTTACTCTCATATACTAAAAATTTGTATCTGCCGGGTATTTGACATGCCCTTTCAGACCTCCATGGATTTTGTGGAAATACTTCAGGAACTAGAATTATCTCTTCATTCAGCTCAGGTTTCATTACTTCTACAATGTCTGAGTGGTGTACCTGAATTCTGATTGTATTGTACCTTCTTGAATTTCTTCAAGATGCACAATACCTCCCACTAATTTTTTTGGAAATAAACTCATTTTTCATAAAGATATCTGTCTGAGCAATAAACACTTTGTTCTCGTCAAGTTTATAGAAGTAGTATCCTATTGTTTCCTTAGAATATCTTACGAAATGACATTTTTCATATTTGGGTGCAAGTTTATTTGACATCAGACGTTTCATATAAGCCTCGCATCCCCAAATATTTAGGAAAGACAGATTGGGATGCTTCCCAAATTATATCTCATATGGTGTACCTTCCACTAATTTCGTTGGAGCCATGTTCAATAAGAACCCAACTTTTTCTAGAGCATAACCCCAAAACGAGATGGATAGATCTGCTTGACTCATCATGGATCGAACCATATCTTATATGGTTCTATTTCTTCTTTCGAACATGTCATTTAACAGTGGTGTTCTGGGCAGAGTTTATTCTGAAATGATCTCATTCTCTCCAAGATGATTGATAAAGTCTTGGGGTCAAGTATTCTTCACCTTGATTCGATATAAATACTTTAATATTTTCTCAAGTTGATTATGTACTTCATTCTTGAATTATTTGAACTTTTCAAAGACTTCTGACCTATGTCTCATCAAGTAGACATAATCATATCTACTGAAATCATCAGTAAGTGTGATGAAGTATTGAAATCATTTTCTTGCCAATGAGCTTAATGGTCCACGTACATCACTATGTACTAGTCCCAATAAATCAATTGCCCTTTCATCTCTGCCCGTGAAAGGTACCTTGGTCATTTTTCCCATCAAACAATATTCACACATGTCAATTAATTCAAAACCAAATGAACTCCAAAATCCACACTTGTGAAGTTTTAATATGTATTTCTCATTTATGTGGCCTAAACGACAATGTCAAATTAGAGTTTGGTTTATATTATGATCAGATTTAGACCGTTTCGTACTTATGATATAGATTGACTTTTTATTAGTGTCTTCTATATCAACTACATATAGACCACCAGTTTATGGAGCACCTCCCTAATAAATGTTATTTCGGTAGATATTGACACAACTATTCTTAATAGTAAAATCATATCATTTATTGTCCAAACAAGAAACCAAAATTATTTTTCTACGAAATCATATCCACGCCACAAAAACAAAACGACACTTGAGAGAAGCCGATAACACATGCTTCACCGTACCCTCAACTCGCTTCTTCACCTCCACTTATGACACTACATTTTTACTTGTCAATGACTTCCGCTTCAATTCCCTATGATAAGTCCTCCGACCCAAGGCCACGATAAGACATTCCTCCCGCATCCAAATTCCATTTGTAACCTCGATAGCATGATCCACATCGGCTTAACAACGGAAGTGCACAAACCCAAACCTTTTTTCCATCTTCGTGAGCTTGGCCGGTATATATGTGTCTGTAATGATCCCGTAACAAGTAAACAGATTATCCAAACGAAAGTTGGTAATATCCAGCAGATGATTACAAACAAAAACAGAGTAACCCGACCAACGACCTATTCCAACATCTTGACGCTGCCTTGGCAGCTTCTGAAGTCGGCTAGAAGTCTGTCGAGCGTCCGGAACCAAAAATGATTTATACTACCAATGCGTTCGTACATAGAATATCGCCAAATATGAAATTAATTAAAGAATCATAAAAATGAGATTCAAACACTTCATTATTTTGTAGCTTGTTTAAGGTACGTGAACAAGGGAACCAATTGGAGTGAGTTTGGTAAATTGGCGATGTTGATGAAGAGGGAGGTGGAGAAGATTATTATTTAATAACAATGTTTTGAAAAATTAAAGATTACTAAATAACTTATTGGTATTTTTACCGAAAAACTAACTTTATGAGTGGACGAATTTTTTTTTGACAAGAACCTCTCACGAATTTGAAGTTTCAACAAGATAGCCTATTATTTAAGTAGATGTCCTTGCCGCACACAATAAAAATGGTATTTGACTTTTAATAGGTTGACAAATCAAATATTCCACGGTTTGTCCATTACTTATTGTCTTGTTCTTCCAAGGAAGCCACAAGCAAACAGATTTGACCTCAGTCCACCATCAAATATGCCTTTTGGTAGACACAACTTCTTCACATTATGCACCTTGTCGACAATGACACTCTCCTAATCCTTTCTTTCTTAATTTCCACTATATCCCCACTCCTTCCGCCTTCTCAAAATTTAAAATATTTTACGTCATAACTTACTGTTCTTCCAGTAACTAAATTTTAAATATTTATCAATAGAGATATCGCGTAAATCATGTAGAGTATGATGAGTCATATATAGTATAGTTAAGCCCCGTATATGTCTTGATAATATTGACAAAGATACCACCTTATAGATTTAAGATTAGTTCGATATTGTTGTAGGCGACAGATTCGTCTATACAAAAAATAAAAATAATTAAGTTCTTTTTTTCCATATGTTTTTTTTTTGCTTTAGGTTGTAAGTTGATAGTAAGAAAGTTGTTTAAAAGTTATTGTCAACCATATCTTACTTGTACGAGCGTTGATAAAACCCTGTTGGAAATAAATCTTCTCATCTCGACTATACTATGAATCCTGAAAGTATTGATTCGACATAAATGCGTAACATAAAGGAGTCATAAACACATGTGTAGGTAGAAATAGAGACAGAAGAGAAGAGGTTGCTAGAAATGAAGTACATTTTTGAAACACATTGTTTGGGTGGGTTTGCATCATGATGGAGTTTAAGAGTTTGCTCCAGCAAGTTAGCTAATGAGTGCATATGTAATAATCCATGAAAATGGATTGAAATGAGCATAATGGATAATGGTAAATAAGTGAGAGCTTTCTCCTAACTTCCTTTTCCTCTCTTATGGGGTTGCAGCCTGCAGGCCCCAATATAGTGCTATTATTAATTTGTCCAATGTTTTCAATTTGTCAACCCCATCAAAATATAGTAATTTAATCCATAAGTTGAGAGAATTTGGATTATATTAAACAAAGCAATTTTGAACCGACTAATTGTTATGGGCAACTTAGATACTTGAACACAGCAAACAAGCCGTACTATTTTGGACATTTTACAAAAATAATGTTATTAAACAAAATACTCGTAAATGATACCCTCTAATATGATACCAACAAAAGTACCTCGCATACACGAGTTTAAATTCTAACATACGAAAATTTGTTTAATTTATTTCTCTTTTGTATACTTGTAAAAAAAGCTTATAAAAGAACATAGTGATTGTTAAATTTGAATTGGGGAAATTGTGCACTACTAAAAAAAAATTTTTAGCCGGCGAGATGTTGAAAAATCTCGTCGGCTTGGTGCTACCAACCTGGCGAGACTTATATATCGCCGGCTTGGTGTTACCAACCTGGCGAGAGTTATATTTCGCCGGCTTGGTGTTACCAGCCCGGTGAGATAATGTTAATCTCGCCGGGCTGGTTTGAATGGTCAACGGTCAACCCCGTCAAGAAACGAGACGGAAATGGCCGAATTGTTCATATTATACCCGGCGAGATATTGAGCAAAATCTCGCCGGGTTGGTGTCGTTGACCATCAACGGTCATATTCTTTCCTGACGAGATTTTGATCAATATTTTGCCGAAAAAGTGTTCTGAAAAATCTATAAAAAATACATGCACGAGTTCATTTGTCAAATTTGATTTGTGGAGGATCGTTTGAAATTTAAGAGAGAAGAATTGTGAGCGGTGATTAAATATGCATAAACAAGTAAAGAAAATAGAGAGGCCGGCGGCTTAGTTCATGACCACGAAACCTAAGTTCCACTGGGCATTTCCATAGACACCCAAGAACATTTCCCTCTTTTTCAACATTCAAATGACACACTCATCACTCCACAAACATTCTTGACCCGGCCATTTAACTTCACCCTCACGTCTCTATCTCTTCCTTGCTTGCACCTATAAATATCACAGCTTCAAGTTCAAGTTCGTACCAAGAAACACTCAACTTCTTTTCTCTCTTCTCCATAACAAGAGCCTTTTAATTTTGGAACATTCTTAAACCATGGCTACCTCGTCAAGAAGCTCCATGCTCCTCACCTGCCTTGTCCTTTTTCTCATCTTGAGCTTCCCAGTTCCATCGACGGAAGCGAGGAAGGTCCTAAAGGCGGGTCCTTTGGAAGGTGGCTTGGTTCTGAGTGCCCTTCCCAAGGGTCAAGTCCCGCCTTCTGGTCCTAGTGGTAAAGGTCATGATTTGGATCCTCCCGCCAATGAAATGCACTTCACCATTCACCTCGCCAAGATTGACCGGATTCTCCAATCCTCCGTCCCAAGTCCCGGCGCCGGTCACTAGTTCCGGTTGATAAGATTAAGTATTTGCTATTATTATTATTATACATGTGTTTTAATTACTTCGACTATTTTTGGTTGTTTTATCGTAATATTATCAATGTAAATGTGTCGCATTGATCATACTTGATATTAAGTTCATTTGGTGCTATGAATTGTGATAATGATTTTGAAGGTAATATTGTTTGTACACTAAAAATTGTATTATAGTGAATGAACGTGGTGTTGGACTTTGTTTAAATATATAGTAAATTAATAAATTATTTATATAACAAAGTATATGGTGAGTGAGCCACGAAGGCTCATGTACGTGAGGAAGAGGGAGGATGGTTTTAATTAGCAGAATTATTAATTTATTTAAGTCAACCACAAAATAATCTTGGTAGGCTATTTGTGACGTAGAGATAATAGTAGGCCAGCCAACGGGAGTATATAAAAAACACATATCTAACAAACAAGCTGCACTTAATTTGTAGCCATAATTAATCATATTTTAAATAAACCATACACTAATTAGGGAATATTTACAAACTTTTCGTTATGCTATATGACAAATTAAAAAGTTAAAACTACAGAATTCAATAACGAAGAAGAAGGATTAGATTCAGAGGGATTTTGTTTCATCAAATTATAATAATTAAAGTGAAGAATTGAATCGTCCGAATAAGCGACAACACAACTTAAACAATATTGTTTGTTTATTACTGTCTATGACGAACTAATGTTTTTAGTACCATAACTATTGATTTGACAAAATTGATCTCAGATTGTTTCAGAAATATAAATTTTATCATGCGAAACAAAAGTGTGCACATAGTACTTTGACATGGTTCCTGCTGTCGTCTAGGGCAATATGATCACAAATTTGAATGTCAGATAATCACAATTCAAACAAGATAATCACAACAAACATGCATAATTTTATGAATGTACACCATATACTAATAACAGATGACTTTTCACAATAAAACACCCATAGTAATTATGTGATTATGGTGTTTGAATCAAATAAGTTAAAAGGCGTAATAACAACAGTATACCACACCTAAGTATTTTGAAATGACATTTTATATCTTAACTAAAGTTTTTAGCACTCTGACTATTTTTATTGATGACTTATTCTAAACTACTCATGTTTTTTATTTCAATTATGCCCGGTTTACTACGGATCGGTCATTGTTCAACCTGGCAGTAAACCGGTCATAATTTAAATCAAAATAGGTATTTTAGGAATTTTCAAGGTAAATTGTCAGTGAAAATAGTCATGGTTTAAAAAAGAGAGAAAATTAGTTAGGATATGAAAGTGATTTCGAAATAATTAGATTAGTAAACTGTCATTATCCTTCAATTAAATAAATAAAGGTAAAAGCACATAGTTTAAAACTCAAAATGGTTTAATTGGTTCACCGATCTAAGCTTTCCCAGCCTACAATCCTAACAAACCAAGCTCCATTGATGATGGTTGACGAGAAATGAAGTGGTCTCGAAGTGATAGAAAAAAGAAGTGATTTATTGTTGATGTGTATTGTGAATTACAAGAGACTTATATTTATAGAATCTAATATAGAGAGAAAGGGAAAGAGAGAGAATATGTAACCCTAATACATATGGGAAAAGGAAACTATAATATAATCTAACAGTCCTGATGCAGTGCGGTCGAAGAAGCCGGTATGCAGAATGTAGAACACCTGGAGTTATTGCAAAAGTGTCGGATTTCGACAAAAGACTAGTGTTTTCTGGGCGGAAACGGCGTTCTGAGCAAAACTCATGGCTTTGCCATGAAGTACACTAAATTATGGCCATCCAAGGTCATCTTAGAGGTCAAAATCGCAGTTTTTTAAGTTTCATGCAGTTTTTGCAGTTTAATAATTTGTTTCCTTTTCAAATAAGTTTAGGATTTCTTTTTCTACAATTAGAGTTTGGCTAGGTTTTTCCTATTTAATCACTCCTATAAGTTTATTGTTATTAGTTTTGAAGTTAATAAAAAATCGAGATTTCCCTCAAATCTATCACCTTCGGTATTCGCAAAAATCAACGAATTTTGATAAAGAATTCCTCTTAGCCACGTACGCTGCATCAGTTGGTATCAGATTCTAGTCGATCCTGAGGTATGCCGCCCCGTAGACAACAACAAGCCGCTCCCCAAGGTGCTGATGATGATCAAACTGAGTTAAGACGTGAAAACGCTGAATTTCGACGTGAGAACGACAATTTAAGGCGGCAGGTTGAATTATTGACACGACGAATGGATGAATTGCGTCCTTTCGCTGGTTACCGGAATCGTTCACCCGAACGCCCTAACCAACGGTGGGAACATGGTTTCAAGGTGGAAATTCCACAATTCAATAACAATCTTAAACCAGAGGAGTTTATAGATTGGCTATCACCCCCGATTTATGATGATTATGTTGAACCAGATGCAGATGCAGAAGCCGAAATTGTAGAAGCACAATTGAGTCAACATGAGCAGAATATTCGAGGAAGAGATGCTTTATTAGCAAGTGATGAAACTTTATATTGCGTCAAATACTTGTTTTTAGCTGATTCATACAACAATGGTTACGAACAGTTTTTTGAGGGTATCGAAAGCTTGTACGATGAAGGCATGACTAAAAATTTTCCAAGAGTAGCCGAAAATTATTGGGAGCCTTACGTGTATATAGTTGCCTTAATCATCAACGAGAACCTGATACCAGCATCATGTATCCACGATAGAAGGCTCAAATTCCAAGGTTATGTAATCGATCAATGGGCGTGTACTTTGATAAGAAAAGTCCAGAAATTCAACATGGAACCCGAGATTAAGTGTTACACATTTACGATCCAGCTTGCGAACAAGGTGAGAGTACTTAGTACATCTGAAAATTTGGTAGGAGGTGTTACAAAGATATGGGATCCCGGGGTGATTTTTCTTCTGAGGAGGATGTTGCGGATCCAGATTTGAGGTCGAATCTTCACCATCCAGGAGAGAATGATGCAGTGCGGTCGAAGAAGCGGTATGCAGAATGTAGAACATCTGGAGTTATCGCAAAAGTGTCGGATTTCGACAAAAGACTAGTGTTTTCTGGGCAGAAACGGCGTTCTGAGCAAAACTCATGGCTATTCCATGAAGTACGATGAATTTTGGTCATGCGAGGTCATTTTAGGGGTCAAAATCGTAGTTTTTTAAGTTTCAAGCAGTTTTTGCAATTTTAATAATTTGTTTTCTTTTCAAATAAGTTTAGGATTTCCTTTTGTACAATTAGGATTTGGCTAGGTTTTGCCTATTTAATCACTCATATAAGTTTATTGTTATTAGTTTGAAGTTAATAAAAAAATCGAGGTTTCCCTCAAATCTATCACCTTCGGTATTCGCAAGAATCAACGAATTTTGATAAAGAATTCCTCCTAGCCACGTACGCTGCATCAAATCCCCCTCAAACTCAATGCAGTGAAACAAGAATTGAGTTTAAAACTTGATAATATTGAGTTGTGGCGAGGGTTGCGGCTGCCGAGGATGATGTCGAGGTGATGCAGCAAGGATTGAGGATGAAGGATGCGCGCCGCTCACGGCCGATGGCGGATGTCTAATGCCCGTATGTGTTGAATGATGCATGATGCCCGATGATGCCTACTGATGTCCGATGATGCTTGATGACAGATGGCGAGATAGCAGCTGCCCGATGATGCCAGATGCTGATGGCTGATGGCGAGATAGCATATGACCAATGATTGCTTGATGGCTGATGGCGAGATAGTAGCTGCCCAATGATTGTCATATGCCAGATGCTCTCCTCTCATGTGCGGTGTCCGAATTACGAGGATGCACACGTGTCGGTTTCCGGATTACGGGATAACTTTCCGAATTACGGGGATGTACACGTGTCGATTTCCGGATTACGGGATAGTTTTTCCGATTTACGGGATGTCCGGATTACAAAGAGGAGTTTAAAATTTAGAGGTCAATTAGGTTTTAATTGTTCCCTTCCTTATTTAGCTTGTTTCAGACTCTCTATATAAGGAATGACTAGTATTGTATTCAGAATCAAGTTTTTCGTCAATAATATATTTTCATATTCTAGAGTTTTACATGGTACAAGAGCCTAGGTTTGATCTTGGGTAAACTTTTTCGTCATGTAGGCTTTGCCCACACGTTAATAATGGTTTATAGGTGGGTGATGCACTATTTTTCAAATTTTCCATATTCATGTTATCATTAGTGTTTTAGTTTTAGTTTGGAAATTTTTGACAAGAAGTTACCGTTCACCAGGAAACTTTTGGATTATGTTATTATCTCTTCCGTATCAAGACGTGCATCCAAACTTCCGTTCAAGTTATACAAATATGCATATTGTTATATGTGAGAAGGTTTAAGGGTTTATGGTTTAAGGTGGCTGGGTTCAGGTTTGTATTGAACATGTTCAACGGGTTCAAGGTTCAGAGCGGTATTGAACTGTTCAACGGGTTTAGGGTTTATGGTGGTATTAGATATTGTCTTGTTTGTTTCTTTTTTCAGAATATTGTTTGTTTCACGTGCAAAACTCGATATGTTATTCAGGTTGCACGTGAAGGGGTGTAATGAATGGTAATGTAAATCAAAAATTCTAACTTGATATACATAATCAATCAAGGTTAATTAGGCTTTGATTGTTCATTTCCTTATTTAGCTTGTTTCAGAATCCCTATGTAAGGGAGATTAGTATTGTATTCAGAATCAAATTATTCATCAATAATATATTTTCATATTTTAGAGGTTTACACTATTAATCAATCATAGATTAGTAATATCACTAATCCTCTAATGCTCAATCAATATGTAAAACCCCAAAGTAATCAAGTGTTTGTCTCAATTCAATAACAAATAGGAACAATAGATGTATCAAATGCTTAAGAACTTTGAATCTAAGATTGAATCTTACTTACAAACCAATGGTAGATATTACATACGAGGTTGGTTGATCCTAGCTCCTTCTTCTTCCTCTCCAAGTCTCTAGATTTTCAAATCTTTAATTTCTCTCTCTAGAACTAGGAGCCTCTCTCTATATCTCAATTTTACTTCTAAATCTAAATTGATCAATTGTGTGGTACTAAAATTTGATGCCCTCACTCCTTCAAATATTCATACACAATCTAATGGGTAAATGAGACTTTTTACACAATTTATGTAGAATTGAAGTTTTTGCGCGCGAGTAACGACATGAATAGTCATGATAGGGAGTTGTGACATCTTGTGTAGTTACTTCTTCTCCTGATTTCTCGGAGCTAGCTGTAAGGATGTTACACCAGGCAGTCGTGAGTGGGAGTCGTCAATAGGGGTGTCGTGACTCAAGTCAGTCTAATCGTGTCGCCACGTCAGCTAATGACAGGTGAAGTCACGACAGGGAATGGTGACTATGTCGTGACTCTCCCTTGACTCCTTCGACTTCTCAGCTATTTTAGGTCCTGCATTTCACGACTACGCTAGTCACGACAGTGTGTCGTGACTTGGTCTCATGCGACTTGATCGTTCAGTCAGGTACCCTATCCTGACCTCCTGAACTACGTACCACAGCCAAGGACTAGAACTACTAGTCATAACAGTACCGCAATAAAACCAACAACATATATTGCATATGCAAGGGTAATGAGCAATATTAACGAAGGTAAAGCATACGCGAATCAACCAAATAATCTAAACCTTTGGTGAAATCCTTAATCAAGTATGACAAAACGTTTGAAACAACAACTCGTTGGCGAGACACGGGGACATATGTCTAGACCATACATTCACGATGAGAAATATCGAGAACTCAGTTTGTAAAATCTGAGAAACACTTAAGATCCACTTAAGATCCAAAAGCAGTCCACCTATCTGTTAGAGTATAAAACTA
This sequence comes from Geranium rotundifolium, assembly GCA_963920655.1. Lineage (NCBI taxonomy): Eukaryota > Viridiplantae > Streptophyta > Magnoliopsida > Geraniales > Geraniaceae > Geranium > Geranium rotundifolium. Next base: position 9,351,855 of record OY987311.1, on the reverse strand, counting down.
TAATTAGTCATTCAACTATCATTTTAAGCTTTAGTTGAGTTGTTCCTCTAATATGGTATCATTGTATCAGAGGCAGTACCTCACGGACACGAGATCAAATCCCAAGACATTCAAAATTTATTCCCATTCAATTCTCTCTTGTTTATTTCATACAAAAATGCTCTATTCTAATTCTAATTGGGCCTCATAAAGCCTCACCTCTCTATTAGACTCATCTTAAACTTCTCTTCAAAAAAACCTCTAACTTCTAACGAACTCTTATATCTCCTCTTTTTTTGAAAAAGGTACACGTTCAAATGTAAACGGGTTTTTCATGTTTTATAAGCTATAGGAAAAAAGAAGAGCCATATCTTTTGTCCATAAAATTATTGATAATCAAGCTTGTGATCGCTTGTAACTCCTTTTGCGCATATTACAAATAAGAGTTCTCGTGCCAAAAATAGAATTTCAATCAAAGATGACCCAGAAATCTCTATGGTGAAACCTCGTACACTTCAATTGATCTTGTAAATTGATGATTTGTGCTACTTCTACAATTAGCATTGACATCACTGATCTAGATTTAGAACCAAAAACTCTTCTGAAACAGTAGGCTAAGAGTTGAGAATGACTTAAAACTAGAAAGGGCACTTGTGCGATTATAGAGAGTAAAAATATACATATGAAAATGGACCATTCCTGGGCATGTGTGGGAAAGACTTAAATTAAAATGCCACGAGTGTCCAGTTTATGCCACTTTCATTTTCCAGGTCCATATCTCTATCAATCACTGGAAAATAAAGAATTCAGTCTCAAGTTCTAGCAATATAGGACAACAAAGATTGCAATTTGCAAAATGTCTACTTGTTAAAGACAATCCAATCAAATAACATTGATTGGAAATCAAATTTGGAATGTACATTGATTCAAGATCAATAATGCGTGCGTGTAAATTCCAATTCCAACCAACATGAATGATCAATAATAAGACAACCACCGTAAATCATCATCTATATTTAATGAATTAGGTGAACTGCAGAAACAGCCTAACATGCTTCCCCAGATTCATGCACAGCTTGAATTGAAAACAAAATCAGAAGAGGGACTCGGAGACGGCGGTGGCGAGGAGGCCACCATTTTTTCCGGCAGGCTAAGGCCGACCACCACACGGAGACGCTGGAGGAGGCCTGAGGCGATGCTGGAGGTGTTGGAGACCATCGGAGTGAGGCTAAAGACGACCGGAGGCCGGAGACAAGGCCGTCGGAAGTCGTGTAGAGACAAAAGAGAGGAGAGAGAGGCATAAGTTTGAAAATTAAAAGAATGTGTGAGGGTATTTTAGTCTTTTACAATAACTCATTAAACTCTTAGGGTATTTTAGTCATTTCACATGTCAAAAATGTTAGATCCTACGGAATTGAACGAAATGACTAATGGTGATAAAAATAAAATTATTTGATACTCGCCCTGATACGAAAATTTTTAAGTGTAGTCATGTGATAATATGACATATTCAGGGTATCCAACTGAAATTATCCCTCCAGTTTATGTCACTTTCATTCTCCAGGTCCATACCTCTGTTAATCACCGGAAAGATTTTTCATGCACCTAAGTACTTCAGACGCAAAACTCTTACTTTTAGAACAACAAAAGATTGCAAAATGTCTACTTGTTAAAGAATCCAATCCAATAACATTTGCTGCAACTTGTCCTTACAAATCAAATTTGGAGTGTGCAGAGATTCAAAATAATCAAGATAAATAAGTGCGTATAAATTCCACACCGTCATCGGTTGTTTGAGAAGACAAATGTGAATCTATAATTTAATGAATTAGGTAAATTGCAGAAACAGCCTAACATGCTTCCCCAGATTCATGCACAGCTTGAATTGAATAAAAACAGAGCCACAAACACATATATGTACATAAGAATATAAAAAACCCCCACCTTCTTATATACTTTATACACACAGAGATATATTTAAAATTCAAAACCACCAACATCTATGGTGCAATGATGCAAAATAGATTGTCCAAACCCAAACAGCTAAACAAAATCAGTCTGTCTTCTGACCTAAGATTTAACAAAATTGGGAAATGGAACAACATCATCCAACTTTGTCCATATCATATAACCCCAAAAAACATGATTCCAAAACAATATCAATAAGCCCTTTGGTTTCTCATGAAGAAAACATAGAGACAAAGTGGCTAACAAGGTACCTGATGGGTTCACAACAGCTGAGACAAGTAAACCTGGGACTGTAACACAGTCTTCCCAATCCTGAAACCCGGGACAACCGTAAATGCCACCCGGGGATCGAATTCAGGCGCGCTGCTGAACGCCTCATCGGCTACACTCTCCATGTACACTTCCGAAAACCGGTCTCCCCTCGCGATCATGTAGATTGAAGCCTCGGGCTGGAACGAGAAGGCGAGGTAATGCAGGACCAAAACCCGCTTCGCCATCTCAGCAAACGCGGAAAAGAAGCTCGTCTCTGGGAATTTTCCAGCATTCACAAGGTTTCTCTGCTCCGTGTTGCCAAAAAACGATGTCTCCATCCGGGGATGGACAAGCCTCAAGTACTTGGCCCGGCAGAATCTTGCAAGTGCCGAATTGGGCTTCTTGGAAACATAGTCTCTTGGTTTCACTGATTTCAGCTCCATGAATCTCTCGAAAAAGGCCTTCTTGTTGTTCTTGAAAAGGGCGAAATTCGGACGGTTGAAACCATCAAACATTTGATCACAAACGTAGGACTCGAACGCGAAGCATCTGTGGTCTGGTTTCCAATACACAACGCCCGGTTGGATCGAATCGGCTGCTGCTTCGATATCCCAATCAGCCGACTTCATTTCTCCAATCATCAACCGGACAAAGCTCCTAACAGACTTAACCGCGTGTCGGAGAACGGTATTGAAATGCTTAGGAGTTATCCCCGAAACCTGAAGGTCCTCCAGCATAGACAATTGACCACTCTGATTCAATCTCCTCTCTATCGACTTGTTGTTTCGATTCGCCTCCTCCAATTTGCTTCTCAGAGCCTCGACCTGCGATTCTTTATCGCTCACCTGAGCCTCCAGCTTCTTCCCCGTGATCTCGTAGGTCTTGAGCAGGCTCTTCTGTTCTTGAACTTCAGCTAAAGCGATAGCGTTCTCGGGCGAGCTATCGAACTGCTTCTTGACAAAACACTGCTTCAACTCAGACAAGTTCTTGAGCTCAGACACAACGGTCTGATCGGCATCGTGAATCCCATCGACATCGTAGGGCGATTGAGCGAGCTGAAGCTGAGCATAAGAGGCCTTCACGGTGGAGACGCTCGCGAAGAGCTTAGCAATCAAAGCTTCCAAGGCAACAGCTTTCTCCTCCTCCTCACTCATCATCATCTTCTTCTTCTTCTCCTCCAAGGAATGAGCTAAGCTCCCAACTCTAGCTCTCGCTTTCCGGTCATCGGAGCTCCTCTGCTTCTCCTTCACCTTCATAACCCCATCGTCGTCCGGGACGATCCCGGAAACAGCTCTCAGGTGAAGAACTTTGGCGAAGGTTCTCGCCAATTTGCTCTTTCCGGGAGTCACAGAAGAGGGCTTCACAGAATCCATCTTCTCTGCAGACCAACAACTTGATTGAGGTTAGTGGTGATGATGACGATGAGGGTCGTTCAAGAAACAGAGGTTTTTGTTGATTCTTGCTTTCTTGAACGCTTAGACCGAGGCCATTAGAGCAAAGTTTTGTTTCTATCAAGCTCTGCTTTCCCTTTAGGAACAAGGGTCCAATTGGGCTTCTTTTGAGAAAGAAAAAATAAATAAAGATGGATTTTTTGGAAAAGGAATGATAAAAAAGAGGAAGGAACAGAACAAGAAACAGAGAGAGAGCTCAAAACACAGAAGACGCGTTTGTTCGTTTAAAAAACAAAACAGCAAGATAGGCTTATGTCATGGAGCACGAGCCACGCCTCCTCCACGACGACGACGTTTCGGATGGTCCTTCTAATTAAAATATTCTTTCTACTCTGCCATGCAGTTTCAAATTTCAAAACAAGTGCGATAAAATTATTATTATCCTCCATTATTCCGAACTAGACAAAATACATGGGGAAAATAAGTCCAATTTTTTCTTAAATGTCAAAATAATTACTTTTTGACAAAGCATCCATTTTTGAATGTTGAAAACTCCATAGCACCGAAACAAAATCAATTTTTTGATAAATATGAATTCTAATAGTCCCTGTTTGTAAAAGATTTTTTTGATAAATATTTGGAATTTTATGTTAATTTAAAAAATAATAATAATCTCTCCTTGCCTTGATGAGAGTGACAACCTAGTATCCCTAGGATTTTCCTAAGGGTACTATTATATTATTATTATTATCTCCACACATTTTGCCAAAAAATCTAGAAAAGAAAAGGACAATTCAACGTAAATTTATGTCAGTCTAGTGGACAGTGACATATTCCTAATAAAACTCAATTCAAAGTCTACAAGATCCCAAATATTAATTTATTTTAATTCGGAGTGTGAATATATGACGTGGATCATTTACTTGCAGAGTCAGCGTGCGAGCTCACGTGGGTCTGTTAAAGTGGTCACGTTGTTTTTTCTCCCAAGGTTAAAATGGTAATACAGAGAATCATCCAGAATCCCCAGCCGTTGGATTAAAACTGGTCAGATCCAACGGATAATATATAGATGCTCCTTGACACAGTAAATACAAATATCGTACCTGGCGTCGACGAGGAACAAATCAAATTGGGACCATCAGCTGTTTGGCGCCGACCTTGAAACATGAACAGTGATTTTTGAAAGCAAAAGCAATTGTGTGATCGAAACACATGTTTTAGGCATGAGAGACGTAACCGACCTTTTAAGGTAACAAATAGTGATTAATTTGATTTAAATAAAATAAATATAAAATAGGAAGCATCCATTCCTGAAAATGGGAAAGAAATCGGAAACGAATCGTTGACGAAAATTGAGGTTGACTCTTTTAAATACAAAATCAATCTCTCCAACAGAATCCGAATTAGTTGAGAAGGGAGAGGAGTGCGCGAAATGACGAGAAAGGACATGATCGGAGTTCGCTATACTGACATGACGGTTATACCCCTGTACTTCCGTAGCCGTTGTGACTGTATAGCGGGAGGTGGGGAGGGGTGTTATGGGAAAGTAAGTATTAGTGGGACCCAGTCAAGATGATGATTACTCGTGGGCCCCTTTGGCATTTGCCACCTGGAACAGCTGAGTTGTGTGTCAGCGGGTGACATGTGGACGTCTTTAGAACTCTTATGTGGAATTTAAATTATTGTCTGTAGAAAATAATTCTGACTATTATTGGGTTAGTAGGTAGATGAATTTGGAATCATCAGAGCAATTATTAATGAATGATGCATGAATTTGTAACGAATGTGTGTCGTGTTGGTAATGTTTACAATGTAAGTGTTTGCTTAGAGGGTGAGTTCATTCACATATTTAAACTAAGCAAATGTTTACCATAAATAACCAACTTATTATTTTTTTATTGAAAAAAATTATTATTTAATCATTATTATTATTAAAATAGTAACATGGCATCACGCCGAAAAGCTAACGCAATTGATGGCGGGACATGCCCCTGATTATAGTCCCAACTAAGAAAAGATAAGGCATGTTTAGCTAACTCATGAGTCACAGAATTACATGAACGGCGAACAAAATAAATGGAAATACCCTCCCCATAATTAGATATAATATTGTAATAGTCACTTATGATACCTCCGAACAAATTACTGATCCGCTTCCTGCTTCGGATAGCCTCTACTAGCCTTAGGCAACCCGACTCTAGCATGACCGGTGTCCAGTTCCTTCCTTTCGCCCAAGATAAAGTTTCCCAAACGCTCACAACCTCTACCTCTTCTGGGTGGAGATGTCCCGAGAAACGTCTACAAAGAGCTCTTAAAATTCGGCAATTTGAATCTCTGCAAAGAAGTCCAACACTCCACATCCCCTTTCCTTGTTAAGACCCCCTGTCACGTTAATCTTCAAGCACCCTGGGACATGTAGAACCCAAGACAGCCTAGGAGAAATACGAGACAATGCTGGGATAGAATCGTTTAGCCCGACCTCACGCCAAAGGCTTCGTTGTGGCTTAGCCAATGTCGCCACCCTAGCCGAATGGGAAACCTCCCATTTCTAGATACACAGGTTTCTAACTCCTCAAATTGCCAGAGGATAATCGCGAAAATACTGGAAGGCTCATCAATCTATCCACTCTAGTCTCGCAGACTCGGGCTTGGCCCCATCTTTTCCCTATTCCTCTTTAGGAGTCTATCCCTTCAGATTGGGGTCACCGCTTGGGACTCAAGAAAAATGTGGACCACTGTCTCATCCTTGTCCACGCATAGAGGGCACAAATTGGTAGCAGAAACTCCATTATGCATCAATCAATGCCTAGATGGAAAGAAGTTGGAAATTGCCGTCCATAAGCACACTTTGACCTTTGGTGGAGCCTTTAGTATTAATTTTTTTAAAATATTTTTTTAAAATGTTTTTTTTTTTATTTTCAATTTATTTTTAAATTTTTTTAACAATAATACAATTTTGTATTCTTTATTTTGTAAGAAAAATAGAAAATTATGTTCAAAATAATTTCTATTCATTCAAAAAATTTAATATGGAGGTATATTTGCAATTTCTCAAAAAAATTAATGGAGAGGGGTAAAATGTAACTCTTAAAATTTGAGGCATAGAAAACTAGTTTTTAGTTAAAGGGAGTTAAGTAAAAATTATGTATACTTGACGAGAAGTATTTAACAGTTTCCCTACATATAAATATAACGATGTCGAGCAAAATTAACCTGGACATTACTCCAACTTGGTAATCTGCCCTCTCTATATCTATAAGATCCTATATGTACCTTTACAGACTGGTCATGGATTATAGAAAAAAAATCTTAGGGTTCTAGGGCAATTTTCACCATGTTCTTGCTCTTTTAGGGTTAAAAATTATTGATTTATAATTAAGTACATTTATGTAGTCTTAATTTGAAGAGAATAAACATGTTAGTTTAGAGTTTTAATTTTTCTGACTCAATATTTAAATATGTTGATTTATGATTTAAATATATTCATTATATTGGATTGAGTCAATTATATAATATGTTCAAACTCAAAATTGAATTAAACCCAAAATAATATCATTTAAACATAATCGAGACCTAGACGTACATATACGAATCCATAACCTCTGAGGCTGCTCCAAGAATGTGGATTAGGACCGATCCGCCCCATGGGCTCTTATAATTATAACGGTAGAGAAAACATCACCGTCGTTCTCACCTCCTTGCCCCGAAGTTTTAAATGAAGGCAATTATCAACGGAATTGACAAATACCAATCAGTCAAACAAAAGAAACACATGTTAACCTTATTTCTTTTAGGTTTGTCATCGAGAATAGCTAGTTTTCTTATTGGTCGTTGATTTTGGTTTATTGCTGTATTAAACCTTACAACTACACTAAAATACATTATGTTTTGTCTCTTACAAGTTACCCCATAGATTAGATTATCCAAATAATTCATTATTTTCTTCAGAACGATGCAAGTTTTGAAGAATTCAAGTGTGGAAAAATATTCCATAATAAAATAGAATATATATCAGTGAAACCAAGACTTGTTAACTTAACATAGTAGCCAATTAATATTATAAGGTTTGAAGACATTGAATACGTTTGTACAACAAACAAGGTGTGACATTATATGATAAAGAAGCTCCAACTACCACTTACTATTTGTGTATTTTTAGTTTCTTAACTTTGAATAGTTAGTAATGTGCTATATTTGCCGGTAGGTGTAGAAGCAAATTAATTATACATTTTAAATACCAGCTAATTAGACCCCTTCTCTTTCTCTGCCTTGTTCAAAAAACGAATAATTCGGTTCTCTTTACTGGCTTCATTTGGAATGACTAAATATTTAATTGATTATTTGTAATATTTTATCAAGGGAAAATGGTCATATACTATCACAGCAACAAGCCTATTTTTTTGTTGTTGCAAATTGTGTGTATTTATACAAAAATGTCAAAATTACCTGTAATATTAAAAATTATATACATATATATATAAAGTTTAACTTAAAAATAATTTAACTAACAAATGAGATTACAAGCACAAGAAAATGAAATTACAAATTTTAGTTAAAAAAGAAACTTTTAAAAAATATTTATATTTATTTTAAAAATTAATTTTTGATATTAAAATTAATTTCGTCATTTACATACAATTTGTAGAAAAAACAAGTTCTCGGTATTATTTTATAATTAATAAAGTACATGACATTTTCTTTCAAAAGTGTAACAATATAAAATGTGTTTTTGCAATTTTCCCTTTTGTTAAAGACAAAACTTAAGCACCTCTTTCTCTATTCTGAAGGGAAATACGCATTACGGATGGTAATCAGAGACCAACCACTAGCAGAAAATCGACTTTTCCGACGTAGTAAGTGTGTCGACCGATGGGAAATGGCCAGTTTCGCATCGGGTATGCAAACTTGACATCTTATACATCAGTTATAGTGCATCTTAAAAGTTCTACCAAGTATGATCTACCATTTTTAAAAAAATAGAAAAATGTCTTCAAATCTATACTTAATTGTCAACAACAAAGAATTCATATGCATGATATAGTTAAACAACAATTCACAATCTCAGAAACACGGTGTCAAGAGAAACTTCCCAATCCCAAAAACAATACAACAAGCTTCTGAAACATAAATCCAACAATTTAATCATTCAAAATAAAACTAAACTAAAATAGAGTGGATAATATATATATATATATATATATATATATATATATATATATATATATATATATATATATATATAGGGTATAAATCAGGTGAGAACCTCCATCCAATTTTAGAATCTGAGAATAAGTCCCAACCGTTCGATCTTGCTTGATGAAATAATTGAATTTTTTGGCCCAAATAATCCCATTGAGGACACAATCGTCATTATACATAGTTGACATATATAACATCTATTGATTAATTACTTTCCTTTTTATCTGCAAAATAATATTCATTAAGTACTTCCTTTTTATTTTTTTCTATCTTTTTTATTTCTACGAATAATATAAATTAATTACTTCCCTTTTTTACTTTTTTCCTTATCCCTTTTTATTTTTGTTGAATAATATATGGAAAAACTTTTTTTTTCAGATATGGACATAGTTCACTCACAAACGGACAGTTATAATAATCGGACAAGTATGACTATGTTTTTTACATAATTTGCAGTAGGACATACATATTCTGGTGTGGATATAGTTCACTTCTCGATGGACAATATTAAAGACTTTAACCCTATTTTCATAATACTTGTTAGGACATACATGTTATGCTATGGACATACATGTTCTGGTGTTTTCCATTATCTTCTAGTGGACAAACTTCGTTATGGTATGGATATAGTTCACTTACAAACAGACATTTATATTAATCAGACATGTATATCCACACCAGGATATACATAACTTGTGGTAGGATATACATGTTCTCGTGTGGACATAGTTCACTTCTCGACGGACAATATTAACAACTTTAGTGGTAAGTATGAATCATATTTTTCATAATCTTTGTTAGGACATACACAGTCTATTATGGACATAGTTCAATTCGGGTTGGACAGTATTGCTACTCGTAATTGTAATGCGGGACCATATTTTGTTTGTTATTAATTTAGAGGACATTTCATAATTTGTGTTGGACATAATTCACTTAGATTCGGACAAAAGTAATAATCATTATATATATTCGTAAAGATTAAATTTAGGAATATAATTTAAAAATAAATTATATCATACATGTAGAAATCTAATTTTAGAAATAAATTAAAAAGATTTAGTTAACTTTATTAACTATATTTGATCCTACATGTATTTAGATTTGGTTACTACAAATAAATATTTTTGTATTCCCAAACTAACCCTCATTGAATATATATGTCATTTTTTCCTTATTTAAACGCATGAATCCCTGACGTTGGATGAATAAAAATCAGATGGTCATGGTCTATTCTCAGGTTCTAACATAATTATAGGTTCCTAGCCGAATGTATCCCTATATATATATATATTGTTAGATTATATTAGGTTTCCTATCTTTATGTTGTGATTCTTAGAATTAAGAAATAAAATCATTCCCTGATTTCATTACTAATTGTCAGCAATCCCACAGATTTCATTCCCGAATCATCGGGTCAACTAATTGGCTTACTTTCTTGTATAGACTTTAGCATGTTTTGTTTCCTAAATTACTTAGCCATCTCTTGTATAAATAGGATGATACTTGATCAATAATATCAACGCAGAGACAAATACTTCTCTGGTTCTCTTCATGGTATTAGAGGACACCTGAACTTGGTTATGGGGAACGACGCAGGTGATAAATCCGACGGTTCGGAAGTAGCAAAATCTATCACACCTTCGCCATCGGTTTACAATATGCACCCATCTGATCACCCGGGTTTGTCACTCGGGGCTGAACCTTTAACACCATCTGGTGACAACTACTATACATGGAAACACCAAGTGTCTAATGTGCTTGAGTGCAAGCTCAAAATTGGATTTGTGGATGGATCCTTACCGAGACCAAAGAAGGACGACCCAAACGAGCCACTGTAGGTCCAATGTAATGCGTTTGTTAAATCTTGGATCATCAACTCTTTAAGCACAGAATTACGCGATGCTGCTGTCCATGCCTCTTCAGCACGAGAGATTTGGCAGGATCTTGAGCAACGATTTACCCAAGGTGTGTCGCCACGGGTCTATATGCTCCGGCGACAAATATCTCTTCTACAACAGGAGCGCCAGGCTGTCTCGGTGTACTACGGTAAGCTTAAGAAGGCATGGTCTGAACTGCAAGGACTCCGGCCGTTGCCGATATGCTTTTGCGGAAAGTGTGAGTGCTATATAAATGAACGGAATCGAGCTATGCGTGAAGAGGAGAGAGTTTGTGAATTTCTCATGGGGCTCGACGACGATTTCTCCACTGTGAGGTCACATATTCTCGGGACTGATCCGATCCCGGGTATTGGGCGTGCGTACTCGGCAGCATCGCAAGACGAGACACAGAGAGACGTCGCTGCTGCTGCTGCTATTCGGTCGCCAACATTGGATTCCTCGGCGTTGGTCGCTCACCGGCCACACATCACCGTCGACGGTAACAACTACACAGGCCGGGACGGAGTGCAGGGGACGCGCCGCTGCAGCCACTGTGGCAGGATCGGTCACAACATCGACACGTGCTTTGCCATCGTGGGTTACCCACCACACTGGAGCAAAGCCGGCGGAGGACGAGGCAGCGGGTCCGGGCGAGGTCGCGGTGGCAGATCGGGCGGACGAGGAGGAAGAACCGTGGCGGCTGTCGCTTCTAGTTTAAATGAGGAAGTGAGTTACGGGAACAATAGGGCGGCATGGGTTGAACATGAAAGAAGAGATGGGCCAAATCAGCCCAATTTTAATTCTAATTGAGCTTCACATACACATGTTCAAGCAAGCCCAAATAAGTCACCAATGAATGAATTTGCAGATCAGCTCACACAGGCCCAAAAGTCGCATTTATTGGATCTTCTTGCAAGGCCCAACACAAACCAAGCCCAAGCTTTTGCAGGATCGGTCAACACAGCTGCCTCGCATTATTCTGGTAACAAATCATGGGTTATTGACTCAGGAGCAACGAATCATATCACTTGTGACAAGAATTCTTTATTTAATATTTCGCCAAAGTTAAACTTTTCACCCGTTGAGATGCCTAATAGTGAGAGTGCAGCCGTCGTCGCAGTTGGTGTTGCGGGTCCGAATGTGACCTCGCAATTACACTTCTGACCCGCATTTGAGCACCGAATTGTCCTCGTTTCGGCTTTCTAGAGCCATTAATTTGGTACTTTCGATCTTTTGTGTGTTTTTGACATTTTGTAGGTGCAAGGCACAATTAGAGCATAATTGGAGCTGAAAATCGGTTAAGAAAGTTCTTCACAACAGCTGAAACTTTCCGGGGGTGTAGATTTCTCGTCTGAAGTCTGATTGGGGCCCATAATATGTCGATTTGAGCGGATTATGAAGATCTAATCCATTGGTGAAGATTTCAATAATATGTTGATTGGGGCCCATAATATGTTGATTGGGGCCCATAATATGTCACGATCGTGCCTAAATGAATTTTTGGCCGAATTTTGCTCGAAACTTACCGTGGGCTCCCACGATTTGAGTCACGATCGTGCCTAGGTTAGGCACGATCGTGCCTACCAAGGCAAGATCGTGACTAAGGCGCGAAACTGATAATAAAGTGCAGAAATTAGATATTTTGAAGTGTGGAGAGTTGGGCAAACACCAAAAAACGAGTTGAGGAGGTTAGAGGTGAGTTTGAGAGCTCCAACCTCTTGTTCTTCATCAAACTTGAAGAGTTCTTCATCTATTCTTGACACTTTGGAAGTTTTGGAATGGACTCCACCATAGACTCAACCTTTGGAGCTAGGAAATGAAGCTTTGGAGAGATTCCCACCATCAAATCCACCAAGCTTGAAGATCCATCTTGCTCAAGAACACCAAGAGCAATTTCTATCCCTATTTGCTAGTTTATTTTGATGTTGTTTTTTAATTTTGTTGATTGAATGATGATAGTTGGATTGAGCACCATGGTTGAGGGCTAAATCCCTTTGCCATGGGTGCTAGACATTTGTGATGTGATTATTGAGTTTATTGAGGTATTAGTTCTAGGATTGAAGACTTTGTTGTGTGGATTGTTGTTTGAATGCATGTATTGTTTAATTGACACTTTACAATATATGTTTGAGGAGTTCTATCCGATACCGAAAGGGAAGGAATGGAAACCGGACCTAGCATCCACCGAGGGTTGTAGGCTCAAGACCGTGTCTTGACACCTTGTAATAACCCTTAGCTTATTATTGTCGATCTAATGCGGTCTCGAGTTGTTCTCAATACCGAAAGGGCACGAGGAGACTCGGGATTAGGCTAACCTCATTACCGAAAGGCGAGGTCGGCATTTAAGACATAGGCTCAACATTAATTTCGATCCAAAAGAATTAAAACTCGCAAACTTATTTACATTGCTATTTGTCTAGCACCCTAGGCGCTTTACTTCCATTGTTATCATGTTGTTATTTACTTGTTGGTAATAAATACAAACACTCAAAACAACCTATGACCCTCATTAGTCCCTGTGGATTCGACTCGGTATCTTACCGGTTTATTTGTACTTGCTGCGACCGCGTGTTGTTGCGCGAGAGAGGGGAGACCGCTTTTTCCCCCAACAGTTGGTGACGTAAATTTTGGCGAGAATTTGCGTCTCCAACGAGTTCTTACCGTGCCTCAATTTTGTTTTAATCTAATGTCAGTCAGTCAGATAACTCGGGATCTTAATTGTGCACTAATTTTTTATTCGAATTGTTGTGTGATTCAGGACTTACTTTCGAGGATGCTGATTGGCATGGGTAGAGTGCGAAATGGTCTTTACTATTTGGAACCGACGGTGGCAGGCAAAGCCTTAATGACTCACGGACGCGATAGTGTGCAGTTGTGGCATCGACGTTTGGGCCACATTCCAGCTAACCGGTTATCACTGATTCCAAACTTATCTATTTCAGTTAATAAACTCGGATTGTCAGTTTGTGACGCATGTTGTAAGGCAAAACAAACTAGATTGTCTTTTCCAATCCGTAAAATTAAAACTTCGCACGTTTTTGATTTAATACATTGCGATATTTGGGGTCCATATCATGAGGCGTCATTTTCTGGGTGTCATTTCTTTTTATCAATCGTGGATGATTACAGCAGGGCGACATGGGTGTTTCTAATGAGGCACAAGTCAGAAACGAGGTCACTGCTACTTAACTTTTTCCATTGGATTCGTGGTCAATTTAACACACATGTAAAATGCCTACGAACAGACGGAGGACGCGAATTTCAGCATCACGAATTAACAGGGTATTATAGCACAACAGGGATGGAGTTTCAGACAAGTTGTGTTGGAACACCTCAACAAAATGGCATAGTCGAGCGGAAACACCGCCATCTATTAGAAGTTGCACGACCTCTCCGTTTTCAAGCCAGACTCCCAATTAAATTTTGGGGAGAATGCGCACTCACCGTGGCCTACCTGATCAACCAGACTCCACTTTCAGTCATTGGGAGCAAGACTCCATTCGAGATGTTGTTTGGGAAGGCGCCGACTTATGATCACCTCAGATGTTTTGGATGTTTATGCTACGTCCACCAACAGACAAAGGAAAAATTTGCCCCGCGCTCACGCCAAGAAATTTTTCTGGGATACCCAAATGGCCAAAAAGGGTATCGAGTCTATGATATGGAATCAGGCAAAGTCGTTGTCTCACGTGATGTGAAATTTTGGGAAAGCATATTCCCAGGTGATCAATGCATGGTTCCAGGAAAGGAAGGACAGACTGTGTCTAGCAATTCTTTTAATCCACTAGATTTTTCATTTGCGCCTGATACGCCCTCAACTCCCATCTCGACTCCAATAGTGGAAAATACTGAGGATAATAACAATGTTGAGGATCATGATAATAATGAAGAGGTTGCAGTTCCAACACCTTCGCGTGAAAGGCGCACTCGCACAATATCTAAGCGACTCAGTGGATGTGATTACACTTTTCCGCCATCGGTCACACCAACCCGTACCATTTCGCATTCTCCCACACCCTCAGTCAACTCGACGGTATACCCTCTCACTCAATCTATTTCTTATAAGAGATTTTCTCGTGCTCATACTGCATTTTTAGCGGCCATCTCTTCTATAGATGAGCCACGCACCTTCCAGCAGGCTGTCAAACATAAATATTGGCGAGACGCAATGGATCGTGAGATTGCGGCCCTAGAAGAAAATAAGACCTGGAGCCTCACTAATCTCCCTCCTGGAAAGAAAGCTGTTGACTCAAAATGGGTATACAAGGTGAAATACCGTCCAGATGGATCCATTGAGAGATTCAAGGCGCGCTTAGTCGCAAAGGGGTACACGCAAGTAGAAGGAGTTGACTTCACAGACACGTTTGCTCCAGTGGCCAAAATGGTCACTGTTCGCTGCTTGCTAGCCGTTGTTGCTGTCCGAGAATGACCCCTGCACCAACTAGATATGAATAATGCATTTTTGCATGGCGACTTACGTGAGGAAGTTTATATGAATATTCCACAAGGGTTCTCCAAACAGGGGGAGACACGTGTCTGTCGTCTGCACAAGTCCCTCTATGGTCTACGACAAGCCTCTCGGAATTGGTATCACAAATTCACCGAGTCAATTATGAGTCTTGGATACAAGCCTTCCCCTGCTGATCATTCTCTTTTCACTCTCGTCAGCAAAGATTATTTCGTCGCTGTTCTAATCTACGTTGATGATGTTATCGTCACTGGATCGAATCCACTTCAGATACAACAACTCAAGGCTCACTTAGATGCGCAGTTTAAAATCAAAGATCTAGGCCCGCTGAAGTACTTTCTTGGTCTAGAAGTTGCGCGCTCACCCACTGGCATTATCCTTGATGTGGGCCCGTATGGAGTCCCTTATCATTGATCCGCCCCCACATTTAGAGCCGATTTGGCTTCATCCCGGGCTTAGAGAGCCCAATTTATACCACTTTTACACCCTTGGGTATGTTGGTGTGAATGTGCAGATTACAGGTAAAAAGGGGTCAACAAACCGAGCGAACGCAAGGAGTCGGGAAAGCAAAATAGCAAGAGATAATGAATCGGCAAGAGTGACGATCGTTACATTGATGTAACGATCGTTACAACAGTGTAACGATCGTTACAGTGATCGTTACACTGAGACAGTGAGCTGTAACGAAGCCTGTAACGATGGTGTAACGCCGCTTTAACAATGGTGTAACGATCGTTACACCACTGTAACGATCGTTACACCTGCCAGACGCAACAGGGCTATTTACAGCCGACTTCACGCAATTTGATCGAGACCTGGAGATTTTGGGAGCAGAAAGAAGCGACAGCAGAGAGAGAGAGAGAGGCATCTGAGATCGATCGAGGAGCCATAGGAGCATTCGAGAGAGGCTCCAATCCATTCGAGAGCGATCAAGGTGAAATCATAGCAATCCAAGGATCACAAGGGCGTCCATCTCCAAAGATTGTTCATCTTTCGGTTTAGGGTTCTTTGTCCCGTCTTTCTTATCTGATTTGTATGACTTGTGGACCTTGCACCATGATTATGGGCTAATTACCCTCAATCATGGGTGCTAGGTTTGAACTATATTACTTTGATAAATCTATTTTATGATTTGAGTTTTATATGCATGTTTGATTGACTCGGAGTCTTTATGCTTGCAATAGTTATTGAGGAATGACTAATGTTTGTTAGAGTCATGTTGTCGAGTTCGAGAGGACCAGTGTGTGACGGACTCACTCCGAGTCACAAGAGTTTAACTCTTCGAAACCTTACCGAAGTTATGCACAATTGTAATGCAAGCTCTCGTTCATGATTTCACTGAGAGGGGAAGTAGTTTAAGTCGAGCTTAGGCTAACACCACACCGAGAGGAGGTGTCAGTACTATCGTTGCATCAGGTTCAATGCATGCGTGTTTTCTTAAGCACATAATTGAGATTTATACTAGTATCATAGTGACCTAGCACCCATGGTTCCACTTCTGAATAGTCTCTTATAAACCATCTTTTATTTCCTGTCAAAGTTACATACATTAAACCACAAATCAAATTAGTTACTATCTGCATATTTGTTGTCGTGATATAGACTGATATTTTAGTTCGATCTCTGTGGATTCGATCCGGTCTTACCGGTTATAACTTGTAACGACCGCGTACACTTGCGCATTATCGGGTGCTCGTGGACCACTGTCTTCGGGCCCAACAAGTTTTTGGCGCCGTTGCCGGGGACCAACGGTTAATTTATTTTAATTTTTGCTATTAATTTATTTTATATATTTTTTTATTTATTGATCTCTTGCTCATTGTGTGTTTTGTACAATATTTCCCTAACTCTCTTTCTCCTGGTGCCTAGTGATTTAAATTTGTTAAGATTGATTTGAAGAGGCAAGAAAGAGGGAAAATTTAATGGAGCAAGATTGGAGAGGATATGAGTATCATCAAGAGAGGACAAGCAACCCAAATTACGAGTGGACTCCTTAAGAGCAATCCACCTCGTTTGGAAGTCATGATGGCAATGGAGGGGAGCAAGAGTATTATGCTCCAAAGCAAGGCTATCAAGGCCAAGGTATTGACTATTATCCCTATTGGGATGAGCCCCTTTACCAGTACTTAAACCAAAGACGACCACCGCATGACTACCAATCATATCATGATCCTCCACCATCCTACCAAGGGATACCTCCTCAAAATGATCAATACTACTACCCTTACCAAAACCTCACATCATCCTACCCCGAGAATTACTCATCCCACGCTTATTATGAAAATCAAGTGAATCGATGTGGTGATTCTCAAGATCCTTCTCCTCAAGAGAAAAGGATGGAAATAATGAACGAGATGATGCAATTGCTACAAGCACAAGACGAAATACTTGGGAAGTATGCCAAAATGGATGGGGTGCAAAATGAGGCAATTAAGTCCGATGAGGGGAAAGATGATAGAATCGTGGAAGAGCCACAAAGGGCCGAAGAGCCCAAATTTAGGCAAATAAACGTGATGGTAGGTGAATTCTATGAAGAGTCGAAAAGAACCGAAGTGTCAAATTTGGCTAAGGAGATCGAAAAATTCCCAGAGGCCAAATATGAGGTCTATTGGCCTCCAGGATGGTATGAAGACAAGCCTCTCCAAGAGATCAAGATTAATGAGTTTGAAGTGGTTGAAGTGCCAACATTAGCTCAGGAGGAGAAAAAGGAACTACCTTTGCCTCAAGGAGTGATGGGATTCGACTCTCCTCAAGAGGTCGACGATGAAAAAGAAGAGGATCATAGGGTGGAGCCGAGCCGAGAAGTGGAGAAAATAGTCAACCACGACGTACATATGGGCGTATCGGTAAGGGAGCCTGTGGTTGATGCAAAAACATGGGCTCCACCTCCTATTGATTCGATTGAAAACTCTTGCATAAGTAACAATTTTAGATATGCTTGCATCGATAATGAGATATCCTTAATTATTTCTAATGGAATTTCTTTTTGTGATGAAAGGTACATTATCGAAAAGCTCGAGGAGAAAATGCACGAGTTGAGCGGAATGGGCCCATTCTAGTGCTTCCGGATGGAGAAGATCGCCCATGTGACGGAAAAAAGGAGAGAGATGAGCTACCGGAGATTTACACTCGAGGTGATATCTCTCCTTACTTCTCATGTGCATCTTATTCACGTTTGATGCATAATTTTTCTGAAATGATTAAGGACAAGTGCATTGTTGCACTCGTATTTATTGATGCCTCTAGGCACAAATTTTATCACTTGCCCTATACATATGAAATCTCTGAAATCCAAATGTGTTTATTGATGTACTCTTTTGCTATCATAGGAAAGAGAGTATTTGATTGGGTTTACATTGTTTTTGATAGGGGAAAATTGTGACTTTTGAGCCCCTAAATTTCATGCAAACACATTGCATATTTTATTCTTATTTTTAGCACGGGGGACCGTGCACATCTTTAGTGTGGGGTGTAGCGTTGCGTTGCATGTTAATTTTAGGGCTCATTTGTTTGAGCTTGCCGATTGGCCGCCTGAAAGGCTTAAGTAGTTTATATGTCATTCAATTGCCCTTGAGGTTTATTGTGTGCTGGAATTTCACAAATATACCCTTTGGAGTGTGCTAGTTTGGTGGAAGTGTTTAAATAGTTAATATTGAGGTAAGGTTGACTAGTGGAAATCAAGTATCATACTTTCAATTATTTTTCAAGGGGTCACAAAATCATATGCTAGAGATCATTTTTTTTAGGGCACACACACACGTGAATCCGGAAGGGGTGTATATGAGTTGGTGGTGCCGGAAAAGCAGAGACCGGAGTTCAGAAAAATTAAGAGCAAGGGAAGGGAGCATGAGAAAAGCAGAGAGCGAGTGCATATCTCGATCCCCAAACTCGGAAATGTCCGGGGTAAAATGCGAGACTTCAGGATGAGCGAATTTAATGTATGGATGAGAAATCTTGAGTGAATTATGTACACATCATCTCCAACTAAAGTGTCAGAGGAACGCAAATAACGTAAAGCAAAGAAGATTCTCCGAAGAAACACAAGTGAAATCAAATACAAAGGAGCAAAATCAATTGAAGAAGAAGCGCCTCTACAATCATGGTGAATGCCCAAACCTTGAAAAGGGAGGGAAAATAAAATAAAGTTGAGTGAAAAGCAATAAGGAAGCTCACTCCAAAAATAGCAGTCTCGTGGCATCAATTCAGATATGCTACCCCGAGTTCACATCGCTTTTTACACGAGCATCACAAAAACCTAATATGTGACTAGTTTACCCTTTGTTTAAATTTTTGAAAGTGTGAGAAAAGACCATAACTGACATACCGGATACTCATATTAATTGGTTAGGCACTTTGTGTGTGCTTGATTAGTGGAAGGGTATGTTTGTGATTTGTCAGCACTCGATAATTCGAGCTCAATTGTGAACTGATTGTTTGGCTATAAATAAAATAGTTTGAAGACGGTCATGAGGGTAAGTATTTCATGGGATCGTGGGTTGGACCTCAGAACCCTCGGGAGATGTCGAACTCCCCCTATCGGGGTGAACCTCGAGGTTTAAAATGACAACTGTTGTATAATTGTATTTCTCGAGGGCGAGAAAATGCTTAGTGTGGGGTGTTGATGCGGTCGCATCAAATGTAAGTTTATGAAATCTATTACCCACATTCTAGGTGTTATTTCACTCTCGGTGTGTTAAACTATTGATCTTTATGCCACTTTTACGCCTTCGGGTATGTTTGGTGTGAATGTGCAGAATACATGAGAAAAGGGTACGGTGTGTTAAACTATTGATCTTTATGCCACTTTTACGCCTTCGGGTATGTTTGGTGTGAATGTGCAGAATACATGAGAAAAGGGTACCCTTTTCTCATGTATTCTGCACATTCACACCAAACATACCCGAAGGCGTAAAAGTGGCATAAAGATCAATAGTTTAACACACCGAGAGTGAAATAACACCTAGAATGTGGGTAATAGATATCATAAACTTACATTTGATGCGACCGCATCAATCCTCACTCAGAGGAAATATACTCTAGACATTTTGGCTGACAGCGGTTTCACTGGTTGCAAACCAGCTCCCTTTCATCTTCCCCAACAACATAGGCTCTCTGCTAACGAAGGGTCACCCTTCACTGACGCTGGACAGTATCGCAGACTTATCGGGCGACTGTTGTATCTCACCATCACACGTCCAGACATAAGTTATGCAGTTCACATTCTCAGCCAGTTTATGCATACCCCACGCGTGCCTCATCTAGATGCAGCACATCATGTACTTCGATATCTCAAGAGCTGCCCAGGACAAGGAATCCTTCTCCCAACATCGAGCTTACTTACACTCCAGGCATATTGTGATGCAGATTGGGCTGGGTGTCCTGATACACGACGATCAACCACCGGCTTCATCATGTTCCTTGGAACTTCACCCATCTCGTGGTGCTCCAAGAAACAGAGTGTAGTCTCATGTTCTTCTGCTGAAGTCGAATATAGAGCTATGGCCGCCTCTAGTCGAGAAATAGTTTGGCTCCGCCACCTTCTACAAGATCTTCAAGCACCACAGAGTGAGGCAGTTCCACTTTTATGTGACAATCATGCAGCAATACATATTGCCTCAAATCCAGTGTTCCACGAGCGCACCAAACATATCGAAATTGATTGCCACTTCGTACGACAAAAACTCCAAGCCGCCGTGTTGCAACCTCGACCAGTCTCCAGCAAACACCAGCTCGCTGATATCTTCACCAAGGGACTTGGGAGAGATCGATTCCATGAACTACTTCGCAAGTTGGGCATTTCCGACATCCATGCTCCAACTTGAGGGGAGTGTTGTGATTCTTAGAATTAAGAAATAAAATCATTCCCTGATTTCATTCCTAATTGTCAGCAATCCCACAGATTTTATTCCCGAATCATCGGGTCAACTAATTGGCTTACTTTCTTGTATAGACTTTAGCATGTTTTGTTTCCTAAATTACTTAGCCATCTCTTGTATAAATAGGATGATACTTGATCAATAATATCAACGCAGAGACAAATACTTCTCTGGTTCTCTTCATTCTCTGGTTCTCTTCACTTTAGTTTCTTATATTTATATTTTCTTTTCTCACATGTATTAGAGGTCTCTTGTAAATCACATCACACATCAATAATAAATTTCTCTCTTATTTCTATCATGGTGTCAGATGTATAATCGATCCTTGGTTAAATCTCTACGCATATTTCGCTTTGCCCACTCGTCGATGATTCGTGATTCTGACGGGTGGGCGAGACAATTCAATCTCAGTCGCAATCTCTAACATCTCGCTTCCGCAGACAATCCTCGCACAATCTCGTTTCTTAATCATCAATTGATCTTGATTCCACCACGCTGATCCTGTAACTCAATCAATCTCAATCTCTCAACCCCTACTCTTTCTCTACCCTCTTGTTCGAATCAACCCACACTTGATCAACCTATCTCGCCATTATCCATCAGACATCTGGCAATCATTGGGCAGCTGCTATCTCGCCATCATGCATCTAGCAATCATTGGGCATTTGTTATCTCGCCATCAGCCATCAGGTATCTGACAATCATTAGGCAGCTGCTATCTCGCAATCAACCATCAGGCATCTGGCAATCATTGTGCAGCTGCTATCTCGCCATCAACCATCAAGCATATGGCAATCATTGGGCATCTGCTATCTCGCCAACAGCCATCTGGCATCATCGGGCAGCTGCTATCTCGCCATCTGTCATCAAGCATCAAGTATCTGGCATCATGCATCATGCATCATTCAGCACACACGGGCATCAGGCATCCTCCATCCTCAATCCTTTTCGTATCATCTCGACAACATTCTCGATAACCGCAACCCTTGCCACAACTTAATACTATTAAGCTTCAAACTCAATTCTTGTTTTACCGCATTGAGTTTGAGGGGGGCTGTTAGATTATATTAGGTTTCCTATCTTTAGTTTCCTATATTTATATTTCCTTTTCTCACATGTATTAGGGTTTCCTATTACCTCTATAAATAAAGGTTTCTTGTAATTCACATCACACACCAATAATAAATCCCTCTTTTATTTCTCTCATATATGGTATCAGAGGCGTAAGTGTTGGTAAGGATTAACTGAAGTTTAAATCACTTGCATCGTAGGTTTAAATTAGGCATTTTGCATCTGTTGTGAGTCGTTTTGGGGTAGTAGTGTCGGCTGTAAGACCTAGTTTAGGCAACAAGTCCGCTAAAGCTCTACCCACTGTAGCAACACCTGCACTCGCTTACTTTCCCTTCTTGCACTTGTTTAACTCAGTTTTTCAAAACTTTCTACTATGGACTCTATCTTTTGTAGGAGCTCTTCAATTTCATCTTCCTCTACTACTTCTACTAAAAACAAAAATGTTATCAGTAGTGAAGAAATCACTATTGAAGATTTTGAACAAAACTTGAACAGTTGGGATGTCCCAAAAGTTCACAAAACTCAAATCTACAAAACAAATAGATTAAATCTCTTTAAAAATGATTTCACAATTAAAACTGAAGAAAGAGATATCCAGCTTTCAAAACCTTTTGAAAATATCACCCTATTTTCTCCAACTACTTTAAAACAACATCAAAACAAGGGCTATCGGTACATACACATCGGTTTAGTTCAAGTAGCACTCAAACCCTTGACACGTGAAGGTCTCAATACTTCTGTCCTAGCAGCTTTAAGAGATGCTAGACATCTAAATTTTGACGATTCTCTACTAGGAACGGTGGAGTCTAGTCTTTGTAGAGGACCTGTTTCGTTTGATTGTTACCCAGATTTAACTATCTCTCTAAATGACAAAAATATTTTAAAATCCTTGATCCTTCAACTAAAATTACATAATTACAAGATGATCGAAGGGTCTATTCCAGTTGCTCTAATTTTTAAAATTCATTATAAGGCTATGATGACATCTTTTCATTCAAACTACAAACATCAAGCAACCAAAGGTGAAACCCTTATTCTTGAGACAGATTTATCCAAAGCACATACAGTTGTTCCAAGACCGATCCAGTGGAGAGATGTTTCACTTCCAGAAGAATGGATCCTCGACGGGGCTACTGATCCATCAAAACCAGATGTAGTACTGCCGGAACCAAACGCTCAAATCAACAACATAACTCAATACCTAGACGGTAAGGTAAAAATAAGCTTTGATAGACCGAGATCTAGTACTAGTTCTCGCCTCTCTGATGTCTCGTCTTCCGATTCCATTAACTTAGATAGGATTTCGAGAATATCTTCTATCAATAATTATACTTACAGATCTAGTGATCTCACACCCCCTAGATCTAACCTTCCCAAACCTATACACATACCTCATAACTACCAAAATTTTTCTAATAATGAACCACATTCCTCCTCAATGGAAAACATTGATTGTACAGCCCAGGTTGCTCACCCAGTCTACATTGAGTCAAACCAAGAACAGAACCCTCCTTCACCTGATTCTCCGACCGCTTCGGTTATTACCCAAAACATAGCAAATGAAATAAATGTTCTTCAAAGTACCTTTGAGGTTGACAAAACCCTTTTACAAAATGATTTTTATGGATCACACAATTCTGAAAAACGGATATGGTTTTTCAAAAATTTCATAGATCATAGAACAGAGATCCAAAAGACGTTTTACGAATTTGTTTTGGAAAACAAACTCAATATATTTTTCTTTGATTGGTTTGAGATATATGCTTCTCAAGAAAATATTACATATCCTTTTCAAACAATTCTTCCTGTCAATACTAAGAGAAGGTTGCCTATCTGGGAAACAACTGATGGACCAGTTGAAGCAGAGCACCCGCCTCTCAGAAAACTTGATTTTACTGTCCCAGGAACAACTCTTAAAGTAGAGGCTATTCCTCTAAAAAATTCCCGAAATGATACTTCGGAGGATTTGAAGAGTGTCTTGTGCCAAAATAATTATACGAACATTTCACTAGCAACTATTTCAAAACAGATTTCTAGAATAGAAAAACGTAATATTGAAGCAACAGTTGTTTCTTCTCATTTTCCTGAAAAATCGAAACACCTAAAGCCTCCTATGTTCAAGCCATTCCAAATGTCAAAACCAGCCCAACAGGAACTTAGATCCAATAAAAGTGAATTCCTTAAAGCTATTACTGACCAACTTAGTCGTGTTGATATACCCTCTACCTCCCGCAATACTGTTCCAAACATACCGGAACAAAACTCTATGTGTTCAGTCATACGACAAAGGAGTCCTTCTTCGGATAGCGAGACAACTAGCAGCTCGGCCGAAGTTCCAAAATCCCGCTCTCATATACTTCCAATAACATTAGTTCCCAAAGTAGACTATGAAAACGATCTTAGATCCCAGCCTCATACCCTTGTCCAACCAAACTATAAGGCCTCATCCATTTATGAATGGAATCTTGATGGCATGTCTGAATATAGTATCCTCAACCTTCTCCAGCAAATGACTATGGCGTCAAACGCCTACAAAACTCAACAAGGAACATCAGACAAAACAGTTGCTGAACTTCTGATGGCTGGATTTTCGGGACAACTCAAAGGATGGTGGGATAATTACCTAACCCCCGAACAACACTTCGAAATCCTTAATAGTATCCAAACAGATGACAATGGTGGACCAATACTTAACAACCTAGGGGAACCTATCCAAGATGCTGTTTCCACCCTAATTCTTACAATATCTCTACACTTCATCGGTGATTCCTCATACCTCAGCGATAAAAATGCGGATTTATTGTCAAATCTCCAGTGTAAGAAACTAGGGGACTTCCAATGGTATAAGTCTACCTTTCTCTCTAGAGTCATGCTTCGCGAAGACTCTAACCAACCTTTTTGGAAAGAAAAGTTTCTGGCTGGACTTCCTACCCTCTTAGGAGAAAAGGTTAGGAACAAAATTAGAGAAAATTATGGTAGCCATATCATACCCTATGACCAGCTTACCTATGGAGAACTAATTAGTACTTCTCAAAAACAGGGTCTCCAGATTTGCCAAGACCTTAAACTCCAAAAACACCTTAAGTGGGAATTGCAAGAATCTAAGAAAGAAGTAGGATCTTTCTGTAGGCAATTTGATTCCTCTATGACTAAACTAAAACATTGTGTAGGAGATTGTAGTAAGAAACCAACACGTCCTAAACCATTTAGGAAATACCAAAAACCTTACAAAAAACATTCCTTCGAAAAACCGACCTACTATAAAAAACCTTTTAGGAAAAATTATAGAAGACCCGAGAAACAATCTGAGACTCCAAAACCCTCTTCGAAAGATGTCACGTGCTATCGATGCGGCAAGAAAGGCCATATCTCGAGATTCTGTAAAGTTTCAAAACAAATCCGAGAACTTGATGCTGGAGAAGATATCAAAGAAAAATTCTCAGCCCTTCTTTTAGAAATCTCAGATGACGAAGATGGCTCTACTTCGCCCCCTAGAGACATGGGCCCGAGCCTTGATGAGATCATAACCAGTTCCTCAGACACAGAGTCTGATAAAGGTGACTCTATTTGCGTGCTTACAAGTGACCAGTCTATAATCTTGGATATGATCAGTCATATTGATGACCCTATCCTTCAAAAACAATACCTTGAGCAACTTAAAACATCCTTGATAGATGAACCTCCTGCTACCACCCAAAATCGAACTCCTATTTCTTCCAGCCCAAACCTTTATGATCTTACTTCTATCCTTAACAGGAGAAAAAAGGTCCTCAACCCCAAAGCGACCATCAACGATCTCCAGACCGAAATAAAAAACATAAAGACCGAGATCAAACAATTAAAAGATAAACAAAAAGAAGATTCTGAAAAAATTCAATGGCATGACATTCCACTCATATTGTCCAAACGGGACAGTAAAGGCAGTTTTATATCTGTCTTTAGGATCAATTTGTATTTGCCAGAATCCTGATTTTAAATCGAATTTGGAAAAAACAAAAGATGAGTGTAGTTTTTGTAGTAAATCTTTTTTGTTTGGAATCGGATAACGAATCCATTTTAGGGCCGCATTCAAAGGTTTGTAATTGATTACTAACCTAGGAGTGCCACGTTCTATTTCAGATGCCTTGTTAACA
The DNA here is from genome assembly GCA_963920655.1 of Geranium rotundifolium. Taxonomy (NCBI): domain Eukaryota; kingdom Viridiplantae; phylum Streptophyta; class Magnoliopsida; order Geraniales; family Geraniaceae; genus Geranium; species Geranium rotundifolium. The sequence goes on along the minus strand of OY987311.1, from coordinate 9,325,638 downwards.
TAAAAGGCAGCACAAGACCAAGGAGATCTGGATTTTGTAATTAATCCCTTATTTTCAAGATCTTGAATTTCTTCTCTACAGAATCGTTCCATGTCAGCATTCATCTGAATGGGACGAGCCTTTGTAGGAATTAGTTTGTCATTGAAATCAGGTTCATAAGGAAGATCCACCATGTGTTGTTTCCTATTCCAGAAAGCATTTGGTAGATCGGAGCAAACTTGTTTTTCAAAAAGATTTTGAAACTCGGAGATTTTTTGTTTGGCTGAGCTAGTCCCTAAATATTGTTCAATCTTTTGATATTGGACTTCATTCTTAAGATGTAAAACATTTGATTGTTTTCCAGCAATAAGAACATTTATCTCATTGTTATAAATGGTCTCAGCCTTTATAACATTAAGACTCTTAGTCCTTGGTTTTTCAAGAAAAGGAAAAAGCAATTTTGAATATTTAGTTTTAGAACTAATCCCTTCAAAATCAACTTGATAAGGAGTTATCATGTTGATAAATGGTGTTCCCAAGATTACTGTATGATGGATGTCTGGACACATAAGAAACAGGTTTTTCAGAAGGAAATCATTATTAAAAATACCTGCTTGGGTTTTTCCAACAATTCTAAGCTTAGAATTGCTAGCAGTGTGCAAACTTTCTTTTGTCTCTTGTTGGAAGCGAAGAGGCACAATACCAGGTTTTATAACATTTTGGTCAGCTCCAGTATCAAAAAGAGCAATAGTATTGATTTGAGAATTATCAGGGAAAACAAGAGTAATTTTTATAAAATATTTTCGTGAAGTTACTTCTTCGAGAATATAAAGGAAATCTTGAGGAGCATCTCGTAAATTTTCGAGAACAGGGGGCTCATCGTTTTCCTCGTCGCTAGCCTGGCTTTGAAGGTGAGAGATAAGAAGTTGAATTTTTTCAGAATCTTCTTTTTGTTTATCTTTTAATTGTTTGATCTCGGTCTTTATGGTTTTTATTTCGGTCTGGAGATCGTTGATGGTCGCTTTGGGGTTGAGGACCTTTTTTCTCCTGTTAAGGATAGAAGTAAGATCATAAAGGTTTGGGCTGGAAGAAATAGGAGTTCGATTTTGGGTGGTAGCAGGAGGTTCATCTATCAAGGATGTTTTAAGTTGCTCAAGGTATTGTTTTTGAAGGATAGGGTCATCAATATGACTGATCATATCCAAGATTATAGACTGGTCACTTGTAAGCACGCAAATAGAGTCACCTTTATCAGACTCTGTGTCTGAGGAACTGGTTATGATCTCATCAAGGCTCGGGCCCATGTCTCTAGGGGGCGAAGTAGAGCCATCTTCGTCATCTGAGATTTCTAAAAGAAGGGCTGAGAATTTTTCTTTGATATCTTCTCCAGCATCAAGTTCTCGGATTTGTTTTGAAACTTTACAGAATCTCGAGATATGGCCTTTCTTGCCGCATCGATAGCACGTGACATCTTTCGAAGAGGGTTTTGGAGTCTCAGATTGTTTCTCGGGTCTTCTATAATTTTTCCTAAAAGGTTTTTTATAGTAGGTCGGTTTTTCGAAGGAATGTTTTTTGTAAGGTTTTTGGTATTTCCTAAATGGTTTAGGACGTGTTGGTTTCTTACTACAATCTCCTACACAATGTTTTAGTTTAGTCATAGAGGAATCAAATTGCCTACAGAAAGATCCTACTTCTTTCTTAGATTCTTGCAATTCCCACTTAAGGTGTTTTTGGAGTTTAAGGTCTTGGCAAATCTGGAGACCCTGTTTTTGAGAAGTACTAATTAGTTCTCCATAGGTAAGCTGGTCATAGGGTATGATATGGCTACCATAATTTTCTCTAATTTTGTTCCTAACCTTTTCTCCTAAGAGGGTAGGAAGTCCAGCCAGAAACTTTTCTTTCCAAAAAGGTTGGTTAGAGTCTTCGCGAAGCATGACTCTAGAGAGAAAGGTAGACTTATACCATTGGAAGTCCCCTAGTTTCTTACACTGGAGATTTGACAATAAATCCGCATTTTTATCGCTGAGGTATGAGGAATCACCGATGAAGTGTAGAGATATTGTAAGAATTAGGGTGGAAACAGCATCTTGGATAGGTTCCCCTAGGTTGTTAAGTATTGGTCCACCATTGTCATCTGTTTGGATACTATTAAGGATTTCGAAGTGTTGTTCGGGGGTTAGGTAATTATCCCACCATCCCTTGTTGTTGCACGTACTCCTATTGGGATTACATATATGCGTGGTACAACACTTTTTACATTCAAAATTCCACATGTTCTCACTCGTGGTTGATTTATTCCAATAACATTAGTTCCCAAAGTAGACTATGAAAACGATCTTAGATCCCAGCCTCATACCCTTGTCCAACCAAACTATAAGGCCTCATCCATTCATATATAGATATATATATATATATATATATATATATATATATATATATATATATATATATATATATATATATATATATATAACAAAATTAAAACTAAAATAATGAAATTAAAACGAAAATGAAGAAAATGGAACTAATAATTAAGCATTAATTAAATAAAATGGACGATAAATATAAACAATAATTAGGCGGTAGAACCGGCCACCTAATTAATATATAAGAAAAATAAATAAGGAGCAAAGCATATGAATAAGTATATATTTATTTCATATGAAAATTAGAGCAAGAACAATAGAATAAGACTTACACAAATTAAAGTTTTGTAGCGGAAAGCTTGGAAAATAAAAGACTTAGAAGTAATTCAAGGAGTAGGCTAGAAAGGAGAGAAAGTCTTGCATGAAAAATGCTATGTCTTCCTCTTGAAATGGAGTGCCTTTTTATAGCCAAAGATCAGCCCCTATTCCATCACGGGAGGAATATTATGCATAATGACTTCAAGACTCCAATGGCTCACCAATCACTTCATGCCTCCCACCAATGTCTCCCACTAAGTCTCTTATCATAAATAGTGATTTACTTTTCACTATTTACGACACTTATCATAAATAGTGATTTACTTTCACTATTTACGAAGTTTTCAGATCTGGTTTTGGACACAGACCGGTTTTGGATACGGGTATACCGTAATTACAAAATACAAATACGAAAACAAATACAAATACAAATTACATTTTGTAGTATAATAATTTTTTCTAGAACCCCGAGTTTCCAAAGAAAGGGGGTTGGCAGATTTGAACCTCTTCGTCCTCGGCATCATCGGCAAGGTTGATGGATGCTGCTGAGGAAGCGCTGGATCCCGATTCTTCTTTTGAGGAAGCTTTTGAAGGTCCGGGCATGCTGGAGAGGATTTGTTGGAGGATATTTTGATATTCTTCTTCTGTTTTTGCTGCGGCGAGTGACGCTTGGGCTCTCGCACGCTGGGCTAGGAAAAGAGTTTGGCCATGAGAAGCTTGGCTACCCCTTTGACGAGACTTTGCAATCCAGTCGGTGATGGCTTCTATGGTCAAGGTTTTAGGAATGTTGAAAGCGGACCACCATTTTATCCGAAGCTTTCTCTGGATAATAGGGATGGAGCCATCACGATTATGGATAAAGGTCCAAGAGAGGACCCAAGGGAGAAAGAAATGGATAGAGAAGAGGCACAGAGGGGGGAACCTGGCTTCTTCGGGAGTAGGATTATAGTTTTTTGAAAATGTTTTGAAAGGCTCCATCACATCAGTGTGAAGATATTCATCTGAGGAACCAAAGAATCTCTACCACTGGGCAAACCAGTTAGGAAGTTTTGCTGGGTCAATAGACTTGTTATTGAAGTAAATCAACCACGAGTGAGAACATGTGGAATTTTGAATGTAAAAAGTGTTGTACCACGCATATATGTAATCCCAATAGGAGTACGTGCAACAACAAGGGATGGTCGTTTTGAAGGAAGAGGGGAAGGATTTGCGAGTTGAAAGAGGAGCTCCCCAATCCTTTACACTTAGAATTTTTTGGATTTTTACAGTGGAATACGAGGGGGAGGACGAATCATTTTTGAAAAAGTGTTTGAACTCCACAGACTTTGTGTCCTCGAGAATACTCTGGTAGTATACTGAGGGTTTTGAAATGTCATGTGGTGCGAAGAACCAACCTTTTGGAAGTAGATTGGCCGCAGTCTTGAAAGGATCAGACTCCAAACACCCAGGCTCAACGGTGAGAACATTGAGCACATTTAATTTGTCAATATAAGAAGATTTTTGGGCTCTTGATTGGGTGCCAACCACAACCTGAGCACTATTTTGAGATACCGAAATATTTTTTGAAGAAGAGGCATCGCCTTTCTCTGGTTTTGAAAATATTTGAGAAGGGTTTTTAGGGGGAGATGAAATCTCCTTCTCAGTTTTTAAATTTTTTATGAGGCCCTTACCTTGTGTCACTATAGGGGCAGACATTGCCTGGAGCTTCCTAAGTAACTCAGGTTGCTCAGATAGGCTCATGAGCCACTGCTGAATACTTGGAGGTTTTGTATCATCTGATAAGGGTGTTTGGTCTTGGTTTTGTTTCGTTGTATCTGCATAGGTTTGGATTGGTTTTGCTGCAGAAAGGTTTTGGGTTGGTGTTTCTACTTCTTTCTTCTTACGAGGCATGAGCTTTTTGCTAGGATCTGTTTTGTAAGAATTCACGAGTTAGGAAATCTGGTAGGGAATTGGAATCTCCTCGAATGAATTCAATGTCAAAATAAAAAACACTTAAAATAGCTTGCCATCTAGCAAAAATTTGTTTCGAAGCAATGTTTTGAACATCCTTTTCTAAAACTTCTTTTGCAGACTTACAATCAATACGAAGAAGAAATTTTTTGTTTAGAAGGTCAGATTGAAACTTTGAAATGCACAAAACAATACTTAATATCTCTTTTTTGATAGTAGAGTAATTTACTTGCGTATCATTCCAATGACCAGAAGTATATGCTATGACAGACTCTTTCCCCCCCATGTTTTGCTTTAAGATACCTCCGTATCCCATATCACTAGCGTCTGTTTCGACTATCTTAGGAAGGTTGGGATCGGCAAGATGCAGGCAAGGGATGGTGAGGACTTGCTTTTTAATTTTTTGGACAGTCTTTGTATGTTCTTCGGTCCAGGGTTCGGGGTTTTTTCTTAACCTATTATGCAGTTTTTTTGCTAGTCTATTAACATTTGGGCAAAAATCTAAAACATAATTCAGACTACCAAGAAATCTTTGCAATTGGGTTTTGTCAAGAATTTTGTCGGGAAATTTGTTTGCAAAATGTAGTGATCGTTCAATTGGTGCAATGGTACCACATGAAATATTATGTCCTAAGAAGCGGATATTAGTTTTGAAAAGAGATATCTTTTTTGCTGAAACAACCACACCACTCTTCTTTATTGCAAAGAAGAACGTTTTGAGATGTTTTATGTGTTGTTCTACATAATAAGAAAAGATAAGCACATCATCAATATAAACTATGCAAAAGTCGGAGTAAGGATTAAAAATGTCATTCATAATTCTTTGAAATTCTGAGGGGGCATTTTTTAATCCAAATGGCATGACATTCCACTCATATTGTCCAAACGGGACAGTAAAGGCAGTTTTATATCTGTCTTTAGGATCAATTTGTATTTTCCAGAATCCTGATTTTAAATCGAATTTGGAAAAAAACAAAAGATGAGTGTAGTTTTTGTAGTAAATCTTTTTTGTTTGGAATCGGATAACGAATCCATTTTAGGGCCGCATTCAAAGGTTTGTAATTGATTACTAACCTAGGAGTGCCACGTTCTATTTCAGATGCCTTGTTAACATAAAAGGCAGCACAAGACCAAGGAGATCTGGATTTTGTAATTAATCCCTTATTTTCAAGATCTTGAATTTCTTCTCTACAGAATCGTTCCATGTCAGCATTCATCTGAATGGGACGAGCCTTTGTAGGAATTAGTTTGTCATTGAAATCAGGTTCATAAGGAAGATCCACCATGTGTTGTTTCCTATTCCAGAAAGCATTTGGTAGATCGGAGCAAACTTGTTTTTCAAAAAGATTTTGAAACTCGGAGATTTTTTGTTTGGCTGAGCTAGTCCCTAAATATTGTTCAATCTTTTGATATTGGACTTCATTCTTAAGATGTAAAACATTTGATTGTTTTCCAGCAATAAGAACATTTATCTCATTGTTATAAATGGTCTCAGCCTTTATAACATTAAGACTCTTAGTCCTTGGTTTTTCAAGAAAAGGAAAAAGCAATTTTGAATATTTAGTTTTAGAACTAATCCCTTCAAAATCAACTTGATAAGGAGTTATCATGTTGATAAATGGTGTTCCCAAGATTACTGTATGATGGATGTCTGGACACATAAGAAACAGGTTTTTCAGAAGGAAATCATTATTAAAAATACCTGCTTGGGTTTTTCCAACAATTCTAAGCTTAGAATTGCTAGCAGTGTGCAAACTTTCTTTTGTCTCTTGTTGGAAGCGAAGAGGCACAATACTAGGTTTTATAACATTTTTGTCAGCTCCAATATCAAAAAGAGCAATAGTATTGATTTGAGAATTATCAGGGAAAACAAGAGTAATTTTTATAAAATATTTTCGTGAAGTTACTTCTTCGAGAATATAAAGGAAATCCTGAGGAGCATCTCGTAAATTTTCGAGAACATGGGGCTCATCGTTTTCCTCGTCGCTAGCCTGGCTTTGAAGGTGAGAGATAAGAAGTTGAATTTTTTCAGAATCTTCTTTTTGTTTATCTTTTAATTGTTTGATCTCGGTCTTTATGGTTTTTATTTCGGTCTGGAGATCGTTGATGGTCGCTTTGGGGTTAAGGACCTTTTTTCTCCTGTTAAGGATAGAAGTAAGATCATAAAGGTTTGGGCTGGAAGAAATAGGAGTTCGATTTTGGGTGGTAGCAGGAGGTTCATCTATCAAGGATGTTTTAAGTTGCTCAAGGTATTGTTTTTGAAGGATAGGGTCATCAATATGACTGATCATATCCAAGATTATAGACTGGTCACTTGTAAGCACGCAAATAGAGTCACCTTTATCAGACTCTGTGTCTGAGGAACTGGTTATGATCTCATCAAGGCTCGGGCCCATGTCTCTAGGGGGCGAAGTAGAGCCATCTTCGTCATCTGAGATTTCTAAAAGAAGGGCTGAGAATTTTTCTTTGATATCTTCTTCAGCATCAAGTTCTCGGATTTGTTTTGAAACTTTATAGAATCTCGAGATATGGCCTTTCTTGCCGCATCGATAGCACGTGACATCTTTCGAAGAGGGTTTTGGAGTCTCAGATTGTTTCTCGGGTCTTCTATAATTTTTCCTAAAAGGTTTTTTATAGTAGGTCGGTTTTTCGAAGGAATGTTTTTTGTAAGGTTTTTGGTTTTTCCTAAATGGTTTAGGACGTGTTGGTTTCTTGCTACAATCTCCAACACAATGTTTTGGTTTAGTCATAGAGGAATCAAATTGCCTACAGAAAGATCCTACTTCTTTCTTAGATTCTTGCAATTCCCACTTAAGGTGTTTTTGGAGTTTAAGGTCTTGGCAAATCTGGAGACCCTGTTTTTGAGAAGTACTAATTAGTTCTCCATAGGTAAGCTGGTCATAGGGTATGATATGGCTACCATAATTTTCTCTAATTTTGTTCCTAACCTTTTCTCCTAAGAGGGTAGGAAGTCCAGCCAGAAACTTTTTTTTCCAAAAAGGTTGGTTAGAGTCTTCGCGAAGCATGACTCTAGAGAGAAAGGTAGACTTATACCATTGGAAGTCCCCTAGTTTCTTACACTGGAGATTTGACAATAAATCCGCATTTTTATCGCTGAGGTATGAGGAATCACCGATGAAGTGTAGGGATATTGTAAGAATTAGGGTGGAAACAGCATCTTGGATAGGTTCCCCTAGGTTGTTAAGTATTGGTCCACCATTGTCATATGTTTGGATACTATTAAGGATTTCGAAGTGTTGTTCGGGGGTTAGGTAATTATCCCACCATCCTTTGAGTTGTCCCGAAAATCCAGCCATCAGAAGTTCAGCAACTGTTTTGTCTGATGTTCCTTGTTGAGTTTTGTAGGCGTTTGACGCCATAGTCATTTGCTGGAGAAGGTTGAGGATACTATATTCAGACATGCCATCAAGATTCCATTCATAAATGGATGAGGCCTTATAGTTTGGTTGGACAAGGGTATGAGGCTGGGATCTAAGATCGTTTTCATAGTCTACTTTGGGAACTAATGTTATTGGAAGTATATGAGAGCGAGATTTTGGAACTTCGGCTGAGCTGCTAGTTGTCTCGCTATCCGAAGAATGACTCCTTTGTCGTATGACTGAACACATAGAGTTTTGTTCTGGTATGTTTGGAACAGTATTGCGGGAGGTAGAGGGTATATCAACACGACTAAGTTGGTCAGTAATAGCTTTAAGGAATTCACTTTTATTGGATCTAAGTTCCTGTTGGGCTGGTTTTGACATTTGGAATGGCTTGAACATAGGAGGCTTTAGGTGTTTCGATTTTTCAGGAAAATGAGAAGAAACAACTGTTGCTTCAATATTACGTTTTTCTATTCTAGAAATCTGTTTTGAAATGGTTGCTAGTGAAATGTTCGTATAATTATTTTGGCACAGGACACTCTTCAAATCCTCCGAAGTATCATTTCGGGAATTTTTTAGAGGAATAGCCTCTACTTTAAGAGTGGTTCCTGGGACAGTAAAATCAAGTTTTCTGAGAGGCGGGTGCTCTGCTTCAACTGGTCCATCAGTTGTTTCCCAGATAGGCAACCTTCTCTTAGTATTGACAGGAAGAATTGTTTGAAAAGGATATGTAATATTTTCTTGAGAAGCATATATCTCAAACCAATCAAAGAAAAATATATTGAGTTTGTTTTCCAAAACAAATTCGTAAAACGTCTTTTGAATCTTTGTTCTATGATCTATGAAATTTTTGAAAAACCATATCCGTTTTTCAGAATTGTGTGATCCATAAAAATCATTTTGTAAAAGGGTTTTGTCAACCTCAAAGGTACTTTGAAGAACATTTATTTCATTTGCTATGTTTTGGGTAATAACCGAAGCGGTTGGAGAATCAGGTGAAGGAGGGTTCTGTTCTTGATTTGACTCAATGTAGACTGGGTGAGCAACCTGGGCTGTACAATCAATGTTTTCCATTGACGAGGAATGTGGTTCATTATTAGGAAAATCTTGGTAGTTACGAGGTATGTGTATAGGTTTGGGAAGGTTAGATCTAGGGGGTGTGAGATCACTAGATCTGTAAGTATAATTATTGATAGAAGATATCCTCGAAATCCTATCTAAGTTAATGGAATCGGAAGACGAGACATCAGAGAGGCGAGAACTAGTACTAGATCTCGGTCTATCAAAGCTTATTTTTACCTTACCGTCTAGGTATTGAGTTATGTTGTTGATTTGAGCGTTTGGTTCCGGCAGTACTACATCTGGTTTTGATGGATCAGTAGCCCCGTCGAGGATCCATTCTTCTGGAAGTGAAACATCTCTCCACTGGATCGGTCTTGGAACAACTGTATGTGCTTTGGATAAATCTGTCTCAAGAATAAGGGTTTCACCTTTGGTTGCTTGATGTTTGTAGTTTGAATGAAAAGATGTCATCACAGCTTTATAATGGATTTTAAAAATTAGAGCAACTGGAATAGACCCTTCGATCATCTTGTAATTATGTAATTTTAGTTGAAGGATCAAGGATTTTAAAATATTTTTGTCATTTAGAGAGATAGTTAAATCTGGGTAACAATCAAACGAAACAGGTCCTCTACAAAGACTAGACTCCACCGTTCCTAGTAGAGAATCGTCAAAATTTAGATGTCTAGCATCTCTTAAAGCTGCTAGGACAGAAGTATTGAGACCTTCACGTGTCAAGGGTTTGAGTGCTACTTGAACTAAACCGATGTGTATGTATCGATAGCCCTTGTTTTGATGTTGTTTTAAAGTAGTTGGAGAAAATAGGGTGATATTTTCAAAAGGTTTTGAAAGCTGGATATCTCTTTCTTCAGTTTTAATTGTGAAATCATTTTTAAAGAGATTTAATCTATTTGTTTTGTAGATTTGAGTTTTGTGAACTTTTGGGACATCCCAACTGTTCAAGTTTTGTTCAAAATCTTCAATAGTGATTTCTTCACTACTGATAACATTTTTGTTTTTAGTAGAAGTAGTAGAGGAAGATGAAATTGAAGAGCTCCTACAAAAGATAGAGTCCATAGTAGAAAGTTTTGAAAAACTGAGTTAAACAAGTGCAAGAAGGGAAAGTAAGCGAGTGCAGGTGTTGCTACAGTGGGTAGAGCTTTAGAGGACTTGTTGCCTAAACTAGGTCTTACAGCCGACACTACTACCCCAAAACGACTCACAACAGATGCAAAATGCCTAATTTAAACCTACGATGCAAGTGATTTAAATTTCAATTAATCCTTACCAACTCTTACGCCTCTGATACCAGGATGTAGACAGGTGCATATAAACTTAAACGTAGAGTAATTCAAGAGAAATAAAATAACAAAATTAAAACTAAAATAATGAAATTAAAACGAAAATGAAGAAAATGGAACTAATAATTAAGCATTAATTAAATAAAATGGACGATATATATATATATATATATATATATATATATATATATATATATATCACGGTGTCAAACAACAGTTCACTACCTCTAATGTCTTCTCATTGAGTTTACTGTTCATTTTTTTCTGAATTGATTCCATAGTTTCCATTTAAAAGGAGATCTGTTACTTGTATGACCTTAATAGAAATAGTGTAAAATAATATTATTGAATATTGATATTATTTATGAAGATACATACAATAGAAGAGAGCCCTATAGGGCATGGATCAAACTAAATAGGAAACTTAAATAGAAATAAACTATAGAAAATATAAAATATGAAAAATATTATAATATTCGAACAACCCTCCTTCAAACTCAAATCGGTGAATGGAGTTTTGAGAAGCTTGAGCATCTTGAATATGTTGCAAATTAGGTGTTGGGTACACTTTTAGATATGTGTCGTAAGAAACTTGTAGATAGGCGCCGTGAGACACATGTAGATAGGTCATGTGAGGCACTTGGAGATAGGTGTCATGAGACACTTGTAGATAGGTGTCGTGAGACACTTGTAGATATGGGTCGTGAGACACTTGAAAATCGGTGCATGGAGGCACTTTTATATATAGATAGGTGCTTAAAGGCACTTGATGATGAAGATGAACTATTATGTTGGATGATGATGACATCGCGGATGACAGATGGCGGATGATCGCGGATGACGGCGCTGGATGGTCGATGATGGCGCTTGATAGTGGACGTTGGCGGATGGATGATTGCGGAAGCTAATTGATTGGATTGGCTTGCCCACCCATCATAATCATAAATCATCGATGAGTGGGCAAAGCGAAATAATTGTAAAATCAACTCTTGATACCGTAACAGAAATAGTGTAGAATAATACTATTGATATTATTGATGGCGATAAATACAATAGAGGAGAGCCTTTTATAAAGGGCATGGATCAAACTAAATATAAATCTAAATAAAAAGCCCTAATATATAATAGAATAGGAATAAAATATAGAAAATATATAATATGAAAAATATTATAATATTCTAACAGGCCAGCTAGCTCACCTCATCCATGGCTTCTTTGGCTATTTGATCTCCTGTCGGTCGCCTCTCAAGATGTACAGTCCATGCTTGGCGACGAGAAAAAATTGCAAGTGAGACGTTTTCCGACAGAGCGACACGGCAGATACACCGATCGTCAAGTAATAATTTACTTTCTTAAAATTCAAATATCGATCACACGAAAAAGATTAGTTAGTGGGAACTAAATTCAATATGATTAGGTTATGTCGGGTTCTAGCGATGAAATGAATGGTTTTTGTAAACTATAATATCACATGTGTAATTCTTCACAATTAATTATATCAACCGTAAGTATGTAACAAGTACCAAACAAGAAAAGCAAGAAAAGTAATAATTAAGAAAATGTCTAATATCGATCAAATTGAGGATTTGTGGGCTCTCGAGGAAAATTAAAGGAAATTATTAATTATAAAAGTAGTGATTCGGAATTTAAACTGTCCTAGGGTTATGTCGAGTCTCGACTCTACCCAAAATCCACTCTAAAAGATTGTTAAGGGATTAACCACCAAATTAACACTAATATGATCAAGGTTAGGTCAATTATAAAGGCAATTAGACTTGAAAATTCTAGAATTTTGACTTGCTTTTAACGAGGATCATCTATGAAAATTTCTCTTATCCATCCTACCCGATTAGGCTAAGATGTAAATCTAAGCCCTAATTATTATAATCCACCTTGTTAAATTGCTTTACGAGTCTCTCCTTCTCCATCAGATCATAATCAAGCTTACCCAAGAGATTAAACCCTACCTAAATTGTGTAAATAGGGCTCCAAACCAAGTGCTTCAATAAACTACTTGTTGGATTAAACAAATAATCCAATCAATTTCTCTTAAACTCAATCCTCAATTGCAAGTTTAACTGTTACTCATAATCAGGGGAACATGATCAAAATCGATAAAACTCACAAACTTGGCAAAGTATACCATAGAATCAAGAGAGAAATGACACATAGAGAGAAAAGGTTAATAGCAAGAGCAACAAGAATCGGAGGTGCATTCAGGTCGACAAAATCAAGTCAACAAGTAATGTTTATAAATAAGAATATCATTCTTCACTCTAATAGATTATATAACAAAATCGTATAAAATATCGCCCCCTTCCCCTTTGAGTAATTTCTGGTTCCGCCCCTGGTGAGTTAAATGTTATTTTTTCAAATAAATACAATATGTTATAAAAGTGATCAAACTAACTATAGTAAATTATAATTATCCTTAAAAGTAATATTTTCAAAAGTTATTGTTTTCTAACCATATAATTTTTTTTCAAAGTTGAGCTCTGTAAGACAGTTGTTTAAAGAGTAATAACACTGGTTGTAACTTGTACAATAAATAATAAAAGCCTTCGGAGTGAGAGAGAAGAATTGCATAGAAGAACTCATGATACTCTCTCATGATTAAGTGTTATTAATTCTCTTAACCTCTAATATTATAAATATATTCTATTAAACACAAATGAATAATTCTGTTGTGGTTTAGTTGGTTAGGATACTCGGCTCTTAGCCGAAAGGCCCGGGTTCAAGTCGCGGCAAGCCAGCAACGGAATATCACTTGTACACTGCTTCTAAACATTTCTTCCATCTACCAACATGCATAAACTATGGAAATGAAATTAGAAAATTACTCAATATGTTGGTACATGATCAACTTAATAATAAGAGCACCCGTGGCCTAATGGATAAGGTATTTGACTTCTAATCAAGGGATTGTGGGTTCGAGTCCCATCGGGTGTGTATTTTTTTTCATAAATTTCTTACTTTCACATATGAATACTATAAAATTATTACCCTAATTAATTTTAGGGTCAGTTGCGGCAGGATACATACACCTGAATAGTTCGAGTTATCAAATAGGTCACATGAAGTTTTTTTCTTTTAATTTTTTGTGGGTCGATATTAGAGGGTTGCAATCTTGCTTCCCTTTTTACAACAACCGGTTATTCTTAATTGTCGTTCACACAGTTAAGGTAAATCTAGTGGTTGATTGAGTCATGTCAATATTTATACTATTTTTATTGTTCTGATTGTGCAAGAAAATGTATTGTATACCAAGAGTCTTTGCAAAAGTGCAATAATATATAAAAAAGCCTTTTGCAATTTTATATATTAAGTTGTGAGGGTATTTTTGGGATTATGAAAATATTTCAAAATATCCATTTATTTTAAAGGAATTACGCTGACGGTGCAAAAAACAAGAAGAAATTAGAGTTTTTGCAACAAAAACAGCGGACATAATAAACTTTTTGTAAAACTGAAATAACACAGAGAGATTTTACAATGTTCCCTTTTTCTTTTGGATGTGGTGGAAATGAATTCGGCGAAAAAGCTCACGACTTCATTATGTGTGAATTAAATGTGTTAGGTGTTTGGGAGTTTTTTTTTATCAGATTGTTGTGTAGAACTTACAAGAGCGATTGTAAGTGCAGGGGTTTATTGAAAGTTGCCTGAGTTGAGAAGACGGTGAATGACACTTTATTTCACAATAAGAAAAATTCGTGGCTTTCTTTGTTGATTCGGGGGAGTTTTGTGAATTCTATTTGCTTACTGCAAAAATAAAAATAACTAGAGTATGGTTTGGAGAATAATTTCAAGAATGAGACCTTTTTCTAAGAATTATTTCTCTTTGCTTTGGGGGAGTTTTCTGGAGTCTGATTTTTTTACCAATTTCTAACGTACTTGTTTACTGCAAAAATAAAACTAAACGTGTTTGCAAGAACTAGTTAAAAAAATTAACTGGTAGTCCGGTTTGCCTCTATTCATTCTGATTTCGGTCCGCGATTTTAGTAACTAAATCCTATCGGTTCGGTTTTTGATTCATATGACCAGTTCCGTATAACTGGTTTTGAGCACTCCTACAAGGTTGCTAGGGACGAATCTGGTGACATGCTTAATAACGGTGCAAAAACATGAATTTCGTGTGACATGACAAAAAATTTTTTTTGGTGTACTCATGTACAAAACGTGCTGGTTGGATGTATCAAATTGCAATTGTGCCAACAAATAATAATAAAATGCCGATGTTGGATCAAACAAACATAACATACTTCCTTGTAGGGGTGTCCATTTGAAACTAAAAACTGACACTGAACCACGAACTAGACTGAACAAAAACTAAACAACCGAAAACTGTGAATTATGGATAGGTTATGGTTTTATTTTTAAGTTAACCAGTCAGGATGGATTCAATTATCTTGCCCCAATCGAAATTTAGATCCTCTACTCAACTTGTCCCCGAGTTACACCCTTTATTCAACCCCGAACCCGCCCGACGAGAACTGAGAATTTATGTATCCTTAAATTCGCTCCAGATTTGTTTAATTTAGGGATAATTCCAGGTGACTACACCTAAATATTGTTGTTATTCGTCTGACTACATCTATAATTTTTTTTTCACCTGACTACGCCTAAAATGTGCAAAATTTTCATTTTCACTTTCCGTCCAATTCTGTTAGGTTTTAACGTTTTTACATGTGAAATGACTAAAATGCTCTCACATATTCATCTAATTTTCAAGCATATGTCACTCCCTCTCTCACACCGGCCAGCTCGCTTCCTCCGCTCCAGTGATGCACACGGTGGACCTCTCGGACTCGTCGGCAGCGATGCAAGCCGTGTTCGACCATCTCCAAACGTTCCTTGCATCTCCACTTTGAGGTCCTTAAGACCAGATCGGAGACTTCGCTCCCTTGTCGCGCAAGGCGGAGCTTGCGGCTCTGGAACTAGCGGAGGCTCGGTCCTAGATCGGAGCTCGGCTTCGATCCGGCTGAGACGAGCTCGATTATGCAGCAGCTGGTGCTCCGACTTGTCGGCCCGATCTCTGATCATCGAGAGCTCGTCGGAGTCGCTCTCGTCTCTCTTCTCCGGCAACACGCCGATTCAAACTCAGTCGTAACCGTTTCACCATGTCTTCTTCGTTTCCGTCCATGGCGGAGGATCGGTGCCCTCTAATACCATTTGTCATGATCTTGAACTCATTTATTAAAGAAATTAGTAAATTACAGAGAAATACAAGAAGTGGAGCTAGAAGCTCAAGAATGTATGAACAAGAAGCCATAACTGGCCAAACCTCACCGAGACCGTGTCGGCCTCCCGGACCACCACGACGACGCCGTGTCACATCCTTGTAAAGAATCGGTGTGAGAGAGGGAGGGAGGGGGAATGATGAATGAATGAAATGAGAAAGAGAGGGAGTGACATGTTTAAAAATTAGATGAATATGTGAGGGCATCTTAGTCATTTCACATGTAAAAACGTTAAAAACTAACAAAATTAGACGGAAAGTGCAAAATGAAAATTTTGTACATTTTAAGCGTAGTCAGGTGAAAAAAAAATTCGAGGTATAGTCTAGTGAAAAACAACAATATCTAGGTGTAGCTACCTAAAATTATCCCTTTAATTTATTTCATATCAAGCAAGACTCAAGAACTGAATTTTAAGTTAAAAGTTACAAGACTTTAATTTTGAGCTAAATTAAAATTTTAAAATGGTTAAACAAGACTTTAATCTTGGGGTGGGGTATGGTCAATAGTAAATTCCCCACTAGGCCTCACCCCAATCGGATCAAAAAGACCCCCTTCATAATTGTGCCATCCCAATAGCTTACAAATTTATCTTATTGACAATCTCCAAATTCAGGGTTATTATAGTTTCTTGTTGAAAGAAGTATGTTAACAAAATAATGTATACAATAGTTGACCGTTAATTTTGGGGCATTTATAGATCCGTACATAATATTGGAAATTGAAGAGATGAAAAATAAGGAAGACCAAAGATCTATTAAATTAAACAAACAGTGTATCAGTAGATGGGCAGATGGATGCTTGCACTTTCTCAGCAGAAAAAAGAGTAGGGAACAAAAGTACTAAAACTATTTGATGAAACTACCTTCAACTCAGAACCTTTGTGGTGTTAAAAGGGTTGGAATTGGATACCACTTACATCTCTCAGCTCGCCAAAATTTTCATAGGGGCTCGCCGGCTCCTGCATCTATATCAGCTCCAACTGAGACATGAGTGCCTTAGAAACCAAAGAAACCGAGCTCGCTCGCTCTCTCCTTCTCAAAGGTCTCAAAGTACTGGTAGATGATTGTGACCGCAAGCAGAATACCAGTCCCTGATCCAATTGCTCCCATGAAATCTGCCAACACTGTCAGAGCACCGATGCAGATGCCTCTAAATGCAGCAGCAGTTGGTATGTAGCGGTTCAACTCTTTCTGCAAGTTTGACTCTCGGTGCCCGGGCATCACCATTTGTTGTTCCTGCAAAACACAAGATGAAAATTAGAACACTGAACAGCCTACAACATTCACTCACGTATAACCAAGACCAAGCAAGTGAAGTTGAAAACAAACCTTGAGTTGCTTGGCAACGTCTCTGGCTGAGGATCCAGAAACTTCAATCCATGTTTTCGAGAACAGAGCACATGCTGACAACATAAACACAAGGTAGAACAGTGCATGGAAAGGATTGGCTGCCATATCAGCTAAGCTGCAAAAGGAAACAGCACCATGTTCAGCTCAGAACAGATCATGAGCAGAAAAATTACAACTCTCAACAAAATAAATCAAGGAATAAGAAGAAGAGTTTTAATCACCTTGATGGTGCAGTGATATAATATGCGATACCACCAACAAGGATGTATTGACCACCAGAGTATTCAGATTCTTTCCACTTGCCCAAAAGGTTTACAAGAAAGTTGCCATTGTATTTCCTGTACAATAGCTACAAAACAAATAAAATTATGGTTGATTAGATGACTGCAAAACAGACAACCAAACGTTGAGCATACTAGAATACAACCAAATTACCTGGGAGATGAAGTATAGATTGGAGACGAGTGCAGACTGTAGAATGATGGGCATGTTAGAAGTGTAAAACAGTTTGATAGGATATGAACCCTGCTGTCCACGAGCATTCTTTGACCTCACAGGCAAAACCACACGGAACCCTTGGAAGTAGATCACAATAAGGAAGATCAAAACAGTGGCAAGCAAATTTGTAACGTTCGGAAGGTTCTGCCGGTAAAATGCCTCGCGGAGGGCTCGAACCTTGTCTGTTCGAGTGATGAGGAGGTGGAAGAGAGCAATGACAGCACCTTCGAATTCAGCACCTCTCCCACTGTTGATGGTTGTTGGGCTGAATGCCTTCCAGATGATGTTTTCACTGCAAGGGAAAATTACAAACTACTTCAGAAACAAAAGGGTTCAAGGATAGATAGAATACAGCAAATCACACTAATAACCACAAATACTCTCCAGATGTTGGTTGCAATGAACAGCGAGATACCAGATCCTAGACCATATCCTTTTTGCAGGAGCTCATCCAGGCATATCACAATTATGCCAGCAAAGTAGAGATGGATGATAATAAGAATAGCATTTCCAACTCCAAGTTGAGCAACACTGCCATACATTCCAGAAAGAACATATGCAACTGCCTCACCCACTGCTATCAGAATACCCAACAACTTCTGGGCACCATTTCTGAAAGAAAAGATAAAATTAGAACCAGAGGTGCATGCAGCACAGTCAGTGGGACTACACTCCAGCTAGTCAAAAGGATCAAATACATCCGACTTCTAAACGATCTTAACAAGAGACAGCCTTGCAAGGAATAGTTTATTTACAAATTGCGGTAAGAAGAACAAAAGGAACATGAAAATGTCATTAATTCAACAATCAAACCTAAATAATTTGACCTTCAGAGAACATTGATAGAGATTATTACATGAGTTGAAGTACAAACATTTTTGAAACTGCAATTTTCAACACTCATACAGAAAAAAATTATACATAGAGCAATACTCTAGATGCATGAGAGAAAGACTCTTACGTAATGCCTATGGACACTGCTACATGATAGATACCACCACATAATGTTTGGAGGGAAATTTGTTAAATGCAATGAAGCATCACCATGGAGAGGCAGACTAAAAAAGTGAGAATGGATCATAAAATGTAGCAGTGCGACAGAAGAATATGGCAAAGTATCCTATTAAACCATATCAGATAAAATTTATCATTTTCAAGCTACTTACAGTAGGGCACGATCCTCGCGGACATTGTTGTCCACTTCAATGATCTTTGACCCAACAAGGAGTTGCATAACAAGTCCAGATGTCACAATAGGGGTGATCCCGAGCTCCATGACAGTCCCACGGTTAGAAGCGAGAATGACACGCATCCAGTAGAATGGATCTGCCCCTGTAGTGGAGTGTATGCCATACAGAGGGAGCTGACTGCATACCAGGAAAATGAAAAGAGAGATCACAGTGTATATGACCTTCTCTCTGAAAGGAACTTTCCTGTCAGCACTCTGGACTTCAGGCAGAAACGATAGGAAAGGCCTTACAAGATGTAATACTCTAAAACCACCTCCCATAGTGTTTTTCCCAAGTTAAACGAATCCAACCTGCACAAGCAATTCATATAAGATTCAAAGGTATGCACTATAAAGGCACTAGCCCAAAGGAAAAATAAAAGTGCATTCAGAGCTTTGAGACGGACAGATAATAAGGTCCATAAGACTGCTACCACAGTCGTGATATGGCATTTAACCAATATGAATATCAATTCCAAAAATAGTTTACCAGACATAGCCTAAACATATGTCAGTAATCACATATTGAGTTGATTTTGTTATTGGAATAAAACTTGTGTAAATAATCTCTCAGTGACGCAGAAAATATCTATCAAAACAAACTATTGTGCACCACAAACAAAAAGAATCAATACAAGCTGCTCATTTACTAAAAAGTGGCTTGTAAATCCAAAACAAAATATACCAAAAAGTGTAAAAGTACCCGCTTAAGATTTCAAATGCTTATGACAAAGAACTGACCGCTTACAAGATGTAAATTTCGAAATCATCATAAAAAGATGCAAACTTTGCAATTCTACAGAACTGTTATCATCCAGATGCAAACTTTGCAATTACAATCATCCAATAGAGCAAGTTTGGTTACATAAACACAAACACTCATGCATGAGTACACAACATTTGCTTCCAAAACCGATGACTGCCAATTGCAATCCAGGCACGTAATTTTAACATAACCGAATGAAAAAAACTTCGTATATCACATTCATCGTCGCTAACTATTTTGGTTAATCGCGTTCGTCAGTGTCTGCTTAGATACAAGCATGCATGAAATTCCCTCAACAGATCTGAACAATAAAAAACCATCCTCACATAGACGGCCCAAAAACAGCTCGAAAATTTTCATTTTCAGATCCAGAAAAAAGAAACTAAATACCGAAAACAATCAATACCACAGATCAGGCAACGCAACAACGATCCGAATTCAACCTAACCAATACAGAAAATCAGCAATTGCAGATCTCGGGAAAAAAAGCCATAAAAAGAGATCGATAACTTGGAAGACGAAGGGATGGTGCGAACCTGAGATCTGCGAAGCGCAGAGGAGCTAAGTGTTGGTGTAAAAGAGAGAGGTTCAGCGAAACAGAATTGCTCTAGCGCTAGATCTGAACATAAACGAGTGAAGGGTTAAATTGGAAAACCGATTTGGCGTTATTTGTAGGTGTGAACAGGAACTGCAGGCCACGACGCTATTACTAATCACTAAATGACACGTGTACTTTAGTTGATGACGTGTGTTGACCCGATTTTCATGTGCTGCTCCTTTGGAGGTATCGAAATACAAATACAGATTTAGGAATTTTTGGTAACAAATAGGGGTGTCCATTTTAACCAAAAACCGAAAACCGAAAGAACCAAACCGAACCAAACTCAAAAAAACCAAAAACCATAGATTATAGTTAGGTTTTGGTTTTAATTTTAAGTAAACCATTTAATTTTGGTTCGGTACGATTCATATAATATAAAACCACTAGTTAACCAGATAAACCGAACCGAAATTAAATTTGACATGTGTTGAGCCCATACTCATCCACTGATTCACGCATCATTATTTAATTAATAATAAAATAATGAAAGGGGCAGCCCTCCACCTACCTAAATCAATCTTAATTATACTTCATCTCCAACTCGTACAATCGTACCAATTTACAAATGGTACTCTGTCTTATTTCCAAATCATCTTCGATACTTCTCACCGTCTTATTGCGATTATATAAGGTTCTTGAGATCGCTGAATCCATGACAATTCACAAATCTCTTCTCTTTCCATCAAATCAACCCCATCTCCTCGATGAATATGGACTCGACAAAGAAAAACATCCCGGCTTCAGAACTCTCCTTCGTGGCTGGCTCGAGCTCGAATTCACAGTCTCAGACAGAACGAGAAAAGGTAAAGTAAATCCCAACCAAAATAGTTTTAGATTCAACTCGACATCTAATTTTTCTTCAATATTCATGATTTCATCTCAGTTTCAATTTGGTTAATTCATTGCATGTGTATTGTTCTTGTCAAATTTACTTAATTATCACTTACTATTATGCAAACAAGGCTTTTGATTACCCGTATTGCCTATTATTGTTTCAATAATGGTTTTTTCTGGTTCTAATATTTTTTGCTATGAACTTCTGGCTGTAGGGTAAATGTGTGGTTGCGTGTACAAGTACTGATGACATCATAATGACACCGACAATTGAAACTGGAGCAACAATTGGAACTGTGACGCCATCCCCTGAAGGAGGTGAGGAAAGGCAAGATGCTGCATCCCAGGGTAATAAACTGAAATTTTCTAAACTTAAATCAGATGTGTGAATTCATTTTGATAAGATTCTTGATAAAAAGAAGGGTTATTCTGTTGCTAAATGCAAACATTGTAAGAAAATTTTGTCTGCTGAAAATGGTACCTCTTCTCTTCGGAGCCATGTGAAGAGGTGTGCAGAGAATTCATCCAATAAGATAAAGAGTAAGCAACAGACTCTGGCTTTTAAAATGGTAGATGGTGATAAAGATGGAGTACTTAGTCCTTGGCATTTCGACCAACAAGTTTGTCGACATGCCTTAACAAGGATGATAGTAGTTGATGAATTGTCTTTCAGTTTTGCAAAAGGTGAAGGATTTAAGAAGTTTGTTGATGCTATATGTCCTAGTTTTAGAATACCATCTAGAAAAACATGCGTTAGGGACATATTTGCATCGTATGAATCCGAGAAAAAGAAGTTGCATGCATACTTCAAAACTGAATCTCCTAGAGTGTCATTGACAACCGACACATGGACGTCAAACCAGCAGATCAATTATATGTCTCTGACCGCACACTTCATAAATAAAGAATGGAAACTGCATAAGAAGATAATAATTTTTTGTCCTATTGTTTCTCATAAGGGTGAAGATATAGGTAAAGCTGTTGAGGAATGTCTTCAGTCATGGGGTCTAGAAAGAATTATGACGGTGACGGTAGATAATGCTACTTCCAATGACAAGGCTATTGATTACTTGAGCCGAATAATGAATATTTTATCTAGCTCTGTTTCAGGAGGTAGGTTTATGCATGTCAGATGCATTGCTCATATTATAAACCTAATTGTCAGTGATGGTATTGGGTTATTGGGGATCTCGGTCGAGAGAGTTCGGTTTGCAGTTCAATTTATCAAGCTATCACCTGCTAGATTAGCTAGAATTAAATTGGCTATTGGTCAAGCAGGTTTAAAAACTAAGAAGCTACTTTGCCTTGATATACCCACTAGATGGAACTCCACATTTTTGATGTTGAAGGCAGCATGTAGGTTGGAAAAAGCCTTCGAGAAGTACGATATTATGGATCCCATTCTCAGGATAGAAATGGAACACAAACCAAGAAAAGATGGAAGTGAACCTCTAGGCATGCTCACATACCAAGATTGGGCATATTTGAACTCTATTATGTCATTTTTGGAGCTGTTTTATGACATGACTATAAAAGTGTCAGGTGATAGCATTTGTGCCCTAGTCTAATTGCTATTAGCCTGTAAACGTCTATGTACATTATCATCGTTTGTAACATATATATATAAAACGGCTTTGTATTACTTATGTGTTGAAGTAATATGTTAAGCATGATCTGATTTATGACCACTAAAGTAGTAGAACCATAAATCTGTACGAATCACACTTAACGAGTCCCTAGTCAAAATATGCTTCCTTAGAAGTGACCAGTATGAGGATGGTTCTTAATGACGTAGTTCTACTTGTCATAGGGATGAGGGATCCCGGAATCATATCATAGATATCATGAGGTGATTGATATCGGACGACCCGCTTTGAATAGTGTTTTCATAGATTAAGCCATGAACATATTCAAATGCGATAGCTTGTCACGATATCCTTTGACCGAGGAGTCTTTGTGATCACTATGCAATGAACGTGCGGCTTTAACTTGCGCCTAATACTTTCTGTGACAGGATTGCAATAACGGGCATGATTGGGTGGCGGAACGGGTTGCATGAGTGACACGAAAGACGGCTAAGGGATTTATCCCTCATACTACGATATGGGAAAGATATCCGTTAAAAGGTCTCTTGATCGAGAATGACTGAGAGTAAGAGCATGGCCATGCCGGTGATACGGGTTATCAGTTCTCAGCCATCTCACATATCAAGTAACAATGATTGATTAAACAAGGGTGACGACTCTATGCCTTGTGATCAATCGGGATATCTAGAGATAATAGGATAGTGACTTGTACGCACAAAATAATAGTATCTTCTGAATCTGCATTTAGCACTGGGGGAAGAGTACTGACTGATTTTAGGAGTTCTTTGAGCACAATGATGGTACAATGCTTATTTGCACACAAGATTGGTTGAAAAGGGCACCAAGTACAATGTCATTAGAGGAAGAGTTGGAAAATCTTGACAAGCTTGAAGAAAGTATCACTTCTTTCTGTAATCCTTTATATAATCATAGTATTTTCATACATTTTGTTTTGTTAAGCATTACATTTTTAGGAGTTTTAACATATTTGAATTATATTATGCAGATATGCACCAATCTTCAAATCTGGAGGGAGCTCCACTCTTTATGTAAAGCATGGAATTTGAGTATGTATTTTTGTTGCTTGATAATATTAAATTGATTCACTATTATCATGTTAATTTTGATTGCTACTCTCAATTAGTCAATTACAATCTATTTTGTTCAATAGATTGTATTTTCACAATTATATTTGTTTTATGATTGATAATTGTTGGTGTGAATTAGTAATTTGCTACTGTCTACTTATGTTGCTTAAAGTTTATGGATTTTTGTTTATAATTTACTTATGTCGTAATATTGTACTTGACTACATGCAGGGCATTATACGGATAGCTTGCAGCTACTGGTGATCAAAATTAAAGAAATATATGAAGAAAACTTGTTGTTTACTTATATTTATATTTTTAGTTTGGTATATTTAGTTGTATTTTAGTTCTTGGTGAATTGTAATTTTAGATTTGGTGGGATTCGATTGCTTAGTGAACTTTTTGGTCATTTAAAGTTAATATTAACTTCATGCATATTCTTAATTGTCATTAGTTGAACGAATCTAAAAGCAACTTAAATGTTGAGTCCGTTAAATATGGTTGGTTCGGTTTAAACCAAAAACCGTCCAACTTTTTAGTTGGTTAAAAACCGGCCACTTAATTGCACTTGGTTTTGGATTTGGTTTTAAAAATTTTAAAACCAACATTCTTGGTTCAACTCGAATTTTGATGTTTTGGTTCGGTTAACCGACCATGGACACCCCTAGTAACAAAGGCTCGCTCGCCCACTCTCAAATAAAATAACATCCATCTTTTTAATTTAATTGAGTTTGAAGTTTTATATAAATTTAGGGATATTTTTAGATGGATACCCTGTATATGGTAACTACACTTAAGAATATTTTGAATCAGGGTGACTATTCATGAATTTCATTTTTATCACTTTTTGTATTTTCGTCCATTTCCGTTAGTTTTTAACATTTTTAGTGCACGTAAAGACTAAAATACCCTTAAAAGATAAATAGATTGTTTTAAAATTGAATGTAATGACGCAATTATCTTGCACTATTTATTCAATTTTCAAAACATTATATCTCTCTCTTAAGTAGCCACCCAACAGCAACCCCTCCAACCGCCACTCCTCTAACGGTGTCTCCTCCCACTACCGCGACGTCAGGTGGAGTCGACGATGGGTCACCTTGGATCCTGGAGAGACGGAGACTCTCCATGAACTCCACCACCTCAAGTGGTACTGCATTTTTTGTTGGTGTAACAACTTGAAATTAAGTTTCTTTTAGTGAAAATCAATGGTAGCATAACTTGAGAGGAAAGAGGAGGTAGAGGGGTGAAAAAGAGAAGAGAGAAGAGGGAAATGACATTCATTTGAAAATTAGAATGCTAAATAAGGGTATCTAAGTTTTTTTAATCTTATTTTAATAATTCATTTGACTGTAGTGGTATTTATGTCTTAACAAGTCCATGTAACGAAGATTTCTAACATAGTTAGATGGAAAAACCAAAAGTGGTAAAATTGAAATTGATGGGTAGTTACCCTGAAACAAAATATTTCAGATGTAGTCATGTGATAATATGACATATTCAGAGGTATTCATTTGAATTAAATACAAATTTAGGAATTTTTTGTAACAAAGGCTCGTTTGCTCACTCTAAGATAAAATAGCATTCATTCATCCATCTATTTAATTTAATTGAGTTTAAAGTTTAAGATAAATCTATTGAGAATAAGGCTTGATATACAGTCATTGATGTAAAATTTCAACATCACTTCATGAAATAACGAGGCAATTACCTGAATATATGGTCAAATTTACTCGTGTTGGATAAAGTATGTCTTTAATTCATAAACTCAACATTCAATTAAAAAATGAATTGAAGTTTATTCAAAGTGTAAAGAAATTTTTACGATTTCTTTCTATTATAAATCTACGATTTACTTACTAAAATATGGCACAAGTCGATTACAATTCATTTTATTTAATTTGATACCTTTTCACTCTATGTAAGAAATGGTATAAATAATTATTCTCTCTGTGAATAAAATATTATGTCGAATAAATTTGACGCAATATCAAAAGAAGTTGTTAAGGCAACAACAACAAAGTGGTAGAAGACGAATTTATACGCGGTCCTTCCCCTTCCTCTTAAGAGCGATAGGGTTACGCTGGAACGGAGGGGGTTCGCGAGGTCGGGATCGAGGGGATGGAACGAGGGAGGGAGGAGTGGGCTGGCGATGGGAGGGAATGGAAGGGAAGGGAAGGGAAAGGCGGCAGTAGGCAGGGCGGTCGGGAGACTGAGGCGAACGGCGGGAGTTATGATGGGGGTCGGGAGACAGGGGCAGGGATTTGGATTCGGGACAGGGAGGGGGTCGAGGTCAGGCAGGATGTGACCGGGAGGGATGGGGTAGGCAGCAGAGGCTAGGGAGGAGGGCAGGAGATGAGGGAGGGAGAAGAAGAGGGTGGCCAAGGGGGAGGAGCGGGTCGGGACAGGCGGTACGAGGTCGGGATAGGGGAAACGAGTCGGAACAGACAGAACGGAGTCGGGACAAGGGAAGCGGGCAGGGGGGGAAACGGAATGGGAACGGGTACGAGGAGGAGCAACGTGGCACCGAGAGTAGACACCGTTATGAATAGAGGTCCAGGGGAGAGCAGGGAGAGGGGTGTGGGGGAATCGGGGAATGATCGGGTTGGGACGGAGAACCAATGGATGAACCCGGATACGGGGGATGAAGGAAATTTGAGGCATTCAAGGGTAAGGGAGCCGGAAGGATTGGAGGAGATACAAGAGAGATGGAAGTGTATATCAATAGAAGGGGAAGAGGAGGATGGACTGGTGGTCGAGGAACTCGAAGAGGGCAATCAAGATGGCATGACGTTTTGTTTAGTCGGAAAACTCATAGTCAATAGAAATTATGACTTCAAAACTCTCAAGAACATGTTAGCTAGCTTATGGAAACCTGAGCACAAGGTGTCTATAAATGAGGTTGGGCATAACCTATTTATATTTCAGTTCTATGATGAACGTATTGGATCGAAGCCCCTGCACTTTTAATAGGATCCATGTGTTGCGGGTCTGATGTGACCTTGCAATTACACTTCTGTCCCGCAATGGAGCACCAAATTGTCCTCGTTTCGGCTTTCAAGAGCCATTATTTTGTACTTTTTGATCTTTAGTGGAATTTTGACATTTTGTAGGTGGAAGGCACAATTGGAGCTGAAAATCGGTTAAGAAAATTCTGCACAATAGCTGAAACTTCCCGGTGAAGTAGATTTCTCATCCGACGTCCGATTGGGGCCCATAATATGTCGATTTGAATGGATTGTGAAGATCTAACACATGGAGAAGGTTTTAAAGGAGTCACGATCGTGCCTTAATGAATTTTTTGGCCAAATTTTGCCCAGAATGTCGTAGCGATGCACGATTTGAGTCACGATCATCACCATGAGAGGCACGATCGTGACTCCATAGGCAAGATCGTGCCTTAGCGCCAGAACTGCTTTTTAAAGTGCGAAAACCCTCATTTTTTAAGATTCAACTCCCACATTTTAGCCACACACTTAGTTTGGAGAGGGTTTCCGACCTACCAAGGGTTCCTAGAGGAAAAAGGCTCCAAGAACCTCCCTTGGAGGCCATTTTTGGTGCTCCAAGGGAGGGTTTCCACCACCACCACCATGTGAAGAAGAAGATGAGGCAAGAGGATGCGAGAAGGAACTAGATTGGGGAGTTTTGAGCTTCCCAACACCCATGTCTTTGGGTTTGGGTTTGTAATTCTCTTTCCATTTCTTGAATCTAGTTTATTCTTGTATATGAATGCTTCAGCACCATGATTTGGGGCTAAAATCCCTAGGTCATGGGAGCTAGACCTTGTATGGATTGATTTATTGTTATTTGAGGTATTAGTTTTAGGATGATGATGGTTATGTGTAGGTTTACCTTGCTTTAATCCATGTATGCTTTGTGGGTCGCGTAGAATGTATGCTTAGGGCTTACCCGGGCTCGAGAGGGAGACAGTGTTCTATAGACCTATGTATCATTAAGTGTGAGGGGCTCGAAACCGGGTTTTGACACCCCGACGTAACATTTAGCCTAACTTAGTATGCGTGTTTAGGGGCTAAGCCGATCCCGAGAGGGACAGATAGGCCCGGACCTAGGAACTACCGAGGGTTGGAGGCTCGAGACCGAGTCTTGACACCTCGAATCAACCCTTAGCCTAAGATTGTCGGGCGAATGCGGTTCCGAGTTGGTTCGATACCCGAGAGGGAAAGAGTTGACTTGGAATTAGGCCAATCTCAATGCCGAGAGGCGAGAACGGTATCCAAGACATAGGTTAAACATAGACATCAACCAATTGAACTAGTATTTCGATATTGTGAGTCAAGACCATGCATGTTTAGCACCTTCGGTGCTCGAATCCTTGACTTCTAACCAACCATTTACCATCCGTCTCTCCCATTTAATTTCTTGCATTAGTTGTAGTGTAGTTGTAGTTGTGTACTTAGTGTAGATTAATTTCTCTTCTTGTGCAATTTATTTTATCGAGTCGTGTCGGGAAAGAGAGCATGAATTGTCCAATTGAGAGACCCCATTTTGGTCCATGTGGATTCGACCCGGACTTAGGCCGGAATATAAATGTACTTGTTCGACCGCGTGTTGTTGCGCGTGTGGGGAAAGACGCAAGGCGAAGAGCACCCGCTCTAGATAGGTGTGCCGTGCGAGCCACTTTTTACCCCCAACACCATGTATTGTTGGAAAGGCTACCAATGAGGACGCCTTCGGACGAAGTAGAGTTCCGACACTTCCAAATATGGGTGCAATTACACGGAATGCCTGGCCACCTAAAGACTGACAAAATCTCGACAAGGGTAGGTAACACGTTGGGAAAACTCATGAGATTGGATGATAGCAACTTTACGGGACACTGGTGTTCGTACATCCGAATACGAGTGGAAATAGAGATTAATAAACCCCTGAATAGGAGGTTTCGAGTAGAAGATTCAAAGGGAGCAAGCTACTGGGTGAACTTCAAATACGAAAGGCTCCCCGCGTTCTGCTTTACCTATGGTATACTAGGGCATGCAGACAAACTGTGCCTAAATGGGATGGTAGGACAGATGGGGCGAGGGATAAAGCCTTACGGGCCGTGGTTGAGGGCCGAGACGAAACAGAATAATTACACTATGGGCAAAAAATATCTTACGAACGGCATGAAGCTGTGCAACAAGGAGAGCTCGGGGATGAAACAAAACTCGCAATGGTCAAGGACAAATACAGAAGAAAGCAACACGGCTACAAGTCGAGCTCGGCAAAGAGAGATACACGTAGTGGGTGAGGTGGGTGAGACACAAAGGCTAAGTAGTGGGTCGAAGAGAAGAAGGTTGGAGCAAGGAGGACGAGGGGAGGACGTAGATTTCAACCAAGCTAATACAGCGGCGGGACCAGCTGAGAGGTCCCAGAAGAGTCAATGAGTATACTATCATGGAACTTCCGGGGGCTTGGGAACCCCCGGGCCATACAAATTTTGCTGGAGATGACAGCACAGAAGAGACCCAATTATATATTTCTTTGTGAAACTTTTTGTACACAGGCGCGACTGCAAGGATTGTGTAGACGATTGAAGTTTGAGGGAGTCTGTGGTGTCGACCCTGTAGGAAGAAGCGGAGGACTAGCACTATTTTGGAAGGATGACAATGGAGTACATGTTCTCTCATCCTCAAGAAGACACATACACATAGGGGAAACCCTAGGCGACAAGGAAAGAGTATATATTACAGGAGTGTATGGGGATCCGAACAGGCATTATAGGCATCACACATGGGAGTTAATCAGATCGCTAGCAGAAGGAGTAACCTCCCCGTGGTGTTTAATTGGTGACTGGAATAATATAGGTAGCCAAGATGAGGTTAGAGGGTCTTAACCTTACCCCCAAAGCCTTATTGACGGTTTCAATACGATGATGGAAGACAGCAGACTAGGGGACGTGGAGTTGACAGGGCACGGGTTCTTATGGGAGAAAAGCCGGGGAACCAGCCAGTGGAAAGAAGTAAGACTCGATAGAGCCTTAACAAACCATGCTTGGATAATTGCGTTTGGAAACACAAGGTTGACTAATCTTGGATTCTCTACATCTGATTATAGCCCGATTCTATTAACCGCTGGCACTCAAATTTACAGACAGTCCAGACCCCAGTTCCGGTTCAACAATGAATGGTTGTTAAATCCAAATTGTGTGGCAGTGACCTTGAAAGCTTGGAAGGCGGGATCGGGAAGACACATTATGGATCGACTTGCGCAAACAAGGGACAAAATCCATCACTGGGGTCAAGAGGAAAACAAGAAAGCACGGGAAGAACTAAGGTCGCTACAAAGATCAGTTCACGACTTGAAAAGAAGAAGAGACGACCGAGGTGTAGAGGAATATGGTACGAAATCTAGAAGATTAAATGATCTCCTACTCGCCAAAGAGATCAAATGGCGACAAAGGTCTAAACAGTTGTGGCTAGAAAAAGGGGATCACAATACCTCTTATTTTCATAAATGTGCAACAGAAAGGAGGAGGAGGAATTATATTGATTCCCTAAAAACATCATCGGGGGAGTTAGTAAGATGGGGGACGGGGATTGAAACAGAAATCGCTGAATTTTATGGTCAGTTATTCACATGGGGGAGGTGGAGTGCGGGGAAGTGGTGGGGCTGGTCAGATCAACCATATATGTTGAGCAAAATAGTTCCTTGATAAGACAAGTGGAGGAGGAAGAGGTGAGGAGGGCACTATTCGGCATGGACTCGTGCAAAGCACCGGGACCAGACGGACTAAACCCAGGCTTCTACAAGGCAAACTGGCAAATAATGAAAGCAACTCTGGTTGAAACCATTCAGGATTTCATATCCACAGGCAGTCTTCCTGAGGGAGCCAACGCGACAAATATAGTGCTCATCCCAAAGAAGCAGAGTGCAGAATCCTTGGGAGACTGCAGATCAATAACATTGTGTAATGTGATTTACAAAATCATCTCTAAGGTAATGGTCAACAGGTTTAAGGACTCGTTGGATGGGATTATCTCAACATCCCAGAGCGCTTTTGTCCCAGGAAGGCTTATAATTGACAACTTAATTGTTGCGGCGGAGATTCTTCACCATGTGAGAAGGAAGACATTAGGGAAGAGAGGACAAATGGCACTCAAGCTTGACATGAGCAAAGCTTACGACAGAGTAGAATGGGGTATTCTGTCTCAAATGTTGCAAGCTATGGGCTATAATCAGCGTTTGATCAACCTTATCCACACATGTGTTTCTACTGTCACATACTCAGTCACCACATCAGGCCACGTAATTCCAATCCAGAATCCATCAAGAGGACTGCGCCAGGGGGATCCACTCTCTCCCTACCTATTCCTAGTATGTGCAGAGGGGCTCTCTCTGCTGCTGCAAGAGTACACAAGGGCATGGCAAATTCAAGATGTCATAATAGGTAGGGGAGCGCCAGTAATCTCTCATCTTCTGTTTGCAGACAACAGTTACTTGTTTAGTACTGCTTCTCGGGGGGACGCGGAACAGATAATCAAATGTCTGCTCGTATATGAAAGGGCCTCAGGCCAGCTAATTAACCAGGACAAATCGTCGGTTTTCTTCTCCCCAAACACACCCTAAGAGTTACGAGACGAGATCATATCTAGTCTATGCTTTAGGAAGAAAGAGATTCGGTCACCTACTTAGGACTCCCCAACATGGTAGGAAGGAACAAATCACGTGCTCTTGCTTATATAAAGGAGCGTATAAAGAAAAAAAATGACATCATGGAGCACCAGGTTTCTATCCTCGGCAGGGAGGGAGGTAATGATTAAATCTATTCTATAGGCACTCCCGGCGTACTCTATGCAGGTCTTCTTGTTTCCTCGCAGGTTGAATGAGGATATAGGAAGGATGATCAACAAATTTTGGTGGAAGGGGAACTTGGGAAGAGGGGGAGTACTGTGGCGTAAATGGGCTGACCTGTGTAGGCACAAAGAACTGGGGGGGGGGGGGGGGGGATGGGTTTTCTCAATCTAAAAGAGTTCAATCTAGCTCTCCTAGGAAAACAGGCCTGAAGGATTCTGAAAAACCCGGAGTCACTACCCAGCAGACTGCTCAAGGCTAAGTACTTTCCACACACCTCATTTCTGGAAGCACAACCAGGGAACAACCCGAGCTATGTGTGGAGGAGTATATGCGAGGGAAGAGTAATAGTAAGAGAACATGCGCGCATGAGTATTGGCCCAGGAAATTGCCCGATCGTAGGGACACCATGGGTAGGAGAAGGGACCATCAGTGCAGGACCAAATATCCCAGATGATATGACTATTGTTGAGTTGTTCAGACCAGAGTGCAGAGCGTGGGATGAAGGGAAGGTGAGAGCACTTTTCAATCAGGAAACAAGTAATAGAACTTTCTCCATCATTCCGAGCTGGTATGAAATAAGGGATCACTGGTATTGGGGAGAGGAGGCAACAGGAGAATACACGGTTAGAAGCGTATACCGAGCCTTATGTCGTCAAGGAGAAATCTGGACTCCACCCGCACAAGCAACAGGTTGGAGAGAGGTGTGGAAGCTGCAAGCTCCACCAAAAGTCAAAATATTTGTTTGGAGGGCTATCTCAAACTTCCTACTCACCAGGGCAAGACTGGCAGAGAAGGGATTACCTCTAATCACCCAGTGCCCATTTTGTGGAGAGCCGGAAGAGACGACTGATCACCTATTCTTCAAATGTAGAGCCGTGGCACCCATCTGGGAGGACAGACTCTTACAAAAAATAAAAGGATAGATGGGGTCAGATCCAAGAATTAGTGACTGGACCAACTGGGTAGAAGGGGAAGACGAAGCAAGCTTGTGGGCTTTTACTATGTGGGCGATATGGGGAGCAAGAAATCAATATGTATGGAATCAGATGGATTTCCATCCAGCAAGAGTGGCTGCAATTGCGAAGGGACTCCGGAGAACCTGTATTGTATCAAAACCCTTGGGAGGGGCTTCAGGAGCAGAGCAACTTGTGGCAGATTCGCCGAGAGCTTGGATACCTCCAGACCCAGGAGAGCTAAAAGTCAATATTGACGGGAGGTTGGATAAAGAAAGAGGGTTTTGGAGCATAGGGCTTGTATGTAGAGATTCAGGCAGCAGAGTAGTGGGAGCGTTGTGCAGACGCTTTTCGGGTTATCTCCATGCCGAAGAGGTGGAGGCTGTAAGTGTTAGAGAAGCGTTATCGTGGGCAAAAGGAATGAAGTGGACCAAGGTTAGATTGGAGTCGGATTGCTTGAGAGTGATGGTCAGATCCGGCAAACATATAAAGGGAGGAATATGATTGGAGGCATCATTAGTGACTGCAGGCGCATCCTCTCGAGTACAGGGTCCAATTTCTTCTTACAATTTGCTCGTCGCTCATGTAACAAAGTGGCTCATGAATTGACCAAATTTGCTTTAACTAACAGTAACTGAGATTATGGTGAGGGGTCTGCACCACCATCTGTATCTTCAGTTGTCCGGTTAGATGTCGGGCTAGTTATGTATTAATAAAACAAATTCATCTTGCATTAAAAAAACAAAGTGGTAGAAGACGAGTAATGCAAAGTTTTATCGAGACCATGCTCTGTGTGTCATCAAAAACTTGTTTGTGGTTTATCCTTTCAACAACGACTATGAACCGTTTTTGGAAGGCAACAAAAACTTGTTTGGAGAGGCATCAATTGGAGGGAAAGGGAATGCACAAGCCAGATTCAATTGGGGGTTTGTGGAAATGAAAGCATCCATAGTGTTTAAAGAAGAGCTTGAAAGAGTTGCCACTAATTACTTGAAATGATACATAAGTCATGAACTTGTAACACATATATACAAGAGAATCAAATGCATAAAAAAGTTATTAAAAAGTTATTATATCTCGTGAATGAAGAGAATCCCTTCAATTTCATTTAGTTATGATTTAATATAATTTCTTATTATATTTTTCAAAGATGAAATTCTACCCAAGATTTCCGCATGCTCCCATTAAAACATTATGAATTATAAACATTGTACAATAAGATAAATGAGTTCTTTGGTTCATTGGTAAAGATGTGGTTTTGTCTTGGGTCTTTTAAACTCGCTCAATTATAACATATTAATTTCTCACTTTATTTCTTTATTTTACTTGACTTACAATTGTTCATTTAATTTATTATTTGTTTTATCAATGATTTTATTTCATTAATTAATTTTTTTAATCACTTTATAGTTTTTAATTAAGTTTT
This sequence comes from Geranium rotundifolium, assembly GCA_963920655.1. Lineage (NCBI taxonomy): Eukaryota > Viridiplantae > Streptophyta > Magnoliopsida > Geraniales > Geraniaceae > Geranium > Geranium rotundifolium. The sequence goes on along the minus strand of OY987311.1, from coordinate 9,291,919 downwards.
ATTATTTATAACGTAAATTTTCTATGAAAAATTATGTTTAGATTTTGATATTATTTATTAGCATTGGAAATGGCAATGAAGAAATTTTGGATCGGTTACCAAAAAATATGACATGTTGTAAAATTCGATTAACGTATCATAATCATGATAGATTTAGCGTCGGAAAATAACTATATAAAAATCATGTATTAATAAAAATATCGTTTTAAAAACGTTTAGCTCTATGCTAATGCAATATTACCCGTGCTATCTTTTGGGCTCGAATATGGAAACATTACACTCCCTAATTGATCCACTAAATCTGCCCAAAATGCTTTTGGTTTTGTAAGTGGATTATGTCAGAATTAAGTCTACTACAATTAGGTACCCTAGATTTAATATATAGTTATTATTTTCCAATTTTACAATTACAATCTATCCCCAATCATTTTGAACGTAATTTATATTTTGCAGCTCTGAATCGAGAGATTTCATTATACATGTTATGCTTCTTATCCTTAATTACGTCTCGATTGTTCTAGTTTATTAATATTATCAAAAGAGGAGTTAGTATATGGACTTGAGTAATGAAGTACGGGTTTAAATCATCACTAAAGATAGGTTTATTAACACGATCCATATGTTTCAAAAATCGAAAGATCTCGAGACTAACGAAACTTAATATTGACTAGCCGGTTAAATCATCATTAGAGATAGGTTGACTACTCTAAATTAGCATAGGCCTTTTATATGTCTGAAAGGGGGTTTAAGGTGTCTTGAATTTCTCGTTACCTTCCTAAGGTTTAGAAACACCCGACAAGCATATTCATTAGTTTGTTACTTTTTCCTAAGCTTCTTATTTAATGTTCATTGCCTCAACTTGTTCGACTTGATTTTAGATTTTTTAATCAAATTTTTATAAAAATGAATGTGCGCTTATTGCCATATTTTCTACACACAACTTCGATCGACTGAGATTAATATTAAAATCAAATTCAAGTGATTAAAGTTGATAATAATTGTACTTTGGGTTCGATAAACTCGGGTCATAATCTTACTGCCATGTATTACTTGTGAACAGTACACTGCCGGGAGTCCCGAGATCCGATACACTTTTTCAGCGTTGTAATTTGGGCAATCAAGTTTTTGGAGTTGTTGTCGGGACAACGATTATTTAGTTTTAACATTTAAAATTATGCCATCAAGTTTACATGATTTTTATTTATATATTGTTCAACGTCATGCATGCTTAATAAAGAGTTCTTAATTCTGATCGACATGCTATAAGGTTTGTAGTAGAGGATGTTGTAGGGCTGTCCAACGAGTCGGGTTGGGTAGACCCGTGTCAGGTCGTACCCGACTCGGTTGGAGTTGGGTATGGAAAACCATATCCGATACTCGACTCGGTTTAGGAGTCGGGTATCGGGTAGGGTAGAACTCGGGTAGTCGGGTGAGTCGGGTATACCCAACTCACCCGATGGGCCTACATTTTGGGCCCATTAGCAATTTATGTAATTAAGGCCCACTCAATTTGAAGCCTCAGCCCAAACTGATTTTGAAGCCCATTCATTATATATATACAATTTACATTTTACATATTCCACATTCACATTTATATATATATACATCAACACTTACATTTACTGATTTACATATTTGTATTTATATATTTACATTAACATTTACAAATTACAAATTACAAATTTTAAATTAAAAGTTCAAATTTATAAAGCCTCCTCAGTCCTCACTGTCTCTCACTCTCTTGTCTCTGTTTGCCACTTCTTCTACTTCATTCATTTATTATCTTACTGCCACTAGGCACCAGCCCACCACATTTTCATTCCAATAAAACACAAGTAAATATTATAAGTTTATAACAAATCATAACAGCATAAAATATGGCCAAAGAGCAATACTTGCTCAAACTTTTCATTAGATAATACTTTGCTCAAACAAACAAACACATTCATGAAGTTTTGAGCGTACAAAAATGAATTAAGTGTTCATCACCATTCACCACTAGTAGTACCAAAAGAAGGTGATCAAAAGTGAACAACAAGTTCGAACATCACCATAGCGTTCAATCGAACTCAAAAAATTGAAGCAAACTTAAACTTGAACACCATCCAAGAGGGAGCCTCATTCCGTAGCTTGAGTAGCATAACGAATTAAATCTGTACGTTAATAAAGATAATTAGGGGTTGTCCATAATTGATAAAATAGAAAATATTTGAGGATTTAATTAGAGAGTTGTCCAATTCAATTACCTCGCTCGACCTCTTCATTCTCGTGCAATACCTCCTCAAAGCCGCTTACAGATGTTGTTCCTCGGATCCAACTTTGAGTGCACACTAATGCTTCCACTGTAGTCGGTAGTAAGGCGCTTCAGAAGTCATTGAGAACCCTACCACCCGTTGAGAAAGCTGACTCGGATGATACGGATGTGATAGGTATGGCCAAAAGATCCTTGGCTAGTGTAGAGAAAATCGGGAATCTAGATGAGTTGTTCTTCCACCATCCCAAGATGTCGAACTTGTCCTCATTGCTCTCTACATCTTCCGTCAGATATTTGTCCAGCTCTGTCTTTTTCACACCTTCTTCAAGAACTTGAGTTTGATCAAATGATCCACGGAGTGTTTTCCTTGCAGGCTTAGGAACAACAACACTTGTAGTAGTAGTAGGTGCACCTCCAGGAAAAGGTGTAGTGCTACTACCTACTACAGATGCATTGGAAACATACTCATCAAACAATTCCTGCAAAGCATTCTTTATATGAAGTTGTAAGGTTGCAGCAATATCAGGAGGGTACATGTTATCCACAGCATACTTCACAACATCTAACTTGTTCCTCGGATCGAAAATAGATGCTATGAAAATTAGCAAGTTCATTTGGGATACATTCGACCAATACTTGTCGAATTTTGCCCTCATTTTGTTTGATATTGATGTGATGTTGAAGTCATGCTCTGCCCCCCGCTTGTCCCTCTTTGATGATCTCCAATATAGAATTAACTTCATCCAAAAAAGTGTGAGACGTGACATAGTTGCTGCCTGAAACCCTCTTGGTAACAACAAAGAAATGCTCGAAGAAGTCCATGAACTTCTTGATGTATGTCCAATCTTCCGCCACCAACATACCCAACGGCTCTGTTGAACCCTTCATGAATTTTGACTCCAGCTCATGTCGAAGAAGGGCGGTCTCGCTATCATACCTTTCGAAGGCAGGCTCCAAGGCTACGGCAGATTGAAGCATCAAGAAGGTGGAGTTCCACCTAGTAGAAACATCAAGAACAAGTGAATTCTTGCAATCAAGCCCAGCGGCAGCCACACAGTCCTTAAATCTGTTCATGTTAGCGGCTGATTGTTTAAAAAAACGAACCGCAACCCTAATATTTTCCACCGGGTTCCCGAGCAAAGTCAAACCCTCCTTCACTATGAGATTTATGACGTGAGCACAACATCTCATGTGCAAAAACTTCCCTCCTAAGACGCTCTTCCCCACCAAGTTCATTTTCCTCCTCATAAAGTGTACAACAACATCATTGCTTGTTGCATTATCTAAAGTAATGCACATAAGCCTATCAATCCCCCACTCATGAAGACATTGCTCAAGCGTCTTACCAATGTCTTCCCCCTTGTGGCTATTGATTTGACAGAACGATATGATTTGCGAATGGAGCTTCCAATCATCGTCAATGTAGTGGACGGTGATGCACATATAATTGATGAGTTGATTGCTTGTCCATGTATCCGTTGTGAGGGACACCCTAGGAGCCTTCCGTCTAACGAATTCCTTGAACTTATCCTTGTCGCTCTTATACATCTCGCCAAGGTCTCTTGTGACGGTGCTCCTGCTTGGAATATGAAATAGAGGCTAGATTTTTTTCGTAAACCTTTGGAAATACTCATGTTCTACAAAACTAAGGGGCAACTCATGCATGATAAGCATCCTAACCAAATCTTGTCTACCCCCTTGTTGATCAAGTACCCATGAACCCAATTTTGAAATGCCATCAGAAGTAGTTGTAAAATTAAGTATAGACTGATTTGTGGGATTGTTATCCGGGTGACCTTTACAAATTTTAATATGCTTATTCAAATTTGTTGTGCCACAATCTTTACTATCAGCCTTATACTTAGCTACACAATGCTTACAATGTGCATACAAAACACCATGTTCATTAGGGGCAGGTAGGTGAAAATCATTTCATACATGACTATACTTTCTAGTTTTTTTGAAGGGAGGTTCGAGAGTACCTGGGGCTGCTGCACATTGCTCAACAGTATGAGCAATAGCAGCAGCCTGAGCAGCTCTTGGTTCCCGAGCAGCCGCTTCCCGACCAGTATCATCCTATTGCCGTGTAATAAAGAATAAACAAGTATTAGCATAATCAAGAATAAAGATTTATTAGATACCCCAATCAATCAAATAATTCCTAATTAAACTTGCATGACAAACTCTAAACCTAAACAGAAAATATAGATAACTCATGCATTATGGTCAAACATTATGGTCACAAACCAATATAGTCAAGCATCATGCATATAGAAAACAGATATTACTACACACACAATATAGACATTGAATAACAATATATCAGAAAACAGATCCATATTACCTTATTACTACACAATACATAAATAATTTCAGGACCTTATTGCTACTAATACTATCACATGACATTGAATTACTTAAAAACATAAAACAGATTGGAATGCACAATATAGACATTGAATAATAAATATCATAAAATAAAACAGATCCATATTACCTTATTATTACACAATACATACATAATTGCTACTATCACATGACATTGAATTACTTAACAACAGAAAACAGATATTACTACACAAAAACCCCCAATTCAAATCCTAAACCCTAGTTACAAACCCTACTTAAAAACAGAAACCCCCAATTTCAATTTAAATCACAAACCCTAATTAAAAACCCTAACCCCCAATTAGATTTTAAATTCGAAATCCTCAATTTCAATTGTAAAATGAAAACAGAAACCCTAACCCCCAATTTGATTTTAAAATCGAAACCCCCAATTTTATATGAAAATCAGGAAACCCTAGCCCTAATATAATTGAAAACAGATTGCCTAAATCCCCACCCCCAATTTCAATTTTTAACCCAAATCCCCAAATTCAAATTGAAATTCGAAAACCCTAGCCCTAATTTGTCAATTGAAAACAGATAGCCTAATTCCCCACCCCCAATTTCATGTTTAACCCGAAATCCCCAAATTTAAAACTAAATTCTGAAATTGAATATTGAAAACCCCAAATTGAAATCAGATTTCCAAAACCCTAGCCCTAATTTGTAAATTGAAAACATATTGCCTAATTCCCCACCCCCAATTTCATGTTTAACCCGAAATCCCCAAATTGAAAACTAAATTCTGAAATTCAATATTGAAAACCACAAATTGAAATCGAATTTCCAAACCCTAGCCCTAATTTGTCAATTGAAAACAGATAGCCTAATTCCCCACCCCCAATTTCATGTTTAACCCGAAATCCCGAAATTCAAAATTAAATTCTGAAATTCAATATTGAAAACCCCAAATTGAAATCGACTTTCCAAAACCCTAGCCCTAATTTGTCAATTGAAAACAAATTGCCTAAATCCCCACCCCCAATTTCATTTTTAAACCGAAATCCCCAAATTCAAATCGAAATTCGACAAACCCTAACCCTAATTTGTCAAATCAAAACCGAATTCCTAAATACCCACCCCCAATTTCATTTTTAAATCGAAATCCCCAAATTTTAAATCAAATCAATAACCCCTAAAACCCCAATTACAAATTGAAACAAAAAGCCCTAACCCGAACCCAGAATAACACATGCAAATTGCAAACCCAGAAATTCAGACATGCAAGGAAAGAGTAGAAGATGAGATGAAAACCCAGAACAAAATGAAAAAGAAGCAACAGGTTTGGGAATTCTTACCGTCATCGGAGTTGGAGCCCCAGACATCGTCGCCGAGAACCCTTCACAGTCCACTGACTCCACTCCACCGTCGAATCGATCCGTTGGAGAATCCTCTCTCCACCATCGACGATTTATAGTGGAAGAAAGAGTTCTCCAACGGATCGATTCGAACGGTAACTAGCTACCAAATTGATCTGTTGGGCTGAGATGTGATATGTGTGTGAGAAAGAGAGAGAGGAACGAAGACAGAGGCGAGGCGAGGACGGCGACGGTCGTGTAGGATTTCAGACAGAGAGAAAGGAGCGGTGGAGAAGAAAGGAGTAGTTGAATCGCATTGAATGCAATTCAACGTGTGAGAGAGAGATGACTGAGTCTGAGACTCTGAGAGTCGTGAGAGAGCGAGTGAGCGACGTACGTGTGTGGAGTAGGTTGTGCCACGTGAGTCAAAATCGACGGTGTAGATGAGTTCGTCGAAATGGATCAACGAACAGGAGCTTGCCACGTCGCCCACTCGTGACACTGAAGGAGAAGAGTGTCATTGAGTCCCACATCGGAAACGAATGAGACTCAATGACAGTATATAAGCGTTTTTGAGTTTGTATTGAGCATCTGATGAGTGTGGGCTGGGCTTCTGGTCTTGGTTCTCTTATACGTTGTTGGGCTGGGCCGTTATTTGTGTTTGGTACTTGGGTTGGGTTGGCTATTTCATAATTAATATTAATGTTTTTATATATATTGTTGGGTAGTCGGGTATTCGGTGGGTTTGACAAATCGAACCACTACTCGACTCAGTTAGCTTGTCGGGTAATCGGGTTCGGGTATATCGGGTATCAGGTCTGTTGGGTACCGGGTAAGTCGGGTCGGGTGTCGGTCGGGTCGGTCGGGTCGTCGGGTTTCCGGGTAAAATGAACAACCCTAGGATGTTGAGCTGCTTTATGAAATAACTTGAGTCTAGAACTAATTAGAAACTCCTTTTAGGCAAAATAAAATATGTAATAAATGGCGATCGACGTCTCTAGAGGAATCGCGAATCTTTAATAATCCAAATACTCCAAGCTTTTCGTGCTTACCATGATCAGTTCATCGACGCCAGAGAACTACAATCCTTACCAGTATCGAGCCATCAAGCAGAGATTAAATACCGCGAAAACAAACCAATTGATAGATATGATGAAAAAACCAACCAGACCGGGATCAGATTCCGTAGTCCAAAAATGCTCTCTCGAGTCACCACGATCGTCAACCACCGGCTAAATGCTTTTCGGGGGTATTCCAGACAAACCCTACCTTCCTCTCCCTGATTCTGATGAAAATCAGCCACAACTTGCGAAAATCGTCCATCTCAGCACCTGAAATCGAACAAAACTTACATGGAACTGCCCACATCTACCAACACTGCCGCAAAACAAAAAACAACGCTACAGAGACGTACACTCTCAACTTGAGAAAAGAAACCTTACGCAGTCGCGCCAAAAATGCACCGAAAAACAAGTTAAACCATAAATTGCTACCCAACTTGTATTATCTTAATACAACTTTTCAACTCTAGTTTTCTTATTACACTAATTATATTTTCAAAGAAATAAATATCTTTGAATACCATTTGTAACCATAAAAGTAGTGTGTAATTTTGCCACCCACGCTTTAGACACTATTGATTTGTTCCTCTACCAATCCAGCTAAAGGTCACAGGTTACTTGGTTTTCAAATGTAAAGAAACCGACTAAAATGGGATAGAATTTGAAGGCAAACACTCCTTTTTGGGTCACTTTATCCATAATATAAGCACCCATTTCCCTGTGACCCTTCTTTTGGGAATATCAACACAACTGAGCAACGATTGAGTACAATCAAGACCACATGTCACAACCTTAAGCTCCCACCTGATTGCTCACCGTCAGATTAAAGACCACACCTTATGATCCGGTGAGACCGAGCACAGAATAGCCAAGTCTACACTAACAAGAACATGACAGCCAACCACCACTTGGCTCCTCTCCTCTCTTTTCCCCAAACTTTTTTGTTAATAAAAAGAAAAAGAAAATTCATATAATTGAGCAATCATCGCCTCCTTTTGACCCTCAGGACCTCGCCGGAGCTCTCACCGGCCGACCTCAAAACGACACCTCCCGCTGCGTTTGAGTGAAGCTGTACCGAAGAGGAAGAGAGAGCATGGGGTGTGCGGGATCGTCGCAGAGTAACGGAGAAGGTGAGGTCACTGTGTAATCGATTTCTCTAAAAACACTTCGCTAACTGTTTGGTTCCCGAGAAAAGGAAAATTAAGATACTAATCTCAGTAAGATAGTTGATGTTTTCTGCTATGTGTGTTTTTTTGGATTGGAATTGAATTGTATTGAAACATTGGGAGAATTCAGCTCATCGGTTGAGTTCGATTCTTTGTTTGCTTCGAATCTTTTTTCTGTTCTGAAAATATTCTCAGTCCATTGCTTTGTTAATGATTTCTGCAGCTGCTCGGTTATGGAATCAGCTTCTTAGACTATTGTGACTAACTTTATGACCATGAGTTGAATTTTGGTGTAGATTTTCAAACTATGGCTAACTATTTATGCCTAATTTGAAGTTTAGGTTTTGATGCTATTGAGGAAAAAAACACCTATTGCGACTGTTTTGATGTCCATTGTTGTCTTCAAAGTGTTGACAACAGATCCCGTTGGAGCTAAATGTTTCTATAGGTTTGAAGTTTATGTGTGTGATGGTTCTGTGTTTTCTATTGATACCTCTGGCATGTGTAGTAGATATGGTTTAAGAGTTGGTTCTCTGCTGATTTCATTTAACTGTATTTTCCAGATGGCAAGTTAATGTCATATGTACCTATATACTGTCATTAAGTTGCAAGTTTGATCTGGATCAGGTTCTTTCTTAAATGTGCTGCCCATTTGGTAAAATACATGCTTTGTATCATCCTTTTGTTTGTTTTTTTTTGCTAAAATTTGCCAGTTTCATCTTCTTTTCAGCTCTGATATACACATTTGGTATTGATCGACCAAATACTTTTGATTTCTTGCGTTTACACAATACATAGCAGTATTGGAAGCATAGACTAGGATCCCAAGGATTCTTAAATGGTTACTTTTTTTCGAGATACTCAAAACTCTATCCCTATGCAGGGGCCCTTTGCTTTCGTGTTCATGTGCACATGACCGTTTTTGCATATGGACATGCTAAATGTCATATTTTAATTCTTAAATCTTGTTCTTCCCCCAATGTTATGTAGACTGTGTGGGTCTTTTCGTGTCCCTTTCACCTATTTTTATTTTTATGGAGAAGATTTGGTGACAATTTGAAATATGGCGGGATTTAGAGGCTATTTTGTGACATAAAGGCTTGATTAAATTTTATGTCGGTTTAAATGGTGTCTTGCAATATGTTGTGGAAGTACCTTTTCATGGAAGTGTTGGTTGATTGAAAGGTTCCAGATATATTTTTCATGGGATGTATAAGAATAAGATTGTGTATCTGTAGCAAGAACTGATGGTAGGAAATAATACTACTTAATATCTCACTACTACCTCGGATAAGATGTTTAAGGTTTTATTTTGTTTATTTCATATGCTCAAATGATCGATCAAACTTGTTACTATGACAGGCAATGTGAAAAAAGTACGGAAGCCAAAACCATGGAAGCATCCACAACCAATAACAAAGTCTCAACTATTCCAGATGCGCGAAGAGTTCTGGGACACAGCTCCTCACTATGGTGGCAGGAAAGGTAATTTTCCCAGGTTGTACAGTCATTGCGAACTAGGAAACATCAACTCAGAGGGAGAACCCAGAGCTTTTTCACTCTTTGTCTCTCTGCCATATGTCACCCATTCTCCAATAGAAGGATGTCTATTACATGGCATATTTAGAAGAAAAGCATGATTAGATTACTTATTCATTCAACTCACAGTTTTCTCTGTACAATTTGCTTAGTGTTGCTACTCTGTTGTCACATAAGTTATTGAACTAGCAAGATTAAATCTTGAAAACATTAAAACCTTTTCTCTTGAAATCGACTACAATGTTTGTAGATCAATCTTCATTATTCTAATTTTAGGGATTCCCTCTTTTCTTTTCCTTGTTGTCCTTGGTAACTGAAAGAGCCATATTTGTGGGAGTATACACATATTGACTATGACCTAATACTACCACTTTTTACTGTACTTATGATTCCCGTCCACACAAGTTTGAAATTTAATTACTAATTTTCTTGACAGAGATTTGGGATGCACTCCGAGCTGCCGCAGAAGCTGATATAACCCTTGCACAAGCCATTGTGGACAGTGCAGGTGTCATCATTCAAAGTGCTGACATGACAATTTGCTATGATGAAACAGGTAATTAATTAGCCCACTACCCTATTTTATAACCATTCTCCAACTCCTTGCCCTCTCCCAAAAACTACAAAGAGTTTGCTAACAGCAAAAGCACATTTTATCTGAACTTGCATTTTGGACTAAATTTATCACTAATACCCTTTGCTATGTGGTGTTCTGAATGTTGAAAGTATATTATCTCAATTCTTTTGATGGGAAATTGAAACTTTCAAGTTCTTTATTTATTTAGTTTCTGTTACAAAAAATTATGGCAGGTGCAAAATATGAACTACCCAAGTACGTGCTATGTGAGCCAACTAACTTGATCCAAGAGAGCTAAAGGCAGAGAGGATACTGAGCAGGTCAAAGATCAAATGTAAATCATGTAAATTGTTCTCTCGTTTCTTTCACAAAGTTGGTTCTGTTTTTCATGTCTCTTTCAGCTTGATCTCCACGCCTTATAAATTCTTAGTTTGCTGTAACTTTCACGCTTATAACTGACTGGTACTGCAACATTTGTTTTTCACTATAATTGTTAATGATTTCTCCTCAAAGGTTTAGATCAGGTTAATTTGCATCAAATAAATGTATCTTCTCCCAAGTTTCTGCTGTTCCTGGAAAGATTTGGAGATTTTCTGAAGCATTTATGAATATCCATTCTAATGAAGCCTAGATGCCTAAACATGACATATTGGATTTGTCCTCTCTTAGTTTCATGGCTTACTGCACTACGCTAGTTAGAGTATGAACGTGTCATTTCACTATAGCTAGGTGTAACAAAGTGTCATTATTCCAAACATATATTATGTTGTATAAAATAATAACATATTTAAAATATAAAAATATTTCAAAGTCATATTTTAATGTTCAATTTCAAAGCCATACTGTAAGGTTCTTATAACAAAATTTATATTTCAATTACCAAAACTTAAAAGTATATATGAAATCGAGAAACTTCTCAAATATTTGGTGTTTTTTTAAGTTTATTTTGCCCCTAACTGGTCTTGAACTGATTTGAACCGAATCAGTGATTGAAAACGACTGAACATGCCCAAATCGAATTGGTGGGTATGATTTTAGCGCCCATTCGGTCACATGGGTCGACTTTTACCGGTCACATGGGTCGTCTTTTACAACACTGGTATACATAACAAATATCACGAGGGGCTTTTCTTTTGACCTTCTAAACCCCCAACCTCTTGACCTTCTCTCACAGCCCTCCTCCCTCACCTCCACAATATTCATATTTAACATCCATCCCACAATCCGATAGCTTGGTTTCAGGTGCTTTTCTTTTCTAAATTCGGAGCAATCACTTCCATCTTTGTTATATATGAAGGCGCCAAATCCATAATTCTCTTTCATTTCATCCTCTTCAAAAGCCATGAAGTTGCCATCAAAGTCATCGAGGTGCTTGACGGCCCCTAGCACCCTCAAGGAAGGCTAGTCTTTGCCAAAACTCGCAAATTAGCCTTCTAACCGTCTTGGACAAAATCTCAGCCCGCCTAATATATTTTCAAGTGTGTCTTTTCACCATACTGTGTACAGATCAAAAGTAATAATGGGTAAGTAAAGATTAATTACTCGAATATCGTACTCAAGAGAATCTTATGTCCTTAGCACTCAAAATTAGTTTTTGTGACTAATCCCAATCGATCAATGTGTTTTGAAATTGAAAGTAAAGCGAGAAAGTAAACTAACGAGGCAATGCATAGAGATATAAGATTAAGGCTACATAAATCACATAATAGTTTCGGGGTGGAATAATCGAAAATCATGCATAAAGGTGTGGTGTAAAAGTATTGGGACGGTAAAAAACGAAAATAATAAGTCAATTCGACCAAAAGTGTGAAAATTTCATGAAAACCAGTTAAAACCTGATAAGTCAAATAATAAGTGAAAACGGTCTGAATTGTAAAAATTTCATGTTCAAAACCGAACTAAATCGATATCAAAAACCGACATGTTCAAATCCAAACCGAATTAACCAAATTTTACTTTCTTAAAATTGAGTTGACCTTTTCGGTTCAAAACCAAATGAAACGACTCAAAATCGAATCGTGGCAAGATATGATAGTCTATAATAAAACGAGGCTTATTTTTCATTTTGTAATAGCGAATAGTAATTGGACACGTGCTCACGACTATGCAGTGAAAATGAGCCCTTAAATTAACCAGAGGCAAGAACTGAATGGGAAGAGGCTTTGCAATGAGTTGTTGTTTAGGAGCAGCCTGCAAGTGGAAGTGGAAGCTCCATCTACAGAAAAGCTTCAATATTTACACAACCATTCGCAGCATTGCCGCAACCAACCACAACCCAATCGTCTCCACCAACATCTCCATCACCCGCTACGCAAACAATGGCCGACTCGACATTGCCCGCAAGCTGTTCGACGAAATGCCTGAAAGAACCGTAGTCTCGTGGAACACCATGATTTCCGGCTACTCCAAATGGGAAAGGTTCGGCGAAGCCCTGAATCTGTTTTCAGCTATGCACCAAAGCAACGTGAGGCTCAACGAGAAGACTTCCTCGACGATACTCAGCGTGTGCGCGCACTCGCAGTCTCTGCGCCGCGGAGAGGAGATTCATTGCTTGGTCTTGAAATCTGGTCTCCAGAGTTTCGAGCTTGTGGGTAGTGCGTTGTTGTACTTTTATGCAAGTTGCTCCAGGATTGAATCGGCAAAGCTGGTTTTTGACGAGTTGGGTGATGGGAATCAGGTGTTGTGGAAGTTGATGCTTGTGGGTTATGTGAGATGTGGTTTGATGAATGATGCTATGGATTTGTTTATGTTGATGCCAATGAGGGATGTTAAGGCTTGGACTACGCTTATTTCCGGGTTTGCTAAGAGTGAGGATGAATGTGAGAAGGCATTAGAGTTGTTTAGGTGGATGACGAAGAGTGGAGAGGTGGAACCAAATGAGTTTACTTTTGATTCTGTTCTAAGGGCATGTGGTAGATTGAGATTTATGCTGGTTGGGAAACTTGTTCATGGCCTTTTGATCAAATATGGGTTTGAATTTGATGAATCTGTTGGTGGTGCGCTGATTCGATGTTATTGTGAATGTGAAGCTACTGATGATGCTAAGCGAGTCTATGATAGAATGGTAAACCCGTGTTTAAGTACTTCCATTTCGTATATTAAAGGGCTTATGTCGATGGGAAGGATTGGAGATGGTGAGCTCGTATTTGATACATTGAGTGAGACTGATCCAGCTTTGCATGAGCTGATGATTAAAGGGTATGCAGATAATGGACAAGTGGAGGAATCAGAAAGATTGTCTGTGAAAATGCCTCGCCAAAGTATAGTTTCTCTGAATGCGATGATATCTATATATTCAGGTAATGGTGAAATTGACAAGGCAGTAAAGCTCTTCAATGTAGCCAAGTCAGAGAGAGATCCTATCACCTGGAATTCAATGATCAATGGTTTGATTCAAAATGACCTGCCTGAGAATGCTTTAAGACTATATGTGGAAATGTGCAGATTATCTATAGAACGGACAAGATCAACATTTTCTACCTTGTTTCGTGCATGTTCATCACTTGGGTCTCTGCAGCAAGGACAGTCACTTCATTCCCATCTGATCAAAATACCAGTTGAGATCAACGGTTCTGTTGGCACGTCCCTTGTTGACATGTACTCCAAATGTGGGAACATTTCTGATGCTCAAACATTGTTTCTGGACATAACCTCACCTAATGTGGCAACCTCGACTGCTCTTATTAATGGATATGCTTACCATGGGCTTGCATCCGAAGCAATACTACTGTTCAGGGAGATGTTAAGGAAAGGAATCCGACCCAATGCAGCTACTTTGGTGAGTGTATTGTCTGCTTGTTGTCATGCTGGTTTACTCAACGATGGAATGCAAATTTTCCACTCTATGAGAAAAGACTACGGAGTGACCCCAACTTTAGAACACTACACTTGTGTCGTGGATCTTCTTGGTCGATCAGGCCACCTGAAACAAGCTGAGGAGTTCATTGCAGAGATGGAAATAGAAGCAGATGTGATTATCTGGGCAGCATTGCTTAATGCTTGCTGGTTGCGGTCAGACATGGAAGTTGCTGAGAGGGTAGCTGAGAAGATGTTGTGCTTCGATCCGATGCCAAAATCTGCTTTTGTTGTCCTCTCTAATGTGTATGGAGTATTGAGCAAGTGGAAGGAGAAGTCGAAGATGAGGAAGAGATTGAGGGAGATGGAATTGAAGAAAGATCCTGGATGTAGTTGGATTGAAGTGAAGAGAGAAGTGCACTTGTTTTATGCAGGTCGTCCACATTGTAATGTGATTTGTGCTACTCTTGACCATCTGAAAGCAAATGCAAACTCTGTACACCATTTTGAATCTACTGCACATATTGGTTATTTCAATGCATGGTAACCTCTAGCCACTTCTTCTTTAGCTATCAAATTTCGAATTGATATCACAAACCAAAGTCACTCATGATCTGCAGAGAATACTTATTATGGAATTGATTCAACATGGGAATGGTACAAATAAATTTGTAATATCCTACATTTTGGTCCTGCTCCTAGGGATTAGACACAAAGGTTTCTCCATATGCAGTGTTATGCCAAACTTTCCGCTCATGTCCAGCCCTTGAGGATCCTCATTATTGGGAAGATGCCAATCAAAATGATGAATCATATTAGCCAACACCAAGAGAACTTGCTTGATAGCTAATGGATATCCAGGGCATATCCTCCTTCCGGAACCAAATGGTAAGTACTCAAAATCTTGTCCTTGAAAATTCATCTTGGAATCAAGAAACCGCTCTGGCTTGAATGACAGTGGATCTTCCCAAACTGCAGGGTCACGCCCAATCGCCCATACATTCACAAACACCCTTGTATCTTTGGGGATACTGTACTTCATAACCTCACACGGTTCCAGCGCACGGTGTGGAAGAAGAAGAGGCGCTACCGGGTTTAATCTAAGCGTTTCCATAACACAAGCAAGCAAATACGGAAGCTTGGACAGATGGGTTTCCTTTATCATTTGGTTGGTTTCTAATTCCCTTACCATCTCTTGGCGAGCTTTTTCCATGGCTTCCCTGTTCTTCATTAGCTCAGCCATTGCCCACTCAACCGTGGAGACCATAGTATCTGTTCCCGCAGACAACAATTCCTGCAAATTACTCAGTGTTAACAGCTTATACTTTTATCCAAGCCACATACAGTAATTAATAAACAGATGTGAAACATACAGTAATCAAGTGATTGATCTGGTCGTCTGCAAATCCATTTGCAATCAGAATATCCAGGAAATCGGGCTGTCCTCGCGCATAAGTGGTCTCTCTTCTTTCCCTGACGGTGTCCTCCCATGTTGCATTAACTTGCTTTGTTACCTCCAATGTTTTCTTCTTTATTCCTTGAAGATCAAACCTGGAGAACACAGGGTACAAGTCAGCCAGGTTTGGAGTAGATCCAATCTGTTTGGCTCGTGCCATGGTTTCCTTCCATACGCTGCGGCTGGGCACATCATCCTCATAATAGCAGAAGTCCTTTGACAACAAGAGGGTTGTTATGGAGTTGTAAGCTGTTGTAGACACAAGATGAGCAATCTCCAAAGCATGCCCTTGTTTGGTACCCAGAAATTTCATCAAATCAGCTGTTTTGGTCTCTCTAACCATGGCTGTTGATTCCAGTGCTCTGCTTGAGAAAAGATTGGTTCGAAGCAAGGCGCGCAAGGACCTCCACCGGTCATTGCAATCAGCCCAGATAAGAGACAGGTGGTCAACATCAAAGCCCTTTAGAAAGACCACATTCGGTGGAGATCGAGCAGAGAGCAGACGATCATTGGTCTTGAGAATTTCAGCTGCAGCAGACGGAGAAGAGCCTATGACAACAAGATGAGTGCCAAGCTTGAGTGAGATTAAAGGTCCGTGAAGTTGAGCTAATTTGGTCATTGAGATATGGGGTTTTGTTCCGATCTGGAGAAGGTTGCCAATGACAGGCCATGGCGTTGGACCTGGTGGCAGAGGTAGGGGTAGTGCTGGACCTGAAATGAATAAGCGCTTGAAGATGATATAAAGAAAAGGCACCAAAACCAAAATAAGGGACAGACAGAGATTCAAATCTTCTCTTGCTGTTGCTATTGGATCCATTAATTTGAGAGATGGTAGTTTGAGATTTATCTCATTCTCAGCTGAGTTATATAAGCTCAGCCATAGCCATGTAATGTCATAAAATATACAATCACAGTGTGTTAAATTTCAAATATATTACAGGCAGCCCGTTTAATTCTTCCTAGGAACAAGACACAGAAACAAACTGGATAGTAACAATTAAGTTTTCTTTTCTTATAACCATTAACCATGTCTTGCACAATGCGATTAAAAAATTGGAAAAAATACAAAAATGTGACTATCACTTGATCCTTCGGCAAAAAGATGTTGTGTTGTTTGCATTTTATTTACGAAATATGTGTATTTTTTTATAAAGATGACGAAATTACCCTTGAAATTAAAAAAACTATTTATTTGAAAATTTTCTAATTTTATTTTTTAACTAAAATTTGTAATTTAATTTTCTAGTTATACTACTTTTAAGATAAAATTAAGAGAACTATTTAATTTTGATTCGTTTCTAGTTCCTAAAATTCAGAATCATCGGTTAACCGAGTAGAATCTGTTTTCGGAAGAATTAAGGTCTGAGAATGATATGTTATTTATCTTATTTTATTTACAAAATTTATAATTCAATTTGGTTGTAATATGTAAGTCTTAACCTTCAATTTTCGATAGTACTTTAATTGTTATAAGTTGAAAGTTTTTATCTATAAATTGGGATTAAAGTCGTGTTATTCGACCCATAAACCTGATAAATCATCAAAATTATTTCACTTAATTTTTTTCGAAAGCCCTCAAATCCTAATTTGATCATTATTGATATTATTGATTCCTTTGCTTGTTTGGTGCATGTTTCATGGTTTAGATTGACTTAATATTCATGAGAAATTGCATATTTAGAATAAGCTTACAAAAAAACATTGATTTCTCTGCCCGACATAGCTTAAGCATATTGAATTTAGAGCTCACTACATGCTTCAAGAAAGCTTAATACTATTTGATGACTTACTCTATGACATACGAAGGTGACTTATTCAAAGGTCGTCGTTTACAAATTTATAACAAATTTTATAATAGATGATAATTTTTATTTAAGTGACTTACATGCGAAGTTGAAAATAAACTTTAAGTGTACTTAGGGTGAAATTTATCATAAATTTTTTTGTTTCTCTTAATCGCCCTTGAAAGAGAATTTGAAAGATTTCTTTGAAATTGAGAATCACTTACATATACAACAATTAATTTTTTTTGAAACTGTATAGCGATTAATTAATTGCATAATAAATTATAAAACCTTTCATAAGTCCAAACATATAATTAGAGTGTAATTCTTTCTTAGGTTTCTTTGTATTCTTGCTTGGTTGTAAATCATAAGCATGCATGCGTAAATGCACATTTAACATATTTGAAAATGAAAGACATAATAATAAATTCATAATGCACATAAATTCATAGTCCGCATTTGTGAACAAGTGAATTAAAGAGGTCGGTGGGGTACTAATTTTCGTTAGGCAGATATAGGTCAGTTGCTATATTATGTTAGCCGTGGAATTGATTAACGTTGTTTAAGATAAAGTAAAAAATACGATCGCATTGTCTTGAGAATTCGAAAAATTTCCCGGAATCAAAATAGATATTTTTTGAGGGAAAACGAATTTATTGATTAAATAGACATAAAGCCGGACAGCTGAAACTATAGAAGGTGAGATAGATCACTCAACATAATCTCATATATTGTTAGTTAAAACAAACTTGCTCAATTCGTGAGTCATTTGATATCGAGCAAAAGAAAGACGAACACATATTTCGATAGTGAATAGTACACAACACCCTTCACTAATGATTCCTCCAAAGTTGTTCAGCTCTACTCGTCTAACACCATGTAGAGTCACGACCTCCATCTTATACGAATGGAGAAACCCCGTAATCCCGCTGCAGAATACTTTAATCAGGGATCCATGATAACCCCAGAGACCAATTACCTCGAACCAGTAAGCATCAAACAGAATCACGACCTCCACCTCATACGAATGGAGAAACCCCGTGATGCTACTGCAAACCGCCTTAAACCAGTTTCCTCGATCAACCCTGCAATCAATATAGAATCGCGAATCTTAAGTTCAAATTCTCGCGAATCAAAATAGATACTGGTAGTAAACAATATTTGTTTATTTATGTCAATTTATCAAATATTTTAAAATATATAAATGAAAGGGGAAATTGCATGTCAGTACCTTGGACTATGCAACTTTTTCATGTCATTACCCTCTACTTTTTTTAGTTGCATGTCACCACCGTAAGGTTTCATTTAGTTGCACCGTCCATCATAGAGTTAAGTTTAATGTAAAAGTCCATAATACCCTTATATTAAAAAATTTCAAAAATAAAAAAGTATCTTTTGAAACTTTTTTTGAAAAAAATATTTTTGGTTAGATAAATAATAAAATACTGAATTCAAAATTATTTTTTTTCAAAAAATGGTTTTTCCAAAAAAATATTTAAAATAAAAAACAACTTTTAACAACGCTTTTTTATTTTTAATTTTTTTTAAAAATTATTTTTAAAAAAAAAAATAATATTCAAATCATTTTTTTATTATTTATTCCATAAAAAAAAATTTTTTAAATAAGTTAAACAAATGATTTTTTTCTTCATTTTTTCATATTTTAAATACGAGGGTATTTTAGTGATTTAAGTATTTCAGTTTCAAATTTTATTAAATGACTAAAATACCCTTATATTTAAAAAAATGAAAAAAATAATCATTTTTTAACTTATTTTTTTAAATTTTTTTATGGAATGAATCATAAAAAAATGATTTGAGTATTTTTTTTAAAAATATTTTTTAAAAAAACGTTGTTAAAAGTTGTTTTTTTAAAAAAATATTTTTTTTGAAAAATCCATTTTTTTGAATAAAAATAATTTTGAATTCAATATTTTATTATTTATCTGATAAAAACTATTTTTTTCAAAAATAGTTTCAAAAGATATATTTTTTAAAATTTTGAATTTTTTTAATATAAGGGTATTATGAACTTTTTCATCAAACTTAACTCTGTGATGGACGGTGCAACTAAATGAAATCTTACAGCGGTGACATGCAACTAAAAAAAATAGAGGGTAGTGACATGCAAAAGTTGCATAATACAGGTTAGTGATCTGCAATTTTCCCTAAATGAAAAATAAGAGAATATATTTTTTTAGTAAATCATTATTATTAAATTATTCTTATGGGTAATGAGTTGAGCCGTTAACGACCTGGTCAAGTTCTTGTTACACTAAATTTCAATATATGCTAGTTGTAATTTAATTCGACTCGGGTTTAAGTGTAAGATCAGAACGTTTGACGAACGAGTCAAACTCGAGTCAAACTTATCAAAGTTTGTAATGTTCAGAAACCGACTCGCTTTGGAGAATGAGTAAGGATGAGCCTATATAACTCAACTGAGAATGAGATGACTCAAACTATCTCTGAAAATAATGGACCTCACAGCAACAACAATAGCAACAACAAGAGAATATTTGAATATTCTCATCCTCCCTCTTCTTGTTTTGGTGCCTTTTCTGTGTCTCATCTTGAAGCACTTGTTCAGTTCAGGCTCATCACTAACACTGCCTCTGCCACCTGGTCCAATTCCATGGCCCATCATCGGCAACATTCTACAGATTGGAACAAAACCCCACATCTCAATGGCCAAGCTTGCTCAACTTCACGGTCCTCTCATCTCCCTCAAGCTCGGCTCTCAGCTCGTCGTCGTCGGGTCCTCTCCGTCCGCTGCAGCCCAAATCCTCAAGACCCACGATCGTCTCCTCTCCGCTCGATCCCCACCTGATGTGGTTTTTGCTGAAGGCATTGATCTCGACCGCCTGTCTCTCATCTGGGCTGATTGCACCCACCGGTGGAGGTCAGTGCGCGCCTTGCTCCGAGCAGAGCTCTTCTCCAACGCAGCATTGGAGTCGTCGGCTGCCATCAGAGAGGCCAAAACAGGTGATCTGGTTACATTTCTGTGCACCAAGGAGGGACAAGCCGTGATGATTCCTGACCTCGTGTCAACGTCAGTCTACAACTCGGTGACGACCCTGTTGATGTCCAAGGATTTCTGCTGTTTTGAGGATGGAGCACGAAGCGCGCTGAGGGAGACGTTGGCGAGAGCCCAGCAGGTGGCTACTAGTCCAAACCTGGCTGACTTGTATCATCTCTTCTCCATATTTGATCTTCAAGGATTGAAGAAGAAAGCGTCCGCGCTCGCCAAGCAGTTGTGTGCTACTTGGGAGGACATTATCAAGGAAAGAAGACAGAGAGGTCAACAACAACAACAACCCAATGATTTCTTGGATGCTCTGCTTGCGAAAGGATTTGATGATGAACAGATCAATTACTTGATTTCTGTA
Organism: Geranium rotundifolium; assembly: GCA_963920655.1. Lineage (NCBI taxonomy): Eukaryota > Viridiplantae > Streptophyta > Magnoliopsida > Geraniales > Geraniaceae > Geranium > Geranium rotundifolium. The sequence continues at coordinate 9,271,212 of OY987311.1, read as the reverse complement.
TGTATGTTTGTTCGTTTGTTTGGTTATGACTCTATACTTGGATCTCAACTATAAGCTTATGATTAACCGTGATTGATTTGATTTGATTTGGAGGAATTGTTGGGCACGGGGACGGAAACTGTGGTCTCCACGGTTGAGTGGGCAATGGCTGAGCTGATGAACAACAAGGAAGCCATGGAAAAAGCCCGCCACGAGATGGCGAGGGAATTAGAAGCCAACCAAATCATAAGGGAAACCCATCTGCCCAAGCTTTCATATTTGCTTGCTTGTGTTATGGAAACGCTTAGATTAAACCCGGTAGGGCCACTTCTCCTTCCACACCGCGCGCTGGAGGCGTGCGAGGTTATGAAGTACACTATCCCCAAAGACACAAGGGTGTTTGTGAATTTGTGGGCAATCGGGCGTGACCCTGCAGTCTGGGAAGATCCACTGTCGTTCAAGCCCGAGCGGTTTCTAGACTCCAAGACGAGTTTTCAAGGGCAAGATTTTGAGTACTTGCCATTTGGTTCGGGGAGGAGGATATGCCCCGGGTATCCATTAGCTACCAAGCATGTTCCCTTGGTGCTGGCTAATTTGATTCATCATTTTGATTGGCACCTTCCCAACAATCAAGGGCTGGACATGAGCTCCAAGTTTGGCATAACACTGCATATGGAGAAACCCTTGTGTCTAATCCCTAGGACCAAGACCAAAATGTAGATGTACCATTCCCATGTTGGTGAATCAATTCCATAATAAGTGTTCTCTGCAATGTTAGCTTGTGATCTCAAGTTCACATGTTTGTTTGGATTGGTGTCTTTAGTGTAATGCAGAGGTAGGCATGAATGAGAAAGAGGAACAGCATTTGTGTCTTGTCCTAAGGAAGAAACTGCTGTTTAGTGCTTTGATTGTTTGCTGTTGACCATAGTCCTCCCATCATCTTATTTGTTATCCACCTGACCTGTTTGTATTTATGTGTTCTTTCAGTTGGAGGTATAGATTGAGTGAAAGTTCAATTCTTTTTCAGTTACAGATACTAACTAAATAATGCAATGGCTCATATGGACAAGAACAACAAGCAATCCATGTGCAATGTCAAGAAAACCTTTTCATTCAAAAATAAACAATTTTATTAAAAATATACTTGCAATATAATGTAATTTGTTACTTAATGGTTTGTTCTGTTTACTACATATGAGAGTGACTAAATTGAATAAAATGGTTGAATTTTAAGACAAATAAAATATAGGAAGAATGAAACATGTTACTACATTTAATATTGGTATATTTTTAGCGCAAGGTCAAGATGTCAGCTAAAATGTTGCAACACATCTGGCTTGACATAATACGCGCAGGAATATGCAAGTTATCGAAGTGTACCTATTTTATACACAGAAGCTTAACGCGCAAGGGAATAACGACACGACGGATTTAGGCAGCCTCCAGCTAAGATAAAGACACGTCAGCAAACCTTAGAGAAGGCGGCAACGCCAACCTGTCACTTGCCAATAAACGCAAGGCGGCAAGAATTTTCTAATCGGAATTGGAATCCGATTAGGCAAGAGTAGTTGCTATAAAAGCAGGTGCTTCCCCCTTAGCAACTCATTCATTTCTCTGTGCTAAATTCTCAAAGCTCTTAACCGTGTACGACTAGTGGATTGAGAGGCTGATCAATTTGGAGATTACACTGTCGATCACATACATCAACTAGTGAGGATTTGAGTGTTTGTGATTTATGGGTATTTGTTCGTGTTGGGTTTTTGTGCCCTAGCACAATATATTTTCAATCTAATCATAATAAGATTATTAGTTAAAATAAAATCGGCATTCATATTACTAAGTGTTGTAGTAATATCTTAAGTATGATTTGATTTGTATCATTGATGTGTCAACACATAATAGTAGATCTACAGATCAGATAAAATCTTACTTAAACAGTCCCCGATCATAATAGCTACATAAGAAGCGATCGGTATGAGGCTAACTCTAAATGATCACGCTCTACTGATAATGGCCAGAAAGGGGCCAGAGTTAGGTCATAGTATCACCAGACAGGGGTGATATAGGACGACCCGATCATGAGTATGTTACATAGACACAGTCATGAACATACTCATATGTCGAGACATGAAATTACATCCTCAGACAAAAGGACCATTGAGGTCACTATGTAATGAGTGACGAGTTTGACTCAGTCTAACGTCTCCTGTAAAAGGGTTACAATAACGACTGTGATTAGCTCGATCACGAGTTACATGAGTTGACTCAATAGCTCGCTGAAGGATTTATCCCTCATACGGGCGTGTAAGCAGATATCAGTTTAGGCCACTTGATGAGTACAACTGAAATACAATAGCATGGTCATGCAGTCGATACGTAGTATCAGTTATAATTCAGTTAACTCGGAATCAAGAAACAAGACAATGGAATGAGGATGACTTGTCTATGTCTCGTGGATGTCAAAGATATCATAATGTCTTGCTAGAGGCCACTCGTGATGGAAAGGGTAAAACGGTAATTTTACCAGTCCGCCGACGTGTCGTGAGCCTACAGGGTCACACACTAAAGGTTGAGTAAAATGGATGGAATCATATGGAGGAATCATGAGAGAGACAAAATCCGGTTTTGGATTAAACCGTATTAGACCGATTTCGGTTTAGGACTAAACCTAAAATCAAGAACGGTTTAGCATGACTAATTAATTATAATCTAATTAAATAGATTTAATTAATTTAGCTAAACTGGGCTTAGTCAGAATGGGCTAAGCCAGAATGGGGTTCTCTACATAATTAATTAAAAGATTTGGCTTTAAGCACATTAAGGCCTTTAATTAATTATTGTCTAAAAAGGTTTATAAAAGGGAAATTTTCATATCTGAAAATTAAGAGAATTATTTTCCACAAACCCTTGCCGCTCTCCTCTCTCTCTCTCTCTCTCTTAGCCGACCGGCCACCCTCCCTCCTCCTCTCTCCGTCCGTTTTGCTTGTTTCGATCTTCTAGTAAGGATCGTTGTGAATATCTCTAGATTGCTCTTCCTGTGTGGACGATCTTTAGAGTTTACTAAATACTATTTAGTAACAAAGATATTTTAATCAAATGTAATATTCAACTTTTGATTCTACCCTAGATCTCATGATCAATTCATAATCATGCAAGATCCTTATTAATTCGGATATTTGAGGTTAATTTCTTGTATGAGTATGAAATTATTTGATTGGAACCCTCGAATAATTCATTCAGTGGTATCAGAGGCTTGGTTACGCATGATTTTGTATTCGAGCATGATAGACTAGATTTGATTTTGCAATTTATTTCAGTATTGTAAATTGAAAAATTGCAAGTTCTATGATTTTGGTTGATGAATTAATTGCTGGTATTTTTTAATGTTGCTGAAAAATTAATTTGATCGAGCAAGATCGGGATCGAGACCCGTGTAAGGCCGAGGCTAGTCGAGAGGCTAAACCCGGCCGAACCACGGCCCGACCAGGTCCGGCCAGGCGGCCCGCCTCGGCCAGCCCTTGCGGCTAGGGTTTTGGCCGAACCCTAATTGGCCCTCGGGTCAATTTTGGTTCGGTCAAACCGAATGGATTCGGGTCAGAACCGACCCAGAAAAATCCAGAATTCTTCAGCAATAATTAATTAAAATTTCAGACCGGTTCGGTTTCGATAAACTAGAGCGTGAACCGATTTAATTCAGAAATTAACCGGTTCAAGAAAACGATTTCGATAAACAGTATTTTATAATTTTAATCAAGATAAAATTGGAATTAATATGCTTGCTTGATAACATGCTTGTTTGAAAACATGATTGTTTGATAACACGGTGTTTGCAACATGATTGCTAAGTTAGCCCGAATTTAGGATTTAATTTCGGTTTGCAACCTGCGAGTTGCTTATCGATTGTAATTTAACTGTGACATGCGTGTCACAACATTTATTTTATTTAAATTAAATGTAATTACAAAGTCTCAAGACGAGAAGAACCGAAGAGAAGGACGGTAATCCCGAGGAGGCGTGGAGCCAGTGAGAGTCCATGAGAATGAGGAAAGACAAGACCTAGTATAGGTTCTAGTTTATTCCAGTAGGGTTAGCGGGCTAGCCAAAGCAAATTTACATTTATGTTTATGAATGTATGATTTAATTTTCATAAGTTCATGTTAATTAGATCATCACCCACATGTGTAAAGATTAATAATAATAAGTTAATCACGCACATGTAAACCGGAATTGAAAGTATCTCTACATGGATTTGTAGATGATAATTTCAAATTAAGATCAAATAATGATCAGTGATAATAGACTTTTAAAAGGCAAGTAATTTCAAGTCAAGCTAGATACTACACATTTTTCATCACTTCGATTAGTTCTCAGACTCATGGGTGGATACGATTAACGTGGATCTATGAGAATGTGTTCTAATAGAAGATGGACTAGTTTGCATGGGTACGTGCGCATTAGTGTAGTAACCATGCAGATTGGACCATGCGTTGAAAATTGGTTGACTTGCCTGCGATTCTCAGATGATCTAAGCCAGAGTATCAGATTTAGGGCAATGCCGTATACATACAATGTATAAGCCCTAATCAAGAATCACATGAAATTGTGAAAGGACTGGACTGTCCTACTCCAATGTCTAAAACTGGGGCGATGAGATTAACTCATTTAGATTCAGACACAAGAATCAGAAATGTTCATAAGTATCTCTCACTTCAACTTAATTAAGAATTTGATCGAATTTATTTTCATGTATAGATTAATGGCACTGTCGCAACCCAAATCAACACGTTCTGGCAGTGAAGCCTTGAAGTCTCTTCTGTCGAGTGACAGGCTGACGGGGACCAACTTCCTAGTTTGGGAGAGGAACCTGAAGCTTGCCCTTCAGTATGACAGACATGAGTATATCCTTACAGATAAGCCTTTAAAAGACCCTGCAGATGATGCCAGCGAGGCCGATAAGAACGCTTATGAGAAGTACATAATAGATCGACAAGATGTTGGCATCCTCATGGTCAGGTCCATGGAAAATGACACCCAGGACCAGTTCATGCATCTCATGGGAGATCCCCAAAAGATGATGGAGGAAATAAAAATATACTACCAGAAGAATGATCGTGTCGAAAGATATGACACTCTTAGGGAGTTATTTTATTGCAGGCTGAATGCTGGTGAGGTAGTGAGCCCACATGTCCTAAAGATGAAGCGACTCTTTGATCGATTGGCCAGTCTAGGTCACAAGTTCACAGAGCAGCTGAAATCAGACATAGTCCTGATGACCCTTCCAAAGGTTTATGGAGATGTGATCACAAATTACAATCTCCATAATATGGAAAAGACTATCAAGGAAGTACATGGGATGTTGGTGACAGCAGAGAAAAATCTCAAGGGCAAGACCCCTGAGGTTCTGATGGTCAATAAGGGTGTCAGCTTCAAAAGAGCTGGCAAACCTACTGGCAAGTCTCCAGGACATTCCAACAAGGGCAAGGCACCAGCAGTGTCAGGAAAGGGTAAGGCGCCAATGCACTTAGCTGGGCAGATAAGGGCACCTAGAGGTCCGAGGATCAAAGCGGTTCGTAGAACCGAAGGGAACACTTCGACCTCAGAGGTAGTCTGTTACTACTGCCAGCAGCCAGGTCATTGGAAGAAGGATTGCAGGCAGCACAAGGAATATGTGAAGAGCTTGCAGAAGGGAGGACACCCTTCAGGACCTGGATCAGGTATTTACGTTGTTGAGTACAATCTCAACGTTACTTTCTCAGATACATAGGTAGTTGATACCGGAGCAGAAACTCACATTTGTGTTAATCTGCAGGATATGGAAAGTAAGAAGCTCCTTGGGAAAGGCGAGCGGGATCTGAGAGTCGGAGACAACAGTTCGGTGCCAAGGACGGCTGTCGGTTCTGTTAGTCTTAGGATGCCCACAGGGCTTATTTTATTATTGGACGATGTATTATGTGTATCTACATTTAGTAGGAATATTATTTCAGTGTCTAGTTTGGACAAACTTGGTTTTGTATTTGCCATAGACAATGGCTTATTTACTTTATCAAGAAATAATATCGTTTATGGCACCGCATCTATGGTTGGTGGATATATTTTAAATATTGATAACACTAACTACAGTTCAAAATATAACGTAAATAAGAGGTTGAAGTCGGATGACTTAAACCAGACAGTGATGTGGCACTGTCGTCTAGGACACATAGGCGAGAAACACGTCTCGACACTTCACAAGTGTGGACTATTAAGCCCGTTTGAATTCACACCAATCGAGAGATACGAATCTTGCATTATGAGAAAGATGACAAAAGCGTCTTTTGGCGGCCTAGGTGAAAGGGCGAGTGATCTCCTGGACCTAATACATTCAGACGTATGTGGGCTAATGAGTACACAAGCCAGGAGAAGTTTTAGATACTTCATAACCTTTACCGACGATTTCAGTGGGTATGGGTATGTCTATTTAATGAGACATAAGTCAGAATCCTTTGATAAATTCAAGGAATTCCAGAATGAAGTACAGAACCAGCTTGGTAAAAGTATAAAGGCACTTCGTTCCGATCGAGGTGGCGAGTACTCAGATCAGGAATTTCTTAGTTACCTAAGGGATAACGGTATACTCTCAGACTTAACTCCGCCTGGAACCCCTTACCTGAATGGTGTTTCCGAACAGAGGACAGAACCCTGCTTGACATGGTTCATTCCATGATGAGTCACACTGACCTTACAGTATCTTTCTGGGGCCATGCCCCTAGAAACGGCCGCATTCATCTTGAATCGGGCACCTAAAAAGGCATTGGAGACCACTCCATTTGAGGTTTGGCAAGGGAAAGCTCCCAAGCTGTCTTTCCTCAAGATCTGGGGGTGCGATGTTTACGTCAAGCGGTTGCTTGGTGATAAACTCGAACCCAAGGCAGATAAGTGTGTCTTTGTAGGGTACCCCAAAGGAACCATTGGGTACTACTTCTACAAACCTGAAGAGAACAAAGTTTTTGTTGCTCGATGTGGGGTTTTCTTGGAAAGAGAATTCTTATCCAAGAATCCTAGTGGGAGTCCTGTGCTTCTTGAAGAAATTCAAGAAGACACAGAATAGCCTACAAAGGATATAAAGGTACCTGATGAGGTAAATGATCCAAGTCCTATTCCAACAGAAACTCCTTTAGGACCAAGGAGGTCTGAAAGATCTTGTCAAAACCCAGTCAGATATGGTTTCTTAGCCACAAAGGGTAATGACTTGATAGTTGTTGATCAAGATGATCCCACAACAGTTCAGCAAGTCTTGGCCAGTCTCAACTCAAAAGAATGGCAGAATGCCATGGATGAGGAGATGAAGTCCATGAAAGACAATCAGGTTTGAAACTTAGTAGACAGCACACCTGGGATAAAACCCATAGGGTGTAAGTGGATATTTAAGTTAAAGACAGATATTGACGGAAAGCCTCAGACTTACAAAACAAGACTGGTTGCAAAAAGTTATCGTCAAGTCCAAGGCATGGACTATGATGAGACCTTTTCGCCAGTAGCGATGATTAAATTAATTCGGATGATGTTAGCCATTGCAGCAATTTCGATTACGAGATATGGAAAATGGACGTCAAAACCGCATTCCTTAATGGGAATTTGCAAGAGGATGTCTACATGACCCAGCTAGAAGGTTTTGTCGATCCAGAACATCCCGAGAAGGTGTGTAAGCTGCAACGATCCATTTATGGGTTGAAGCAAGCTTCCAGGAGTTGGAACTTACGGTTCGATGAAGCCGTAAAAGAGTTCGGGTTCATCAGAAATCCAGATGAACCCTGTATTTACAGGAAGAGCAGTGGGAGTAACATAGTGTTCTTGGTGTTGTACGTCGACGACATACTGATCATGGGAAATAACGTCCCAACCTTTCTTGAGACCAAAGCTTGGTTAGGGAAGTGTTTCTCCACGAAGGACTTAGGAGAGGTCGCTTACATTCTAGGGATCAGGATCTATAGAGATCGATCCAAGAAAATTTTCGGCCTATGTCAGAGCACCTACATAGATAAAGTGTCGAGAAGATTCTCAATGCTTGATTCTAAGAAAGGGAACCTCCCGGTAAGACATGACATCAAGCTCAGTAAGAAACAGTGTCCTAAAACACCTGATGAGCTTAAGAAGATGGAGGGAATCCTGTATGCTTCGGTAGTGGGATCCATCATGTATGTCATGATCTGTACGAGGCCTGACGTATCGTTTTCCCTCAGTTGTGCCAGCAGATTTCAGTCTAACCTAGGCCAAGATCACTTGACTGCCGTCAAGTGTATCCTCAAGTATCTGAGGAGAACAAAAGACACCTTCTCAGTGTATGGCGGGATAGAATGAGAACTAAGCGTCACTGGATATGTTGACGATAGTCGATATGGGTCAGAAGCTTCTTGAGTGGATTAGATGTACTGCCGCAAACGTCTAATCCCGTGACCATATGTTGTGACAACACGGGGGTCGTAGCACTTGCTAAAGAGCCCATATTTCACAACAGGACCAAGCACGTCGAGAGAAAGTATCACATCATCAGAGAGATGGTTGATAAAGGTGAAGTAGAGATAAGTTAAGTTTCAACGCATGATAATCTAGCTGACCCCTCAACTAAGGCACCTCCGCAGCCTAAGCAGGAGGAGCATGTCAGGGGAATGGGTTTAGATTGGAATACCAATTGGGTCTTGGGCAAGTGGGAGACTGTTGGGTTTTTGTGCCCTAACACAATGTATTTTCAATCTAATCATAATAAAATTATTAGTTGAAATAAAATCGGCATTCATATTACTAAGTGTTGTAGTAATATCTTAGGTATGATTTGATTTGTATCATTGATGTGTCAACACATAATAGTAGATCTACAAATCAGATAAAATCTTACTTAAGTAGTCCCCGATCAGAATAGCTTCATAAGAAGCGACCGGTATGAGGCTAACTCTAAATGATCACGCTCTACTGATAATGGCCAGAAAGGGGCCAGAGTTAGGTCATAGTATCACCAGACAGGGGTGATATAGGACGACCCGATCATGAGTATGTTACATAGACACAGTCATGAACATACTCATATGTCGAGACATGAAATTACATCCTCAGACAGAAGGACCATTGAGGTCACTATGTAATGAGTGACGAGTTTGACTCAGTCTAACGTCTCCTGTAAAAGGGTTACAATAACGACTGTGATTAGCTCGATCACGAGTTACATGAGTTGACTCAATAGCTCGCTGAAGGATTTATCCCTCATACGGGCGTGTGAGCAGATATCAGTTTAGGCCACTTGATGAGTACAACTGAAATACAATAGCATGGTCATGCAGTCGATACGTAGTATCAGTTATAATTCAGTTAACTCAGAATCAAGAAATAGTACAATGGAACGAGGATGACTTGTATATGCCTCGTGGTTGTCAAAGATATCAAGAGGATAAAAGGATAGATTCATGTACGACAAGGTTAAGTCGAAATCTCGATAATCACAAGCGTTGGGTAATCATGATGTCTTGCTAGAGGCCACTCATAATGGAAAGGGTAAAATGATAATTTTACCAGTCCGCCGACGTGTCGTGAGCCTAGAGGGTCACACTCTAAAGTTTAAGTAAAATGGATGGAATCATATGGAGGAATCATGAGAGAGACAAAATTCGGTTTTGGATTAAACCGTATTAGACCGATTTCGATTTAAGACTAAACCGAAAATCAAGACCAGTTTAGCATGACTAATTAATTATAATTTAATTAAATAGATTTAATTAATTTAACTAAACTTGGACTAGCCGGAATGGGTTAAGTCAGAATGTGCTTCTCTACATAATTAATTAAAAGCTTTGGGCTTTAAGCCCATTAAGGTCTTTAATTAATTATTGCCTAAAAATAAAAGGTAAATTTTCAGATCTGAAAATTAAGAGAATTATTTTCCACAAACCCTAGCCGCTCTCCTCTCTCTCTCTCTCTCTCTTAGCCGACCGGCCATCCTCCCTCCTCCTCTCTCCGTCCGTTTTGTTTGCTTCGATCTTCTAGTAAGAATCGTTGTGAGTATCTCCAGATTGCTCTTCATGTGTGGACGATCTTTAGAGGTTACTAAATATTATTTAGTAACAAAGAAATTTTAATCAAAGGTAATATTCAACTTTTGATTCTAGCCTAGATCTCATGATCATGCAAGATCCTTATTAATTCGGATATTTGAGGTTAATTTCTTGTATGCGCATGAAATTATTTGATTGGAACCCTCAAATAATTTTTTCAGTTCGTGTTTGAAGACTCACAAAGCAATTGTCAAATACAACAATACCGAGCATAGGTTTGCTTGAAGGATGGAATTGAGAGGATCTCAAAGACATAGGGAGTCCCTGGTCGAGATGGTTCACGGTGAGATCATAGTAGTTTAGGACAATAGCTTATGTGATAGCTACTTGATGCTTGAAGTTGTACTATTGACTACCAAATAGTGAAAACCTTTCCACTTGCAGAGTTCCCCCCAGACGTAGGTGCGGAGTCAACGAACTGAGTAAACATATTGTGTATCTTCTGTTTACTGTTTTACTATTTACTGTCTATTAGACAAGTTGTCGAACCAATTGTTACAACATTTTGTTCAACATCTTGTCTCTGCTACATAACAGAATTTCAAAACCTTACACTAATCTTCTATTCTACTCAACAACTCTATTTTTTATGCTCATAATATAAAAAAAGATTACAGCAGAAACAAAACTAGAAAATTAAAACATAATAGAAATTAGAGAAAAGAAGATGAAAATGAAGAGCGAGGAGCATTAGTGATTCTGTAAAATACATTATGTGCTGGGATCAATGCTTACTGATGAGTTTGGCCTTGTTTTTGTCCTCAATAGTTTCAAGCCTTTGGATCATTTTCTCGTCCGTTGCTTGGGTTGTAAAACCCAAGAGATTTTTGGGGAGAAATAGAGAGATGAAAGGAAGAGAATATGGTACATTTTAAAATTTAAATTTCAACCCAAAGATATTATTTTTAATTATTGTTATGAATTTAACTGTTCAGTAAGTCACACTCTTGAATGAACCATGACTTTTTCCTTACTAGTTTTTAGCATTTTTGAAGACTTATCTCCACAATGGCAAAACCGTTGAAGTCAAACTCTATTGGCACTAATATATTTTTCATGCAGTGGATTTTCCGACCATGAACTTTAGTTTAATGCAACCATTAATTAATAAGAAAGTGGGTAATCATATTCAACACGAATAATTATGAAGAATGAAGACATTTATATTCATATGTTTCCTACATTTGACTAAGTAAGCACAAGTGTCACTGACTCACTGTTTATCCCCTAATTCTTTCATGCTTCATTCAGAGATCAATGGTAATATGAAATATTCAACTTCCAATTCTAATATTTAACTTCAAGGAAATAATCAACTGGAAAGCAAGAGAATTTCAGTACTTAATTCAACAGTGATCAAAACAACTGAAGAGAGAAAATTGGTAAAATCAGGATTAATAACATCATATATTAGAATAAGTTTGAGTGGAATTTATTGTTCTTGATGTTCTTAGACTGAAAAGACCAGTTCATTAAGAAAGTAACATATCAATAATCAAATACTAGAGTTTCTTCCTAGGAACAAGACACAAACTTTGTTCCTTTTGTAATGTCAAGAAAAGCCTCTCATTCATGTCCAGTTGTGCAGGATCCTCATTGTTTGGAAGACACCAATCAAAGCAATGCACCAACTGACCCAAAATCAACAAGACTTGCTTGGCACCCAAGGATTGTCCAGGACACATCCTCCTCCCGGAACCGAATGGTGTGAACTCAAAGTCCAGTCCTTGAAAACTCACCTTAGAGTTAAGAAACCTTTCCGGCTTGAAGCACAGTGGATCCTCCCAAGATGCAGGATCGCGCCCAATTGCGTACACATTCACAAGCACTCGCGTGTCTTTTGGGATGGTGTAGCTCATGACTTGACAGGTCTCGAGTGCACGGTGTGGAAGAAGAAATGGTACCGGTGGGTGTACTCTCATCGTTTCCATGACACAAGCGAGCAGATATGGAAGGCGAGGAAGATCAGATTCTTTGATTGAGCCTTGGCCGATTTCTGTTCTGAGCTCTTCACTGAGTTTTGTCATAGCTTCCTTGCTCTTCAGTAGCTCTGTCATTGCCCACTCTACTGTTGTTGTTGTAGTATCAGTGCCTGCTGACAATATTTCCTGCACAACAACACTCAGTAAACAAGTGCAAACATACACAAATAAACTCTTATTTTTTCCACAGAAGAAGCGGTATCACGCGAAAAGCTCAACCAATCTAAAATCTCAAGCTTGAATATATTCTAACACACGATAACTCAATAAAAGGGCACTGCTCACATCAATGCTGTAAAAATCTACGACTTGACTGATCAGGCCCCGTTTTCAGTTTATTTTTCTCGATTAGTCCCTAGATTGCCCTCTCCGACAGACTATCCCCTAACGTTCTCTAAATCATAGTAGGCACAGAAAAAAACTATAATCAAGAGCTCAACCTCAACACCATCTAAAATCTCAAGCTTGAATGTATTCTAACATGATAACTCAATAAAAGAGCTCACTGTTCACATCAATGCTGTAAAAATCTCTGACTTGTCTGATTATGTCGCGATTCCAATTTATTTTTCTCGATTAGTCCCTAGATCGCCCCCGATAGACTATCGCCTAACGTTTTCTACAATAGTGGCTAACGTCCACTGCTCTCTTAGTCACAATGGGCACAGAAAAAAAAACTATAATCAAGAGCTCAACCTCAACTATTGATTCAAACCACAAGGAAGAGAGTTAGGAGGAGAAAAGCAATGTGTTGGCTTACAGGAATCAAGTAATTGATCTGGTCATCAGCAAATCCTTTAGCAATCAAAGCATCCAAAAAGTCTTGAGCCCCAAGACTCTTTCTTTCTCTCCTCTGCTTGATCACATGTTCCCATATGGCATACAGCTGCTTGGTGAGAACCCATCCTTGCTTCTTGAGGCCCTGAAGATCAAATCTTGCAAACATGGGGTAAAACTCAGCTATATTCCCAACAAAACCCACATTTTTCTCTGCCATGAACATCACCTCCTTCAACCTCCCAGGCCCGCCTTCCCCGTAACAGCAAAAGTCCTCTGAGAATATGAGGTTGGTCATTGAATTGTACACCGTCACCGTCACGACCTCCCTAATCTTCACCACTTGGCCCTCTTTGCTCCCCAAGAACTCCACCATCTCACTCACCTTCTTCTGCCTCACCGCGGCGGTCGAGTCCAGCGCCTTCCCGGAGAAGAGCTCGGACCGGCACAAGGAGCGCAGGTTCCTCCACCGGTCGTTACAGTCAGCCCAAACGAGGGACAGCCGAGTGGCCTCGAGGCCAGGGAGGTTGGTGGCTTCGGGAGGGGACCGAGCAGAGAGAAGAGCGTCGTGGGTTTTGAGGATCCCAGCTGCTGCGGCGGCGGAGGAGCCGATCACCACAACTTGAGAGCCGAGCTTGACTGAAATGAGAGGTCCGTGGAGCTTGGCGAAATGGGTAAGGGAGAGGTGTGGTTTTGTTCCTATCTGGACAAGATTGCCGAGGATCGGCCATGGTTTTGGGCCTGGTGGTAGCAAAGGTGAGCCTTTTGTGGGGTTCTTGAACTTGAAGATGAGGAAGAGGAGAGGAGCAACCACAAGAAACAGAAGCAAGAGGATGTTCACACCTGAAGATGAGGTTGTTGCTTGCTCCATTGTCGTTGCTTCACAACTTGCTCCCAAAATTTATGGGTTTTAACAACAACAAAAAAAATAAACACAGGGAAGATATTTATTTTATGAGGATAATGATGCTGTAAACATCTAAATCAAATTCAATTTTATGATTGTGACGTTTATAAACTTTTTCCCGCAATTAAGAAGCTAAGCACCAACGTCCATTATTTGCATAGTGACTCACTTTTTTCCCCATACGGCAATGAGTTTATTGCCGTAGTATCCACAAAAATGACTAGAATAATGAATGCAAGCAACTAATGATAAGGATTTTTTGTGGACTTTGGAGACCGTACAAAATGTGTGGCTATAACCAATTAATATTGATGCCAGAGCGATCGATCCATAATGAAAATTTTACTCCAACATGCGCAATAACGATCATTAGTGTGGGTGATTGGATATATCTTGAATCAATCCTGATTCTATTAAGATTAATTAGTACAGTGACGTCTCTCACTGGCCAGCAAGTATGAGTTCAAGGTGAAGCATCCGATTCTGGGCAAAACAACTTCCGATCCATGATGTCTAATGTTTAAACTTTGGTGATCTAGTCTTTGCTTCAACTAATTGAAACCACATTTTAAATTATAATTATAATTTACTATACTTAGTTTGAGTCGTTTTATAAATTACTATACTTATTTTAAAAACATTTGTTTGCGATGGCCTAAGTATTTTTTTTACAACCTGCCCTACACCGTCAAAATTTGGATGAATTTTTTTATTAAAACGTGAAATGTCTAAAATATCACTGACTATTCATCAAATTTTCAAAATGTGCCCTCATGCTATTTTTGCCCAATTTTATTTATTTATTTATGTAGTTTTTGTTTTGATTTTGGTCTAATTTCATTTTATTTGTTTTCATGCGCTATCAGCAGAACCATATCAATGATTTATTCATGAACGATTTTCCCCAAAAATTCTTTATAAAGTTGAACAAGCCATAAACTAAACTTAATCTATTGCCCAAAAACTGAAATGGTGCAGTTTTAGGGCACGAATCCTACCGCGCCAGTGTCGCCGGAGCCGATCAGATCGACGACGAATCGAGTCAGAAAAGGAGTATTTTGGAGAAGGAGTGCTTGGAGAAAGAGTTGCAGAGGAGCGAAGAAGAGAGAGAGAGAGTGGGGGAGGGGTATTTTTAATAAATGAACAATAAATCAAGTTAATTTGGATGGAAAAATGGTAACGTGTAAGTTTTTGATAATCATGTGAGTCAAAATGAATGTTTTTAAAATATGTATAGTAATTTGTAAAATGGTTCCAACTAAATATAGTAAATCGTAATTAACCTTAATTTTAATTGAAGTCCGGTATTAATGTTTAGGGATAATTTCATAAACCACCCCCTAAATTATGTCAAATCTCACATGACAACTTTTGAAAAAAAAAATTCTTATCGTGACCCCCTTAAAATGTTAATTTTCTTACTTAACACATTCATATTAAATATTAACAATAAAATGACTAAAATGCCCTTAAAGATGTTTTTAATTTGCAAATCCTACTATTTTGCTTTCTCCCTCCCTCCCTCTCAGCTCGAAAACGTCTAGAGAGAAAAGAAGGAGACGTGAGAGAGGAAGGAGAGACGAGAGAGAGAGAGAGAGAATTGATAGGATTTGCAAATTAAAAACACTTTTAAGGACATTTTAATCATTTTAACGGTAATATTTAACATAAATATGTCAAGTGAGAAAATTAAAATTTCAAGGGGGTCACGCTGAGATATTTTTTTTCAAAATGTGTCATGTGAGATTTGACATAATTAAGAGGGTGTTTTCTGATATTATCCCTAACAACTATAGTACAATTCCATCGTCCACCCAACTGATATCAACTATCTACACTATTAACGTAAGTTGAACCAAATGGTAATTTTCAATTCTACATGTGCAGCCCAAATCTTAAATCTTGTTACAAACAACTAGACTCATTTAAAAAATAATAATAATTGCTCATAAAAACTATCTAATACTGTTTTCACCACTTTCAGATACAACTTTGTAAAATATTGCAGTAATGTCATTTTTGGAACATCAACACCTTTATTGCAATACATAATAAGATGTTCGTATAAGGTTCTGACGGTCATACATTTTTGGAGCTTCCTTAAAGTTACAACAATTACTTAATTCACTGTACTTTGCATGTGCAGTAAGAGACTTCCAAGTTTTGGGGGAGAAGTTATGTGAAGATGTAAACTTCGTCAAAGCCCTTCCTGCAGTCATCATCTCACAATCAAATAAAAAAAGTTTATAACCTAAAACAACATTTGCAACATGGTCAGGTTTATTACTTACCCAGCCTTCCCGCAGTAGGTCGGACTGTAATTATAAATGAGACTGTCTAACACTTCTTGAGCAGCAGGTCTGTTAGCTGACTTCCTAGCTTCGCTGCACACCGAAGTTGAAATAGGATTTACCTTCCATTTATATCATTTGTTTCATTTGCAAAGCCAGCACATGTCCGTTAAAGTAAGCTAAACTCTGTACGTCAATACTATCAGATACGGTTGCGCATGTGGTTTCTACATCCCGGAAATTAATGTCCTTTTTGAAGGGTGTTTTATGAGAACTCTAAAATTGAAGCATTCTTAGCCAGCATAGATTAGTTTAACTTCTCACATCCCAGACTTTCAAATCATCAAGTACTCACCTGATTAAAAAGTTTGCAACATGCTGTGTCACTTGAATGGCATCTTCCGAATGCGGAATCCTTGATGAGGCCCACTCAAAAGCATTTTTCTGTAATATACTTGGTTAGAATTTACAGACACATAGTGGGTACAACCACGAAGGAGGTGTAGGTATTAAAGTAAGGACTATGTAGGGAATTTGGTAAGGTATGAACAATAGAAGATTATACAAGGGGAAGCTTTTATTGATAATCTCACAAAGGTTTACAAGAGGACACTCTAGAGAGAACTTCACACACTTCTTACTTGCTATGGCTTAGCTTGAAGATGGTTATGCCAAGCACCTCTATTTATACTACTTTGGGAGGGAACTATTCCCGACATCTACATTACCTATTTTGGCATTATCAACAAAAAATAGATTCTTTGTTTGCCATTATCACACTTAGTGGCCATCATGTCACTTAGTGACCATTATTACATCACTACTAATAGTAACTTGCATTATCACACTTGTCCTTATTCCTCCTGTATCCAAATGAGCGGGCTTGTCTTATCCCGCGTCATCATTAGTTTCTGACTCAGACATCTCTGGGTCACTGCCGCTTGTGTCTGACCAGTCTAGTTCACCTTTGTAGGCAGAGAAGAAGTATATGGTGGAGCCATTTAGGTCTCTCATTATTCTCCATTTTCTTCCGAGCCTGTAGCGTGGGTGATCTCGGTCATCTAAGGACATGCATTCATCTTGCATATGGAATCGGACCAGGATATCTCGTATCTCGCGGACGAAATCCTCAGGGTACAGCCCTGGGATGTGCCAGTTTGCAGAATGGGGGCAAAAGAGTCTGGAGTCGATGTCAGGAGTATCGATCCATTTATTCGTGCCATGTGGGTTGCCCTTTCATGAAAATGTGCTGGGAGATGTGCATCATTCTGTTCTGCCGACGTCTTGTAGCTCTTTTGGATTATCGCCGTGTACTCTTTGGAGATTCTGATTCCATCGCCATCTTCAATATGATTCGTGGTAATCCTGAAGGTGATGAAAATAGTCCTCTCCTTCTGGGCACGGATATTTGTCAGCCACCAATTTTCGTCATGGAATAAAGTGAGCCACTTGCAAAGAATCTTATTTTTTGCTTTCCTTCTTGTCATGATGCACTTAGCCAGATATTGCAGAAGTGTGCATTTATCCACAAAGGCTCCAATGGTGTATAGCTCAGCTAGGTACCATATAAGCAGGTAGGCTTCTGTAGGAAAATTGTCGTAGTAGGCCGGATTCAGGTCTATGGTAGTCATGAATGGGAATACCGGATGGTAAGGCAATCCTTTCAATGGTCCCATGTCTAAACCATACCTGTACACTTAATACTTCAGAAAACCGTGCAGGGCATCCAAGTCTCTGGATGTTTTTGTCTTGCTTAAGATATCTTCTTGGATTCCTCTTGGCAGATTTCTGATCATGGCTCCCAAGGGGTCTGAAGATGAGCTTTCACCGGTTGCCATATAGATGACTGGTATGATTTGAGCTATTTGCTTTTGTGTCCTTGAGAGGAAGTCTGGGAGGAAATTGTCTTTTTCTTTTATGTGTTTCACGACAAACTTCCACTGAGTGAACCAGCTAGCCCATCTGAGTAATTGGGCTTGTGGCAAAACCTTCTGTTTGAACGGGAGCATCTTTGGGAAGGATGACATGTCCATCTCGATCTGGAAGTGCTGGCCGACTAGATGAAATTCAAACTTCTCAATTCCTCGTTTGACTGCGAGAATCTCTTTGTAGGTGGAGTGGTAGTGTCTTTCGCTGTCTTTGAAGGCTCCGCTCTTGTAGCCACAGATTCTCCTTTTTCCTTTTTCGTCTTCTTCCAGAAGGACCGCCCCCCAATAATAATCACTTGCATCCGTTTGCAAGATTCTTCTCCCTGTTGATGGGATCTTCAACGTCAGTAGTGTTTTTGATACACGCTTGAGTTCTCGGACCGCATCTGTGCACTTTTGGCTCCATGAAGGTGCGTTCTTCCTCAACTGTTCTGATAGGACTGTCCTATGCCTGGCCAGGTCATGGATAAAATCCGCCATGTAGTTTACCACCCCAAGAAATTGTTGCACATGCTTGAAGGATAAGTTTTCATCCGGGAATATTTCTAACTGCGTGGCAATATGTGGTTGCAATTGGTACTGTCCTTTTGAGATATGCATTCCCATGAAATCTATCTCTGTCTCTCCTATGACTATCTTCTTTTCTGACAACATAATTCCATATTTTTGAACTATGTCATGGAATTTCTTCAGCAACGTCATGTGGAAGTTTATGTCAGGAGAGAATAGTAGTATGTCGTCAATGTAGATCAGTGCATCTGATAGAATGGGCTCGAATATTTTGGTCATCGCCTTTTAGAACAGTGATGGCGCTGTTTTCAGCCCAAAGGGCATGACCTTCCATTGGTAGTGCCTATCTGGGATGCAGAATGCTGTCTTGGGCCTGTCTTCGGGCTTGATTCCGAGCTGCCAAAATCCTGCTTTTAAATCAAACTTTGAAAATATTTGGGCCTGCGGGAGCCTCTGGAACAAGGCCTCTCTCTTTGGCAATGGAAACTTGTCATCGGCGAGGAAGTGATTGAGCGGTTGGTAGTTTATAACCAATCGTAGTTTTCCTCGGACTTGCTCAGCTCTTTTGTTGACATAGAATGTCTGGCATGCCCATGGTGAGTTTGTTGCTTCAACTAGACCTTCGCTGTGCAACTGGTCAACCTCTTTGATCGCCAGTGTATAGTGGTCTGGATCCATTCCCGGGTGGCTCGCCTTTGTAGGATTTATGTCTTCATTCTTTTTGAATGGGAGGGATATGAAGAATTCTGAGTTCTTCCAATGTGGCGAAGAGCACTTCTTAAGAAACTCAGAATGAGATTCAGCACATGACGTCCTGACCATTTCTTCTTTTACCGGATTTAGTACTTCCAGAGAGTAGAGGTTTGAGGTTAATGACTACTTCAACAGCTGGTTCTTCCTTTTGAGTCCTTTTCTGGTCCATGAGACTCTTTCGAGACTATGCAAGATATCGAACCCAAGTATAAAGTCTTTTCCTGGAAGGTTGGACCCATATACTCTTGCCTTTACTCTATAATCTGGGAAGAGTTGTATGTAGAGAGATTTACTGATTTTGTCAACAATAAACACCTCTCCATTTGCTGCCTTGAATTCCTTATAGCATGGTTCCCAATGAGACCTCGGAAGGATGTTTGGCTTCATGATTGATGATGCGGCTCCAGTATCCAAATAAGCAATGACAGGAATTGGCTTGTCATATTTACCCAGTAAAATGTTGACTTGAGCATTTGGAGATGGTTGGAGCTGGTAGGCAGACTTTCCTGGTTCTGATTCTTCAACCCTGTAGGAGTCTGATGTTAGAACATATGGGTTGGTTCTATCATCATAATCACTATCAGAGCCAGATTCAGAGTCTTCTGGGATTTCTGTTATTCCCATGGCTAGAACCGTCTCTTCTGTTGGCTCATCATCAAGACTGAATACTGACTCGACATCTGCATCGTCTATATCTTCGATCTGCATGACCTTTACCGTCAGATTGTCTCTTTTGCTTCGGTCTTGGCATTGCTTGGCGTAATGTCCTTTCTTTCTGCCGGTGTAGCACCTATCAGACTTCCTTTGCCCTCTGTATTCCTTCTTTCTGAAAAACTTCCATTTTTTGTTACTAGGAAGTCTGGGGAACTTCTTTCTCCATTTGCTGGGAAACCTCCTGTCTTTTTTCTTGCTAGTGGAGCAGCTGCATTTCTTTTCTTTGCACTTGATGAAGTACTCCGGATGGTCACATGCCTTCCCTAAGAGCTTCCCTTCTTCATGTATTTGTCTGAAGAACTTCTGGTGATTGCACAGTCTTTCTAAAGTTGTTAGCGAAGCCTGGAATAATTCTCCGAACGAGGTCGCCGCAACAGTCATGTTTTTGAATGATAGCAGTTTTGCTGTTTCATTCCCTAGTGGATCCGGAAGTGAATTCAGATAGGCTTGTTTGAAGTTGATATCATCTATTCCGTTTAAGGAATAAAATAGTCGGGACATGACCTCATAATGTTTCTTCAGATCTTTCGGCTTGAATGAGCAGCATCGTCTGGTGAGGTATTCTTCCCTTGCTCGAAAAACGTAATGATCCCAGGCGCCAAGAAACTCACTGTGAACCAAGGTTATGAATTCGTCTATGGTATGGAGTTGTCTTGCTTGCATTTGTCGATATGCTCCAAGATTGATCCACCATTGTCTGAGACGTCCGTGAAAACGAGATACTAGCTTGTCTATGACAGCTGGGAGGTTGTTTGCTGGGTTCAGCATTTGTTCTGCGCACCAGGCATGCATCTCATAGATCTTGTCCCTCCATTTCGAGGGTGATATGTTGTCAAAGGAGAACCCCTGGCATGAGTCGTTCTTGAACTCTGGAGCACCTCCTGAAGAAGATTGTTGCCGGTGCCGTTCGTTTCGTACTTCTGACATGTTGTTTGTGTCACTCGGCTCTTCTTCAACATATGGTTCCGCCAACATAACTCTCGACGCTTCTGATGATTCTGATTCTCCTTCATAGTAATTGTCAGAGCTGTCAGAGGAGATGGTTTGTACCGTCATGCATGCTCGGTTTCTTTCTCCATTGGGAGTTGCTGCTTCCTCTAGGAATCTTGAAAGAGGATTAGGATGCTCCACCATGAGTTGTGTGTAGTCTTCTTCTTTCTCTTTATGTGGTGGTTCATGCCGTGACACCTTTGGTATTCTTTCTTCCACGGAGTACTTTCGTTTGGTTGGGAGAAATGAAGATCCTCCAAAAGGACTTGGTCCTTGTGAGATTCTCAGTGGTTGTGAATGGGCTGTCATGGGCGGAGTGTATATAAGATATGGAGTAAATATATCTTGTGGATATTCCTGCGACTTGGGCTGGGCTTGTATTGAGTTAAGTTGCGCCTTCAGGAATTTGAGCTCAGACTCCTTTTGTGCAAGTAGATTTGGTGAGTGTATGCTCACCGTGCATGATATTTGGAGTAGCTTCATTATACATAAGGAAGGAGAAA
Source organism: Geranium rotundifolium (assembly GCA_963920655.1). NCBI lineage: Eukaryota > Viridiplantae > Streptophyta > Magnoliopsida > Geraniales > Geraniaceae > Geranium > Geranium rotundifolium. The sequence goes on along the minus strand of OY987311.1, from coordinate 9,249,799 downwards.
ACAAAATCAGGGAGGAAGAAAATCTAGAATTCAAGTGAGCTATAAACAAGTGTTCATTTCCAGCACCGGACAAACTTTTTTGTCTTACTGGAAAATATGAGTTGGAACTCTATAAACTTAATTGTGCAAGTCTAACGTGTCGGAGTTGGTTTCCTTTCTACAAGAAAATGCGCTTATATATATATAAATGTACTAGGAGAGAATTGTGCCAAAGAGATTCTGTTACGGTACTCATATGTGGATCGAGTTATGGGCGAACGAGAGCTCAATTAACGAGAGAACTCTTGGATCTCGTGACACATTTCTGGATATCTTTACCAAACTAATTCACTACTTAATTTACTTCTTCATTGATGTCTATTCAATAGCTCAAGAGGCTATTTATACATAGGAGTTACTACTAGAAATAGAATGAAAGTGGGGATACAAGCCCTACAAACATGGAATGTGGGAAATACATTTACTAATAGATAATTAACTAACTAACCAACTAACTAATTATTAATTAAAATAACTAATAGATAATTAATACTAATATGAGTATAACTTTGTTGTTGACCAGGGACTATAACAAATTCAGAATGTAAGTGAAGTTGGGAAACTCAGTTGAGTGTCGAAGAATGTCAATAAAGTTATCCTATATGCACGAAGTAAGAATATGGCAATTATTCAATAATGTAGCTAGAGAGACAATAAACTTGAAAAAGAGGTATGGTATTCATAATAACAATTATGAAAATACCTCTGGGTGCCACTGGAAGGCAGTTACAGGGTAGCTGTGCGCTTGTGCTGTCGAGACATAATCCTGGTGGTAAGATTTTATACAGCTTTAGGAGTCCCTCGGTAATATATTATATATGATAATCTGTCCAATGGAAGAAAACTGATTGGAGGTAATCAAATTGTTGCAATTAATACCTTATTGTCTTCATCTGTGCTAGTTGTCAAGATCTTGAAGAAATTATTTAATTTTGCATTCTTTTGTAAGCTTCCTGGTGAGATACCATACTGTTGCAGCAAATGAATTAAGACTAACAATTCCTTCCTTTAAGCACAGAAGTATGATCGGTGAGAATAACACTACCTGAATTAGCACGTAGTTGAAAGGCATGAAATGATAAACATATGAATAAATAAATTTGAGGAAACAAAACAATGCCAATGATGAAATGGTTATGTGTCATTCCTAATCCCGGCAAGCGACACACACAGAAGACAAGCATCTCAGCTATAAGTGAAGTTCTCTAAGGTCATGACCACATTGTACAAGATCAACTGACGTGTTATGGTTCATATTCATAGAGCATGAAATCTACATTACAAATGAGTAGGAATCCAATTAACTTTCAAATTCATTTAGATCTTCAAGTATAGACTACAGGAGTCATTAACAATTTATAACTCACCTTATGGTTCTGCATGACAATACAATCTGTACTCAATTTTTTAAGAAGAGCCGGAGGAAACCTGTGGAAGAACACAAGTATTAACAGCAACTGTAAGGTCTAAGGTCTTTAAATATAAAGCATTGACTAAGTTGAGCAAAAGCATACATCATACTACACATTACACACAGACACATGTAATGCTCTTATGAAACTGCCAAGGCGAGGAGGAGAAGGAACCTAAGCTGAACCAGTCAACTACATCTGGTTAGGGCCAGTCTTTTGAAGGTTGTATGCAAGAACTATGATTTCAAATCCTGAATCAGCTTTTCTTTTCTTATGACCTTGTTTTCATTGAAGTGCACGGTTGTCCCTATTTACTCAACAGTCAGCAGCTGATAAAAATTCAATAGTGCAGTTTTTCAGTTGTTCTTTAAACATGAGACATTGTAATACTTCATGTTCTATTTTCTCTCACGAGGCAATTTAATTAAAGGTTTCCAACATATCCACAAAAGGGAAGATTTTTCTCTTAAAATACTCAATAGTGAAGCGTACAAATTGTGTAAGAAATAGTCAAATTACACCCAAGTAAACTGCAGATTTTTGTTGTTGCATAAAACTTAAATACCTCTGAAACACTGTTCCTTGAACGTGAGTGTTTTCCATGAATTGGAGAGTGGATGCCATATCCGACGCAGTAAATGATTCAAGTATGTTTCTATCCTGTTTTTCAAGAGAGAAGAATGTCTTTAGATATAAACCAAAAGAAATATGTAGAGAAGAATTATTCATCCACAAGCATATCCTACTCAAAACTGACATGACTGACACAACTTAAACCAGAAGGAACTAATTTAAAATAAAACCTAGACCAAAAAAGCAAAATGTTCAGATATACGAAATACATATTCTAGTTCACCATGCCCACCAAACAGTTCCTTTTATCTTTAATTGTAAACACAAAAACATATTCTAGTTCACCATGACCTCAAATCAACGTGAATCATTTCAAGTAGCAGCATTAAGTAGAAGATAAATGGCATACCTTAATCAACGAAAGTAGTTCTTGAGTATTAAACTTATACAATCGAGAATGCAAGACTATAAGCGATAGATAACAAATGGAATTGGGTAAGAAGTGATGACCTCACTGATAATCATAGTCATGACTTCAAAACCTAAGCAAATAGCGTACAGTGGGAAGTGATCTCCTGCATCGTTCTTCTCCAAAACTTTCTGGAAGAGAGATATGAATAGATTATCATTAAAGAAGCAAAGAAGAACACCAGGAAAGAGAATGATTGGGATAGCAAGATAGTACCTTGAGAATGGCTTTAACAGTGTCATAATACAAACCAGTTTTAGCCCAGCCTCCAGTAAAGAGAACTCCATTGACCAGATCAAGCTTCTGGAGTGCAAGCAAAATAAGCATTGAGGAACATTTCAATTCCCATCAGAGAAGCAAAATTGAAGGAATTGACCTGAAGAAGAAGGTCGGGGGGCTGGTTGTAGATGATGGGGATGACCCTGGCGCCGGCGGATTCGACGAATTTGACGTAGGAGGCGGCGATATATGAGGCACCGGAGGCGTTGGTGAGCCTGCCGGAGGCGCCGTCGCCGGGGTGGCTGAGGATTCCGATGACCGGGCGGTGGTTGAGGTTAGGGTCGGGGCCGGGGCAACTGGGCGAGGCCGAACCCGGAAGAAGGATCGTGTTCGTCGGGTGGGGCTTGGAGACAGAGATGAGCACAGAAAGGAAGAGGCACTTCCATATCAGACAAGAGGAAGCGCCGGAGAATAGACTGTGCATTATTGGGAGCAAGGAGAAGACAAATGTGTGCTGTGAACAGACATTTGGATTGTTTTAGACTTCAAAACTTTGCTTAAACCTTACCAACAACAAAACCAAACCAAATGTTATTCAAATACAATCCCTAAATATAATAATAAAGGGTAATTTCACTTATGTGAGGTCACTAAAAACATATTTGATTTCTAGAGTTATCTGAGATGCATGTGGAAAGCATTTCGCAGTAAGATCACAGGGTTTCTCCATCAGTATGAGTTGGAGGCCGTGGAACAACTTTGGATGAATCAGTAACGAATACATTATCGAAACTTCTATGCTTTATTTTGCTCGTAATAAAATGGCTCACGAATTGGGCATGTTTGTTTTAACTAACAATAGTTGAGATTATGGTGAGTGGTCTGTCCCACCATCTGTGGCTTAGCTGTCCGGCTTGATGCTGTGTTAGTTGCTATTTAATTAATAAAATTCAATTTTTCTTCAAAAAAACATATTTGGTATCACTGTCATAACTTCTGTTACTTTTTTTTTCCGTTATCTCACCCTAATGCGCGGCACGTGACCAAATTTTTTCTAATAATGGTCAAACTACCACTAATTAAGGCTCATTGTCTCTCATATGAAACCGAGGGAAGTCGAGGGAGGGTTGTTCCATTGCTCAAATTGAACCATTCATTTCAAAAGTCAAATTATTTTATCATCAAATCACCCAGAAAAATAATTGGATTCAAAACAACGAATCCGAAATCGGGTTCAGAAAAATTAAGGTTTCAGTACAACAATTTCTTACCGTGTATTTTGCACACCCAACGTATTCTCTAGCTGGGTTGTTAGCGGTATGCGATGTCCAAATCGGAGAAGAAATCTCACACTCGCATCGGTGGTGTCGCCCCTTCTTCTTCACTCGACGCTCTTGTGACGACTTAATGAAATTACACCTAATAATAATAATTATACAAATGTAAAATGGAGTGTTATTGCAATTCTCTTCCGTGAAAAATCACTTCATGTAATGCAAACAATAATTACATGTACGGTTACATTTAAAAATTAAAATGTATTATCATCTGTAGTAAATATATTTGATCAAATTTAAATTTATTGCAACGTATAAGAGTACTTTTGAAATTGAATAATGTCTTGTGAAATAGAGTTTTTTTATCATCAAATATAAATAGTTACATGTTGAGGTAGGTATAAATTAGAAGATAAAATAATACATATAAACTATATAACGACTGCTCCATGCCCAGATGAGATTAAAAAAGCTGAATTTCATCAAATTTCAAATATCTTTATCATTTTTAACTATAGACACTTAAATCATACAGGACAGGAGTGATCACATTCATTCCTTGGTGTGTGAAGTCTCAAGTGTAGTTATCTTTCTTGCAAACCCTTTGCAACTGGAATCGAAACCGAACTGAACTAGAATAAGAAAATCGAGAATTGTGAGTAACGGATCTGATTTCGGTTCTAAAATGAAGAACCTTAAATTTTTTGTTCAGTTTCGGTTTTTAAAATATAGAACCGGCGGGTACCCGAAACTGGACCGGTTCGCTAAACAATCATCAAACCACCGTCAATTTACATGAAAAATAGAGATAGAATACGTGAAGCAAAGAATAAACAGAAAAAGATATACTACTTGTATTTATTATTATTATTTTATTAGCGAACTTATAATTCGATTGAGTTTAATAATTAAGTCTCAATGTGTTTTTTGTTAGAATTTTTAATAATTGTAAATTTCATGCTTTGCCCAAAATTTGGATCAAAATCTTCTAATTTGTACCTTAAACCGCATAATTAACAAAAATAAAAAATCGATCGGGTTCCAGTGGGTAGAACTAGGGAACCGAACCGGAGAAACGAGACTAGAACCAGAACCAGAACCGGCCCATTATATAATGATTCGGTTCCGATTCTCAATTTTTGAGAATTGGGGACTCCGGTCAGGTCCGGTTCTTGACCGGTTTGGCCTGGTTCTGGACCCATGGCCAGCCCTAACCATAATCTTCAATTATTTGGCAGGCCAATGGAGTTGTTAGAAATGATGGGCTAAATATTACACGGGCCTCCATGTAGAAATTGACTATCAGCTCGTGTGGTTACTTGAGCCCAAAACACAAAACCCAGTCAGAGTGGAGCCATTTCTCCATTCTCCTAGCTCGCTCGTTCCTTCTCTTGTAGTCGTAGAGGGAGGACAAACTCAAACTCAAGCTGCCTCCTTCGTCACTCTCTCCGATCATCTGAACCATCTCTGTCTCCACCGATACTATCAATTCAACCATAACTGCTACACCATGTCTATTCTCAGAACTATGTCATTCGTCAGACGCCTAAACCCTTCTCGTTTCCACAAACCCCTCCTCAGGACCCTCTGCACTTCTCTCCAAACCGAGACCCATTTGGCCACCGAAACCAACGATTCAGATCAAACCAACGAAACCCAGATGGAGAAATCGAACCTGAAGCCTCCTCTAGACGCTCTCTTCAAGCAAGCAGTTGGGTTGTCCCCAAAACCCCAGGACAGTGACAGTGACAGTGACAGTGACAGCGAAAGCCAAGAGTCTGAGTTGAAGAGGAGGTTGAAGAACCTGGAGAGGGAGATAAGTGAGCTGAGAGCAAAAGCTGAGCTGAACAAAGGCAAGACACCCAAGGCCAAGACCTTACGTGTTCTGTTCACGTCTGAAGAAAAGCCAATGGTGTATAAGGATCTTTCACCTGACATGGAAATGTTTGTGAGCCATTTGTATAGCCAAGGTTATTTTAAGGATGCTAATTTCTTGCCTGGGAATAGATTGGATTTTAGCTGTTTCGGAACTGAGTATAGCCGTAGGTTTATCAAATTTGCAGCTATCAAGTTTGGGAAGGACCACCCTCAGATTGCCCAGTAAGAAAATTATATTCTTTTTTTTAACTGCTGAATTTTTTTCTGGTATGATTGAATATGGGGGAAATGGAGGGCGGAAAGGAAACAATTCGACCTTGATGGCATGAACAATGCTTCTCATGTAAATAGTCTTGCTTGTAATGGAGTTTTTATCATCGATAAGACGCTAAAAAAGTAAAAATCTTATGTTTTTTTCTTGCTTGTCAAGATTTAAAGAGTGCATGTGTTTTCTGCTTCAACTGGTTATCTTTTTTTTCTTTTAACTATGATGAGGCAGTTCATAGTTTGATATTTCTATGCTATGGGTTTTAGATGGCTGCTCTAGATTTTTGATGAGATTAGAAATGTTTGGTAAATTTTAGTTTTGTTACAAACCATTATGGATGCTGGAGTTGTTTTAACAGCTTGGTCAAGTACCATAAGTATGGAAGTTCAACCAGAATAATGCCGGATCACAAGTTAGAATACATGAGATATCCATTGTCCAATTGTTTATATTCTTATGTTTGTTAGTTGCCACCACTTAATGTGTTAAAATATAGTAGGATATGAGGAAATCGTGGCATCACTAACCTTTAATCCTTGTTAAAAAGGTAAATCGAACACTCCTTGCAGAACTGAGGGAATACAAGTTAAATAGACAGGCTGGGAAGAGTCATGGCGAGGCTTTGTGGCATTTACATCAACTGTTAAATGAGCTCTTATCTTAATTTCATCTATTCATTTGAACTTTACAAGTTTGTTTTCAACTATATTGGGACTTTTCATGTTCCTACTGAACCTGAACTGTGGTTTGAACAGATTTCGGAGATAGAAACAAATTCCCAACTGATCCTCAACACAATTAATCATTTGACTTGTCATCAGAGTTCTTTCTTGGGTTTGCACAGAATGCAATGAATCATATATTTGTCACGTAAGGTCTTTCTTGGGTGTGCAAGTCTGTATTTCTCTAAGATTTGCTGCCATTCGTTATTTTGGTTCGCACGTGCCTATCTGTGTTTGTAAACTATAGAGATTAACTTTCCCTATCGGAGTCCATGTGTAACTTAGTGAACAAATTAATGGAGATCAGCGCAAGTAATTAACAAATTGATGGCTATATATGGATATGTTGCATGCGTAATTTATTGGTCAGTATTGTTATTGCAGAATCTGCATATTGGTTAGCTATCGTTTATTTTCTTCCATATATTATAATCTATAGTTTGGGTCTTCCAGATGTTTATCAGGCACTGACTTAAAAAAGGTGGCTATGTTTGGTTGCCCTGTGCTCAGCAAGAAAGATGTATTTGGTGCTAAACGATTACGTAAATCCTATGAAATTGAAGAGGCCACTGTGAGCTAATTTTCCCATATAATTGTTCATTTCTACTGTAAACTTCCCGTTTCCATCAGTACCTGAATTAAATGTCATTTTAATTACCTCTCCTGTACTGTAGGTATGTTGTAAATGCATGTTAAAGGAGTTGTGCCCGTTTGCAGATGAGATTGGTTATGGTGACGACAAGATGTTGCGCATGGGAGATATAATGAGGGTTATCACATTGTACGCATTGGAATGTTCTCCAGAACAGCTGATAGTGCCTGATGAAATAAAGGCTTCGGTTACTTACTTGCTGAATGAGATCGTGAAGCTAAGCAAAAGCAGTTCATGAGGTAACTAGTTTGCATCATGTATTATTGACTCCATTTTCATGCTTCTCTTTGTTTTTGCTCAACTCTTTGTCATCTTTATTTCCACAGCGCCAATAGAGACAGTAGTTGAATACAAAGTGAACAATCCTTTTCGCTACATATGGATATTCATAGCCTCTGGTACTTCTTGCATTCTTCTTGATGAACCGACATATTTGCCGACACATAATCCTGGATGAGACGCAAATTGATCAACTCCAAATTGCATTGTGATGCTGTGTATACCCGTTTTGGTGCTCTCGTTATACATTCTTTGTCGGTAAACATTTCCTTATCCTATTGCACAGAGCATTTTACAGGCATGGTATGATGCTTGCTTAATGCTTGTCACTGAGGAGAATAGATAGGCTATATTTGTTTTGACCCCATTTTGTAGCTCAAACCAACCTGGCTTTGTCATACCGAATATTCTTTTTAATTTCTTAGCCACCTTGTATTGTGAAATGTTCACCAAACACTTGACTTTTCAGTAAAATTAATCTCAGTTTGTCTTCCAGATTTCAGATAAAAAACAGAAGATTTCCATCTATTAGCAATGCCTTTACTGGAAAATGGATCAATTCCACTTTCTGGCTTTAACTTTCTCACCTCATAACAAATTACTGAACTCTTCATTTGGAACATTATAACCAATTCCAGAATTTATCACATAAGTATATATACCGTAAATTTTTAATCAATACATATAAATTTCTTGTCTAACGTGATATGTACAAAGTTTTCAATTCCATAACTAGAACCGATATTTTGCATTTCTTTTACCTGTACAACTATTATGGCAACCAATTGCTTCAATGTGAGAGAATGAATATACAGTTACCGGAAAAAAACACCTGACATAATGTGTTCTATACATGGGTCATGGTTAATAAACCCTAAGAATGCTTCTGGTATAGATTTGAGAGAGTTTGGTAGAGAACAGCAGCAGCAGGAGGTCCAGGCAGTGACCTCAGAAGAATGTCTGCTGCACTTATGGATGGATTTCCATAAAATCGAGCATTTTCCCGTTTTCGGGTGGTGACTATACTCCCTTCAAGTGAGCACCCAACAAAAGCACCTGTGAAATCAATAATATCCGATTAAATTCTTGGAACCTATAACAATGAAGCTTGAATCATATTAGAACAAATAACCGTGAGGAGACCTTTGTTTTTCTTACTTGACAGTGGCAGTGACACAGACACAGTATGATGTTAGATCATTGGGGTGTTCATGTAGTTTCACATATTAATGGTTAAGGCGTCAGCTTTAGATCGAAAGAAGAAGCAGCCAACAACACAATATGATTCTTAATAATCATTTACAGAACTATCAGCTTAAATAGAAAGGTGGACACGAAGACCGAGATGTACAGAGGTCATTAATGAACTATCTTTTTCACTAGAACAGCCTAGTCAGATAAACTTTCGTCCGTGACAGATAGCGCTGGTATTTTCTTTACTACAAGGTGATAAACTACTGAAGATTTTAAGGGCATCAAGCTATCTTTCAAAGGTAAATTGTACCTTTACTGCAGCTGTAAGTATAGCAAGCAGCATATCCGCCGTCCCCTGCTCGAAGATCAGCTTCAGCAGCCCGCCCAACAATTCCAACTGCTGCACTCAAACCTGCCCCAATCGAGAAATGCATGTTTCCGCTAAATGTTTTGATGGCATCATTCGTTCTCAACACAATAATGAAGTCTGTCAATTCCCCTCCAGCCTGGTTAACAACACATAATGGTAATAAGATCCTAAAAGTTCCTTTTCTCCAATTTCAACCAAAATATTCTTTTTAATTCTCTTCAAGATTACTCAAGGAAACAACACTAACTTAAGCATGCACAGCAAGCATATTCCCATATAAGAAAGCTAAGCGGAGAACATTATGCAAATGAGATATTAATACCTGAGCTCCCCAACCCATACCAAAAGAAGAAATGGCAGAAGGGGGAGACCACGATCCATCTTCTTTGCGAGCAATAACTAGGCCTGTCCCAATGTTGTAGGACACCATCATTCCAACCTTTGCAACGGTAAGTATTGCAAGGCCTTTTGCTTGTTTGAGAATAACATTTGGTATAGACTTTTCAGGAGAAAGAGAACCAACCTAAAAAATAGAAAAATTATTGACACCACGAGTAATAAAACTTCACTAAGAAGCTCTCTTGTGGCTATTTACTTATCAAATATAGACATTAGAGTTAAGCAGGGCGGAAGTAAATTGTATTTGTTGTCCTAGAGATGCATAATGCCCACTAAGAAGATGAAAGTATGTAAGAGAAGGGTAAAGCAGTTCTGTCCAACATATTTGCATGGATAAAATTGATAAAAAAAATACTATATAGAAAAGAATTCTCACTAGCATCTTCAAATGCTGTGATCTTTTTTTAGAGTTTTATAAATGTTAATAGGCTCTGTTAGTCTTCTAAAGAATTATCTTAAAGTTCAAATAAGGAGCAAGGGCCTACATGGTTAAATACAGAGAACACTGAAATAACATTACCCTGTTAAATCCTTGAATGGTGTTTGCGGCCTTATAGATCTCATATTCCATAGACTGCCCCCAAGGAAAATTAAGCCATGATCTCAAAGTACTTAGGTCTGTCCGATCATGAGTTGGCGCCTGAGCAGCACGACTCACTTGATCCATAAGGTATGACTGCCCGGACTCAAGACGCACACAGCATACATCACAGACTCTTTTGGGATTAGCAGTCCGGAACTTTGCAGGTAACAAGCTCCTCCCTTTAGAGCACTGATTACAAAATATACCACCGCAGTAACGACAATGATGCCTAGAGCACATGATGGGATGGAATCTCACACTACAAAGCATGCAAGAAGCAGCAGCGCTGTCAGCCAACCATTTTGGTGGTTCTGCTTCAAGAATTTCCTTTACGTTACCAAAATTAGCCTCTGTAAGAGTTTGGGCCATCTCATTCCAAGCTTGCTCGAGAAGATGATCTGAGATCCAGGACAGCCTGCATCTAACCACATCACCCGATGCAAGTGCACTGACTTTCCCTCTCGCTGCATGTAACATCTCAAAAACCACATCCCACATGGTCATCTCCTTGTCATCTCTAATGAAATGATTCCAACCCAAGTCTCCATCAGGGAAATAGCCACCCTCCAAAGAAACACCTTTATTCCAATCTTCACGTATGTTTTCTGACATTGGTGGAACAGAGACAGGTATCCAAAATCCAGTTTCTTCAGGAAGTGGCGTTTCATAATAAAACATTTTACTCTTTTGCTGACCAGCACCAGGATCTTTTTGCGGGCTATTTCCTCCCTTGGAAACAGCAGGAGGTGAAGATGAAGAAGAAGAAGGTACTTCCCTTTCATAATCTCTACGATGTACATTGTCTTCATGCAAAACATGTGCATCACTTTCACAATCTCTATGGCATGTATTTTCTTCATGCTCAAGGTCATCTGTAGGCGTCAATGTACTATGTTCTCTCTGATCTGTCACTTCCACGCTAGCATCCTGACAACCCAAATTTATTACCACTCAATAGATCATGTATAAGTAAGAAATATGTATATGGTATCATATCGGTAGCAGAAACTTCATTACTAATACTAGTAGAAATATACTTGTGTTATCAGATGGGCAATATTTCAGGTAAGATTTTCTCATATGCATACTCTCGTAAGATACTTTAAATCAGGTTTCTAATGAATTCTTTACTACAAAATTACATCCCACCACATTGTATCCTGACCAGGATCAAATATCAGGAACCATTTATAATTGCCAACACATTATAAATTGAACGCATAGGCCGCAAGACCACTGGCCTAACCTGATACATCATATCATATAAATTTACTAGATTCTTCAATGCCAAAAAGAAATCAAAACACTACATTCAAAGTTGAAAGCCTCCAATACCAAAATAAAAAAAAATCACTTCTTTTTCCATTAAAACTTCATAACCATCATAATCTTTGCTCTATAAACACAAAATAACTCGAAACTCATCTGTTTGATAGCTGATTAGGCAGGCAAGCCAAAAAAGACACCATAAATTTCATACTCAAGGACCTCCAAAGTCTACCCAATTAACAGTATTCATAAAAATCGATAAAGTTCATATTTTCCTCCGTTTACACGAACTTCCCGAGCATCCAAACAGATGATTAAGACAAGCAATGAAAACAGAAGAAAAAAGAGGGGTTCATAGATTAGTTACCGGGAAGGATGAGAAATTGGGTTGGTAGTCATCGAGCTGGATTTTGGGATAACGGAAGTGAGGTTCCATTGGTGTTTGCAGAAATCGTGTGTGAATTTACAGAGACGACGATGAGTTTGTACTTTGTACTGTAATTGTAATGATTGAATTTGACGAGGAAGGGAAAGAGACGACACACGCTATTATCACCATGGAGTCGAGTCAATGAAGGTTAGGCCTAAAGCACAACTCCGGACCAAACTAGTTGGGCCGAGCCCAAATTTGGTTCGTCTCGAAAAAGAAGCAAGTACCACCTACTTATTTATTCTGTTAGGGAGCAACTATATCTGATACGTGAATGTGAGTCTTCTTAATTATGTAACTATCCTCTTTGATTTTTAGAAAAAAATTAAGGGTTAGTGGGGGTGTTCACGGGTCAAGAACCGACCAGACCCCAGTTAAAATCGAACCGAGCAATCAAGTTCGGTTCCTAAAGGAAAAGAAGTCGACCAGGACCAGATCAGTCGGTTTGGTATTACAACTGATATAAAAGGTCGGTCGGTTTTTGATTTGACTCGACCAGAACCAATTTCATTTGGGTTCGATGGAGTCGGCCCAAATGCATGGTTTTGGCACAATTTACAGAGCCCAAATGCATGACATTGAACCACATTTCATAACCAAAATTAACTTTATCCCACGAGTTAAAATAATACTTATTAATAATCAAAATTGAAATTAAGATTATAAAGTATAAAATATAATGTATATATCTCTTCCATAAAGGAGAGTATGCACTTAGCGGCTTAGGTTGAATGAATAAATGAAATGACGAAAAACTGTCTCTTTTTAATGTGTGACTTTAATTACTGTAATTTTTGAAGAGTGAAAATCCAATTACTAAATATATATAAAAGAAGCATAAATAATTTTAAATTAGTGTGTGGTTAAGTTCTCGGGCGTAGCTTTTTCTTCTTTCATTTTAATTTTTATATACTGGTATGGTTCTCATTTATTGATTGAACCATTGGTTCAAATATTTGGTTTAGACCAGTTTGCACGAAATCAGACCGAGATCAAATTACACGAAATCAGACCGAGATCAAACTGTTGATCTGGTTAGTTGATATGAGAACCAGCCCGCCAATAACCGACTGATTATTGGTTAACTGATTGACTGGTTCGGTTCGACCGGTTTGAGTTAAATCAAACAACCATAAGTAAGTGGGCTCCTCATTGTCTCCAGTACTCATCATGTGGTAATATGCAACTCATTGAGGATATTTTAATTTATTTTCAAAAGAAAAGTTGACTTGTCCATTTTAGACGAGGTAATCCTTGTATTGGGTTTTTCACGTTAAAGATATTCTTCTCTTGTTCAAAAAGCCAAGATTGTTTGATATTGAGAGCTGATATGAATATGCTACGATATGAATTCCTTCCACCTGAATGACTTGCTATTTTCTTGGAAAACTGAAGTCTAGACAATGGTGTAAAAATCGCTAGACGCTAGTCAGTCGGAAAGGACATTTTAAAAACTAATCGAAGATAAGTTGGGAATTAATCGAAAAATAAATCAGATTGAATAATTAATCGACAATTGTAAAGAGTTAATCAAGCATTAGTCAGGAGATCAATCGGACAAGTCGGAAAATTTGTACAACATTGAGTTTAGATGTCATTTTTTAAAATTATCCTAATAGAGTTACTTTTTTTATGGGAAGTTATTAATTGTATTTTCTTCTTTTCGGTTGTCTCTGTATTATTGAGAAGTCGTGTATGGATTGGTCCACTCCTGGATTCATTTAAGTGGTAAGTGTAAAAGTCAAGTCTTCAAAACTGGTCCGCCCAAAATAGCAGACCATGGAATGGAACATCAACATTTAAAGCATTAAAGCTTCTTCAACTTCTAGCATGGCCTCGACATCACACTGCTGCATGGATGTTTCATATGGGACACCACCGGCTTTAACAATTATTACTCGACGATATCATATTCAACTTTTTATACAAATAAATAATAATTAATACGACCTTTTGACATACCTTCTCAACGTTTTGTTTTACTAAATGAAAAATGTCTTGAATTCGAGTCACGCTACGATATTTCGTATTTAGTTTCATGTTAAACTTTTCTCCCAATTTTTGTTAGGCCTCTTTTTCGGTGGTTAAGTGACAGTATTGGACCCTCTTCTATATAAGAGTGTGTCTTGAGCCTGTTATTCATACGATAATCTTAAGATTTCTTAAAAAACACAAGTTTGGTGCTGACTTGCTTCATCATAGCATAGTCGAGCTCAGATCTTGATACAATTTGTCGATAAAAAAAAGATATAATATTAACTGATAATGTACAGAGATACTATTGTTTTTAAGTGAAATTGAGGATTAAAAATATGTTAAATTTTGAAAAAGAAAAGGCAGAACAACTTTATTAGAGATGAAATGCAATAAGTACTAATATAAACATAATCATACTCTCCTCCAAGCCAGAGCCTAAAAGGCATAGACATCCCTATATCCTGACTTATATTACAAAACAACAAAAAAACAATAAATAAATAAGAACATTCGCCACTCGAACCGCCATGAAGACTACGGTGACCAAACGTGAACCGCCAATAAACAAGCAACAAATGACCAGAGGTGAGCGTCAAACGTGAATCGCTCAAACACTTCAGGACAAAATCAACAAACCGAGAGGGTATCGTAGATGCAAGCAAATTGTCGTCAATGGAATACTCCAATCATTAGGAGACAGAGGTGAGCGTCACGAATGACCAAATTCAATTGGCCTTGAACCGAACCAGAGAGCGGTCATATAAATATAATATATATATATATAAATAAGCAAATAAGAGGCCAACTAAAATTGATACCAATAGACGGAGATAGAGGCGTGGAGTAGGGACTCCAGAGGCCACTGTCGGAAAATCGACGACACAAACTAGGAATTGTGCCACCACCATCGTAGGAGAAGAAACTCAATAATGGAACTTTCTTAAGATCCGATGCATGCGAGTAGAGGCATCGTCGGAATGGCCACAACCGCCGCGTTCCAGAATGACGAGAACCCCCTTCTCACATAGTACAAGACCAAGGGGCCATTGCACAAGACGGCCACGGCCATCGAAGCAAAGATCGACACCATATCCCACCAGTTGACGCACGGCGATGATGCATGTGGTCACAAAAAAAGTATCAACCGCGAGAGACAGGGCATGCATCAGGAGAGACAGAGTAATTTAATTATAAGAATATCTTCATTTTTTGAATTACAATCGGTTCCTAATCAACCGCTGGGGTGTCCCCAAACTATCTTTATTAATGTCATTAAATCTGTGTTTAATTATTAAAGTATTCCTATAAAATGTGTAACTTGACATTTCTCTAATGAGGTGTATTTTTACGTTTATTATACATGAAGCCTAATATTTACGTGGTTCATTGTAGTGATAATTTATTCCTATATTTTGCACACAACTATACTCGTTTTCCACCCAAGTTCACATAATTATTACTTTTAGCTACTCTCAAAATTGACCGTTGTTAACTTTCAAAACAAACACTGATTTTTTAAAATATCAAAATACCATTAGATTTATTTTCCTATTATTATTTCATAATCACGTGACTTAAAAAATGGCATTTCGTCATTTTTAATGTATGGTACAAAAAAATTAACGATTCAATACTAATATATTTTATATTCTGTGATTATATGAAAAAAGGTAAATTTACATTGACCCATGCAATTTTTAGTAACTTTTAGTAGAAAGATATTTTATTATAATTCTATCAGAGTAGCAAACAAAAGTAGTTTTTATTTTTTTTTAAAGTAGCAAACAAAAGCAGTTGGGTAGTGTGAATTGATATACCACTTGTAAATTGAAAAATGGTTGAATTGAAATTGAAAAATCGTTGCATAAACAGTAGATCCTTGGCTTGGCTTGGTCCACTTTGTTGCATTGCTCATCTCCTAGCATTAGGACCCACAAACAAAACAAGCATTGATGGGTCAATCATGGCTCCATCCACAACCATATATTAATTACTCTTCTGCAGCTACTACACCTCACTCCTTCTCCTCCTTCTTCTTCACATTAAATCGTGTACGCATGAAATGAAACCTAGGAGGTCGAAAATGCTACTTGTCCTAATTCCTTTACTTGTTTTATGCTTGAGCAATACAGCTTGGGCCACACTGCCTGAAGATGAAGGTACTAATTAATATGTTAATTCCTTTAATTTTATCCCTTTTGGCTTTTAAGTAAAATATTAGGTTAATCACATTTGGGAAACATATTTATTAATTAATTAATATAGTTGTTGTTGTTGCTTGTTGTGGATGGCGATGAATATATATGATAGTGAAAGCATTAGTGGACATAGCAAAGAGCATAGGCAAGAGAGGGTGGGATTTTAGTGCAAATCCTCCGTGCACTACCGATGGAATCACCTGCAATTCTGATAACTCCCATGTTATTAGTATGTATGTATTGTATACCATTTCGTGTCCATAAAAATAATTATATGTGAAAAAAGATTGATAAATTTCATAATCAATACCTTAGAATGATGGTTAAAAAAAACCCATTTTGATTTTGTGTTGTGTGACAGAAAATTGGATGATCAAGATCTACAGGGCAAGCCTCCCCCGGAGATTGTGAGGTTGCGTTTCCTCGAGCAAATGTAAGTGCCTTAATTTGTGTTTGAATTTGTAGAAGTTAAGGTTGGTGATTTGAGTTTCCTTATTGTTGTTGTTGTTGTTGCAGTCACCTCAATAACAACTACCTTAGCGGTACACTCCCGCCGGAATGGGGCTCCATGCGACTGCTCAACATGTGTGTGCTTTCCTTTCATGCCCAGCGATTTCTTCTTCTTTTGATTTATCAAACTAATTAACATATGTGATGTGACGTGTGCGATTGCAGTTCCCTAACTGGGAATCGAATAAATGGCTCGATACCCAGAGAATATGGAAACATATCCACTCTTGAAATCCTGTAAGCTCGTATCTTCCTCGTGTAAATTCTGTAATTGCTAAACAACTAATTTTCTGTATATGTGAAACGAGTAGAGCTTTCGAGTTCAATCAGCTCTCCGGACCTATTCCTCCAGAGCTTGGGAATTTGACAAGCATTCAATATATGTAAGATGCTTGGCTTCAAATATTCCATTCTGTTGGAAGTTTTACCATAGGATTCATCTGTAAATACTATGTTCTGTATCGTTTCAGCCATCTTACCTCAAATTATCTAACTGGAGAGCTACCTGCAACACTTGGGAAGCTAAAAACACTTAGAAGATTGTAAGCGTTGGATGATAGGTTTGTAATTATGTTCTGGATTTCCTTACAACCAGCATCTTCAGATTAATTTGTTCAATATGCTGCAGTTGGATCGGCGATAACATGTTCTCAGGAAATATACCAAATTATATCAAGAACTGGACGAATCTGGATAGATTGTAAGCGCTTTGGTTCTAGTCGTAACATTGATAGAGAATGTGATGTTTGGGTTGAGGACTGATATATATTGCAACTTGTAACCACAGGTTTATCCAGGGAAGTGGTTTAAATGGGCCGATTCCCGTCGGCATTTCTGCTCTGGTGACCTTAACAGACCTGTTAGTACCTATTTACGGTTTCGTGAATATCAAGATATGAGCATTACTTGTACCATTTATTTTCTTGAATTTGACCATGCGTACAGGAGAATCAGTGACTTGAGTGGACCTGAAGAAACTTTTCCTCCCATCAGTGGTTTGAAAAACTTGAAAACTCTGTGAGTTAATGGCTACTTTGCTATTATAGGAAGGATGAAGTGATATAATATTTTGATCGTGTCACTGTCAACAGAATATTGAGGAGCTGCAATATCACCGGGAAACTGCCTGATTATTTCGGGGAAATGAGAAATTTGGAAACCTTGTTAGTACTCTTTTTCTATTCATCCATATTCCCTTTTCAAATGCACTTGCACCAACATTGAAAAAAGGATCATATACATCTATCTATCACTCTGATCTCTAAAAAATCCACATTTCAGTCTGAAAAATATAAATTAGTGGATAGTGATATAACAACACATGTGCAATAGACTTCCAATAATTTAGCTTATTGGATCGGATCGGCTTGCAGAGATCTCAGCTTTAACAGACTTAGTGGAGAGATTCCTAGCTACTTCAGCAATTTAGGAAATGTGCAATACATGTAAGTGTTTGCTTATTGATTTGGAATACATTTTTCATTAGTTTGTAGAAGCAATTTGTAATTAACTGGCTGCTGGTTATGCAAAGTATTATCATTTACCGAACATCTTACTCATTAAATTTCTGGTATTGATTGCATTTAGTTATTTAACCGGGAACTTGTTGACCGGACCAGTGCCTGATGGTTGGCTCAACCCAACAGTCTACCGGTACGTTCTTTTCCAAATACACATTTTCCAAATAAGAAATATACTGATTGCCATATATGAGTGGATGGTAACTGCTCAGTTCTTTTTGTTGAAGTATCCACATTGAAAGAATGTGAAGTATTAACTCGTTGATATACTAGTTAGGTCTTCCACCTAATAGCTTAACCTTTTGGGTTGAAGTAAAAGTTAACATTTCAAATACATATTTGCTGTCCAACTGTAAGTTAATTTTCCTATATAACAACTGTCTTATGATGGATTGTTTTTACAGCGATCTTTCATATAACAACTTCACTCTTGATAGCTCTGGAACATGTCAAAAAGTCAATTTGTAAGAATGCTCTCTCTCTAAATAAATTTTGGATCCCCGGGTTTTTGAGTGTTATGAATATCGGTAGTCATTTCATTCAGGTAGCTCTCATAGAGTTGTCCTTTGAAAGCATTTTTTGACAAAGTTTTCCCACTTTATTACTTTGTAGGAACTTGTTTAGAAGCTCTTTGAGTGACAGTAACCAGTAAGTTCAAATATAACTTCAAAAGCATTCTGCATAATATATAATGCATTTTCCACGAGTTTTTCTTGTCGCTCTTTTTACAACATAATTTATAATGTTATATCTGACTTCATGTATACTTACATTGCTATTTCAGATCTGTTCCGTGTTCGAGAAGTTCTCATTGCCCAAAGAGTGAGTTTATGTTAACTCCTTTGTGTTAAATAAGTGCAGTGTACTATTTACAAAAATCAAGGATTCAAATTTTACCCATGTGCTCACTATTCAATATGTTATAACTAACTTATTATTGGCAATTCGAGTTTCATTGGAAAGTGAACACTTACTCTGGACGGAGGAATGACATATTCAGTATTGCTTTTCTCTACCTAATTAAATAAATTAAAGAATGGCACAGAAGATGAAGAAAGCAGTTTCTTTTTTATGTTATTTTTAACTTATGGCATTATAATCTTAATCTCAGAATCACATTCTCTTCACATAAACTGTGGTGGGAGGCGAGAAACTGTTAGCGGAGATGCTGTATATGAAGATGACACGGATCCAGGTGGCCCTTCATATTTCATCCAGGGTGTTTCTACTTGGGACTTTAGCAACACTGGTCATTTCATGGACGCTGACACATCTAAAGGCTACATTACTCCACCAGGCACTGGCCTCTCTGTGAAGGATTCCCAACTTTACACAGATGCTCGGCTTTCTCCAATATCACTGACATACTATGGATCATGTCTGGAAAATGGAAATTATTCTGTAAAACTTCATTTTGCGGAACTAATGTTCACTGATGACAAGAACTATACTAGCCTTGGAAGACGGATATTTGATATCTATATTCAGGTAGTTGATTTGTGGAGTTAATGTCTTGTAAAGGTTGAAGTTAATTTAGTTGTACGTAAATTTCTTTTTTAGATCATCCTGAAGTCCATTTTCGTGCTTGAAGAGTGTGGTTACACATTATTGCAGGGAAAGCGCGTGCAAAAGGACTTCAATATCGCACATGAAGCAGGTGGGGCTCATAAGCCATTAGTTAAACCATTCAAGGCTACCGTCAGTAGCAATACCTTGGAGATCCGTTTGTATTGGGCTGGCAAGGGGACAACCGGTATACCTACTCACGGAGTGTATGGTCCTCTTATATCAGCTATTTCTGCTGGTACGTTGACTACTCCTAGTTGCGAAATGAATCAAAATATAGTTCAAATGATGGTTTCAGCTATACACCTTTTATAATTTTCATATAGTTAACTTAAAGCACGAAAGACATGCATTGCCATTGGGTACGATAATTGGAGTTGTCGCTGCAGTAGCATCTGTGACCTTGCTGGTTCTAAGTATACTTTGGTGGAAAGTGAAGAGAAACAGAACGTCACAAGGTATTTGAAGATAAGTGTCATTATAATTGCTGCTAAATGCTTTACATTTTTTGTGTTCTCCGTCCAATAAGGTTTTGCTCATTTAGGCCCACAAACTAGATCCTTCACCTTGACGCAACTTGAAGCTGCCACAAACAACTTCAATAGTGACAATCACATAGGCGAAGGTGGTTTTGGCCCTGTTTATAAGGTATTCATTTGTCCCAAACAATTCTTATATTTACTTTCATTGGATTAAGTTTATGTTAAAATATATCCCCCTCTCCTCTGCAGGGTACTCTGTGTGATGGCACCGTAATAGCAGTGAAGCAGCTTTCTTCCAAATCAAGGCAAGGAGATCGTGAATTTCTGAATGAAATTGGTATGATCTCTGCTTTGCAACATCCTCATCTTGTAACTCTGCATGGCTGCTGTATGGAAGGAGATCAATTATTGCTGGTTTACGAATACTTGGAAAATAACAGCCTTGGAAATGCTTTATATGGTATGTTTCCACCAAATGCCTCACTTTTATTTGTATTTGGCAAAGCTATTGTGTCTAGACTTTTTAATGTGTTGCGGTGCTGGTTTCCAAGGCCATGAAGAACAACAGTTGAAATTGGACTGGCCAACAAGGCACAAGATATGTGTAGGAATAGCAAGAGGTTTGGCTTACCTTCACGAAGAATCGAGATTGAAGATTGTTCATAGAGACATTAAGCCCGCCAACATATTGCTTGATAAGGATCTTAACGCGAAGATATCTGATTTTGGTTTGGCCAAACTCGATGAAGAGGATAATACACACATAAGCACGCGAGTTGCAGGAACTTAGTAAGTCAATACTTGCATGCACTATTCTATCACTATCACTATAAGAAATGATGGTCGGTGTATGATATTCTTGATTTTGCAGTGGATATATGGCCCCTGAATATGCAATGCGGGGTTACCTGACCGATAAAGCAGATGTGTATAGTTTTGGAGTTGTCGCCCTGGAAATTGTTTGTGGGAGAAGAAGCATATGTCGCCAATCAGAGCGATTAAGCATTCTTGACTGGGTAACCATAAATCCCTATTTTACAATTTGTATCCTTGACGCATGCAGTTTATCTGAAAATGTTTAACTAACATCATACATAATTTGGCCAAGATTCAAGTCATGGATGCAGAATTTTGATTGTGTATAGGTTAATATTTTGAAAGAAAAGGGGGATCTGATGGAGCTAGTTGATCCGAGATTGGGGTCAGAGTACAATAAAGAGCAGGTGATGAATATGGTGAAAGTGGGTCTGCTATGCACTGATAAATCTGCAGCAGCAAGGCCTAGCATGTCATCTGTGGTGAGCATGCTGGAGGGCACAACTGCTGTTCCAGATTCGGGCTCGTTGGATTCAACCAGTGACTTGAACTCGGAGAAGAAGTTCTTGGCTATGAAAAAACACTTTGAAAACCTGAGCATGAGCGGGTGTACGAGTGACAGCCAGAGCCTGCTTCAGTCAACACTTGGAGGGCCATCCACCACCTCTTCGTCCGTGGCTGATCTTTATCCCATGCATAGCAGTTATGTGGATATGCGAACATCAGCTTAGCATATATCCTTCAAACATGAACTCATACATACTGGATAGTCATATACAGTAACATACTGGAGTTATTTTATTTTTCAACATATATGATATATTCAAAATTGTGTTTATGAAAATGAATATTAATGAACCAGTAATATCTGAAAGAAGTAAATCATAACAATGAAACACAGAATGAGATTGGCAATGGTGGTGATTGATGGCTTCTCTTCTTCCCCTGCAACTGAAGAGATTAAGAAATGTTAGTTAAAGGAAGGAAGAACAAGAAATAAAGGAAAGTGAGTGAGTGTGTATGATAACGATAAGGATACCCTTTGGATTTGTACGCGTTGGTAATGAAAACACTTGCTGTGGCACGGGGGATTTAACAGGTGATTTGGGAAGTTGTTTATACATTCCCACATGAGAAATTGGAATGGATAGAGTCTTGTCTGTAGTGAGCACTATGGGGTTATTTTCTCTGCCTCTGGCTGTGGTAGGAACGGCCTTGAAGTGATCACATTCCCAAACTGAAATGCTCTTGAGAGACTCACACTTGATCGGCACATTGCAAATGCGCTGCAGCTGTTCTAGTTGGAATAACACCAACTCCTTCACATTTCCAAAGGAGGCCTCAGCGTATTCTATGAATTGCTCAATCACCACCACCATCTTGCCACATCTTCTTACCACAATTTTATCCAGATTCGGTAGGCTGTCCAACATGTCACCCTTGAACAGACATAGCAGGCCTCCACAGTCGGAAATGTTGATGGCGGTGAGGTGGTGTAGGCTCGTCTGCACGTCAACCTGCAAGGGGAAGAATTGTAGATTGTCGTTGAACATCAAGTGCAAGGCATTGTCCAAGGGAAGCAAAACCATCAGTAGCTGGTGATCAACGGGGATGTCCTCAATCACCACAGCTACCGTGTTCTCCCCGAGCTTCTGCCGCAGGTGGAATTCACCAATGCAAAATCTGAATCTGCCAGCATTGATCTGCCCCTCTCCACTGTCAATAAATTTTTCCAAGGCTTGCAAGTCGTGGAAGTTGGCTTCAAAGCGCGTCAGCTTGGTCACGCGTGTGAGGTCTTGCTGGTTTTCATTTCCCGACCATAGGTAACTAGACATCATTAGTAGTTCTTGCAGATTGGACAAGGCACCAAGCAATCCATCAGGGAAAGGGAAGTGCTTCATGGGAGTGTTGGAAATGTTGAGGCGCATGAGCTTATTCAGTGCTTTTAGCTCTCTCGGCAGACTGGTTATGGTTGTATCAGAAATATCAAGAAGCAGTAGTTCCAAGAACTTTGACATATCAGGCAAGGATGTTAAATCGGGGCAACCACGCAAACGGAGTGCACGCAGGCTCCTCCCACCGTGGAAAGTTTTCGGAAAGGATTCAACGTTAGTGCCTGATAGGTCCAGAACTTTGACATTGGGCATGTCACGGAAGAGACGGGGAGGAAAGTCTAATTGGTTGTGGTTGTGTTGGTTCCGAACCACCAGCGTTGATAGCCTCTTCATGATTTGCTTTCCAAGATGTTCCAACTGGTCACTCATCACTGACGCTCTCTCCACCTCTTCTGCTTTCAGCTCTTGTCCACTGCAATTGCCATTGGCATTCCCTATCTTTATGAAGAAGCTGTGATCTCTTACTTGGGCTGCCATTTTTCGAACGCTCTTGCTCATCTTGATGTATTCTTTGTCAGTCTTCAAAAGGTATGCATTCTCAATCTCCTCCACCCTCTCTTTGCCTTCATTCACCATTGCTTTCATACGCTCTACTAATTCATACCCAGCAAGGCCTTCTCCTTCCATTGGAGCATCGCACGCCCAACACCAGAGCAAGTCCTCGGTTTCTATATCATCATTTGACTGAGATGGAAATAACGCACAATATAAAAGAAACGATTGAGCTTGTTGGCTTAGGCTATCATAGCTATGTTGCAGAGAAGGACATGAAAATTGGGAGGAAGCAAGCGCCTGAGTTGTGGCAGCGGAAACATCGCTAGTCTCAAGCAAGCGTTCCCTGATGGACAGTCCTAGACTGTGTATCAGCGATGGCAAGCACTCACACTCATCCAACAACATTCTGTAAGTCACTTCTGGCAAGCTCCTGATGTCATCTCCCCCAATTATTTCACAGAAGAGATCCATTGTGTCCCTCTCAGAAAGACTGGTTATCTCTATATCTGCAACCGTATCTCCCTCCTGAGCAAAGCTGTGGCGCGCCTCCTCCGTTCTACAAATGATCACAACTTTGTAGCCGTTTTCAAGACTGGGCTTGGGGATCCCTATCTCCCCACGGCTCAAGTTCTTCCACAAATCTAATACAAGAAGAATCTGTTGTTGTTGTTGTTGTTGTTGCTGTTGTTGTTGTTGTTGCTCCTGTTGCTGTTGTTGTTGTTGTTGTTGCTGATGTTGTTGTTGCTGATGTTGTTGTTGTTGTTGTTGTTGTTGTTGTTGTTGTTGTTGTTGTTGTTGTTGTTGTTGTTGTTGTTGTTGTTGTTGTTGTTGTTGTTGTTGTTGCTGATGTTGTTGTTGCTGATGCTGTTGTTGTTGCTGCTGCTGATGTTGTTGTTGCTGCTGCTGATGTTGTTGTTGCTGATGCGCTGTTCCAATATTCGTGAGAGTGCGTAGCAACTTTTTTGCCCTCTCGGCGTCACCATCAGCCACAGAGAGGTCAATGTCAATATTGGTTTGCTTGCCAATTTCCAATTGCAAGTCACGGAGAGTGACGGCACCAGGCGCCGTACTGACCCATAAGACTTTGGTGAATGAGGAGGCTTGCTCCAAGACATAGTTATTAATCATGGAAACCACAGGGGTCTTACCCACACCAGCTCTCCCGGTGACCCTTATGATTCTACCTTCATCCCCGTTAATAGTTTTGTCAAGGATTTTATGGTAAGCAGACTTTTCATGGCTACCAAATACTTGTCTGCTGCTACTTCTCTTGAACCCTCTGAGAGCATTTGCGCCACATTGGAGTTGTCGAGTGGCGTCCTTGCTGATCTGAGCAACAATGAGTGCGTAACAGAGTTGTGGATAAGGAAATGGCTGAAGCCCCCGGGCACGGGGGTATCTGGCGTCTACGGCCTCTTCGATCTCAGAATCCTCAACGCGCATCAACTTGCTGCTTTTGGCCAACCATTCTGAAACCGAGATATTAAACACTGCCCTATCATTTGCCCAAACCTCTTGTACATGGCGGATCATCTTTCCAAGATCCTCTATTTTTCTCTGCGTTTCTCTATCCAAGTTCTCATTCGGCTTGCCCAGAAACACATAGATACCCTCTGTACCACCAAACATCACAAACCATTAATTCTCTCACTCTCCAAATAATTATAAATAAAAACTGGGAAGTGCCATTTCCAACATTGTGCTATACATTTCAGAGCGACTAATTCTTAAAGTGAGTATGTGAAACATCTATATTATAATCATCTGAGCTTCAGATTGTACTATTTTTTATACAAAATTAGAGTAATTTCATTAGGGATTTCAGAATTGAGTTTCAGTAATGCATTATTGTGATGAGTCCAATGAAGATGGAATCAAGTAAATGCTAGTAAGGGTGAATGTACCTGTCATTTCTCCTTGTTAACTTCAAACAACTGTTGCTATTGTGTTGCAATCCTCAGTTTCTGCATAAAAAGTAACTAGAAGAAGAATGATCAGACATTGGAGAAACCAGAAATTTCAATCTCAGGTCATGCAAATTAATGTGGATCTTACAACAGTGTCTATGATGAAGGATGTGTGTGTGGCTCCAACAAAGCTGATTGCCAGATCCCAACTTCTTCCAAGAAGAATCACAGGTGTGTAGAAACAAGGTGGAGGATACACACACGTTCATTGACTTTCTTTTCCTAATAAATAGATAGATAAGGGTCGTGGAAAAGGGGTCTCTTTTTTAAATACCATGCTTTTCATTTTTATTCTTGGATAGCTCAGTTGGTAGATACAAATGTGTGTTCACACACACATTGCAAATATTAGTATACAGCAGCTTATTGAGGAGATTATGCGTGATATCGTTTCCGTATAAAATCTTGCATCTGTCTGGATCTCATCATCTGTCAGCACTAAAGAGGGAAGGAACATAAATGGTATTTTACTACAGTGTGAAAAGAAATTCATTTTTATTTTTAAATACTTATAATTTCTAATCAACCCAAATACCATAACTACACAAATAATAATCACATAAGTCAAAACTAGTTTAATACCAACCAACTTGAGTATGGCCTGGTGGTTGACATTGCTCACTCCCTGACAGACTATACCAACGCACCTTGTCAAACTGTGTCGGTTATAATGTCTTGTTGACTATTGATCTTATCATACTCAACGACACTTTGACATGTCTCGTCGGAAATTCTTGAGCTGTTGCTAGAAACTAGTTAAACGTTAAACTTGTCATAGCCCCCGACCCATCAGCGTATACGTCAAGTATATTAAATTCCATTGTGACACCCCTCTTTACGTATCAGGCATGTGATCTATACTCGATGAGACACAATGTGTATTTCGGGAAATAACATTTCTCGTGTAGTGAAGGGGTAATTACATGTTAGTACCTCAAGTTTAATTAGTTGCAGATGGATACCTAATATATTAAATTTAGCAGATAGGAATATAAATAGTATTTTACTACAATGTGAAACCAAATGCATTTTTACTTTTAGATACTTATAATTTCTAATCGACTCAAATACCGTAACTACAGAAATAATAATCACAAACCAGTAAAAACTAGTATAATACCAACTAACTTACTAGTGGTTGACATTGCTCGCTCCGTGACTTCATACTAGGATTCGAGGCTCAGCAAAAGTATTTGGGTGGGGTGGGTATGTGAGTGTTCTAATGTCAATCAAATAATATATGACCAATTTCCAAGACTATATTGACGCGCCTTATCAAACTGTGTCGGTTATAATGTCGGTAAAATAATATGACCATTGCCAAAACTATACCCGACATGCTTTGGTATTTGCCTTGTCGGGTATAGTAATATGTTGACCATTGACAGATTTTTGTTGACTATTGATTTTATCATACTCAACGACACTTTGCCATGTCCCGTCGAAAATTCTTGAGCTGTTGACGGAAACTGGTTAAACGTTAAACTTGTCGTAGCCCATTTCGGGAAATAACATTTCTCTTGTAGCGAATTCACTTCTTGCATTAGAGAGTGAATGAAGATGGTGGTTAAATTAGATTTTTGTTTCATTAATTGTGGATTAAAAGAACAAAGAAAACTCCTTTTAAGAAGAATTAAAATATGGAAATTCATTTTAAATTAGTATCGATATCGAAACAGACGATAGGAAGTTAATACGATAACATGCATGCAGCGAAAAATGGGGATCTAGATCCTTATTATGTGACACGTTTGCTATAGAAACTATATATCATTGACCCATATATGGACTAATATTTTTCTTTTCTTCTCGGGTTAACAAAATATTGACATTGACACGAACAAAACAGCATTCCTATATTTAACTTCTGTGAACATTTATTTACTCTGTTACCAGTCGTTATAT
Source organism: Geranium rotundifolium (assembly GCA_963920655.1). Lineage (NCBI taxonomy): Eukaryota > Viridiplantae > Streptophyta > Magnoliopsida > Geraniales > Geraniaceae > Geranium > Geranium rotundifolium. Next base: position 9,222,435 of record OY987311.1, on the reverse strand, counting down.
ATTTATTATAGTTGAATCATTTATCTTATCCATTGGCTAATTAATTCGTTTGTTTTGATTAGATATATACATATATATATGATGTTACTGGGTACATCCAGCTACCTTGATCTGATCCACACGAAAGACAAGAAAGTAGTTATTGGGTGTCAGATGAATTAATTATGTCCAGTGACAATTAATTATGTCTGATAAATTTACATCCAGCTATATAAATTCTTTTTTTATTATTCCCAATTCCTAATCTAACCTGCCCGTGCCAATATACTGAGAAATATGAATTAGCTAGCTAGTTTCATTTCGTGATGAAATAATTGCTTTGTGGAGCAGAACAAAGATGTCTCTGATCGTTCCTCAAGTGCTCAACAACAATAACTACAAGATTTGGAGTGCTTGCATGAAAGATTACTTGTCAAGTCAAGATTTATGGGACAATATCATTGTTGATATCGACAATAACTACTCCGCGGAGTGGAAGAAGAAGAATGGCATGGCTTTACACGCTATCAAAATGTCGTGCGCTCCAAAAGTTCTTTCCCAGATCGGGTTTGCGGAGAGAGCCAGCGACGCCTGGAAACAATTGGAACGCATTCAAAAGAAGAGGGAAAAAGGAACGTCGGAGTCGTTGGAGATATGCATAGGCATCGAATCGAGACGCCAAGGCGACGATGAACTCGTCAAGAATATCAAGCAGGGGAACTTGACTGAAGTGCGTAGGCTGATCATCGGTCGCGAGGAGCTTAAGAAGAGAGTGACGAGTACAGGAGGAACTCTCCTCCACGCGGCCATAGCAGCCGAGAAGGTGGAGATTGTGAAGTTCTTGGTCGATGAAATTGGAGACGATAAGGATATACTGAAAATAGAGGACGAGAATCTGTTCACAGCTCTTGACACGGTTGCGGCTCACACGGGGGATACGCAGAGAGCTCTGGCGATGGCCGAGTGCATTGCTACAAGGCATCCGGAATTGGTGACACACGGACAGGTTTTGACACCAATTCTAATAGCTTCTGCTCACGGCCACAAGGAAATGACTCGATATCTCTACAAAGCCATTGTCAAAGCAGATGCAAGAGCTCCTGCGAATGCCCTTGGTAAAATTGTCGATACTCTGAGTCCAGAAAATGGCGGTCGAGGCACCATTCTTCTCAGCCAGTGCATCAATGGCAAAATGTTCGGTACGTTTTCGCAATTCATATCCATCTTTCGACTTAGCTCCGCTCTTTGTGAGTCTGATATTGTGGCCCGCGTAAGGAAAGAAATAAGCTCGCGTGCAAAAGCACGTCTTAACCCACGTGGGGGAAGTAAGTTGATGAAGGCATATGTGTAGAATACACACATGGAATGAATATGAAATAAAAATGATGTGTATAAAGGGAATAAAAGAACTGATAAGCTTAAACTTTTAGTTGTGTAGCCCGGCCCAATATATACGACCCAATTTTACAGTTATTATTTGACGCTTATATGATATAAATGTGCATATGTTAGATGTTGCATCGCTACTACTTGGTAAGTTCCCGGAGTTGGCTACTAAACAGTGCGCCTTTATCGATCCCATACAAGATTTGTGCAAGCTGCCTAGTTCATTCTCGACTGAAACCATGTCCTTGAAAGACTCCATCATATCATGTTAGTAATATTTCACTCTCCCCTGTCTTTTACTTTTACTTTCACTTTCACTCTTGTCTTCAATCTTTTGTGTTTGAACCAATGTTTTTTGGAGACAACATTAATAATTTATATTCTAATTCAATTCAATTGTATTTTAGGTTTGTGCGGTGGAAGTGAAAGACTTTTGAGAGTTATCAAGTTTTTCGGTAAGTATTTTATGTAAGTCTCTCTCAAGTAAAGAGGGAATCACAGGTTGCTACACTAGTTTAAACTTATTTGACGTTTTACTATTCTTAATTTTTTAGTGACTCGGTTTGCATCCCTTAATTGACCTTGATGAAAAATTAAAAATTCATACAATTTCTATGAAATGACAAGAGTACACTTTAATAGTCACTACACTGTACTGTCACGACGGAGGTGCACGCCAAAAACGTCCGACACTGGTAAAAACTTAGTGGCGGCGCATAAGGGACGTCTGCAACCCTTAAATGATTATTGGTGGCAGGCGTCGTCAGTATGACGTTGACAACTTACCGACGGTAGATACTAATGACACCTGCAACTGTTAATCAACTTCAGGGTTGTAGACGTCCCACGTGTGCCACTGGCAAAATGTTGACCTATGTTGACCGAAGGTACTGAAGAAAAAAATTTAAAACACCGATTTTCTATAAAAGTAAGGGTTTAGATTTAAGGAAGGCAACCCCGTTTATAAACTTTGATACATTAACTTTCAAATATCGTTCTAATTAAATTCACTTTTTAATAATCAAAAGTGTTCAATATGATGTACAAGTTGTATAGAACGACAACAATTTTTAGGGTAATTAAACTATGGAATGACAATAGATTAGTCGAAATTCAAAAAGGTCAAAGTAGGTCTTGACTTCGTTCCACTTAAGGGCGGCGGACATATGTAGGGTACATTATTGATGCTTTTTTGTTTAGAATTGCACACATACCACATGCCGCGACCGTATTTAACTTAAATAATAATGGAGCTAATAATTATGTTAGCAAATTGTATAACTTAAAAATTAAGATGATAAAATGGTAATTAAGTTTAAACGAGGATAGGAAATTGTGACTTACCCTTATTTCTATTATATTTACCATATTAAGTACTGTTTCATGCATCTGTAATGATCAGGAATCGTCCATAAAACGTACGAGGATCAAAAGGTGATCCATTCTCAAGCCAGAGAATTTCTGAAATCTATGTGCAATGAGATATCAAAGTTGAAGGAAGATCGAGTGAAGGAGACTTGGGTGCGAGAGGCCATGTTGGAAGCTGCAAGAAATGGGATCGCCGAGTTCATAATTGAGATGATTCGAGCAAACAAGAAACTGATGTTGTTCTTTGACGGAGACAGGAGAAACATATTTTCATATGCAGTGATTCACCGCCGAGAAAAGGTGTTCAATCTCATTTACGCAGTGAGTCCTAAGGTCACAGACCTGACTAATATTGCCGACGCCTACGACAATAACATGTTACATTTAGCCGCAACAATGCCCGACCCTTCCTCTACCTATCACCGCACGTCAGGCGCTGCTCTGCAAATGCAGAGAGAGCTACAATGGTTCAAGGTACTCTCCTCTACCTCAACCACATCAACCATTTTTTACACTTCCACACACACCTACATAAAATCTTGAGCTAGATTTAGCATCCCTTCACTATTTATGTAGCTGTAAATTTATCAATTTTCTTTTTATAAAATGTGTAATTCTATCTAAAAAAGACCTTGAAGTTAAAAAAATTTACACCTCAATCTCGCCCATTTTTCTCTTCTCCAATCGTGGAGTTGGCCCATTCCCCCTTTTCATCGTCATGTTAACAAGTCGTGACTGGTGATATTTGGTCGAAGAAGAGAAAAACCGACGAGATCAAGTTTGATAAAAAAAATCTACCTAAAGGGGGTATTTTTGTCATTTTGAGAAAAATCACATTCGCTAAAAAAAATGATAAGTGCACAACCACTTTTTTTCAATTTTCTCTAAACCGATAAGTAAAAGTCTAAAATATTTTGTAAAGTCGTCTACACACGTGCAAACCGTCGTAATCCTTTGTTGGAAAACATCATGAAATAAGGATATAAGTAAGTAGAGATGAGTCATTTTTCGATATCATGTTAAAAGTCGAAATGATTGATAAAAGTTTCAAAAAACTCATAGTTGGTAAATAATTTTTTTTCGTATTTTACGTTCATCATAAAACAATTAAAGTCGTTGTGTTAGCCCACCACAAATAAACCCCAAATACAATTAAATATTATAAACCCAATTTGAAAATTAATACCCGGAAATAGTATAACACTCAATTCAAAAGAAAATAAGCGTTAGTTTTGCTTTGACCCTCAAGAATGGTTGAGCCAACTCAGTGTCTTTTGATTCATATATTTGTTTTGCGTGAGTTTTGTTGATAGGGCTTAGCTTGAATATAACAATGCAGGAGGTAGAGAGACTATGCAAACCTTCGTGTAAGGAAATGTTGAACCAAGATGGATTGAGTCCTCGCCAATTATTCACCATCACTCACAAGGAGCTTGTGAAGGAAGGCGAGAATTGGATGAAAACAACGGCCCAATCCTCGACCGTCGTTGTCGCTCTCATCGTCACCGTCACCTTTGCAGCGTCCATCACCGTACCTGGCGGCACTGACCAACTCACCGGCCTCCCAATATTCCTCCCACACCCGTCGTTGACGGTCTTCACGGTCCTCAACGCCCTGTCTTTCTTCTCCTCCTTGACGTCGGTACTGATGTTCCTCGGAATCCTGACGTCGCGCTACGCCGAAGAGGACTTCTTGGTGAGCCTCCCCGCCAAGTTGATAATAGGCCTCACCTCCCTCACCGTCTCCATCGCGACCATGATGGCAACATTTTGCTGTGCCCTTGTAATCATACTCAACGGGCGCCTCGTTACCATCTTGCCCGTTGGTTTGCTTTCTTGCATTCCCGTTCTCTTCTTCTTCTTCTCCTCTCTCTATCCTCTTCTTCACGAGGTCTTTGTGTCCACTTATGGACCGTCTATCTTTGACACTACCACCAAGTTTCCTACCGCTGGCAAATCCATCAAACATATCAAGACGGGTAATGCAGCCTCTCGCCAGAACGTTCCTTAAGCCTTTTGCTTTTTTGTTTTTCTTGTACTGCTCTTAGAATTTCTTAGCACTGATAAAAAATATACTCTGCCTATTGATCTAGTTTATATCATGAATAAAAAATAACTGGTTCCCGCTGGATAAAACCAGAAACCAAGTTAGAGAATCGCAGTTAGAAACAATTGTTTTCTCGCCAACGATTGCGAGCATGGTTTTATTAATTAGGAATCAAGTGGTCGAGTCCGGTCATGTTTGGTTTGATTTCAGACTCGTGTCCACCCCTATTGTGTATGGCCAGTGAAGATGATGTACGATGAAGAAGAAAAAGGTATTTCTTATAGTCGGAGAAGAGTGACGCTCGCTAAAGAAGAAAGACGGTTCTAATTAATTTTGAGTAATTACTCATTTTATCTAATCTACTCGAAAAAAAACCCTAACGAGGCATTGATGTTCTCGCAACTACGATTCTATATACTTATGCGGGCGGACAAGGGAAGAGCAGTTGAGAACTGGAAGGGAGAGCGATCGCTACTCACTTAGTTCGCTAACCCAATGACGGTTTTCGAACAAATTTGACTTATTGTAGTCTTGTATGACTGTCTAAAACTTGAAAGTTATACTCCTTTTTGTTTTTTAATAAAGTTTTATTGGTGATAAAATAAATTATCTATTGACGTTGTTCGATTAGTGACAAGGTCAAAATCAGCACTTTTGACATGGGCTCCTACTATGAGCCTTCTCCTACCTAGACCAAAATGTAGAGTTATCTCAATTCGAGCCTCACATTAATTATCCTAAGCCCCTTGATCTCATGCACCTTTGTGGCCATTTTCTATTGCTCAAGCTTCTAAGTTTTAAGTTTTTGTGCATCTTCTTCTATCGTTTATTTTAGCTGGATCTACAATTCATTGTTTCCAACAACTTTCATCTACTTTTTGACTTACTAAAAGAGACTCAAATGTTTTGAAAATTTATAAGTCATATATATTTTAGTGTTAATTACACTTTATATGTTTTGCTATCATAAAAAAGTTATAGTGAAATGTAAAACCGATAATTATATAGTTAAATGTACTAACATGTTATTTTTATTTGAAAAACAATGTACTAACATGTTAGTACATGATAACGAACATATATAGCTAGATGTACTAACTTGTTAATATTCCCCCCATCAACTAAGTCCAGTGGTCTCTATGCAACTGAAGGAAAAAGAAAATAATAGACATGCATATTTGACATGATCAAACCAAAACTTTTAAGATCGCGCCAAAAGTTGGCAAATTCTTCCGCAGCAGAAATAGCATTTGCAGAATTTTCAGACAAACATTACAACACCTAATGCTTAATTAATCATCACTGACCAATTAACATCAATATAGGCAGACCATACTAGACCAAGATGAATTCACATAAACCATCATAATGACAGACAAATTAACATAGAAGAAAGAGGGGCTAGAAAGCATTCATAGTTTGAACATCATCCAGACATAGTCAAGTAATGCTAGGCAAATCAACCTTGTCATAAGCAAAGCAAAGCATATTTTGGATAAAAACTAGAAAATACTAGTGACCTGCCCTAGATTTCTGTCTCTCCTCAAAAGTCTTTATATTATATATGCACTATGCTTATACCATCAAAGGTTTGGTGCTTTCTTCTCTGCACCATGTGGGGCGTACTTCTCCATGAGGCGAGTTAGTTCAGCGTCATATTCTTTCTCAAGTGCTAGCTCTTCTTCCCAGTGCTTCTGTTTCATTGCAGCCTTCTTATGTTCATGAACTTTGGTAAGCTCGTCCCTCACTGCCACAAAATCGTCCATCTCTTCATTCTGGGATTTGATGAACTTCTCAACTTCCTCAATCCTATAAACCAATGATGCAACATATTTGCTTCAGTTCACTGTCCTACAAATTATTCTTCATGTAATAAAAATATCAAAGATACTCTACACATTATAAACTTCCCAAAGCTTTAAAGATAATAACAGAGTACCTGCGCAGAGAATTTGTGTCAGATTGCTTGACTTTCTCTCGCTTTTCCTGCTGCAGCTTTTCAAAGTTATCTTCCTTGGTCATCCTTGCTTCTTGAATAATTTTGATCTGGTCCTTGAAAAAGAGTTCTTGGCTGTCCATCTGAAAAGTTAACACTGCCAAAATCAGGACTGTTGCAACAGGAACCGCTAACCACGAATGCTTCTCCACTACTATTAGCAATGGGTTGGGGGAAGTGGGGAATAACTAGCATGGACTAGATCAAAATTTAGCACCAATGAAGCCCATTACTAGGACATTCAGAATGAGACAAATCAACAGGCTTCCCGATTTCTAGTTTTCGACAACTGCATAGTTTGTTTACCTCTTCCTTGTTTTGTTCATGTTGCATCTTGGTTCTCTGTCTCACTATCCGGGTCTCCTCGTCCGTTTTCCGCAGCTTCTGAGACATCATACTCACAGTTTCCACCAGGGCTTTGTTGTTCCTATGTTCTTTAGCAGCTTTGTTTTTGAACCAGATGAGTTGCTGGTTCTCTTCACTCATTTGCCTAATCTGCTTTACAACCATTTCCTGGTAGGATCTCATCTCGTATTTAAGCTTAGATTTACCTGGTCAATTACAGAAAATTGACATAAAATTTCATACTACATTAATCAAACAGCAATTGTTTACATGTACATAAAGATAGTAACTCAAGTATGACCTGCAGCAGGGGTATTCAAATGAAAATCACTGGTAATCCAAATAGTAATGTGAGTGAGGTAGAAATAGAACCTTGGGAGTGTTGGTTAAAGATATCCAGGTCTTCCTTAAGTGCCATATAACCATACAATTGCCGATCCCCACCGGGACGAAATAGTATCGGATGATGATCCCAGGCAGTCCTGTCTGTTCGCTGTTCTGCAAAATGTTTGTGCAAGCGCTCAGCCTCCAAGTAACCACTTGCTGTGCTTTCAAAAATGAGAACACTAATCCCGCGGTGACCCTGTGGACCATAAGAGTGTCGAGCTTTCACAGCAGCATATGAGTAGAAATAGTCAAGAAGCTCCTGGTTCCCCATGCCAATCCACTGTAAAACAATTTAACAAATGAAAAGGTTATATTTAACATAATAGTACCCTAGAATAACATATTAAGCCAATTGAAACTACAAAAAATTGATTAAAAATCATACACATTATTCGCTCTACAGCAAAACAAGGTCTTTATACCTTGTCATTTTCATCCTGCTCAAGCCTTGTGTTCATTATGACAACCATTGGAGGCCAAACTATTTCATGATCTTTTTCCTCGTCCCGTAGACCTTTCCATTTGCCAAACACTTCCCCGGAGGGAATTACTGAAGTTCCCCTTCTGCGCAACTCCTCATCCAGAATTTCTGCAAGCTCTCGGTGAACCCTTACACGCTTTGATCCTTTTGTTTTGGCATGTGTCATCAGTGGCTGCAGGCCTCGATACCAGTCAATGCTACCAGGACCATCTCTGCATGCAGGACAATGCCACTGCCTTGCTGGTTCATTGATTTCCTCAACACTCAATTGATCTAACACATTGAAAAAATCTTTGAACCATTTGTCCTTCTTGCGAGTTTCATGGCTCCTTTGACTACAATCTGAATCAAAATCATCACTTAAGAGTTCATCGTCAGTATCCTCCAAGGAATCAGAGTCATCATCAACATTTTCACCGTCGTCATCATGTACACGGGGATTCAGGCTGGTTTCACTTTGGCGCAGACCCATATCTGAATTCCTGGACTGGGAACCGGCAACAGCAGCCCAATTCCGCCCGGTCTGGGGTGCGTGGGAGTTGTTCTCAGAAATCCTAATGGGTTGTTGGGGTCTTCCATTTCCTCTGGCAGGAGGTTGTGCTTGCCAGGTATTGCCAGGAGCGCTTCCTGGTTTGCTGTTTGTTCGCTGACCTGCATTCTGAGGTGCACCTGGATGTCCCCATGCTCTAGGAGCAGAATTCTGAGGACCCCATGGTTTTGCAGCACTACTTCCAGCTTTATTCTTGGACTTCTTTGCACAAACTGACTGCCAATCACCATCATCTTGTGAAGAGTTCAGACCAATTTTAGCAACACCATGATTCAACTGCTCAATGTTGGGAAAAGGTTCATTCGACGTCGATTTTCCTTTTGGCAAAGGGTTGTTAGCAGCACCAACAGACCCCCTTCTCGAACTCATTTTTGCAAGAAACCCCTATCAAACAATACCTTTTAATAATAGTATACTAAAATTTGGCGTACTAAAATTGCAATCAATATGCACTGAGTACGCAAGTGAAGAATACAAGAATAGTTATGCTTACAAGTTACGATAAATGAGACATGCAAACACTGAGCTCTTACATATAGCCCCTGTTACTGTAAATTTAACATGAGATGGATAATATATGAAAGAAGAAATGTATGCCACAGTAACATTATTCAATCCCATGTGTTTGACACACAGATTCTTCTTATTCCTTTCATGTGAGTGACCAAATATTTATTTTGAAAAATATACTTGTTTTCTGAATACAATTTGATCCTTCAGACAGCATTACCTCTTGTTATATGAATCTGAAAACCCATTTCTTCGATTTTGATATTAACACAGGAAAGTCTATCAAAGAACAAAAAGTAGAGTACCAATAAAAAAGGGGAAACAGCATGCATTGCCTGTATCAAGTTAAGAACATATCATTCAGCCATATTCACAGACCCAAATTTATATAATAACAAGCACAATTCTGGAATGAAAAGGACAGAGAAAGCTCAAAATTGTGGCAAAATAATGATGAAAAAATAATCAGAAAAGTGATCTACTGTTTCTCTCATTTTAGGGTTTCAAGTAACCAAACAGTAAATACAGAAGAAAAAAATCAAAATCAAACAAAATGCAGTTATTCCTGCTGAGAAAACAAAAACGGACCCAGAAAAGATCATCGACGACTTAGAAAAGACACATCTAAGGGTGGAGAAAATAAATCAAAATCTATGGTAGATGGTGACGAAATTTCAGGTAAAGGCAAAAAACATATATATGGAGAAAAATCAAAGTAATGTACCAAAAGGGAACCCAAAAAATCATACTCAGCATAAGAAAAATACTCACAGAGAAACAGAAAAAAAGTGAAGCATGCGAAAACGAGGAAACAGAGAAGCAGAAATGGGAAGCGATCTCGAAAGAGGAGGCGGAACGAACCCTAAGCGACGGCGGAGCAACGGAGAGAGAAGAGCTGTAGTGTAGGGCACATAAACAGTATGAGTGAGAGTCTGAAGGAGAGATAAATATGCGTGAAGAGAAAAAGCAAAGAAAAATGTACCTGATCGAAAAACCGAGAAAATAGCTTAGTGGTACTTTCTTCGCCTCTGTCCGTATCTATAGAGGGAGAAAATGGGCCGAATTGAGGTTGCGGCCCAAATTTTAGTAGCATCGATGACATGTAAAAATCAAAAGATGACATCAGCTAGCTACAACTAATTTGACACGGATATCACATAACTACACTTAACTTATTTTTTCACTTGTGAGGTGCGCTGACTTTGGTAATTCTCACTCAGCTACAAACCGTTAAGTTTTCAGTAAATTTTTCGTGTAAAATGACCAAACTACCCCCACATATCATTTAAATTTTCAAACACATGTCATTGGCCCTCTCTTTCCTTTTCCTCTCTCCTCTCCGACTTCCTCCGTCAGGTCTCCCACTTTCAGCCTCGCCCTCGTCAAACTCGACATGCTGGGGATGTTCCACGTGATCGCGGAGCTCACGGCAGACAACTTCGGCGACTACATCATCTATATGGCCACGACCGCCTCGGACATGCTCGCGGTCCTCCAAGAATTCGAGCGCCACACTGCCACGATATGAGCAGAGAATGGCGCGTTATGGCGTTGAGCACGCCGTGGCGGGTATGGCGGTATGGCGCAATAAATTTCTATGGTGGAAGAAATGAGCTTGAGCCCGATTTGGTGGACGAAGTGGGCTTGAAATTGACCGAAGAATTTGGTTGGAGAAGTGGGCTAAAAGCTCAATTAGAGGAAACTGGAATGAAGAGCATGTTGATTTTGTGTAATTGAGGACGTCGGTGTGGTGCTCGAATTCTTGGAGGACCGCGAGCATGTACGAGGCGGCCGTGGCCAAGGAGATGATGTAGGCACCGAAGTTGTCCCCCTGGAGCTCTGCGAGCACGTGGAACGTCTTCGGCACGTCGAGTTTGACGAGGGAAAGGCCGAAGGTGGAGACATGACAAAGGAAGTCGGAGAGGAGAGAGAGGGCTAATGGCATGTGTTTGAAAATTTAAATGATATGTGGGGGTAGTTTGGTCATTTTATACGAAAAATAAACTGAAAACTTAACGGTTTGTAGCTGAGTGAGATTACCAAAGTCAGCACACCTCACAAGTGAAAAAATAAGTTTGGTGTAGTTATGTGATATCCGTGTCAAATTAGTAGTAGCTAGCTGAGATTATCCTAAAAATCAACTCATTTGTTACAACGTGAGAACTGATATAAGTCATTGACCTGAAGCCTTGATCGTAATGCGGCACGCACTTTTGAATTGTCAAATTCCATATGCATAATCGTAATTGTGGGGGCATAATCGTCAATTCACACAGTTGACCTGGGATTTCTCTCTTGATTAAGTATTTTTCTCCCAATTAATTTGTCTTTGTACTGAAAACCGATTTCGTTGTCGTCGAGTATGTGCAATCAACGAATTTTTAACCAGTCGCCACGTTTGTGATCCTTTATTGTGTGAAAAGTCTAGAATTTGTGTGAAAAGTCCTCTAAGCCCTTGGTGATTGTGTAGTAGCATATACTGATTGTAGAGTACAAACCAATATATCATTTCCATAACTTTCTCTACAATTCTTGGATTTAGAGAGAGAAGCTCCAAGTTGTAGAGGTAGAAGTCGAACACCTTGAAGAACTCAAGCTTGGAGAGGGAGGAGGAGGAGCTAGGACCATTCAATCTTGTGTGTAATAGCTATATTAGTGATTGTGAGTGACTTGATTACCTACTTTAATATTTGATTCAAAGCTTTCTCATCTTTAATCCATCTATTGTTCTTAGTGTTGTTGAAGATTGAATTGAGAACGAGCAATTGAATGCTTTAGGTTATACTTATTGATTGAACATTAGAAGATTTAGTGAGATTGCTAATCTACCGTTGTTTGCTAAAATTGGTGAGATTGTCAATTTAGAGATTAATGTGATTAAAGTGCTATTGATGATTGAGTTGAGATCCACATATTTAATGATGATTGATATTTTGATGACTAATTGCATGATAAATTTGTGGTTGACTAAACTTTTAGAGTTGGGATGTAGTGTGAAGGGAATGAGAACTGATAAAAAATCGAACCGAACTGAAAACAAATCGATTTGAACATGTGGCTCATTTTAAGTCATCAATGATTATTAATTGGGCCTAAAAATAATAGGCCAACAAAATATAAGTCGAGATCGTTTCAAAATATGAGATTTTCATAAAAATTGGTTAAAATATCGAACCGAAAATCGGCAATAGTAAGTCAAATAATAAGTCAAACAACCTAAAACGTTAAAATTTTATGAAATTATCAACAAACCCAAATCGAACTGAACTGAATTCCATCAATTCGGTTTTCAGGTTTATTTTCCTAAAACTGAATTGGTTGGTTATGTTTAAGATTAGACCAACTCCAAATCGAACCGTAAATCACCCTAATTAAGTTTTAATTAAGGATGGCAACAGGGCGGGTTTGGGGCCGATTTTGCAATCCTCGTCCCTGTTAGAAACGGATAGGGGATTCTCCTTTCTAACGGGGACGAGAATTCCCCGCTGATTTCGGGAATTCCCCTTTTCTGCTTCCAAACCAAAAAAATTTAAAACATATTTATTTTTCAATAAAATTTGTATTAAAATTTATTATTTTAATAAAAATATATACTTAAAAAATTTTTATTAAACATGTATTATAAAGTATTGTTTTAATAAAAGATATTATTTTTCGTTAAATATAAAATTTAAAATATAATTTTAACTTTAAAAAATATATATTTTTAATATATCGTGGCGGAGCGGGGATACCTCACCCCGTCCCTGCCCCTGTTCCTATATGAATTTAAAGATTCTCCGCCCTGTTTTCGTTTGGATTCGTTGGGATGACAACGGGTTGGGTTTAGGACGGATTCGACCAAACCCGCACCCGTGCCTGAAGGATTTGAACGGGTACCCGCCCCGTTCAAGACCCGCTGGGTGCGGGTTTTACCCGAAACCTAAACTTGACCCGAAAACTATCCAAAATGCATAATTTTTTGAAAATGTCATAAATCTATAATATATAATAGTATATGTAATTTTTTTATATATTATATATAATGCATAATATATAATTATATACATAATTTCTTTAATTGAAAATTATTTTAATGTTTTTTATTAATAAATAATTATATATAATTTATTAAATAATTTTTTTTATGTAGTGAGGGTTGGAAATGGAGTGCGTGCCCAATTTTTTTTTGGGTTTTATCCGTTTTAATCAAGCTGGGTTAATCGAGTACCCGTAGAGTTTGATTGTATGTCATCCCTACTCCCTAGGATCCGGAGATGGCGTCGGGGATGGAGAATTATTGCCATTCCTTGCCTTAACGAGAAGAACATAGCTCACATTCTTAGGATGGGCTTAAATCGATACTGAAGATGCTGTCAACCTTTTAGCAAACACAAATGTAGTTAAAGGTGACTCAAGATGGGCTTAAATATTTGAGCCCAAAATTGCAATTACATGCACTCCACTCCCAAACACAGCTCAAACTTTATGCTACACCTACACATCACTGACCCTAGCCGTCGCCCACTCTTTTCTGGCCATTTTCCGTCTCTCCTCCCCATTCAGGTACTTCATTCCTTCCCATTTCTCTCACCTTTTATTCTAATTATGATAGTGTTCACTTCTCAATCTTGTTAATTGAAAAGCTTTCTTCTTAATCAACACTAACCAAACCTTACAGTTTTAATGTTGTTTTGCCTTCCAGACTAATGTATTGTGTTTCTTTGATTTCATTTCTGTATGACATTTTTACCCTGTTTGATGATATTTATGTTATGCATGTGTTTGAGAAATTATTTTTGAAAAGTTTCCATCTTTCTACATATCACATTCATATGCTACTGCCATGAATTTGAAACCTACCCATTCAGAGCTTCCATTTGTAATCAGTTTTATATTTTTCCATTTTGAAATTAGTCACATTTTCTCCATCTGAGCACAGCAATGCTTGATGCTATTGGCCATCTATGTGATGATGGAATCTCTGGAAAGCTTGGTCTGCAGTTTGGATAAATTGGTCTTGTTTCTGCTGACCCTTTTCATGAGAATGTGGATATAGAAACCTCAAAATTACAGCTTGGCCTTTGAACTAATTCCGTGGATGAGTAAATAAATAAACTACCAGCTCTATTTCTTCAGATGAATGTCATTATCATGTTGATGATAATTGGGGAGATGAGGAGGACTGCACTCTTTACCTCACCGGAAGAGAAGCCTGAATGAAAAAGAGACTTATAAGAACTTCCAAAGCTGCTGATTAAAGGAAAAACCTTACTTTTGTTTAGTCAGTACCAGTTTCCTCCTAGGAGGTGTCTGCGTTCACTCTTCATCCATCTTCACATTCACATTCACGGCCATAATCTTGTTTTGGGATCTTTCTTTATACAAAACAACTGGTTTGATGATATTGGTTTTGATAGGGAATTTTCACAAATGAATGGGATTTGTTGGTTACATGAATGTTATTTACCATTTTTTTGTCATGCTCAGTTAATAACCAAATAAATTTTCCTTTCCATAATAGTCTTTTCTAGGGTTTTGAATCTGAGACGTGCTTGTATTTTTGTATATATATCTGTAATTTGTTCTTTGATGACTCATATTTTGCTGTGCCAAATTCAAATTTTTTTAATCATAATTGCTCGTCTGGGTTTGTACGATTTTGATCTGCATAGATTTGTTCTAGGCTATTGGTAGGTAGCCCATGACTGTTCGTCATCAAATACAATCAGTCTGTGTCCAAAATGAGCTTAATTTATTACAAATATTAATCTGTATAGTTTGGATAACATACTCTGTGGTTCACCCTGAAATTAGTATTTTGTATAATTGTATTATGTTTTGTTTCTCTTACATGGTTAGTGCAAAAAGAAAGGTATGGTTTGCTTCTCCTGTTTGTTGATATGAGCTTCTCTGATCCACTCCCTCCACTTGTGCAGCACCCACAGCCTTTAGTCGGGGCTGTTCCACATGAATAATGATCAGTTTGACCCGCAATCACAGTTTGAACAAAATCCTCATCCTTTCAAAAGACCCAGAAACGCTGAGGAGGACCAGTTGAATTCATCTAGTTCTCCGGCTTACCAATCCATGAATTTCAATGCAATGAATACAAGAATGCAGCCACCGAATGGTCCAGTCAACCCAAAAGGAATTGGCAACATTTTCTTCAAGACGCGATTCTGTGCAAAGTTTAAACAGGGAATATGCAGGAATGGAGAAAGTTGCAATTTTGCTCATGGTAATGAAGATTTGAGGCAGCCTCCACCCAATTGGCAAGAGATTGTTGGAGGGGCAACAGGTGGCCGGGTGGAGGACAAACCACCCCCATCAGGAAATTGGGATGACGACCAGAAACTAATTCATAGGCTGAAGCTATGCAAGAAGTTTTATAAAGGGGAGGAGTGCCCTTACGGAGAAAGGTGTAATTTCATTCACGAGGATCCAGCGAGGTTACCTGATGATTCAGCGAGGTTTAGGGAGAGTTCAGTAATGAACATTGGAACTACGGGAGACCTGGCAGTGGTTAATGGGAGCAGCTCTAATCTCTCCGAAAGTACTAAGTGTGGGAATATTTGTTCAGATCCATTTCGAAAGACTGCATATTGGAAGACAAAGTTATGTACTAAGTATGAGACAACTGGTCAATGTCCCTTTGGTGAGAAATGTCACTTTGCTCATGGTCTAACAGGTATATGTTGCTGCTTCGTTTGCTAATGTTGACTCACATTGTCTTTAGGATTGCTTTGTTTCTTGTTGATTATACCTCTTTATGGATTTTAAAAGAAGATGGCAGTAAAATTTAGCTATTCTTGAAACAGCAAAGAACCTACTTTTCATTTAGCCATCTGAATCAAACATGCTTTGTGATTTAGTAAGTCATAATCCTTTAGAAACCTGCAGTTATGTTAATGTAGCAAAATTATGAATATGATATGGAGCCAAATAGTACCCTAATTCCATGTGGGTATTCTCTTGTGTTGCTTTCAAAATTCAGGGGAAGGGATATTTATTTATTTATTTATGGGTAAAAGCCTATTGGATGAATGCATATTAACCTAATGTTGTGTGTTCTCTAAAAACAGAATTACAGAGCGCTGGTGTGTGTGACGCCGAAGCAGGGAATGCAGGTTCGGTTTTAGCCGGTGCATCTCCGAGTGTATCAGGTACCGTGCCCGTACCCACCATAAACGAACAAGGGCAAACTAACAAGTGGCTACTTAATTGCAATGGTTCGAAGAAGATCAATCGCATATATGCTGATTGGCTTGATGATATGCCCTTAGTACACAACCTATCCAACCAAGTGGAGAGTTAGTTTTGAGTTATTCTAACACTCAAAACACCTTTCAGAGAAATTTGATCAGTTTCGCACCCTTAATTTTTTTTGTCCCAATGTTTTTCATATTCCTTATATTATTTTGGACCTACAAATAAAAGTAAATAGGTGCTTACACTTGTTGTTCTTGCAAGCTTTCCCTTGAGCATATATTGCCACTATTTGATTTTTCACTTCTCCTGTTCAATTTGATTTCCATGTCTACTCTATGTATTGTTTGTGTTTCCATCTAGACGCTTTCATTTTGATGAAATAGAAATAATTCATTTATTTTAAACAGATAAAAATAGGCTATACTGTTTATGGTTTCTTACAAAATGTTTATATTTTTATAAAAACAACGAAATTGCCCTTAAAACTAAGACTTGTGACATAATTTTTTAAAATTATGACTACCTTCAAAATAATTTAACTAAAATATTAAATTTACAAAATTTGATTATACAAATTTTAATTAAAAGATAAAAGAAAAAAATGACTAAAGACACGAAATTATCTTAACATTTGTATTTATTTTTTAAAAAAAGTGCATGAAAATTTTTATTTAAAATATTCTAAAGCTATTTAATTTGATGAAGAGTGGTCGTGAATTTGATTTGAAGCAACGAGTCTCCTTTTATCAAGTTGATGAAGAAACATGGCGACGCTTATACATTATAGGGTGTTGGAAATGGAAATTGAACGTACTGAAAGCAGTTGTAGAACACAGAAGTAGGCAAGTGTGGTGACTGTGGCTAGGGCGGGAACATGATCCCCGAACCTCTTGAAACGATTAAGCTCGAGTTGTTGGTGAGCCACAGCCACAGCCACAGGTGCAACAAGGCACCCTCCTTTCTCATCAACGCCTGCTATTTCCAACACCATAAGGTCGTCTTCGATTTGATTTTAAATCAAACCGATCAATTCGATTTAAAAACAATAAAAATCGAAACCAATAGAATTTGGTTCAATGTGGTTTTAAATATGTCAATTTTCATTTTGGTTCAGTTTAATTTTTATAAAATTCTCACATTTTATACCTTTTTGACTTATTACTTGACTCGTCGGGTGTTAGATTTTTTGAATCAATTTTCATGAAATTCTCACTTATTGGGCCGATCTTGACTTATTTTTTATCAGCTCAATATTTTTAAGTGAAATTAATAAATATCAATGAATTAAAATGAGCTGATTGTCCAAATCAATCGATTTTCAATCGGATTGAACTTTTAACGATTCTCATTTATAAATCGAAACTAAACCGATGATTTTGAGTCGATTCAATTTTAAATCGAACCAAATACAATTCTTTTTTGTTTGATTATTTTTCAGGTTGATTTGGTCGGCTCGATTATTTCCGGGCAGCCTTAAATCTAGGTAAAGTTAAGTCAATTTCAGTGTTCGAAAAAATGTTAAGCGCGAGTTGAGCGGAAATGATGTTTTGAGAATTAATAAAAAATAAATCAGATTAGAAAATTGATTGGAAATTCTAATTAATCACTATATAAGTCACGATCTCGTGCAAACCAAGAAATATTGTACTAAATTTTGATAATCGTGTTTCCATTATTATGTCATTATTTTTATTATTAAGTCATGTCTTTCCATTATTATGTCATGTATTTCCATAAACATATTTTCAATAGGGAAAAAGACACTTTTGTGCACCTAAATATACACTTTTGACACTTTCATACCCTAACTTTTTTTCTCTTTCTTCCATACATGACTTTCATTTTGGGACAACTTTCTTCAGAAACTTCAAAATACCCAAATTACCCCTAAATTGAACCAAAATTAAATATGGTTTAATTTTGGTCCAATTACAGAGTGTGAAAAGACAAGATTGCCCTCAACTACTCATCAAATTTTCAAAAGTATGCCACCCTTTCAACTATTCTTCTTCTCCTCCTCTGCCACCCCCTCCTCACCGGCGTTTCATCCGACATCCATCGTCGGGGTTTCTCCGGCATGTGGGGAGCACGGTGGACCGACGAGGCCTCCAGAACACCTCCGCCAAGGTGTCCGTCTCGACCCCATCGTCCTCGACCCCTCCTTCTCGTCTTCTCCGGTGATTCTTCGCCGGAGCATGGTTCTTCCTCTGCAGCCTCCACAATACAAAATGGCGAGCATCGACGAGGTGGGCAATGGGCAGCGACCAAAAGGGTTGAATGCGGTGCTCTGACGATCATCTCCAGCACAGAATGGCTGGAAAAGAGATAGAGGGAGAGAGGGAATAAGAAATGAGTTCAAGAATTCAAAATTTTCACTTGCCGAAAAGTGTGCCGGAACATAAGTGTGAGGGGCTCGAAACCGAGTTTTGACACCCCGTCGTAACACTTAGACTAGCCTATTATGCATGTTTAGGGGCTACCCCGATCTCGAGAGAGACGGATAGTCCCGAATCTAGAAACCACCGAGTGCTAGGAGTTCGACGCCGAGCGGAGACCCCCCGGATTGGTACTTAGCCAATTATCGTCGGAAAATTGCAATTTCGAGTGATTTCGAACCCTAGAGGGCAAGGAGTGACTCCGGATTAGGACAACTCCCGAGAGGCGGGGTTGTCAATTAAGACATAGGTTCATCTCGTACTCATCTAAAGAACTATGACATCATTGTAGTAATTCACTGTCTGCATGTCTAGCACCCCAGGCACTTTCCATTATTTGTCTGTCATTTGCATCGCTTACTTGCTTGTTCGGTTTACTATAAAACAACAAAAATAGTAGTAGTCTCGAGACCCGTTGACAGAAACACACATTCGACCTAAGACCCACATTAGTCCCTGCGGATCGACCCAGTTACTTACCGGTAAAAATATATTACTTGTGATCGCGTACGCTTGCGCAAGGGGAACTTATCCAAGACGTGACGTTTTGCGCAACACGTTTCGGCCCTACAGAGGGTGAGGAAGAGAAGGGGGCGGTGGAGGAGGAGGAGGGGGAGGTGGAGAGAGTGACATTCACTTGAAAATTTGATGAATAGTTGAGGGTAATTTTGTCTTCTTACGCAATTGAAATTGGATCATATTATACCATATTTAATCTTGGTTCAATTTAGGGGTAGTTTAGGTATTTTTAGTATTTTAAGAGTAAAATGACTCAAAATGTAATTCAGGGTACTGAAAAAAAATGTAGGGTATGAAAGTGACAAAAATGTATATTCAAATGCACAAAAATGTCATTTTCTATATATATATATATAATGATTAATTGGGGCTAATAAGAGATAAGCGCCGTCGTGAGGAGGAGGAGGAGGAAGAGAAGAGACGCCGCAATTGGCGGCGGCGGAGGAAAAAAATATTGACGTGATTTTGTTGGGGAATGAGAAATGATAAAGATTTGGGTCCTTAGTTTCGAGCACGACGAGTTAGGTATAAGTTCAGAATGAGAGAGAGCATGATTGTTGTAGAGGTAGAGTGATGTATGGAGGAAGAAAAGGGATTGAGGGTAAAATGGCACATTTTGAAAATTTAAAACACTTAAAGGGCATTTTAGTTTTTTACCTTAAAAGTTAACATATTTTTGCAAAAAAATGAACGGAAATGTTTTTGAGTACTTACGGTGAAATTTTTTTAAATTATACCCACATAACTTTTGAGTAGGATTAATTTGCAAAAGTGTCAATTTCCCTAAATATTACGCACCTCCTCGTCGCCCACGTAGAGTCATGTTAATATATGCGTATGGCTGTCTCTGGTCCGGCCTAGCCTAGCCTATTGAGAGCACTGTATGTATATGTGAATATAAAATCGATGTTAATCATGACGAAGATCGATTAATCTTAAGCACCATTGAGATTGTCGCTTTGTTGAGCAAGCATGGCCCCAAACCCATCCTGGCTAGAAAGCGGCGGCGATTTCTGCATTTGGGCCTCTATTTTTGCTTTAATCGCACTTTTGGTCTGCCACTGCAAAAGGGTCTTCTTCCCCAATCGACCCGCCCTCGCTCCTCATCCAACCCCTATCGCTTCGTCTCCCACCACTCGGATCAGTAACAAGATTCAGAACCAGAACCAGAACCAGAACCAGAACAAACCTCCTCCGCGGTACAATTCTTGAATTTTTCCATTTCTATTCAATCTTATTCAATTGCCATTCTGTGTTATTTGAGTGCCCAACCTTCCCCTTTTCACTGTTGTACTGATTTACATTACTTATGTAGAAGCTTGAAGATAGTATCAGATGGGGATTTAGCTGAACTAATTAATAATCTGGACAACGGGAAGGATGCATGGGAGAATGTCATTGATAAGAGGAACCATCTCTTCTCTTATAATGCAAAGTGCTGCAAACCCAAGGTACACCTTTTAGAGACCATTTCAAATCCTATAGTGTTGTAGACATATATGCCTAACTCAATGTGGTATTTTGAATTCTTGTCTATTGTGCATTTACATCTTGTTTCCTCAAAGTAATGCCAAATGGGTCCATGTGTTTGTTACTCGTCAACTTTAACATATTGTTTGCAATTTGCTAATGAGCTACTTTTTATTCTTGCTTTTGAATTTTTTTAGGTGATTATGTTGAGTTGGTGCTTTAATCTTTTTGTTCAGGATGGTCCTCTGCGATATATGAGTGTCACGGTCTTCGAGAATTGCTCCCCTGAGAAATTGAGGGACTTCTATATGGATAACAATTACAGGAAGCAATGGGACAAGACCATCGTTGAGCATCAGCAGTTAGAGGTTGATGAAACTGATGGAACCGAAATTGGCCGGACGGTTAAAAAGTTTCCCTTCCTTTCACCTAGGGAGTATATATTAGCTTGGAGATTGTGGGAGGGAGAAAATAAGACATTTTATTGTTTTATCAAGGTAATGTTCTTGGCTTCATCATGAAAGTAAGGTCTTTTAGGCATTTCTGGTTTTGTGTGGTTATCATGTAAGAGGTGAATGCTGTGCTTCTGCCTTTAAGTTGAATTGGGGAGGAATGAAAGACAAATGACCTTGTTGATGTCCTGATATTCTTTATCTGTCTTAGCAATGTAAAATTAATTTCATATTTTTGCAATACTTGTATATCCAATGTAATACATGGTTCTCCATATTTGTGTTTCTTTTTGATATCTGGTTTCTGCATATTGTGTAAGTGAGGCAGCATGGACCCTTATTTTCCTCATATCCTCTTGACAAAGGCAAAAATGCAATATGACTCATCGAATTCAAAACTTCATCCCATACCTTTAGGTTTTACCCAAGTGAGGGCTAATTAACAAAGTTTTCATTGTTAGATATCCAGTGGTTCAAAGTAAATGCCTATACAGATGGCAAATTGAACTAGTTGACTAGCAGCAATTTGCAATGAGCATGAGGTCATTGATGTGATTATTGCTGATAAAAAAGAGTATAAGTTTGGTTGGTTTTGCGGAAAAAGAAGTTAATGCTATATATCATATAAAATAATGCACTTATATTCCTACCCACCTTTTAATATTTGCTTTCGTCTGGGAATTTACCCTTTGTAAATATTCTGTCTTTATTTTTGTTTGTGATTTTTGTAGGAGTGTGATCATCCTTTGGCTCCATATCAGAAGAAGTATGTACGTGTTGGCTTATTCAGATCTGGATGGCGGATCAGTAAAGGCAAGTGCCTAACTTATTCCTTTCCCTCATGCAGATTATAAATGCATCCTGGATGATTTGGACTAGGATCTTTTCGCATATAGTGTATTTAACAGTGTCGTCCAATCTTTTATTATTTTATTTTGATCCATAGTTGATATTGGATAACCTGCTCCAAAATGTTGTTATGCTTGATCATTACATATTTATTCCTTCAAATGAGAGCGGCTGGTTTTGTATTAATTGCAGTGCCTGGTAGAAATGCCTGTGAGATTAAAATGTTGCACCAAGAAGACGCTGGTTTGAATGTGGAAATGGCAAAACTGGCTTTTGCAAAGGGCATATGGAGTTATGTCTGTAAGATGGACATTGCACTACGCAAATACTCTGGAGTCCTTTGTTCTCAATCAAGTTCAGCTGTCTCTGCGGTCACTTTTATTCAGAAGGTCAGAACTATTTTCCGATATGATTAGTTGCATACTGCAAACAAGGATCGTCATAGAAACCACCTCTTGATATGCAATTTGGTTAAATCTGTGCCATGTGAAACCATATCAATATCATATATAATAGTATTCATGATTTTGTAGGTTGAGCCATGGGAAAATAAGTTATTACTGGTATTTTCTTGTAGTCGGTGGCAGATTTAATTTATTTTTCTAAAATGCAAATTCTGTGTATTTATTTATCTGAAATGCACAAAACGGGTACTTAGCTCAGATAAATGTACCAAGAAAAAGCATACCTAATTTGCTTCATTAATAGGCTCGCGATTTGACTTCAATCGTTATGGACTAGTACCAAGATCAAGTCCTAGGCAGGCGGACCTTGTTTTAACAGCCGGCACAGTAACAATGAAAATGGCCCCCTCTTTAGTAAGATTATATGAGGAAATGCCCGAACCAAAATACGTTATTGCTATGTGAGCATGTACAATTACAGGGGGATGTTCAGTACTGATTCATATAGTACTGTTCGGGGAGTACCATAGGTATGCTTTTTCTTGGTACATTTATCTGAGCTAAGTACCCGTTTTGTGCTTTTATCATCTTTCGGGGAACTATTGCACATTTATTGCTTTTTCGTGTAATTAGCATGCAGTCTGTGTTGATGGATTATGCTTTTCTCTACTCGTAGATCCCCCGGGGAATAAATTCTTCGAATTACAAGGCGAATTCAGATAACTCAGCAACCTCTGAGGACAATGTCGGCTGTAGAGAGATTTCGAGTGAAGAGCCCAATCCTAATGAGAGGAAATTGAGCAGAAGGCCATCGAAGAAATTGGTAGCAAATGGTTTGATTGTTGTAGGAGGGATGTTCTGCCTGTCACGCGGGCACTCTAGTCTGGGTGCTAAGATCGCAATGGCATATATTTTGACAAAATTGACCAAACGCAATGCTGCATCATGATGAAGCCAAAGCTGAGATGAGATGAGACAAACACAGCTTGCTGCAATTTGGGCAACTTATTTAACTGTAGAGCTCCAGTTTGATCTGATGGACTAAACTTTGTATAGCTTTGCTTGGTTTGTTTTTCCCACCCAAATGAATTAAAGTGGTGTCTTGATGCATTCATGGACAATAGTTGATCAAAAACCTGTTTTTTGTGTCAACATATTTCAAAAGAAATGTACTCTAAAGCTTATAACTGATAAGGCATTCTGTAGCAAAACCTTCTTGGGAAGTGTTATGGAGATGAATCAGAAACATTGGAGGAGAGAAAAGGCTTAATTGGTCTCTGTTTTTTTTAAAACAGTTATTGATGGTAAAAAAAATTGAACAATCAATTTTCTTCTGATTCAATTTGGTGGAGAGTATTCATATACACAGGCAGCAGCTACTGGAGAGATTACTAAGCATGTCAAGAATATTGAAAACATTATGAATCTTACTTGTAACTTTCTCATCTGATTAGGTTGGTTTTAGATATCATCTAAACTTTCCAAAAAAATGTGACCGGGGACCAAAATAAATAGAAAAAGAGAACGAGTTAATTTTATTTAACATTCATTTTGACAACCTGTTTGAGTACTATATAAAAATTGTCTTGATTGACACTTGCTTAATTTACCATCCATACGTGCAAATGCAATCACCAATTCAAATTTGCTCTTTGATGAATCATATTTCATACACGCAACACAACCTTGTAAAGGAACAGACAACTGTGTCTAAGGTTTATGATTTTCCAAAAAAAGACATCCCGTTGGCTTATGGGTTGTCGTCGTTGTGAATGTGAGGCTTGCATGGAAGAAGCTGAATTTAGAAGCACCTGAAATCAGTAACAAAAAATGTAATTAGAAGCTATGCCTCTCTCTGTGGTAATGGTTTTGGTATCACAGCAATTGTAATTGTAATTGTAATTGTAATTGTAAAGAAAAAGAAGAGAGAATAAATGCGGTCATCAAAGACAATAACGCAAAGGAAGGGAGGAGGAAATGGGTTGGTGGCTGTGGCCATAAACAAAGACAAAGGGAGCCAAAACGCATTGAAATGGGCTTGTGACAATCTTCTCGGCAGAGGCCAAACTGTCATCCTAATCCATGTTCAGAAACTACCTTCAACAACACGTAACAACCAGCATTCAATTTCATTCACATTCAATTCTCTCAATTCCATGTACCTTTTCCAATATTGAATTTTGATGCAGTAGGTGGGTATGGGACCAATGCAATTCCCAAAAGCCAGCTTGAGAAGATAACCAAGGATCTCTTCCTCACTTTTCATTGCTTCTGTACTCGCAAAGATGTACGTATATATACGCGTTATTGCTTTCATTTCCAATTTCATTTGTTCACGCCCGCCCTCTATTGTGTATTATTCAGATACAGTGCCTGGACGTCATACTCGAAGACACGGACGTGGTTAAATCTCTGACTGAGTACATTTCCCATGCCTCCATTGAGAACTTGGTTGTGGGCACGTCATCGCGCCATGGCTTTATCAGGTTCAAGACTAGCAGCATCCCAAGCAGCGTCTCCAAAGGATCCCCCGATTTCTGCACCGTGTATATCATCTCCAAAGGGAAGATTTCTTCTGTGCGCAACGCTACCCGTCAAGCCACCTACACTTCACCTCTACTCGACCAGATTGAGAGCATGAGCAAACAAAAAAGTGACTCTTCAGACACTCAATCCAGGAAAGCCATGAATTTGAGAGGCTAGTTTGTTTTTCCCATTCCCAAATAAATCAAATATCAATTGTAATGTAATGGAGGGTAATGGAGGACTGACCCAATCTGCAACCTGTTGTGTGTGAAGCAGATAGAACATCGTTCAACCCTCATTCTGTCAACAGCGATAATCAGGATAGGTAAGTGACCATCACTTAACCTTAACCTGTGTGAATGAAGATCAAGCAAACAATATCATACATTTGATCTGCAATTCACAGTAAAGAAGAAAAATATATAAAACTTCATCCAAGGACTTAACTAATCGTCAAATTATTGGTGGCAACAGGTTACCATTTGCCAGAGTTGGGAAATTGTATGGAGGGTTGTCAGACACAGATTCAGACATATCATTCATAAGCTCTGGACGGCCAGATAGTGACATATCATTTGTAAGCTCTGGCCGTCCAAGCACCGACCGCTCATCAGCTTACTCTTTGCTATTTGATAATACTGATTCAAACAGAACCTCGCGTGTTTCCACCAGCTCAGATCAAAGTTTTGGGTCATATCAGTTTGGATCGAGAATGTTTGATTCTAGTTCTAACTATGGATTCTCTTCAGTTTCGCAAGATAGCGATAGGAGCTCAGTCTCCATGCAAGGCTCGGTAAGACTTGCTCATCAGAAGAAATGTGTGTACACGACCTCAAACAGTCTTAATTTGTTAATTGGTTAAAAACACAGGATGAGGTTGAAGCTGAGATGAGGAGGCTGAAGCTAGAGCTGAAGCAAACAATGGACATGTATAGTGCAGCATGCAAAGAAGCTCTTACCGCAAAACAAAAGGTATAAGGAAGTTGTCAATCTATGAAATTTACTTGTGTATTCGATGATCTAATTCATGTACAAGATCCTATATTTATAGTACTAGGGTTACAAAGAATAGGAAAGGAAACCTATTTACAGAAAATAGGAAAGAATCCTAATTAGTTTAGGAAATAAGAATCCTAATAATATAGGGGATTGACACCCCCCCTCAAATTGATGTGGGTTGATCAATCAACATTAATTTGCCTTCAAGAAACTTACGTCTGTGTCGTGGGAGAGATTTAGTGAAAATGTCCGCTACTTGAAGATTTGAGGGAACATGAGGAAGTGTCAACATATGAGAATCATATGCGTCGCGAATAAAGTGACTGTCCACCTCAATATGTTTGGTGCGTTCATGATAGACAGGATTAGCTGTGATATGAATGGCACTGGTATTATCAACATGGAGAGGAGTGGCACCAGGAACCAAGAATCCCAACTCAGATAGCAATCCACGTAGCCAAATGATCTCTGAACACGCCTGAGACATCGCCCGATACTCTGCTTCCGTTGAAGATTTGGAGACACGATCTTATTTCTTACATTTCCAAGAAATCAAAGCAGGACCCAAAAACACACACCAACCAGTCGTGGAACGCCTAGTGTCTGCACAACCTGCCCAATCCGCATCACTATACGCTGAAAGGGCCAGAGAGGTGGAGGATGGAAAATAAATGCCCTTGGTAACGGTACCTAACAGATAGCGCAAAATACGACGTAGTGCTGCCATATGCAAATGTCACGGTGCTTGCACGAATTGACTAACCTGCTGAACAGCAAATGATAAATCTGGCCGACTAATAGTAAGATAGACCAAGCTACCCACTAACTGACGATACATTGTCGGATCAGGAAGAAGATCACCTTCTTCTTTGCGTAACTTGACATTAAGCTCCATTGGAGTGTCAACTGGGGAACTGCCTCGAATCCCCGAAGAGTCAAGTAAATCATTAGCATACTTAGCTTGATTAAGAAAGATACCCGTCGAACCTGTGTGGACCTCGAGGCCTAGAAAATACTTGAGATGCCCAAGGTCTTTCATATGAAACGAATTATGTAGATGAAGTTTTAACTGGGTAATTAAGTGTACATCTGTACCGGTAATGACAATATCATCCACATATATCATAAGGATGACGATCCCTTCTGTCGAACGATGAAGAAACAAGGAAGTATCATGCTTACTTGGCTGGAAAGAGAAGTCATGTAAGGCAGACCGAAATTTCTCATACCATGCCCGGGGAGCTTGTTTCAAACCATAGAGAGATCGTCGGAGTTTACAGACCTTAGACGTCGGGGTAGAAAACAATCCTTGTGGTACCCTCATATATATGTCCTCTTTTAAATCACCATGCAGAAACGCATTCTTAACATCCATTTGACTCAATGTCCATCCTTTGGAGGCTGCAATGGCTAATATAGTACGAATCGTCGTCATCTTAGCGACAGGAGCAAAAGTTTCCTCATAGTTAATACCATATTCTTGACGATTTCCCAACGCCACTAATCGAGCTTTGTATCGTTCAATGCTCCCATCAGCTCGGACTTTAACCGAGTATACCCATTTGCATCCCAAAGGAGAAACATCGGGGGGACAAGAGACAATGTCCCAAGTATGATTCAACTCGAGTGCCCTAAGTTCCTCTTGCATCGCCATCTTCCAACAATCCAATTTGACAGCTTTGGAATATCCAGAGGGTACCTCAATAGAGGCTAATGTAGTAGCAAGAGCATGTGTAAAAGATGAGAATCCATACCGATCTGGTGGTACTGAATGTCGTGTAGAGCGACGAAGAGAAACCGCTGTCTCATCAGGTATCTCTGAAATGTCTGTGACCTCTGTAGCCCCTATATTGTCTACTGGGACCCCTGTATCCTCTGAAATATCTGGTGGTACCTCAGAGATGCGATGATCAGGTAGAGCAGGGGAAATAACCTCTGGATCAGGATGAATCGGGGGGTCTGTGGTAGCTTGAGGATGACGTCTCGTGTAAACCACACCTGGTCGGAATTTGACGAAAGAGGGAGGATCAGTAGGAATAGGCAATTGAGCTGGACTAGCGACATGTTCAAACTCAGGCAAGTTCACATAAGGGTTTGTATCGGTGGAAGACTTATGATAGAAATATTGGTTTTCAAAGAATACCACATTTCTAGACACCCGAATCTTACAGAAATTTGGATCAAAACATACAAACCCTTTTTGAGTAGTACTATACCCAAGGAACACACAACGAACTGATTGAGCAGATAATTTACTTTTTTCAACATGAGGAAGGAGAACAAAACACACACATCCAAAAGGGTGGAGATAGGAGTACGAAGGGGTTTTCTTATGGAGACGAAAGTAAGGAGACTCGAGATTTAAGGCCTGTGAAGGAAGCCGATTAATCAAATAAACGGCGGTGGACAGAGCTTCAACCCAAAAACGAGGAGGGACAGAAGATTTTATAAGAATAGTGCGAACAATGTCTAATAGATGTCTATTTTTGCGTTCTGCCACCCCATTTTGTTGTGGAGTGTCAACG
Source organism: Geranium rotundifolium (assembly GCA_963920655.1). Classification (NCBI taxonomy): domain Eukaryota; kingdom Viridiplantae; phylum Streptophyta; class Magnoliopsida; order Geraniales; family Geraniaceae; genus Geranium; species Geranium rotundifolium. Next base: position 9,194,016 of record OY987311.1, on the reverse strand, counting down.
CACGAATGTTGGAAAATAATCCCCCTCTCATTTAAAAAATTAGAAAATGGATTAGACATATATTCTCTACCCAAATCAGTGCGAAGTATCTTAATGCGCCTAGAGAACTGATTTTCTATATGAACAAGAAGATCCTTAAATTTAGCGAATACTTCATCTTTAGAACGAAGAAAATAGATCCAAGTGAAACGACTGTAGTCATCAATGAACGTGACAAAATATTTATAGTGCGAGTGAGAAAGGACTGGTGAGATCCCCCACAAATCACTATGAATAATGTCAAAACACTGAGAAGCACGACTACCATGTGAAGGAAACAACAAGGCTTTACCCTTCCCCATTTTGCAAGCATCACACTCAAGAGACGAAGACACAGAGATTTTATCACCCAAAGTACCAGAACGAAACAAATGATTCATTATTTTTGAATTAGGATGGCCGAGACGCCTATGCCAAATCCTATCTAGAGTTTTATTACAAGAGAAAACAGGAAAAACATACTTGAACTGAGAAGACCATAGTGGAAAGAGTCGTCCAATCTTAGGGCCCTTCGCTACCAGCTCCCCCGATTCCTGATCCTGCACAACACAACCATCCGAGGAAAATTTAACATTACAGTTGTCATCAATAAGTTGACCAACAGAAAGCAGATTTGTAGATAATTTGGGGCAAACTAAAACATCTTTAATTTTAGGGGAAACATCCCCAACTGCCGTTATTGGCAATTGACTACCATCCGCTGTCTCTATTCGAGAAGTGCCATCATAAGAACGAACATTATGCAAGCCTTGAATTTTCGAGGAAACATGATTGGCAGCTCCAGAGTCCATAAACCAAGTAAGTGTAGAAGATAAAGTTTTACCTTGCAATCCCAGGGCAGAGAAAGCAGACACAATCATTTGTTGTACCATATCAGGAGTTAGTGTTGTGCTTTGAGGTGTAGGAGGTGTTGGGAGGTGGCTTGATGAGACTTGAGGATGGACTGCAGTATGATATGCTGGAACAGGAGAGACTTGATTGGGATACATAACAGGGCGAGGTGGACAGGTAGGACAATCCTTAATAGTGTGACCGGGCTTCCTACAATACCTGCAAATCTGGCATTGACTAGCGTAATGCCCAAACTTATGACAAGTAAAGCATTCCACAGTGCGCATGTCTCGAGATCCTGTTTGAGGCTTGGTATGTGGTGCCTGGTTGGTAGGAGAAGATCGGGCGACATAGGAAGTCCGAGCAGTATATGCCATAGATGAAGACCCTCGTTCCAACATTCCTTGAGTAAGCATACGCTGTTCATCACGGAGAAGTTCGCCAAAGCAGATATCAAGGGAGGGAATCGAATATCTGTTCAATAAGGATGAGCGGACTGGCTCAAATTCCGGACGAAGACGCATCATAAATAGCGTCCGTTGACGATTTAATAAACTTGTTTGGTCGGTGAGAAGGGACTCAACTGGTACTTCTGCAAGAGCGATGTCCATGTATTCAGCCCAGAGGGCCAAGAAAGCTGAGTAATATTCTTGAACAGAGCGAGTTTCTTGTTGAAAATTAGATATGTCTAGCTCTAATTGAAATTGACGGGCGGAGTTATCCTGAAAATAAATCCGTCTAAGATAGGCCCACATGTCCTTAGCCGTGCGATAAGGACGGAGGTGAAGAACAATCTAAGAGTCCACAGATCCCACAATCCAACTTTGAATTTGAGCATCTTTGAATCCCCAATCAGCGGGACAAGCCTGAGTTACGGTTTTAGGATCCGTAACCTCACTAGAGTCACCTGAGGTCTTTTCGGGTGCAATGATGTGATCCCACAAACCCTTGCCTTTAACAAATATCTCAAATTGAAACGCCCAAATAGAATAATTTTTACCTGTGAATCGGATAACTGTGTTGTCGATTTTGTCCATCGGAAGTACCACAATAATTGCACAGAAGCAAGCTAGAGAAGGAGAGAGAAAAAAAAATTGCTTGGACAGTCGCGTGAACAGTCGGTGAACAGTGCCGTGAACAGTGCCGTGAACAGTAGCGTGAACAGTGTCGGAGCAGAAAACGGAGACGGAGAGCGGAGCAGAAAACGGAGACGGAGATCGGAGCAGGAGACGGAGATCGGAGCAGGAGACGGAGAAAAGAACAAGAGTTTTAGAAAGCCTCTGATACCATGTCAATCTCTGAAATTTACTTGTGTATTCGATGATCTAATTCATGTACAAGATCCTATATTTATAGTACTAGGGTTACAAAGAATAGGAAAGGAAACCTATTTACAGAAAATAGGAAAGAATCCTAATTAGTTTAGGAAATAAGAATCCTAATAATACAGACAGAAGTTGTTGAAATTACCTACCCAGTGCTAATCATAATATGTTGATTGATTGTTCCAGGCAAAGGAGCTGCAACAGTGGAGACTCGAAGAAGAGCGGAGATTAGAAGAGGCACGCAACGCCGAGGAAGCAGCACTGTCGATGGCAGACCATGAGAGAGACAAGTACATGGCAGCTATGGAAACAGCTGAAGCATCAACAAAGATTGCAAGTCTGGAAGCGCAAATGAGACTAACCGCAGAAGCAAATGCTCATAATGACATCAGATACAGAAAATACACTATTGAAGAGATAGAAACAGCAACAGAATATTTTTCCGAGTCTCGGAAAATAGGCGAAGGGGGATATGGCCCAGTGTATAAGTGTCGTCTTGATCATACACCTGTTGCAGTTAAGGTTCTGCGTCCAGACGCGGCTCAAGGAAGGACACAATTTAACCAAGAGGTAGAGATACTTAGCTGCATACGACATCCCAATATGGTTCTCCTCCTGGGAGCTTGCCCAGAGTATGGTTGTCTTGTCTACGAGTACATGGCCAATGGAAGCTTAGAAGACTGTCTCTTCCGGAAAAGGAACACTCCGCCTCTCTCGTGGCAAATGAGGTTTCGAATTTCTGCAGAGATAGCAACAGGCCTGCTCTTTCTCCACCAGGCCAAGCCAGAACCGCTAGTGCACCGTGATCTCAAGCCCGGTAATATTTTACTAGACAACAATTATGTGAGTAAAGTGAGCGATGTTGGACTGGCCAGGCTCGTCCCTACAGTTGCCGAAAACGTGACACAGGTTCACATGACAGCAGCAGCTGGAACTTTCTGCTATATCGACCCGGAATATCAGCAAACTGGGATTCTTGGTTTAAAATCTGATGTTTATTCCTTGGGAATCTTGCTTCTGCAAATAATAACAGCAAAGCCAGCAATGGGGTTAGCGCATAATGTTGAAAGGTGTATCGAGAAGGGGAGACTCCCTGAAATGTTAGACCCTGCCGTACCTGATTGGCCAAGTGAAGAAGTCCTTAGTTATGCACAATTGGCAGTCAGATGTGCAGAACTGAGGCGAAAAGACAGGCCAGACCTGGGCAAGGAAGTCTTGCCAGAGCTCAACAGATTGAGAGAATTTGCTGAAGAAAGCATGGGCTTCATCATGTGAAGTCGCAGTGCAGTCATATTTCCGCATCTCAGGTAATCTTGACTCCTCAACTTAATCACCACAAGTATATTAAAACAATTAGTTTTCAAGTTATGTGAGAAAAGGGCTTAAAAAAACGACACAAACTTTGTGCAGGGCGCCATAAGCAGTTCATCAAGCACATCATCATAAACAACCGGGCAGAAGGAAGAATTGGAAGATATGCAGTAAGAGAATGAAGAACGTGTAACTTTAAGACTTGTTCTATTTTTATTTATTAATTTATTCGGCTAGCAGGATCGACTAACTAAGTGAAGCTACTAGAAAGCCTATGCAAGTATCTTAAGGTAGTCTGCAGAACTCCACCCAAAGAGTTGATACTTTAGCTCCTCGCATCAAATACGTAAATGTTTTCTCGATCCCACAGATTTAGAAACTTCCTTTTGCTCAACAGGGTTATGTATTATATGACAAAGCTCAAAGGCTGTAATTGTGTACTGAGTTTGTTAGTACTGACTGCAGTTTTCTGAACATATAAGTTACAATGTTGTAGTTTACCAAAATTCATAATATTAATGGTCACGGGCAAACTTTAACTTCTTAACTTGTTTAATTGTGATAAAAAAAAGGTTTGATCAGAAATAAGTGCATATATAAGGAATGAAAGAAGTGTAGCATCGTCATTTTAAAGGACATCGTGATTCATAAGCATGCTTTAGCTAGAAAATCTAAACTCCAACTATCGCATTGTTGAGATGCAAGTCCATGCTCTATTTTGTGTTGCTGAAATCCAATTCCAGGATGAGAGCGCAAATCTGAGGCTATTCATTACAACTCTCACCGAAATTCCCATTTCATAATCATATGTCATCACCGCCCACCCTGCAGGCTTGTGCTGTACAAGCCTCTGGCCAGACGAAAGCATCTGTATAAGAAACTAGATTTGCATAACATGTAAGTAATGTAGCTGAGATACAATTTACTTGTTTTCCTTCTCTTACTCCACAAATACTTAACCTGGTGCTTGAATTGGAGTAATGACCAGTAGTCACACAGCTGTTCCTCTTATCAATTATATCTCTAGCTCAATTTCTAACAACCCTCATCAGATAAATTGTAAATCTCTTGTTACCCTCGGCCACATCATAACCTAATCACACAAGGCAATTCATGATTTGTAGATCTTAATTAAGAATGATTCATTATAATTGATTGTCACTTGTCCAAACCAGCCAGTGTCAAACTGAAAGTTGAAGAATCAGATAAACAAGACAGCAATTGCAGAAGAAATCTGGAAAGATTAGCACTTTCAATTTTCAGAGCTAACATTTACCTGCAAATGAAACTGAAGCTGAAAGCAGAAACAAGAGGAGAGGAGAGACCGTGAGGACTGAGAGGAAAGCTTTTGCTCTTTGCGGGTTATTAGTGACTGGCTGAGAGTGAGAGGGATGTAAACGTGTGGAGCCGAGCCTCATTTCGGCAAGGTTCGGCGGCTCGTGAAAAAAGTGTTCGGCTCGGGCTCGAACGAGCTTGTACAACTAAACTTAAATTCGGCTCGAATTAAAATAGACGAGCTCGAGGCCGAGGTCGACTCGCTTAAATTTATATACAAATATTCATTAAAAGTTAAATAAATATAAATTAAATAATAAATGAGCTAACTTGAGACTGATTCAACTTGTCAAATTCTATTATAAATATATTAATATGAATATATAATTCATTAAATATTAAACCAGCCGCGAACCTATCGAGCATTAAAATTTTAGGCTCGAGTTTGACTCGTTTATTAATCAAGCTCAATTTTGAGCTCGGATTCGGCTCGAGCTCGTTTATAACGAGTCATAACCAAATATTTAACGAGCCGAGCTCGAGCGGTTCGTTAAAAACTCGACTCATTTACAGCCCCAAGTGAGACTGCTTTGGCTTTAAACGACATGTATAGTATTGTCGTTTGAGGTTGACGAGAATAAGTTTGGGTTTTAGGCCAACGATAGGGTTTTAGAGAAATGATGTTTCCGATTCCCACGACGATTTCTTCTTCTTCTTCTTCTTCTCCAACCATTCCTTCTCATAAATTGTTGTTGCGGTGCATAAATTGTTGCGGCTTCTACTCCAATCCCTCAACTCGCTTCCTCGGGACGAGAACAACAAGGTCCAGTGATAATCACCATCCCTTGATTGCATCAGCATCATCATCAGAACCAGAATCAGAATCATCAAGCTCATTTCCAGGTGAAGTAGACGAGGCAGAACAATTGAGAGAAGCCCAGGAAGCCATTTCTGAGTTCCTCCAAGAATTCGGCATCTCCAGAGAGGAAGCCCTCTTCATATCCTCCAATTCCCCCAAATACATTGAGATGCTCATCAATGGTGTTCGTGATTTGGACGGCCTCTCCCTCTGGAGTCAGTTCTCCAGTGAAGACCAGGATGCTAGTAGCAGCTGCAGCTTCAAGTCCAAGGTCCTTTACTTGGCCAAGGAGAAGCGTGACAATGGCAAGTTTGCATTCTTGGAGAGCCTTGGTTTGTCTCTCAACGCCGCCATGAACGTTGCCCGCTACCTCTCTTCTCAGCCTCTCCCCGCCCTCGTTCACAAGGTCTGCTTCTAACCTCACAAACATACGTCCATGGAGTGTCAAGTGTGTGTGTGTGTGTTTTCTTATGACTATTCTATGTCTTGTAGGTTAAGTACATGCAGGAGGTGTTGTTCTCTAGCATTGATGATGATAGGCCCATTGGAAAGATTGCCCGTCAAATGATGATGCATTTGTCGATTCGGATAGATGATGATCTGCAGCAAACATTGTCTATTTTTGAAAAGGTCTGCCCTTTTCCTTTTAATTATTAATTTTGTGTGTGTGTACTATTACTGGTTGGTTAAGCTAAATTTCATTTTATTCCTTTTTAGATTCAAGCGAGGCGTGGAGGCTTACACATGTTGGGTTCCAGAGATGCTGCTTTTCGGCATTTAGTTGAATCGTTTCCTCGCCTTCTCTTGCTACCGGTGGACTCCCGCATCAAACCTATGGTGCACTTCCTTCAGGAGATTGGAGTTCCCCGGCAACGCATGAGCAACGTGCTTTTATTGTTTCCGCCCATTATGTTTACCAGTATTGAGGTTATCAAGGCAAGACTCCAGGCTTTTGCAAAGGTACCCATGCTGTGGTATATGCTTAATTTAGCGTATGTTTCTGGATTTTAAATCATTGTTTCTATAGATACCTGGTTTACGTGTGATTTGAGTTTCGTTATTATCAATTGTCTTGTAGGTAGGTGCTGTGCGTGAAGATGTTGCGGAAATGCTGTCAAAATATCCTTGGATTCTATCGGCGAGCATTCAACAAAATCTTGACGAGATCCTTTCTTTCTTTGAAATTGAGCGGGTGTATATCCTGATCCCTATCAAGTCAGTGTTTGCATGGTTTCTATGTACATTCTCGAGATGTTGTATCCTTCAACATCATGTGTATTGCTAGTCTATACATTCTCTCAATAAACCCAACTCGAAAAGTTTAGATTCTCTTTTAATAAGATAACTTCGTCTTAGAGTACTAACTGTACAGATGTGTGTCTTCGATGATCAAAATTAAATGTACTCTTTTTAATTCCTTGTGACTTGAAAAGGTTTTGGGTACAATATGCCACTTGTATGGCCTTTTGCAGTACTGAAAGGCGGGATTGATTTTGAAGATTTCATGCTGAAAAAATAATTATGTATGCTACCAGGTACCAAGAGCTAGAGTTGAGCATGCAATCAAAAGCTGGCCTCTTCTGCTAGGGTGTTCAACCAGTAAACTAGAGATTATGATGGATGAGTTTGATGAATTAGGTGTTAGCAGGAAGAAGTTAGGTCTGATTATGTCTAAGAGTCCCCAACTACTACTACGGAAACCTGAAGAATTTCTCCAGGTATGCTATTATTTATATTTAGGCCCTTCTTTTTTGCTTACTGTTGAAGTGGCCCACGTTTGAAATAATATGGATATAGTGACCACTTGATATACATATACTAGTTGGGCCCTCCACCTGATAGCTTAAGCTTTTGGGTTGGAGTAAGTTTAACACTTACCAGTGTTATGATGTTCTTGCTATAGATTAGTGGCTGTTACTTATCTTTTTGGATTATTTCCTTTTAAACAATGCAGTTGTGTACTTGCTCTATTTGCTGTTCTTCTACCACTTGAGCCGATGTGCAATAATGTTGTTGAAAATCAGTATCGATAAAATTGTTTTCATGTCCATTTGATTTCATGTATTGGGTTTGATTTAACTTCTGAAAAGTACCGTGTTGTATTATGTTGGTTTAACTTAATTTTTTGCTAAGAGGCCGGGAATAAAGAACTTCATTGAGTATACAACTCATTCTCAGACATTATTACTTGACATGCAGGTTGTATCATTTTTTGAAGATCTAGGATTTGATACGGCAACAGTTGGTCACTTAGTTGGTCGCTGCCCTGAAGTTTTTGGTACAAATACAGAAAAAACGCTGAAGAAGAAGCTCCAATTCCTTAGTGATATCGGTGTCCCAGAAGATTGTTTCCCTCGGGTTATAAAGAAATACCCAGAATTTCTAGTATATGATGTTGACAAAGCTCTAATGCCTCGGTAATGTTTACAGTTTCTACTTTAAAATATATCCAGCATTGTGTATTTGGTTTCTATGTATAAATAGCAAAGCCTGATTGTGTCTGCTTCTGTTTCATTTTTAATTTGGTTGGCAGGGTGAAGTATTTGAGGGAGGTGGGGCTATCGGAGATAATGGTTGCTTCAATGGTATGGAGATTCTCTCCTCTACTAGGTTATAGCATAGATGAAGTTCTGAGACCAAAGCTAGAATTTCTGACGAATACGATGAAGAGGCCGGTAGCAGAGGTGGTGGGCTATCCAAGGTATTTCAGCTATTCATTAGATGGGAAGATAAAACCGAGATTCTGGGTGATAGAGGGAAGAAAGGTAAAATGTAGTCTGCAAGATATGTTGGGGAAAAATGACGAGGAGTTTGCTGCAGATTATATGGGCGTTGGAAACACGCGTATTCCTTCATCCTCGGAAAATCAATATCAATGATGAACTGTGTATCATATTCATTGTAGCCCTCTCTTCTGTTCCCATGTGTTTTGTATATAGTTTACCACAGTTTATTCATTTGTATGTACTGTTTCACAGTAGCAGCAGTCTTGCCCTTGATGCATGATTCGTGTAGGAGCAGTAAAGGGCTCTCTACCACCATTCGTGTAGAAGCTAACACTAAGACAATGAAAATATCCATCACAAAAACTCGTTTTTATGGTTCGATAGCTATGAATAAGGTTCTAGTAGTTGAGATGCTATCAGTACTTCACCTTCTGACATTGACACAGTGATTGGGTTCAGGAGTCTGTGTTGCAAATACATATAGATGCGATGATCTCGTGATCATATGAATCTATTCTACAATGGTATATTTGGGTGAAAATCTTCTAGTATGGTGCAAACCAATAACTCAACTTAACCGTTAGATGTATCAATCAATGGTTGAGATTCAACTCATAGCCAAGAGTGTGAACCTACAAATCAAGCTAAATCAGTGTGCATGAACGGTGATTTATGACGTGGCACTTGATAGTTGTAATTAATTCTCATAATCTTGTCAATTCAATAATCATTATAATTTAATTTATCAACCCAATAACTATTATAATTCAATTTATCAATTAAATAACTACAATAATTCGATTTACCGATCAAATAATCAAAATAATCATAACTTTGTACAAGAACATGTCAAGACCTTACACCAAAACACAACAGTGGAAATGTGAATTCTTATGGAGAAAAGTCTATACAGTTCTAAAACATCGAGCCATGTACCAAAACAACCAAGACCTTGTGTCAAAACACAACAATAGAAATGTGAACCCTTAGGGGGAAAGTCGAGACATTTCCAAAATACTTGAGATCTCGTACCAAAACACTCAAGACCTTGTACCAAAACAACCAAAACCTTGTATCAAAGCAATCAAGACTTTGTAGAAAAACAATAGCACAGTTATAAATTTAATTATCGTAAATATAAATTTAGTTAAGATAATTTTTATAATATATAACTTATTGATAGTTATTTATTGAATATGTAATTATGGTAATCATTAACTTGATAATACGTAATTATGTTAGTTAGTGATTTGATAATTATGATAAGGGACAATCCAAGTTAGGTACACCTGAAAATATGTAGGTCACACAATATTTTCTAAAGTCACTGGTGTGGAGGAAAAGAAGATTGGTGGCCATTTCGGAGTCCGGGCCTCAACCACTAAATTTGTTCAAGTTGTTGAGGGTTTTAAACCTACGCAGAGGCACGACGTACAAGAATTGGGCTTTGGGCCTTTTTGGGTTTTAAGATCATTGAATACTCACATGACTTGTCTGAATGTCTCATCTAATCGTTCGCGTGTTCCAGACATGCACTGAAGCTGGACAAAAAACGCTAAATATTGGTTGACCCCGAAAACGTACAATGCACGATGGGGTTCCTTCGCGGGAAGGGAATTATCGACCTCGAATATGCTGCAAAACCATCACCGGGGCTGAGAGCGTGGAGGAGTAGTTTTAGATATGATCATCACAAAGTACTGACATCCTTGGTCACTTTGTCGCTACATAATTACTTACTTGGCGACATCCGATTAAAACATAACTTCTTGGTGGTCGTGGCGTCGTTGTTTGTGCACCGTGGCACAGGGAACTATGCAAACCAAGCAATGTGGGACGACGTGTGCGAGAACCCTGATCAAACAAACCAGTGGGACTGGTGCCAAGCAATATTAGTTGGGATAGACAAGGGCTAGGGTGGGTTGGTCATCATGTCAGTTTTATGGTGGCCAGATATCATTCACGATGGTAAGTGTTTTAAATGTTGCTTGTTGTGTGATGTCTTGTTTTTGTTATTTTGAGGGATATGAATTAATTGGCTATATTTTGCCGCTTTTCTATCTCGACATTACTTAGTACATCGAGAGGCCGTTATTTTGGACATTCTATGTGCTGACCGGGTAGACCGATGAACTTGTCACCCCAAGGATAACTATCGAGAGGACACTTCGATTGTAGAGGATATGGTCGCGATTTCGAGCTACTCCCATGAGACGGACAGTTCTAGTAGCAATTTTAGTATTCGATTTCGGTCCGGTTTCCAGTTCTCCGATTATTTTTAACACCTCTAATAACACGTGCTTAAGAAAAAGTTACTCCCATCATGTATGCTGTAACGGCTGGACTACGAACAAGTAGATAAAATTTGGGTTTAAATCTGACAATAAAAAAATACTAATAAGAAGACAAAATCCTACTTAATTGAGTTGAGTTGAGTTTATCTGGAAAAAAAAGGCATTAATAATTACTAAATCCTCTCCGTCTCCGTTGAACGAGACTAGTAGTAACTCCTCGCGCTCGCTCTGAAAACACAGCAGAGCGGCCATTCCCGTCGTAGAGAAGCTCCACACTTGTTCTTCTCTTGCGGTACGAATATTTGAATTCACCATATCCTCCAAATCTGTAGATCTATCTTCCCGATCCCCCTTCTATTTTGATTCATATTTCACTATTGCTGCTTCGTTGGTGCTGCTTTCTGCCTTAGATCTTAGGGTTTTGGGCCCTAATTCTGTGCTAATTTTCGAGGAAATGTATTCGAAAGTTTCAACTCAATTGGCGAGATCAATTTTTCATTACCTGTGGGGACCCTTTTCCACAATCTATCTAGTTTTTGGATTTGGCTAAAACATTTTCGCAAACCCAAATACTTCTTGTCTCAGAATTTGTGCTTCTTTTCTAGTAAATTTTGATATAGTTGGTTTTTTGATCGTTCAATTAGGGTTTGAGTGTTGGCTCTACTGCATTACTGTGTTCAGCTTTGCACGAGTATTTTCCTAATGTGCAAAGTTCTGTAGTTTTGTAACTCACGTGGATTCTGTTGGCTCAAGCATGTTCATGTTTCTGTGTTTGTCTTTATGTGCATTGTTTGTTTGCGAAACTGTGTGAAATTGAAGTGTCCTCATGGATTCATTTTCAGGAACTTTAACTGCCATCACCCAATTACTTGAGAAATGCTATACTTTCTGCATCTTGTGGCATTGGGGGAAATATAAGACTGGTCTGGAAGAGAGCAGGTCTCCTAGTTCGGGATTCACATCTCCATCACCCTTTCCCTTAAGTGGAGAGCAGGTATAGTCTTTTCCAGCTGAAGCCGAGCCTTAACAGTTCGGCAATCAGGTTCAGGGGGAGGCTTTCCCTTAAGTGGCGAGTATAGCCCTTTTCACATACTTCACAGGCTAAACTCCTCTCTCGCCATGATGATCGTTGACGACATGGAGACTGGTTTGTACCAAGATAGGCCGAGGATATTCCCCAACATGCGCAGTAAACCTTATAACCCGTTGGTACGGACCTTTTGTTTCTTTTCTGGTTGTTTTCATTTTGTAGCATTAGTACTTGCCTTAGGAAAATGAGGTATAGTTTTTCAACCATCTATGTGGTTTGTTCTTTTACAATTAAGGTTACGGACTGATTCCACTAAATAGTTCCAACTATTTTATAGATCATGCTTTTTTCGACGTCTATAATACTCTACTTTATCGTAGTATTTAGTTTCTTTTATAAGATCTTTTCCGTCTCTGATTTCGTCATAACTTGAAATTTTGTGCAGATTTTCCGGGTTCTTATGGGAATAAATGTTCGCGTTCTTTTTATACTTGTTCTCCTGGGCCTGGGGGCAGTCTTCTATATTGGAGCAAGTACTTCTCCAATCATTGTGTTTGTCTTCTCAGTTTGTATTATGAGCTTCCTCGTGTCAATTTATCTTACTAAGTGGGTACTTGCAAAGGATGAAGGCCCTCCTGAGATGGTTCAGGTACAATTTTTTCACTCGTTTAGTTCTAGTATTAATTGATGTATTTTTCGTAACTTATAGTAATATGATTCTAGGCCATAGCTTTCATCAATTAGCCATATGTATAGATTATTGAGTATGGCATTGGTATCATACTTACGAAAATTTGAATATTATTCTAACAATTCATTAAGATATCTCTTTATATAAGGGATTATCCTACTCTAAATAGCAGCAAATAGAGAACATGCAATTAGGAGAAAACAAACTAGGATTAAGAAAGAATGGGAGCCCAACTCCTAAATTGACTTGGAAACAATTCTAACTCTCCTCGCATGCAAGCTAGATAACACATGCCTTGCACATGTTCCAAGAATTAATGGAAAGAAACGGAACATGTCACATGCCTAACAAACCATTATTTTATGAAGTGAACCCTTAACATGTAATTGGCACCATCAATTGGTGCAACTGTAGTGCACAATGTGACAACCAGAGTAATTGTTTTGAAGTCCTCTGACTGTCGTAATATGGTTGGATTTCTTCTTCTACCACCAACCACCCCAACCACAAGCAAATTTATAATGGATTTTAATTTTGTCATAAAATCCTAAAAAAAAGAGGAGGAGAAAAGAAACTAAAATCTGGAGCCGCAAATGTGAGATTACGTACAAAAGTTTTTGTTGAATGTTCCGGCGATAAGAATTTAGGTTTCAAAAGAAAATCAAATTTCTTAAAAAGAAGAAAATTTCTCTAGATGGATTAAACTCACAAAAATGGCGATTTAGAAAATTCAAATTCTATTATGAGAAGAATCAAGATGTTGAACATTCGATCCCAATGGCCAAAAGCTGCTTGACACAAAAGAGGAAAAGTGAAAAAAAATCACCTACTAGACTATGAAAGTGTTGAAAAATCACCCAAAATGTGAAGTTTACAAATGAACAAAAAAATCAAAATATAATGACAGGCCAACCCAACCAAAACTCATGGCTTAGCTTCTTAAGTCACGGAAAAAATGATCTCATCCCTGTTGAGACAACTATATGCAAGTGTGCATGTCGACATAAGTAATAAAATCCCATAAGTTGGGGATAAATCCATTGAGACCAGAATTGATGAACAGCTATGATATATAATTTAACTTTGGTGTAGAAAAAGTAAATAACTTGCAGTCTTGCTCAAATATTCTGGAACTAATTATTTAAACTAAGAACAAGAAAATTAAAGTGAATAAAAAACGGTGGACGGATTCAAGGAATTAGGTAATTGCTCGTGCTACTCTCAAGAAAATATAATTTAACCTAATTAAATAATACTCTTCAAATTGCTAACCCTAAGTCAAGAATTATAATCGTCCCCCTCGGGTCTTAGTAGTTGAACTTAGCTAAAAGAGGGCATACATGATCACAATTCAGTATCACATTACACGTGGCTATCAGAGAGCTGAGAGAAAACTGTACGGTGTATGGATTCATGAATGATATGCAACCTCTATGGTCGACTTTTATATCAAACACAACGACTAATATGGTGGCTTCTATTCCTTGATCTTGAGGGTTTTCATTCTAAACTTTGTTCCAAGAGCTTTCATCTAAAGGATGCTGGATTGATGTAGTGGGTTGTTGACTGTTATCATGTTCCTTTTGCAATTTATTCTGTTTAAGCTACAAATCAGTCCATTATAAGCCTAAAAGGTGCATATTCATTCACTAATCCTAACCCAAATACCATACAAGTGGGATAAATCATAAAAATTATACCAAATTAGGTTGATGGTGGTTAATAAGCATATACAAATATACTGTACAAAGTATACAAAATGTGTCAACATCAAATAGTCGAATGGAATGGTGAAAAGTTAAATTCTGAATTTGAGAACCCAACTCCTACTCTCCTAGGAATAGGCAAGATTTGAAAACCAAACTCCTAAATTGACTTGGAAACAATTTAAACATGAATGATCTATTTTCTTATGTAGAATCCACAATCATAGGAGAAGAGAACTTTTTCTGCAGCTTTCGACATAGTAGTTATTGACCTGGTGGGTTTTGGATGTTGGTGACAATGGCTTAGTGTTAGGATTGTTATGCTATTAAGGGATGTAATAATGCTGAGTAAGAAATGCTGCTGGAAGTTTTAAGGATTGTAATAATTTTAATGATTGAATCATATTATTCTCGATGTTTAGTTGACAAAACTAAGCTATAAATAATTGATGTAAGGATCAGCCAACTCTTTCATACTTGTCCTGAGCTTATCATTTCACCTTTTAGATATCAGATGCTATACGTGATGGAGCTGAAGGTTTCTTCAGGACCCAGTATGGAACCATTTCCAAGATGGCATTATTGTTAGCCTTGGTGATCCTTACCATATATTTATTTCGTGATATAACTCCTCAGCAAGAAGCTTCTGGCCTTGGAAGGTAAATATATTCTTTATTAATGGTACTAGGATGCCTTTCCTTCTGTATTAATTTTCCAGCTGACAAATTATCTTTGTGGACCTGTTGGTGCAGAACAACATCTGCATGTATCACTGTCGCTGCATTTCTTTTTGGAGCTTTATGTTCAGGTGTTGCAGGGTATGTTGGGATGTGGGTGTCGGTGCGTGCAAATGTTCGAGTTTCCAGTGCTGCAAGACGGTCTGCAAGAGAGGCATTGCAGGTTTTCTTTTTACCTTGCACGTTATTTATCATATAGATCTATATCCCTAATTGAACATGCGTATGATCATTTAGATTGCTGTGCGTGCTGGTGGTTTCTCGGCTTTGGTTGTTGTTGGCATGGCTGTGATTGGTATTGCCATCTTATATGCTACCTTGTATGTTTGGCTGGACGTTGATTCACCAGGCTCAATGAAGATTACGGATTGTATGTGCCATCTTCTCTTTACTATGAAGTTCATATGATAGTATTTAATCTTCCTATGACGATGAGATATTGCTGAGGTTACTGTAATAACATTCTGCATATTGGTTCTATTTTCTGTCCCTTGACAAGTAGATATGATTGCAGAAGAGGTGGTTGTGGGAGTTCTAAGCTCCCAGGGCTTGTCTTGCTATCAAATTGCATAATTTTACTTCTTTTTGTACGTGTTATATGCTTGATGAAGGATTAGTAGTTTTGTGATTGAGAGGATGTGCAATTGATCATGAATACTGCGGTTGTTAACGCTGCAGTTACCTGTTTATTATAATAGAATTTACTGTTATCACCATTGTTTGTTTGATAAAGATCAACGAAAGCCGAAGTAATGGTGATGTTGGTGATCTCGTAGACTAACATGCTAAACTTCATTCCCATGCAGTTAATATGAGCCCCAGACTTGGGAACCATTGAAATGGTTACACTGTGTGTTCCTAGCTGTGATGGCATGTATGGTTATACCAAATTTGTTCTTGGCTCCCTGATCTCGACTTCCTCCAAAATCATCTATAATTTAGTACAAGTATTAAAACTTAGAATGAGACATCGCATCACAAAGTACTATTTTCCACTGGCATATATTTCTTTTATAGTTTGTGTTTGTACTATAATGTGTTTGTTGATTGTTTTTCCGTTTCAGTACCTCTTGTCCTTGTTGGGTATGGTTTTGGAGCTTCTTTTGTCGCCTTGTTTGCTCAGCTGGGTGGTGGAATATATACTAAAGCAGCTGATGTTGGGGCTGATCTTGTTGGGAAAGTAGAACAGGGAATACCTGAAGACGATCCCAGGAATCCTGCTGTAATTGCAGATTTGGTATCTATCATCTTCCCGAGCTCTTGACAGATGTGCATATTTTTCCTGTAATTGTTATCTTTGATGCTAGAGTCATCATTAGTGTTGAAATGTCCCATATTGAAAAAAGAGCATTTATTGACCACTTGATTTACTAGTTGGGCCTGCTAAGTCCCACATTGGAAAATTTTGGATCCATTCACTAGTTTTAATAACAAGTCCCGGCCTTTACCTATGAATTCGAGCTTTGAAGCAGATAGTAACATGGTATTAGAGTTTGTCGTTGGATCTAGACGTGCCCTTATTGCCATCTTGACACGTGACAGTGTGGGGCTTAACACCCCTCCTAGAGTTTTGATGAACCAAAAGCATATCACATTTGGTCATTCACATGGATACTTGCAATCAATTGCAATTTACAAGTCATTGTTTGTACCATTACCTACCAAATCCATACTAGTAACTTCTGCCCACGTCTTTTTTGGTCATCCTTGTGCTCTCTTAAGCACTCCTAAGTCCACCCTCTCCACCCACCGAATCTTTTAGAAGCTTGCAACTTAAAAACCAATTCCAGAATAACAGGTTTTTAAAATAATGTGTACCAGGATGTAGTTCTCTTTCCTTATTTTGGTTGTTTCTTTCATATCGCAAGTAAAACTTCATCTTATAGAAGCCTTCAACTTAAAAATAAAATCCAGAATGACGTATTTATAGTTAAAGTGCACCAGGATGTAGTTTTCGATTCCTTATTTTGCTTGTTTCTTTTCATGTTTTTCTTTCCTTCGTGACCATGCCTACGAGTTTTCCCTCCATCATGTTGCATGAATATGCCTGAACTGTACTCTTGTCGTTCACAACTTTTCTAACTTGTTTATTCCATCTGGTCATTGAACTATTTAATCGTTAAATTTCAGGTTGGAGACAATGTGGGGGATTGTGCAGCCAGGGGTGCTGACCTTTTTGAAAGTATTGCGGCTGAAATAATCAGTGCTATGATTCTAGGGGCTACTATGGTTCAACGTTGTAAGATTGAAGGCAAGTACCCGCTTCCTTGAAATTTTATGAATTAATTTCACATGTTTGTTATGATTTTCAAGTACCGTCATTCTTTTAATTTTCTTACGCTCATTATTTAGTGTTCATGCAGATGGATCTGGCTTCATATTGTTTCCTCTTGTTGTCCATTCATTTGACCTGGTGATATCATCAGTGGGTATATTTTCTATCAGGAGTACACGTGACTCTGGTGTGAAGACTCCTCTGGAGGATCCAATGGCAATTCTTCAGAAAGGATATTCTGTTACCATTGTTTTAGCTGTTCTGACGTTTGGCGCGGTAATGTTCTATCCCACGTTGAAAACTTTATAGGTTGCTTTTATAAAATGTTTACTGGATCCATTGTCCCGCAGTTTTCATTATTTATTTATTTATTCCTTTCAGACTAGTGTAACTTTGCTTCCCATTGTAATGATCAAGCATTTTATTCCTGAAATATTGTGATTCTTAACCCTCGGTACTGATTTCATGTCGGGACTACTTTCCAGTCTACCCGTTGGTTGCTCTATACCGAGCAAGCACCTTCTGCTTGGTTTAACTTCGCTTTATGTGGATTGGTTGGTATCATCACAGCATATGCATTTGTCTGGATCACTCAATACTACACCGACTACAAACATGAGCCCGTGCGAACATTAGCTTTATCTAGCTCCACAGGTCATGGGACTAATGTTATTGCTGGTATCAGTTTGGGCCTGGAGTCAACAGCTATTCCTGTTCTTGTTATTAGTGTGTCTGTCATTTCAGCGTATTGGTTAGGTCAGACCTGCGGACTGGTAGATGAATCCGGAAATCCAACTGGTGGTCTGTTTGGTACTGCAGTAGCAACGATGGGAATGCTCAGCACTGCTGCCTATGTTCTCACTATGGATATGTTTGGTCCAATAGCTGACAATGCTGGTGGAATTGTGGAGATGAGTCAGCAGGTAATTTTTTATACTATAGTTGGATATGCACTATCTTTCTGTGCTTGGTTTCTAGTAAAAGTAGTAAGAGGGCATATTTTCTGCCAGTAGGCTGTTTGGTAGCTGCTATACTGACCGGAAAAACTTTCTATGAATTAAATTCTTTCAAAGATTTATCCAGTGTTGTGAAACTCGGACAAATTCGGGAAAAATGGCCTACCTGAGACGAGAACCAAAACTCGGTCAACCCCGAGTCAACTCGCCGAACTTGGTCAACCCGAGAACTCGGTAAAAACCAATTTAAAAAAATTTTGAACAAAAATTTAAGTAACGCATTACCTTTTGTTGATTAACTATTAACGCATAAACTTACTAGCCGACAGTGTTTAGTGTTTGTTGTTCTTAATTGTTTACTTCAATTTCAATTGCTTACTGTTATTTCAGTTGTTTATTGTTCTTAATAGTTGATATTCAAATTTTGTATGTTTGTTCTTAATAATTAGTAATGTTTGTTTAGTAATTAGTAATTTTACTCTTAGCAAGTTTATAGCCAAAGTGATCAAATTGTGGTAAGAGAAAACAGTGATTGTCCACAAGTTTGTGATTAAAAGTGACTAAATATTATTAATTTTGTCTTTAATGAATTTATATATATATATACAAAACGAGTTTTGCCTAGTTCCGGAAACTCTTTATCTGTCGGCTCACCGAGTTATCCCCATTTCTGTGTTTCATAGTATTGGATTTACCTATTGCCGGAAGAGAAATATGGTTACTTAATTTCTTTTGTGGTTTTAATGACATAAATGTATATCTTACAGCCAGAAAGTGTTAGGGAGATCACTGATGTTCTTGATGCGGTGGGGAATACCACAAAAGCTACCACCAAAGGTTTTGCCATTGGATCTGCTGCTCTAGCATCTTTTCTTCTTTTCAGTGCATATATGGATGAGGTGGCAACATTTGCCCGTGAACCTTTTAAACAGGTTAGTGCCATTGTGACTCAACCTAACTTATACACTGTTTTCAATTATTTGCTTACATCCAAACTGCATATTCCTTGCAGGTTGATATTGCTATTCCAGAAGTTTTCATTGGTGGATTGTTGGGCTCAATGCTTATCTTCTTGTTTAGTGGTTGGGCCTGTTCTGCAGTTGGTCGTACTGCTCAAGAGGTTGTTAATGAAGTAAGAAGACAATTTATTGAGAGGCCAGGCATCATGGTGAGTACAAGTTCTGGCATTTTTCGAATTGGCTTTGACTTTGGTGTTTATTAATGTCATTTTATACCATGATCACACAGGACTACAAGGAGAAACCGGATTATGGACGCTGTGTTGCCATTGTAGCTTCCGCGTCTCTGAGAGAAATGATTAAACCTGGTGCATTAGCTATTGTATCCCCTATAGTTGTTGGTAGGTTAATTATTTGTCTTGTTCATAATTTTCACTTCTATCTATATTTCCCCCTGTTTCCTTTTACAAAGTATTTTTTTCTGTTTCTGTTTCCCATATCTTTGCATGTCTTATCATATATGTGGTCAATTCTTGCATTGCAGGTGGTGATTTTCATATTAAATTTTGCTTCTGCTGCTTGCAGGTTTGGTGTTCCGGGCTATAGGATACTACACAGGGCAGCCTTTACTTGGAGCTAAAGTGGTTGCTGCCATGTTGATGTTTGCCACAGTGTCGGGTATTCTTATGGCTCTCTTCCTGAACACAGCAGGTGGTGCATGGGATAACGCAAAGAAGTATATAGAAACTGGGGCTCTTGGGGGAAAAGGGAGTGACTGTCATAAGGCAGCAATTACTGGAGACACGTAAGTCAGCTTACATACTTTTTTTTCTTTCCAGTTTACTCCTGTTCTATATGTATTGTACAAGAAAACAAAGATGAGAGAGTTAGAGGCTGTTCAGGGTCTGAGATTGGAAACCGTGCACATCAGTGATGCAAATAGTAATCATCTAGTGGAGTGTGCAGTAATATAGTTTAGTTTAGGAAATTGTAAATTGAAGGTAAACTAACAATACTAGGTTAACGCGGAAAACTGTAAAAGAATGTTCATTTGTTAGGATTTGTTCTGTCAGAAAATCTAATTATCAATATCAAGCTTTATCGAGGATACTTGTTGTCCATAATACAACGAGAGCATCCCTTTATATATGGAATACACAAACTAATTAGTAAATATTTTACTAATGCAAACTAGGAAACCCTAAACAGGTAATCCTAGGAACCTTGCGTGGCACTAATGAACCTCGCAACTTCGTAAATATTGTTATTGACGAATGACATTTGAGACGAAATAATTTTATCCTCCACTTCACTGGAGTGTCGTTGATTTGTTTATCCTGCATCTGTGTTGAATAATTGTTTCTGACGTACATTTCATGGGTATTTACAGAGTGGGAGACCCATTCAAGGACACTGCTGGACCTTCTATTCACGTCCTCATAAAAATGCTTGCAACGATAACACTCGTGATGGCGCCAATCTTTCTGTGAGAGTATAAGATTGCTCAGCCTTCAACTGGTTAGATAGTTTGCAAATGCGCATATTATGTGTATTTGATGTACATCTTTTGAGGTTTCTGATCACAGTTTACATCTCAAAATTTTTCTTCTTCCGAACATGAATAAAGATTATCAACTTACCAACATTTTGACAGATTGTGATGGTTGATTTGTATTTATAATGTCCCTTTTGAGTTTTATGACCAATAGTTGGAAGGGATGTTTAGACTGAGATCCCGAACCTGTAGCAGCATTGTTAATTATTTGAGCTTCTAGTCCTATTTGTTGATTCATAGGTTAAAGTAAAATATATTGTGGGCTTATTTTATTAGGTTTTCTACCCTTCCTTAGGAGGTAGAGGTACTCTTATCCTTATGGGCTGCTTGCAAGTATTATAACCAAAAATGATAAAGATTTCGTAATTTGTGCACAATTCAAGACCTCTAATGGGAGTGTGTATGAGTCGTTTTTTTCCGTATTGGGTTAATTTGAAGTCAGTTTTTATCAAGTGTTATAAATCTGATGGCTTATTTTTGTTTTGTATAATTCTAATGGAACTTAGAGATGGTTGTTCGTTTTTTCAGACGGTTGAAGTTTGAATAGGTCTATCAATCTTGCGTGTTTTGTAATATTTATTTCATTTTAAAGGTTGAATACAAGTTTGATATAAATTTAGCTACTAAAGCTATTAAATTAATAAGATAAAGCTTATAAATAAAAATATTTAAAACTTAGTCTTGTGTGAAAATTTTGTAACAAGTGATAGGTTCAGATTAAACCTATTCACCATAGGTGGAATACAGTGACAGAACTCTAATTAGGATTGAGCATGGCCGAGTATCCAGCTTTAATCCAAATTCTTGGAACCGACTTTCAGTCTCCGAGTTTTAATGTATTGTAATTAGAATTGGAATCGGAACTAAACAACAGAAAAGTATTAATGATAGAAATATAGAAAATATTATCATTTATCATCATTATATGACTGATCCTAACAACTTGTATGTCAAATTTGGGTTTTGGGGAATAAGAGAAGCGAGATTAGCAACAGAATGATCGAGAGTGTAAGAGGTAAACTGGGAAATAATCAAAATTCCAAGAAATGGATCACTGATTAGAGTAATGGAGCATGACTGATTTTGATTTTGGATCTTGGACTGAACTGAACCACTTTATCGATTCTGTATTTGATGTTGGTGGTTACCTTTTAATATTTGATAAGATTTAGTGGTTGAAAAAATTAAGCATTTAAGTACAATAAAAATGGGTGTCACAACTAGCATTTAATGAATCATTTAGTGTTTGAAGCAACAAAGTTCACAGTTCAACGGGGGACTAAATTCCCAAGAGATTGAGAAAAGGGAGAGAGGTGTGGAGAGAGAAAAAGAAAAAGAAAGAAAAAGTGACCAATAACGTGTGTTTGAAAATTTGAAGGGAAATGTCTCTTAGCTCTCTCGTGGTTTACGCGTTTTTCACTTAGCTCCCTCGCCCGACAAATACGTTCTGAGAGACCCCCGAACTTTTCAAAATTCCCACAGAACCCTAACCCAGTTAGTTTTTTGTGAAAAGTCCAAAATACCTTCATCTCCCCATAACACTGTTCATGGAGCCACTCCGGCCGGCCTCGTCTCCAACCCTCCGTCCGGCCACCACCTCGAAGCTTGCATCGAGTCCCAGCGACGAGCCCATATCGACCCACATCGAGCTCCGATCTGCTCGAGAACCAACTGTCGGAGGAGGGAGACGGATGGTTGGAGCTCGGTCGGAGGAGGGAGGAGGGGCGGTCGACTTTGGGTGGAGGTGGGCGGAGGTCGAGGAGGGCCGGAGCTCGAGCAGATCATCCTTCTCGTAGCTTGGCTCTGGGCAGAGGTCGAGGAGTCGCCGGAGCTCGGCTCTGATCTGCTCGTTGCTCGGCTCTGGGCAGAGGTCGAGCTCCGATCAGCTCGACCCAGAGCCGCCGCGACCTCCACCCACTTCTGCGATCTGCTCTATCTCTCTCTCTCTGGTTCTTGTTCTCTGTAAATCAGAACGAAAGCTTGAGGCTTTGGCTTTATGGTTTTGGAGAGAGAGAGGGAGAGGACGGAGGGTCGGAGACGAGAAAAGGTGGCCGACCGGAGGGTCAGAGACGAGAAGGGGTGGCCGTCGGAGACGAGGCCGGTCGGAGTGCGATGAACAGTGAAACAATGGCATTAGTTTGAAAATTGAATGGTGAGCTAAGGGTATTTTGGACTTTTCACGACAAAGCTAACACTGTTTGGGCTTCTGTGAGAATTTTGGAAAGTTCGGGGGTCTCTCATAACGTATTTGTCAAGCGAGAGAGTTAAGTGAAAAACCCGTAAACCCCGAGGGAGGTAAGTGACATTTACTCAAATTTAAATGATATTTAAGAGTATTTTAGTCATTTACATAGAAATTAACTGAACGTAACTATGTAAAAAAGATAATAGTCAAGATATCTCTAAAAAATTAGTTGTAATTAGCTGAGAAATATGTAATGTTGTACAAATCTCCGACTAGTCTTTGATTAATTCTCTATAATTTCTGACTAATCATTTAATTTGATTTATTTTTCAATTAATCTCGTCTAATTTTTGATTAGTTCTCAAAAGAATTATCTGTTCGACTAGCGTCTAACAATTTTTACACGGCTAGAAATATGTAATATTTTTGTGAGATTATGCGGCGTGGTATTTTGAAAGGGGGCTGGCCAACTCCAACGCAGTAACACATGATTTATGATTAAGAAGAGGACGTCGTCGTTTAAGTTGATACTTCCCGATACCCATATGATATCCATACAATTACAATTACACTTACACTGACTGGTTCTTGTTGTTCGGCGATGGCGTCGACAATAGCAGCAGCAACGAGTTATTGGATTTGGAGTAGGAGCAGACCTTCGTTGTTCCACTCTTGCCATTTCCGTTACCAATCTGTACAGTGCAACGCAAAAAAGCCAAGACGCCCCAACAACAAGCCTTCGCCAAGGTCACCATCCTTCTTTTCTCTATCTCAATCTCTTACTAATCTACACTAATTCAGTTTTGAAATCATTAACCATCCATTTTCCTATATACAAAATGTAATTCAAGGATTCAGATTAGGGTTTAGATGGAGCTTGAGAATGAGAAATGGGGAGGAGTGGATGTGTCTCCCTTTTCATAACCTCTACATTCATCATCTCATCTTTATTTGATAATGCAGGAAATCAAGAACTAACCAATCTGTCCCTCCACCTGCTCGTAAGATACGCCGCACTTGATCTACTAGTCTATTTTTATTATTGTTTACACCATTGTAGGATGTAGTATCTTGCATTTGCATCTTCTGTACCCAAATCATGAATGTAATGTTATTCACACGTTGTTTTTTTACTATGCAGAGGCGCCTGGCTTAAGTTCTCGACCCAACAATACTTCTTCAGACCTTCAGTTTGAGGAAAGGCTCAAAGCTGTTAAAAGGTGCAACTGTCTACACACAACAATATTACACGCTCAATTTATGCGTTCATGCCCGTTTTTTCCTCTCATTCCTGAAATGCGTTTTCTTTGTGTCATATTCAGGCATTTATCTCCACTAAAACCCTTCGTGAAACAATTCTTTTTCCATTCAGGTCAGCACTCGAACAGAAGAAGGCGGATGAAATGAAGGAATATGGAGCCATTGACTATGATGCACCGATTGAGTCGGAGAAGAAAACCATTGGACTTGGTACTAAGGTGAGAACTCGCCGATTATCTTTTTTTTCTTTTTTTTTTAATTCCTTTCATGGAATTGCCATTTTAAAACTGTTTTCAAAGATGCGGCTAATTCAGACTTTTTAGATTTATTAGATAGGCGTGGGAGTAGCTGTTGTGGTCTTTGGTTTGGTTTTTGCTCTTGGGGACTTTCTTCCCTCTGTGAGGTAAGTTGCTACAAATCTTGGGTTTTTCTCTTTTTTTCTTCCCACATGCAATGAATTGATCCTTGCCCTTACTTCTATGTATACATCCTGTAATGTAATGTCTGCCCAAGAATGCTTGATTTTGAGATTGCATCTATCTATTGCTTAATGTCACAATGGAATTGTATTTAAGTCACTTGGTAAAATACTGAGTGTGTATTGGGTTCCCACTGCTGAAAAACTGGAAACTCCACATGTTCTCTTCTTTTTAAGATTATCTCACCACTCAGAACATTCTCTATCTGGAAGAGAGAAAAGATACCATGTGCTATAGGAATCAAGCATCCTTATTGCACTGCTACAGGAAAATTGCTTAAAAATCCATGTCTGATTAACAGTAATATAGTCATGCACATAGTTTGACAGAAAAAAATGTTTCTAATTTTTGGATAAACTGAATATTTGAATTGATTGCCAGTTATGTGTGTTTTAGGAAAACATGTACTGTAAATTGAATATTCTTGTAATATTTTATTTATGAGATGTTAATAAAATATAGAATCTCTGCAGTTGTTGTAGAAAAGCTATGTTATGCTGAGAATGGAAGTGTCGAATTTTATGTTCATTCATTTGCTGAATAATTTTCTGTAATATAATATGACATTCTTTGCAATTCCTGGAGAAAGTCTGATCTTGATATTCTGCACTTCAGTGATAAACCCACTGAGCAATCTGCTGCTGTCAGTAATAATTTATCAAATGAAGAGAAGGCTACTCTAGAGGTAACATTGCTCAGCTTTGAGGATCTCATTTTGGTTATCCATGATACAACCAAGGCACAAAATATGTACCAATTTGCTTCCCCAATGCATTTTGGTCTTTGACTTGTTCCTCGGATGAAGAAAACTATTTTTAGTTGCCTTTGAATTCAATCAATAAACGTTTACAAATTGCATACAACGATGTGGGCGAAGACTTTCTGGTTGGTTAAGCTATTATGAATACAAGGTTTAGGAACTGAAGAAAGTGAAAACATTGACCATTACTTAAATTTGATGATGCTGACTGTTCATTTCCATCAAAATAAATACGAAACAAGCTTGAGCTCCTCTCTCTCTCGCGCACACACACACTCACACAAACATAAACTCTTCAGTAATGAAAGGTATTTCTATTTGTTCTACATGTGATATCTTGTGGAATGCGTGGAATTTTTTTAACACGTTTTCGTTCTTATTTTGACACAGACTAGGCTGAAAGAATACGAGTCGACACTGAGTACTTCTCCAAAAGACGCAACTGCTCTTGAAGTGAGTCGGTATTGTCAAGATATTAGTCATTTGTATTTACAATATTTTTCTTATCAGCAACTGGATGTGTCAAAAATAC
This sequence comes from Geranium rotundifolium, assembly GCA_963920655.1. Classification (NCBI taxonomy): domain Eukaryota; kingdom Viridiplantae; phylum Streptophyta; class Magnoliopsida; order Geraniales; family Geraniaceae; genus Geranium; species Geranium rotundifolium. The sequence continues at coordinate 9,168,231 of OY987311.1, read as the reverse complement.
CAATCATCTGCATTTACATTGTTTTTAGTGTGTGCCATTTTCTCTGCCTATATAGAATGGGTAATTTCATCTTCGATATGAACTTGCATGATTTTCCCTGATTCTGCAATACATATATTCTCTTCTGCCATATATTTAATTTCATTCCAGAGGTCTTGTAGGGAGCAGCAGTAACATTAGCACAACTAGGGGAATATGGCAGGGCATCCTCTCTTCTCGAGGACTTGTCCAAGGTTTGTTCTTTATTCTTTCAGTATTGAATTTCAAATTTGAAGTGTGGCTTTCTGCTCAATTCATTTGGTCCAGAGTATTCGTGCTGATTATTTCACGTGGATTGGCCTATTGTTCTCCTCAGGAGAAACCAAGCGACCCTGATGTTTTCCGTTTGCTGGGAGAAGTTAAATATGAACTCAATGATTATGAAGGAAGTGCTGATTCATATAGAACTTCTGCAAAGGTCACTTTACCTATCTTTTCTCGATTGTTCCTGTATCAGTATATAATATGCTGGTGTGCTTGACCGCGGTTGAATTGTGTCAATCAGGGTAATCCTATTGTTCCCTATATAAAGGAACCTCCTCTGTTGCAATTCACAATCAAACACAATACAAACCCTAATTTACCCTAATTGACAAATTGTGTGAGATTGACTTGTAGTTGTGTCCCTGATTCATCCAGTATAATGGTATAAACTAATGCCACACAGTGCTAAGCTCGATGTCACTAATGTGTTTGCATACTTGTGCGCATCTATGCCTCGATATAGCTTGTATAATCATGTGATGTAGTATGTGTATTTTTGCCTTTTAGCAAACATCAATTGCACATTAAGGTGATCGTATTGGCACTCTAGTTGTTCGTATACTTTTGCTAATGCTGTCCATAATGTCTTGTTATGTTCTGACAGGTCTCCAAAGATATCAATTTTGAAGTTCTAAGAGGGCTTACAAATTCATTGCTTGCTGCAAAGAAACCAGACGAGGTTTGTCCTTGGCCTAATTTATTAAAATTAGGATAAACATGCAACACACATTCCTTGACCTGTTTTTATGGTTGGCCTATTTACATGCTTTTTTGCTGTTTTGTATTTGTAGGAGCTTCCAAAATAAATACTGCCTCTGTCCCAAAATAAATAATATCCCTCGATAAGTTAGTTATAACAACTTGAATATGGAGTGCCTCGAAACATATTCACTGAAGTCTCACACTAATTTTGAAACATAGGGTGTAAATAATTTCTAATTTTTACTGTAATTTGTGAAACTAAGCATCAATATAAATTTACTGGGGAGTTTCTTGTGCTAATTCTCAGATAAGTAATCATATGCATGTGTTTGCATTTTTATGTGGCAGAATTATAATATGTAAATGAATATACTTTGTTGGTTTTGCATCTTCATATCTTTCAGGGTCATTAGAATAGACTTGTCATATAGATCTTATTGTAAATTCTTATCAATCTGTAAACAATGCAGAAAATTTTGTTACAGGGTTTTGGTAGATGCAATGCTATCTCATCTTTTAGAGAATGTCATGGTTTAACACATTAGAACAGTGTGATGGTCACAAATTATTAACGGTATACATCTTGCATCTTGTAAGATTAGCATGCTTGGAATAACTTGCAAATTTCCCGTCTATCCTTCTGAATGCAGGCTGTTCAATTTCTGCTATCTTCTCGTGAACGTCTGAACAAACAAATATCAAATAGTCCTAATATGAAGGCTGACAGTGATACAATGGACAAGGACTTGCAGAGCATTGACCCAATTCAGGTAAATGATATAGTATTCCGTAATATTTGCACTAGCTGGTTAATTTATAGTTACATTGCTATGGATTGTAGGTCATGTTGGTAACCGATGATACATAAAGATTGTTGCTCAAATCTATTTACACATGAAACATCATTAATACTAACTGGAATTAGAATTAATTTTGTTGGAAACAAGACTTAAGTTCTGATTTGTATGCTTTTAATATTGTTGATGTGTCCTGCATTGAAAGAATGTTTATTTAATGACCACTCCATATATTAGTTGGACCCTCCACCCAATAGCTTGAGCTTTTGGGTTGGACCAGGCCTTAACATGATATTGGAGCATGGTTTGGTATTGGGTCCATGACCCGCTCATGCTTCCTCCCTGTTAATATATTTTTGGTCATCTATGGCTTGAGTGTTGAAGTCTCACCTTGAAATATCGTGGATTTAGTGACCACTTGATATAGTGTTGGACCCTCCACCTAATAGCTTGAGCTTTAATAAAAATAACAAGGCAATACAAAAATATGCTTTAATAAAAATAACAAGGCAATACAAAAATATATTTCCTGAAAAGGCTAAAAGGGAACAAGCATGAAGAATGTACACTACAATTTTTTTGTTGTGCACTACAATTTTTTTGTTGTGAAATCTGAGACTAATACATTTCATAGCATCTGCTAAAATTTTCTCCTCAATACAAATTGTCATTTTTGGTGCAAGTGTGTCCTCTTCCTTACTGTTGTGTGATTCATACTTTCAGGTTGAACTACTTCTTGGGAAAGCGTATTCTGATTGGGGCCATGTCAGTGATGCTGTCTCTGTTTATGATCAGCTTATATCTAGTCACCCTAATGACTTCCGTGGTTATTTAGCTAAGGTTTGTACATATTTCTCTGATTGTTATCGACGAGACAAAATATACTAGTCCATTCTAATGCTCTACAAACTAGTATTTCACATTTAGCATGAATGTCAAATCAAAGAAACAGAAAAAACAGTTCATTTTCCCTAGTTATATTTATTCATTGTCTGTCAGTTTCTTCATTCGATAATAAAGGAAGGGGCTCAGTTTCTTCTTTTGATGATAAAGGAAGGGGCTCACATTTGAGTTGTATGTCTACCATCCTGCAGGGAATAATTTTGAAAGAAAATGGAAAAGTTGGAGAAGCGGAGAGGATGTTTATCCAAGTGAGTAAATTAATATGCATTCAAGCATGATGCACGTATATCATAAACATCTGTTTTCAATCATGCAAAAGCAATCTTGCAAACCGATATAGATAAGGACCATGAGAATTCAACCAGCGTGTTGCTGCTTTATCGCTCAAAGAGTATAGTGTATCTGCCATCTAACTTGTCACCATTATGTGCAGGCACGGTTTTTTGCGCCCGAGAAAGCCAAGGCACTTGTAGACCGCTACTCAAGATAGATTGCCCTTTCTTCTGCCTGCTGCACTGCATTTGTGTATACATACTATCAATGAACACTGAATTTTGGGTGGACTGCTAAAAGGAAATAAAAGTGGTTATCAGAGGAAGGCTAAATCTGGCAGAAATTAGTGTATTCCAAACAACTCAACTGCGCTGCAGCGGTCTTCTTGAAAAGCAATAGCAGTGCATAGTGTGGCAACCGCGTTTATTACAAGACTAGTAGATATTTTGCTTCTGATAGATATCTGAATTGTTAGTTGTTTTACGTGTTAATGATTCAGTTTTGGTTGGCCTAGAATGTGTTTTTCTTCATGAATCAGAATGCTTGGCTTGTATTGGCAAAAGCACCACAAAATGCATAATTAACCGAAAGAGAAATGACATTTTTGTATATCTAACTATACCACTTTTTCATTTCTATGCCCAACTATTTTTTTCCCTAGTAAGTATCTTAATTATCATTTAAGGACAACCTACTTATAAAATACCTAAACTACCATTGGGATTGAACTGGTTTAAAAAACTAGAATTGAACAAGTTTAATTTGGTTTAAAAACTAAAATTGAACCAATTTAATATGGCTTAAAAAACCAAAATTGAACCAGCTCAATTTTGAAATCAATAAATTGTCCAACAGCGATATTGATGAGGACAGATTCAATTCCCAGGGACAGTTTTCGTTTTTTTTAGGCAAGGCATTCAGATTCAAGATACAAGTACAATAATAAAAAAAAGAAGTTTAGGAATACCTCTACCCAAACAAAACCAAACAAAAGGCGAATATTTGCATCTATTTTATATCCTTTTGGCGACATGGCCGAGCGGTAAGGCGGGGGACTGCAAATCCCTGTTCCCCAGTTCAAATCTGGGTGTCGCCTGATCAACAAAAGAAAAGACGCGAAATCCCCTTTTCTGGTTAATCAAAATACAGGTAGGAAAGATAGCTTAGCTCACCGGCGATGACGACTAACCGGCGCACACTTGCCGAAAAATTTGAGCTTGCTCGTCGGAAAATGGAAGAGGTGACCTCAAGAAAATAGAGTTTACTCGCGCGAAAAAATTGAAGAGGCAAGCTCGAAAAAATGGAGCTCACTCACTCGGCGGTAAAAATGGAGCTCACTAAACGAGGTGGTCGGAGTACGAGAGAGAGGTTGAAGAAGAGTGTACAATTGTAATTTCATATTAATCACATTCTAGATTGATCTTTTTACTAGACTGTGCTGAAATAGAAACTGTTGAAATTGAACTGGTTTAATTTCATGAGCAGTTTAAGTATTTTAGAGATAGATTGTCCCAAAATAATAATTAGGGTACTTAAAGAAAAGAATTAAAAAATTAGGATATGCAAGTGGAAAATTTGTATAATTAGGTATACAAAAATATAAATAGCAACATCATATTTTAAGGTTAGTGACTTTGAATAACAAGTTTTAGTGTGTTGTTGAGTACATGTTTAAGAGGGAGGAAATTCTGATTGTGTAGCGAAGTTATGAAGGAGAAGAAAAAAATTGTACCATTGTCATTTTAGTCATTATTTAAGAAGCGTAATCAAGTGAGAACTTACACCTTACAAAAGAAAATGAAAACTAATTATGACCACTATATGCAAATTTTGATGGTTTAGATTTTTGTTGACTCATCAATGACAACTTCTTATTTAATTTTGTCTTTTAATACAATCATTAGAGTTGTCCATGGTCGGTTAACTGAACCAAAACATTTGAATTTGAATCGAATCACGAATATTGGTTTTAAAATTTCTAAAACCATAATCAAAATCAAGTGTAATTAAATGGTTGGTATTTAACCGACTAGAAAGTTGGTTGGTTTTTAGTTTAAATTGAACCAACCATATTTTATGAGCTTAACATTTGGGTTGATTTTAGATTTATTCAACTAATGACAATTAGGAATATGCATGATGTTAATATTAACTTTAAGTGAACAAAAAGTTATAAAGCAATCAAATCTAATCAAATCTAAAATTACAATCCACCAAAAACTAAAATCAATATACCAAACTAAAAGTGTAAAACATAAGTAGACAACAACATTTCTTCAATTGTGAATTGATACGAATCTGAATACGAGTTGGAGTAGTATTGGGATTTATTATGATTGAAAAATAATGCGTGGATCAGGATGACTATAGGAGTGACACGTGGTAAATTCAATTTTGGTTTGGTTTATTTGGTTAACCAGTGATTTTATAATATATGAACCGTATTCGAATCAAAATTAAATGGTCCACTTAAAATTAAAATTGTAACCTAACCATAATCTATAGTTTTTCGGTTTTTTAGATTTGGTTCGATCCGCTTCGTGGTTTGATTACCGGTTCTTGGTTAAAATGAACAACTCTAATAATCATAAGAGTATTTTTATATAAAAAAATCTTTAAATCATTTATTTTTCAATTATAAAACCTAATTTACTAAATTGTGATTAAACTTATCTCCTAGTTTACTTTTTCACGATTTCATGAATTCTTTTACAAATACAATATTTATTTTTACTTTTTTACTATTTAATTGATTTGATATTTCATTTTTTTCAGTTTCATTATTTTGTTTGTATAATTACAAGATTTACATATATATTTTTACTATTTTATTTCCTATAATTTTATTTTCACATACAAGATTTACACACACAAAAATATATTTCAATTCGTTTAGATTTCATGACTTTATTCGTACGATTACATAATTTATAAAAAATTTATATTTCATTTTTCATGATTTCAATATCTTTTACAAACATGTATCTTGTATCATCTTGTCAACAAAATAATAAGTCTGCTTGTTTCATTTTCACACCGACTCCATAATTTTATGAACACATTTTATTTGTACAGTTACATGCGTTTATTAGTACAAATTTACATGAATACATTATTTTCACGATTTTTTATGATGTAAATTTTATTTCGTTTCATAAATGTAGTGTGCGTTTTTTTTTTCATTTTGAAATGTTTCATTTCATCATGAGAAGGAAATATAATCAATCAAAAAAAATATGATTTTACCAATTATGAAAATATGATTTCATAATTTACCAAATATAGAAATATGATTTTATTTTTAAAATTATTTTAATGACTCATTAAGTTTGAATTTTGAAACAAGTTAGTCAGGATGACACTAGAGCGGGTCTTGTAATTCCAGACCCTGTCACGAAATTAGGTCCCTTGCCCCGAACCCGTCCCATTCCTATATATTTTGCTATTTAACCCGTCCCAAAACCCGTCAGACAGGTATGGGTAATTTGCAAATCCCAGACCCGTCCCAAAATCAGACGTTATTCCAATTTTCTCTCATAACATGTTATGTATTTATATGATAATCACTCAATTAATTTTACATACAAACATTAAGGTTATTATGCATAAAACATGATGTAGTGAAATATCTTTTTGCCAACAAAAATAAGTAGGTGGAATCTTATAATAGATACACATGATAATGCGTGTGTAATATAAAACAAGCACTGAAACATTTCATGACACGTTATAATTTTAAAGAAATAACTATTGTAACATCGCAAATCAATTAATGGTCCATTATAATTTTTTAAAGAAAAATACTACTACAACATCGTGTTTGAAGTTTTCAAACTCTAGCGCGTGAGGTTTTCTCACCGTGCAACCAAAACTAATTATGAGAGATTAGTTAAATGTGTATGAGCTAAAAACCAAACATAACAGAGAAGTATATGTTGATTAAAAACAAAGAACTCCTAACTAGGGTATAATTTATTTTTGAGAAACCTAGTTAATTAGTTGGTAACAGTTTTTAAAAATATACATATAATATAATTATTTTTTAACATTCACTGGGACGGGAGGGGGGGGGGGTACTAGTCAGCCTGATCCCGACTCTGACCCGACTAGATACCCATTTGTTTACCCCATTACACGTCCCGTTACCCGAAATAGCTAACTCGCCCTGCTCTCAATACAGTTGGGTCTATGGGTTACCGTCGGGTTTGGGTATTTTTGCCATCCCTATGGTAGTGACGATTGTACCATTTTCTCTATTAATCTAATTAATTTGATACTAATTATGGTTAATTATAACAACAATGGATCATTATCATCCCTATGAATATTAATTGTTAGATTTTTTTCTAACTAGTTAATATACTAATTCTTTTCTAACAGCCATAATAATCAAGACACAAGTTTGGTCCGGTCCGGTTTGGCAATTAAAAATGCTACAAATTGTACAAAAAAACTAGTTCAAATATCGAGTACCACATTACTCACATTTTAACAAATGTGACTCTTTATATACTTGGAAATGAAAGCTAAAGGTTGTGGCCTTGAGTAATCACTTAACATGCGTAGTGAGAAGACCTGCAGACCAACTCATGTCAAGAAACAACCACACGCCACCACCGTAGAATTTGTCCGCTCTTCTATCTCAGCTAAGCAGAATGCTTCCCCGTTAAGACTAGTGGAAGAGGTGAGGGCAGCATTGTTCTGGATGGATTCGTGCAAAGTCTCGTGTCCAGATCGGTCCGGTTCGTCCAGACACAAAAATCTATTTCCATTCTTTTCAATTTTATGAATTTATTTGTACGAATACATAATTTACAAAAAAAATATGATTTTAGTATTTTGACAAACATGTATTTTGTATTTTTTGTTAACAAAATAATAAGTCTGCATGTTTCATTTTCACACTGACTTCATGGTTTTACGAACACATTTTATTTTTACAATTATGTGTTTATTAATATAAATTTACACGGATAAATGATTTTCACGATTTTTTCATAATGTAAGTTTTATTTCGTTTCATAAATGTAGTGGATGTTTTTTTCCCTTCATTTTGACATGTTTAATTTCATCATGAGAAATATTGAAAATGAAAGACTCTAAAATTTTGTTGACAACTAATCAAAATTAATTATCATGTTAATATCAAAAATTTATATTTCACGTATATACTAATAAAATTTACCATTTAATTTATGATTCACACAATTTTTTCGTGATTTAATATTTAATTTTTCACGATTTCATAATTTTACATTTAAATGTCATGATTTCATTTAAACAATTTCACATTTTACACCAATTTTTGTCGTTATGAAAATGATGAAAACCGTGAAACCTATTTACCATGAAACAAATATAATCAATGTAAAAATATAATTTTACAAGTATGGAAATATGATTTCATAATTTACCGAGTGTAAAAGTATAATTTTATATTTAAGATAGTTTAATGACTCATTAAGTTTGAATTTTGAAACAAGTTAGTGACTATTGTACCATTTCTCTACTGATTAAATTAATTTGATACCGATTATGGTTAATTATAATAACCCCGTTATCATTATTATTAGAGTATAAAACTGCATTTGACTATCAGCTTAAACTTTTGGTTGAGTCGGTGTCAAATCTCAAAACGAGCTTGTCCGTGAGGGCGTTAAATCTTTTAGTTGAATTGGTCCTCCACTAATTCTTATAAATATAATAGTTGTTAGATTTTTTTCTAAAACATAGTTTTATTTGATCCCTTCCTGTTATTTAAACAATTTAAGATTATATTGAATGGAAAATAAGAAACAAAAAATCCCCGAGTCCGGATACATGATTATTACTGTACCAAAACCATGAATTTAATACTATTAATTAATGTTTTTTGTTGTTGAAATGAGTTCATAGAACTTGGAATTGTGTAATAAAAGAAGAAACAAAACAATAGGATTTATCTGGAAAATGACAAGCACATATACGATAAAAATGTTTTGAACCTATACTAATTGAAAATATGTCAAAAAAGGAAAGAAAAAAAAATGGTAGAAAAGCTGCTGATAAATTTTTGTAGTGATTAAGAAATGAGTTTGGCCTCGTCCTCCCGTGTCCAATGCATTGTAACAGTGAACCGCTTTTTTGCCTGCTCTTGTCATTCATCACCATGAACCGAATCTAGACACCTTCTGTATCTACGCTTTTACCATTATACCCCTGAAGTTGATTACTGTCACTGTCACCCATTTGGGCTAGACCCACGGGTCGCCGATCTATTTGGGCGGGTTACAGATTGAGTACCTGATTAATCTGATATACGCACCAATCTCAATCTCTCGCTCTTTTCTGTTAATAATTTTACCCAATTTGATCGTATGAATAAAAGAAAAGTTGATTTTCAGTAGGGCGGTAAACGCGCCGAGCTTTCAACAAGCCTCTTGAGCTCGACTCGTTATTATCAAGTTCGAGTTGAATTCGAACTTAAGATTAGCCTCGTTTGACAAACGAGTCGAGCTCGACCCTAAAGCTCACAAATCGACTCGTTTATTATTTATATTAATATATATTTAAATTTTTAATAAACACTATAATATAATTAAATGAGCCGAATTAAGTCGAGTCAATCTCAAGTTGACTCATTTATTATTTATTTCATTTTTAATGAATATTTTGTATTACAATTTAAGTGAACCAAATCGAGCCAAGCTGAGCGCGAGCTAATCTTATTTTATTTCGAGCTGAACTCAAGTTTAGTAGCATAAGCTCGTTCGAGCCTGAGTCAACATTTTTTTCACGAGCCGAGTCCTGTCAAAATGATGCTTGATTCAGCTCGTTTATACCTTAATTTTCAGACTAGAAATTTATCGTCCCGAGTCTTCACCCGACCCACTAGTGGGCAAGCCCATCCACGCGGGCCCCACAGAGCACATGAGCAGAACAGAAGTCAATTGGTCCGTGAACCAATATAGGTGACAGACAGGTAACCCCCGATTCAGCTGCTGGCTGGCTAATCCTCTTTTTTCTTCAACATAACTGGAGAAAAAACATAGTCTCTCCACTCATATATATCATATGTACCTCTCTCTCCTCTCTCCTCTCTCTCTCCCTCTCCAATTGAATTGCAGAGAGGAAGAGAAATTAGTAGCAGATCTTCAAAGGACCTGACCTACTGTTTCTCGGGGCTCTCCAGAGGAAATATTCATATCTCCAGCTCCCAAAGCAAGGTACTTTTTCTTTTCTTAACATGATTTCCATTTCCTCCACTATATTGCTAGATTTTTCTCTGGACTGGATTTCACTTCAAAATTGAATACACCCACTGGTTTATTGAGGATCAGAAAGGTCAATTTGAAGATTTGTTGGCTTTAATTATTGGTTTTACTGTTTGTGATCCAGAGTTTACAAATACTCTCCTGTTTGTTCAACTCTAGCTTAAAGTTCGATTCTTCTTTCAAGTGTTCGTTATTCGATTGAACAGTATATATTCATTTCTATGGCATAGGTACGACCTTGTTTGGCTGTCCAAACGCTGGTCAACGACTAGGAATAAGAGAAATTGGTTGAATTGTAACTTGTTACATATTGATTTGGGGGAATGATCACATTAATGAACTTATCAACAACACCCTCTGATCATCCTCCTTAAGATCAGTATGACGTGTAATGAAATCAATTGTATTGTAACACTTATGAATGTGGAAACCTCAGTGTTGTAAATGGCGGCCGTCATGCCACCCGAAAACCGTACGGGCGCAACACTGTGGCGTTTTGGCCATTCTGAGCCGGTTTTGAGCTGATTTTGGACCAATTTGAACCGGTTCTGTCCAAACTAATTAATTTTTTTAGAAAAAAGTTGAAAATATTATAACTTGTTGCATAATATGTATTTTTATTATATATGTAAATTACTTTATATTAAAAAAAATTAAATTTACAAAAATGGAAATTCGCCATGGGACCGCCATGGCCCCGAAGGCCCATGTCCGCCATCATAGCGCCATGCGACATCTACAACCTTGGGAAACCTTAGTCTTGGAACATTGCAGATTAGGAATATACTTGACTTTTGCAGGTTTCTGTTGATGAACAAAAAAAACCAGACCTAACTGGCATTCTTATAAGGAATATACTTGACTTCTGTGCTTAGTAACTTCTTGTTGAGGCTGACAAAAGATAAGTGTAGAGGATAAGGTTGTAATGCATTGCACTGCAAAGTTGCGTCTAGGGGAAATTTTGATAACTTGCATCGTGCTAGTTTCTATGGTGCATGCTTCTTGTGACAAAGTTTAATATGAGTTACGACTTCACAGTATGGTTCCATTTGACATGTTCTAGGAATCTTCTCATGTGTTTTAGAAATAAACTTTGTAAATGAAACAATTTTTCCTCTCCCTTGCTGCAGGTTTGCGAAAAAAGAAGCATTACTGTTGCGATTTGATTACATTGCAATGGATCATTGCAATTGTATCGAGCCACAATGGCCGGCAGACGATCTATTGATGAAATACCAATATATATCTGATTTCTTTATTGCGGTGGCTTACTTTTCCATACCTCTAGAGCTGATCTACTTTGTTAAAAAATCTGCAGTGTTTCCATATAAATGGGTCCTTGTTCAGTTTGGTGCTTTCATAGTTTTATGTGGGGCAACACATCTTATTAACTTGTGGACTTTTGGCATGCATACAAGAACTGTGGAAATTGTAATGACCACTGCAAAGCTAATGACAGCTGCGGTCTCATGTGCCACTGCCCTTATGCTTGTTCACATTATTCCTGATCTGTTGAGTGTTAAGACGAGAGAATTGTTTTTGAAAAACAAGGCTGCAGAGCTTGATAGAGAAATGGGTCTGATTCGTACACAGGAAGAGACTGGCCGACATGTAAGGATGCTGACTCATGAGATCAGAAGCACTCTGGATAGACATACTATACTAAAGACCACTCTAGTTGAACTGGGTAGAACTTTGGCATTGGAAGAATGTGCCTTGTGGATGCCAACGCGTACTGGTTTGGAACTTCAACTTTCATATACTCTTCGTCAACAGAATCCAGTGGGATATACCGTACCAATCCATCTTCCTGTGATCAATCAAGCATTTAGTAGCAACCGTGCAGTAAAAATATCACCAAATTCCCCTATAGCAAGGCTACGACCTGTTGCAGGAAAATACATGCCTGGGGAAGTTGTTGCCGTTCGAGTACCACTTCTACATATCTCTAATTTTCAAATCAATGACTGGCCAGAACTTTCAACAAAGCGTTATGCTTTGATGGTTTTGATGCTTCCGTCAGATAGTGCAAGGCAATGGCATGTCCATGAGTTGGAGCTAGTTGAAGTGGTTGCTGATCAGGTACAACATTATTGTTATTTCTCATTGAGATCGCTCGCATAAGATCAATTCATTACTTAATCAATTTTGTAAAGGAAAATTGAAATGAAGTATCCTGTTTAATTGTAAGTAATTCAGGAAGCATGGATTTCACAGTCCAATTTCTTGTACATTATTATTTGTCATGTCTTGTTTCTTGTTGTATTTTGATTCTTACTTGAGGAAGTGTTCACAAGTAATCTATCGGCCAGGAAAAATAAATCATCTAGAATTTATGTGAAGGCAGAGTGTGTTAGACAGAAAGATCCTCCAAACTCCTTTATTTTTTCTCTGATGACTTTGATGTCAACAATGTTTATTGTTATGTTTTTTATATGGAAATGAACTGTGGTTTGATTTGTGATATTATTTAGAGGTGCTTATTGACACATCATATGTATCCTTCAGGTGGCAGTTGCTCTTTCACATGCTGCTATCTTAGAAGAGTCAATGAGGGCAAGAGATCTTCTTATGGAACAGAATGTTGCACTTGATATGGCCAGGAGAGAAGCAGAAACAGCAATTCATGCTCGAAATGATTTCCTGGCTGTTATGAACCATGAGATGAGAACTCCCATGCATGCAATTATTGCACTCTCTTCCTTACTACAGGAAACTGAGCTGACGCCTGAGCAGCGCCTGATGGTGGAAACTATACTAAAAAGTAGCAACATCTTGGCTACTCTCATAAATGATGTATTAGATCTATCAAGGCTTGAAGATGGGAGCCTCCAACTAGATATTGGAACTTTTAACCTTCATGCTGTATTCAGAGAGGTGTGACATCCACTCATGCTTGCTATTGTTTAACTCAATGTCACTTGCCTCGTGGACATTAGTAAACACGGATTGTCCTTTACCTGTTGATCTTGTGTCTGTTCTGAGATGTGTCTTTTTATTGCAGGTTCATAGTTTGATCAAGCCTATTGCATCTGTCAAGAAGTTGTTTATCACATTAAGTGTAGCTCCAGATTTACCAGAGTATACCATTGGCGATGAAAAAAGACTTACGCAAATAATGCTGAATGTTGTTGGTAATGCTGTGAAGTTCTCAAAAGAGGGTAGTATCTCAATAAATGCTTTCGTTGCAAAGTCAGAATCTTTAAGAGATCCTCGAGCTCCAGATTTCTTCCCAGTATCAAGTGACAGTCAATTTAACTTGTGTGTACAGGTTTGTTTCTTGGACATCTGTTTTCTATCCTTCTTTCTGGATGTATATGGTTGTTGCATCCAAAGTTAGTTATGCATATTATTCTCTCTTCTGGGTGCAGGTAAAAGATTCAGGATCAGGAATAAACCCCCAAGATATTCCCAAGTTGTTTACCAAATTCGCACAAACTCAACCAGTAGCAACTAAAAATTCTGGTGGGAGTGGACTGGGCCTTGCCATCTGTAAGAGGTACTTATTCATCACATGTGTGGATGGAAATTTTGATTGTAGCTCTGTAGGCACTGCAATGTGTTTGAATAGACCTTTCTGCCTCATGGTCAGCAGTCTCATCTGTCTAGTTCAGGATTGGATTCTCTATTGTGGTTTCTTATGTAGTTAAATAATAAAAAAGGTTATAACCTTTTTATCCTTATGTGTGATGTAATCAGGTTTGTAAGTCTTATGGAGGGGCATATTTGGCTTGATAGTGAAGGCCTCGGTAAGGGATGCACTGCTACTTTTGTCGTAAAACTTGGAATTCCAGAGCGATCGAATGAGCCTAAGCTATCTCTGATGCCTAAAGTGCCATCAAATCACTGTCAGACAAAATTTTCAGGGCTCAAAGTTCTTGTTCTGGATAATAATGGGTTAGTAAGACTGCCACTTCATCACCTTTTCTACTTCTACTCTTCGATTTCATAAGTAATTATTTAGTGTTTTGTGTACTACTCAAGTGACCTCTGAAATTTAACCTGGGGTTATGAGTTTAGGAGGCATAGATAGAAATATTATGGGCATGAGAGGCCGGATTTTTTTTTTAACTTCATCAGCTATTGAAATTAGATTCCAGGCTTACAGAACTGTTTGATAAAAAAATATTAGCTTTTCCTTACTGTTTTTTCTAGGCTTCCGTAACAAAATTTCCATTAATAAGGTTTCTGTTCGAGGATGCTGGTTGAAATAGTCAACTCTGACCCTTTCAACAAGGTACTCTTGTCAGTTCTCCAACTAGTGCTGCAGAGAGCTCAATAATAGAACAGGCAAATAGTGACAGATATCCTTAATAGTGGTCTCTTCAAGTGGGCAATTTATATCTCGGTGGGTTGGGTTTCCGAATATACCCTTGAAGCATGATTCCTGGGAGATGGACGACCAGGTTTTCTGGTGTTAGAAAGATAGTGGAAAACAAGTAAATGATTGAACTGTTGAGCAGGTGTATGGCACTAATATAGCATAAGTTTGAGTCCCAACAGTGGTACTTCTTTCTTTCCATTTATGTTGGCCCTTTCTCTACCAACAAATGTTGGGTCAAGTGCAAAAATAGAGCTCACTTCTTAAGGAAGGCTTTAAGCCCAGATCATGCTACATTGCCGATAAAAGAAATAGAATTATATAACTTTAAGTGATCTCTCTAACTCAATTGTGTTTATTTACTCAACTTCATCATGAGCACTTCATTTTGACCATGATATTTAAACTGACATATATTGGGTTAGTAAAATGTTATCATTTCTTTCTAATTTGTTACACTCGAGTTACATGTAATATTATTGAAGATAAATTTTTGTGGGATTGTTCAGCATCAGCAGGACGGTGACAAAAGGACTCCTTGTGCACCTTGGGTGTGACGTGACAACAGTAAGCTCCTGCGACGAGTGCTTGCGCATTGTTTCTCAGGATTACAAGGTGGTTTTTATGGATGTTTGTATGCCTGGTGTGGACGGTTATGAGGTTGCGGTGCGTATACATGAAAAATTCATGAAGCGACATGAAAGACCGCTGATAGTGGCATTAACAGGAAATATAGACAATGCAACCAAGGAGAACTGCATGAGAGTTGGGATGGAAGGCGTGATATTGAAACCGGTTTCAGTTGATAAGATGAGGAGTGTTTTGTCCAACCTTTTAGAGCACCGTGTTCTATTTGAGGCCATATAGACATATGTAGAGCTAAGCTACTAGGTTTGTATATACCAACTGCATTGATTTGAAGCAATGGAGCATTGGTGAAAATAACATATGATCCTGACAGCAACTAGGCAAATCTTATGTAATCCTTATTGAGAGAGAGATTATACAACCCATCCCATCCCATGCTTTAGGACTGTAAAACTAATTCGGTCTTCTATGCGGGAATTTCTCTGATATTTGTGTTCTAAAATTCTATATGTATATGAAGCAGTTTGTGGCTGTCTGGAGACCGAAAGATTGAGCAGTAGTTGATTGGATCCTCTGCATTACCTGATACTACTTGACAGACTCAATAGACTTGTGAGAACTAATTTGTACCTCCGGCCGAACCCGCCACATTTCAACTAACTACCTCCATCCTCTCAGTCAAATGCCAATTTCTGTCACTATTTTATCACCCAATAAGGGTTACTTGTGAAATGTATACACATATATATGTATATACAGTTTTTATGGACATGAGAGTATTTGTAATCATACAAGTTACACCCAATCAAGAGTTGGCTATTTCAGAAACACTTAAATTTCATAACTCTCACATGTTAAAATTTGAAATTGAAAAGATGAAATACCTTTGAGTTCATCAACGAAGAAGGCGGCTTGGAACATGGAGGTAGTGGTTGGCTTGGGACAGTGTAGAAATTGGGATATTTAAGCATTTTAATCTTAATTTGAGATGAAAGTAAGTAAAATCAAAAGATGAGAGAAGGAGAAAGAGGGGAGGGAGGGATGAGAGTGAGAGAAGAGGGCCAAAAGGACATCATTTGACAATTTAAAACACAAGCATGAACATTTTAGTTTTTTAACGTTAAAATTTAACCGATGTTAACAAAAAAACGTTATAGTGACAAAACTGCAATTCTAAGGGGGCCGCGCTACTAAAAATCTTTTTAGGATAGTTAAGTAAAAAATCACTTATTCAAAAGGTAGTCATGGGAAATTTTCCCAATCATGAATGATTAATTCATGATATATGACATATTTAAGTTAGAAGTTGTAGCAAAAAGCTACAAATAGTTGAATGTTAGTTTTTTTTCCTCTTTATTTATCTTGATCACGATGGAGACTTTGTGTAATAAACACGAAATCATTAGTTCAAAGTCCCATATTAGCGATACAATTAATTGAAGGAAAAATAACAGTTTACTACATCTAATTATAGTCAATTCTCACTTTACTACCTAACTGTTTTTTGGTACCATAACTTTTCATTTGTAGTGATTTTGTATGTCACCAAGTTTACCACAAAGTTTTATCGAATACAATATGTCATTCAATCATTTCGAGAACTCAGTGCAACAAAATTTAGATTACCTTCAATCATCATTTCATGCAGTGATTTTTTAATTTGATTTTCAACTAAAAAAGTGATAAAACACAGGAATTTTGTTATGGTACGTGTATAGTTAAGAAGGTCTAGTGAAATTTACTCCTAAAAATATGTATAAATCGGTGGGTAAAATGAAATTTCCCAAATATTCTTTGTATGTGTTTTTTTTTTGCTAAACAACTGTGAACAGACCATGATTTGTTGGTTCAATGAGATGAAATTTGATCACAGATACCAAAGCAAGAAATATAAAATATCTACATAGTCAAATATGTTAGAGAAATAAATCATTGATTTTGGTGAAAAAGGCATCTGTGTGGGTCCAAGAAAGTGAAATCAGAAAATAATAAAACCAAAAACCCTAACCCAAGTGGGGAAAAAAGGAGGGAGCCGAGCGAAGCACAACCCAGCAACGGACCCAAATATCTATTCATCGAATGCCCAAAAACTCCATTTCTCAGGCACGCTCAAGCGATCTGTTTTTCTCTTCTCTGTTTCAGTACCTGTAGCTCATCACAATGATATAGATCGATATATAGAAACTGTTGTTGTTGTTGTTCATCGGCGGCGATAATATTTTACACTGACAACCACACAGGGGACAATGGCGTTGGAATCGGCGCCGACGAAGAAGAAGAGCGTTGGAGGCTTCGGTGGTGTCTTCGGCGACATCTTCGGTGTCCAAATGCTTCCCAAACAAGTCGACATGGAAAAGGCTCTTCCTTGTGCGGCTCCTCCTCCTCCTCCTTTCAATTTCCCCAACATTCCTCTTGCTTGCAAGGTCACTCCTCAATCTCACCCTCTTGCATAAATAGAGAGACCCATTTCTTTACATGATCTGGGTATCTCAAATTTTGCATCTTTTAGCTGTCTGTGTCTCTTGTTGTGTTATTTGTTTTCTCACCCATTTGTTGGTGTCTTAAATTGTTTTTTTTTTGTTTACTTTTGTTGTGATGGTGATGACTGCTCATACAATAATTATTTGTTTATCTATGGGGTATATTCATTTTAGTTTTTTAAGAGTATGAGTTAAATGGAATAAGCTTTTTTGTTGGTGTATTAAAAAAATAAGGCATGTTAATTCAGGACATGTTGAAAACTAGAGAATTTGGCGAGTTTCTTAGTGGTGCTTTGGCCGGGGCTATGTCCAAAGCTGTTCTTGCTCCTCTAGAGACAATCAGGTCTGTCTGTCTATGCTCTTCATTTTGTTTTTTGTTTCCGTCAAATTCATTTGCATCTTTTATCAAATTGCCTGTTTCTTATTTGGTCAGCTTGCTTAAGCTCGACTCTGTGCTTTGTTCTATCGACCACTTTTCTGCCTACTAGATTTTGCCCCTCGTCAATTATTTGCTCCAGTGTATGCATCAAAATAACCGTTTGAATCTAGTCTATATGTTTTATCAAGTTCTTTACTTTCTCTATCTGTTACATAAAGTTTTATAGGAAAAGAACAAAAGCACAGGCATACCCTCCATCCCTTGGACCAAATATGTGAACTATTTATTTATTTATCAATTCATCTCAGATTCAATCAATTTTCCTCAGTCAGTAGTATGAGAAACTGTAATTCTCTGAGTTCTTGGGGACAAACCACAGGATGGCTGATTTTCATTATGTAAGCTATATGCATGCTATGGTATTTTTGTCAGTTCAACAGGGAAGCCAGAATCTTCAATTCTGTCTACAAACTGTGAAGAAGCTTACAGATGTCAAATTTATATCTTATATTGGCTAGTTAATCTTAATTCATCAAACTCCATTCATTCATTCCATCTTAGTTTCTCCATATGTTTTTGTAGTACCTGCTGATAAATCATTGTTGTGCATTGCATTTTTAGCTTGATTCTGACCTTTTCTTAGTTCTTACTAAGGTTTTGTGTACTTATAGTCTTATTTATTTGTCCTCATCTTTGACTTGCATTTTGCCGCGAATCATTTTATAACCAGCAGCAGCAACCCAACTTGTATGACTAAGACTGTTAGTCTATCTTTCCTACTCGAGTTTATCTAGGGAGCCGGTACATCTTCAAAGGGTATTCTTGTTATGGGCTTCAAAGATTTAAGTTTCATGTCCACAGTTAGAAGTTTGGATATTTTGGAAACACTCACATTTCCTGTAATAATTTTTTTACATATAGAAATTCAGTGCTGAGATAGAATGCCTAAAACATGCAGGACCAGAATGGTAGTCGGTGTTGGGTCCAGACACATTTCTGGTAGTTTCATAGAGGTCATTGAGCAACAGGGCTGGTTAGGGCTGTGGACTGGAAACTCAATAAATATGCTTCGCATAGTCCCCACCCAAGCAATTGAGCTTGGAACTTTTGAATTTGTAAAGCGAACAATGACATCGACACAAGAAAAATGGAATCAGAATGATGGCCCTAAATTGCAGATTGGCAATGTCAGTTTGAATCTATCCCTCTCCTGGATCTCTCCGGTTGCGGTGGCTGGTGCAGCTGCTGGAGTTTTCAGCACACTAGCGTGTCATCCTCTTGAAGTTTTGAAGGTATTTGCATCATAAATCATATTGTTTCCAGATTCAAGGTCTTGGAAATCTCGCAATTTGCACAGCAAACTCACCTTCATAGAATCTAATCTCTTGTTTATCTTGTACCGAGAAAATCCTGTGCTTTTGTTGTTGTTGATGATATTCCTCGTAACCACTTGCAGGACCGCTTGACTGTAAGCCCTGATGTATACCCTAGTATTAGTGTCGCTGTCACCAAAATGTACAAAGAGGGTGGGGTCGGCGCCTTTTATTCTGGCATTGCACCTACACTAATTGGCATGCTTCCATACAGTACTTGTTATTATTTCATGTATGATACAATGAAGAAATCTTACTGCCTAAAGAAAAATAAGAAGTCTCTAAACCGCCCCGAAATGCTTCTACTCGGGGCTCTTGCAGGCAAGTGCTCTTTTATACTGCTTATGATATGGCATTCTGATTCATCTCCTTTTGAAATCGTAGAGGTGTGCATTGAGTTGTTGTTTGTGGACCATGATTATCGATAGCACTAATCGTGTCCCTGACAAGTGATATTCTGTGGGCAGGTTTTACTGCTAGCACGATCAGCTTTCCATTGGAGGTAGCTCGGAAACGGCTGATGGTGGGAGCGTTGCAGGGTAAGTGTCCTGCGAACATGATGGCAGCTCTGAGAGAAGTGGTTCAGGAAGAAGGGTGGAAGGGGCTCTATAGAGGGTGGGGGGCAAGCTGTTTAAAAGTGATGCCCAACTCTGGCATTACATGGACCTTTTATGAAGCTTGGAAGGACATATTGGTCGTTGACAGACACCTCTAGTACCAGTACTAGTAGTGGTGGCTTTACTATTATATCATATCATGCTAGAGAGGAGAGTTCAGTTCAGTTCAGGTCAGGTCCTGTGAGGTAATGGGTTGGCTGTGTAGCCACTGCCAATTTCTCACCAATATCTATCTGTGAGTGTGAGGTGAGCTTCAATTTTGGTACCCCCAGGCCAGGCCAGGCCAAGTAAAAGATCAAACAATTTTACATTGTTGATTAACAACATTTTGTTAATTAACTCCATTGTTGACTTGTGTTGTATCATTAAGACATTTTTGATCCTGATCTCATATTTTCAAGTCTTTCAATTGATAAATATTGTTCAAGTCCTAATCAAAGATGATCAGAAAGAAGAAAGTACCGTGGAGATTAGAGAGAATATTGGGAAATTTTGAAGGCATTATCTTAAGATTAAGGAGAAGAAAGGCAAATGCAATGGGCCGAAAAGAAAAGAAAAGAAAAGAAGGCCCATGATGGCGGTTGGGACAAATTGGTAAATTCAGTAATCAACAATCAAAACACGCTTTGGCGCGGGTCTGCGATCTATCTCTCCTTGTTTCTGCTTCTGACAATATTCTCTCTGTACGATGCTAATGCTATTGCTCTCTCTCTCTCTCTCTCTACTCTTACTGTTTCCTTTTCCACTCTCTCTCTCTCTATTTCCAGTTCATCCCCATTTTCGAGATTATTAATAAACTATACTCTTCTGTCCTTAGTTTACTGCTACAAAACAAACATTTCTGTTTTCATTTTCTTTTTTTCCCGATTTGGATCACCGAAATATTAATATCAATTAATTTAACACTATACTTGCTTCACATTTATAGTGCTTCTTCTATGTTCTGTCTCTCTCTCTCTCTGCCCCTATATTTTTTACTAGACACTTTCACATAGCTGAGCTTAGCTTGGTGTTAGGGTTTCACATTTCCTTCCTCGCTTGATCTCCATTTCCCTCACATTGCTGAGTTGAGCTTGAGGTTAGGGTTTGTTTTACGTTTCCTTCCTCACTTGATCCCCATTTCCCATTTTGCTTCCTCTGTGTGCGAGAGACCACTCCAGTCCAGAGCTTACTTTACTTTTACTTTTGGGTACAGAGAAGTGAAGAGATCAGTAGAAATTTTGAGATTTGCTTGATGCTGTTTGCTTTTTAACAGGGAAAGGCAAATAAATCGGGTCACTGGTTTGTCGATCTCGATCTGCTACTGGGTTTTGATTAGCCTTAGCTCCCTCCATCTGGGTTAGTTTTTTTTCATTTGCATGTTGGGTGTTTGCTTCTTTTTTCTTTTCTTTTTGTCAAGAGAAGTGAAAAAGATGTGCTTTTGCTGCTACTGAGCTACTGGTTGTCATCTTCTGTATGCTTCAAACCAGCTATTACTCCATTCCTGACAAACTAATTAAGATTTCTGAAGCTTTGTTCACCTCCAAGCCTTGTTAGAAAGCTTCTGATCACTGCCTCTTGGAGATTTAGCTTTCCTGCAACCCATAAATTTGTGACTGTCTGCTAAGGATTTGATATTTAGATTTCCATGCTGAGGAGGGTTACTCTTCTGTTCTAGTTTGGTTCTGGGGTTCTCAAGTGTAAGTACAGTGTGTCAATCTGTTATTTAGAAGGAACAATATCTTTTTATTTTTGGGGGAAAAGGGTTGATAAAGATGGAGTTTTTCAAAATAAAGAAGTTTAGGAAAGCTCACAAGCCTAACCCAGAAAACAATTCGGAGGATATGCCTGTGCCTATGCCGGAGGAGCCCAACTGTGACAACAATGCTAGCAATAATTTGAGTAAAACAGAGGTTGATGCTGATTCTGCTGCTACTGGTGATGTTGAGGATGATGATGACGACGATTTTATCACGAATGAGGTGAAAAGGAGGTTGAAAGAACTAAGGAGAAACAGTTTCATGGTATTAATTCCTGAAGAAGAATCGTGCGCAGAAGAAGAGGAAGATGAAGAGGACACTGAGACCATCTCAAACCAGTGGAGGGATGTGGAAGCTCAGGGTCGCCAGTGGTGGTCTGGCTTTGATGCTGTTTATGACAAGTATTGCGAGCGCATGTTCTTCTTCGACCGCATGAGTGCCAATCAGCTAAATCAAACTGGTAAAAATATCTTAATTGTGTCCATTTTTTTTATGCTCTCTATATATTTTCAAATATGTATCTTTAGATAATGCAGTTCAGGGATTGCTGTTTTCCTCATATTGATGCCGTCATTTCCATGTTTTGAAATTCACCTAGTACAAATGCTGTTTTACTTGAATGCTTCCCTATACCAAAAGGGTCAATATTTTGAACAAAAAATTAGCGTAATTAGACTTGTACATCGGTCGCACTAGACATAGTTGAACTTTTACAGTCCTAAAAGCTCGATGTGTGCTCTTTTCTAAACTGGGCAGATTCATGAAAAGTTCAGAACTATGAATGCAAATTCAGCATCTGATCACTGCATTATTGAATACTAGACAAAATTGTTTTGGATCTATCGTTCTGTTTCGTTGTTATCTTTAGAAATGGATATAATGTGTTTATTCAGCTTTTTGTATGTCTAGATAATGAGGTTTACTGAATCACACAGTTCAGAGCGAAGTGTTACTTTAGGACGTAAATGTTCATGCTTCTCTGTATGATGTTAGTATACATCGTATAGTGAGTGTCTTCTCATGACCCTTGTCCATGTTCATTAGAGGCCCATGTCCTTCATTCTTTGTTCTCAACAATAGTCTAATTTCGTTGCATTTCTTTCAATCCTCGCATTAATGGAAGTCTTGATTTTCAGGACCTCTAACTCCTCTAACTCCGTCACCAAGATCTGCATCTAAGAAGCTTACATCTCCCTTTCGCTGTCTTTCTCTGAAAAAGATTGAAGAACCTGAAGAAGAAATTGAGCATCTGCAGCAGACAGAGGATGACCCATATCAGGATTTAGAAACTGCATATGTTGCTCAAATTTGCTTGACCTGGGAGGCACTCCATTGTCAATACACTCAACTGAGCCAGAAAATGTCATGTCAACCAGAAAATCCTACCTGTTACAACCACAGTGCCCAGCAGTTCCAGCAGTTTGTAGTTTTACTTCAAAGATTTATTGAGAATGAACCATTTGAACAAGGTGTCAGGGCAGAAATTTATGCTCGCACAAGGAAACTATTACCTAAGTTGCTGCAGGTTCCAAACGTAAAAGGTAAAACTTGCTCCTTATGTATACACAGAAAATCGTTTTTACATTAACTCAAGCCAGTTAACTTGTTCTAATGTTTTGTTTATTTTATTTACCTTGTACTGGAACACGTGATTTCAGCATCAGACCTAGGAGACAGAGATGAAGATAAGTCAGATTTTCTTGTCCGAATCCCCGATCTCATAAGTATTATTGAGAGTTCAATCCTCACTTTCCATCTTTTTCTGAAGACGGAGAAGAGAAAATCAAATGGGCTCCTTAACTTGTTTGGTAACCAAAACCACATTGCTACACCTCTTCAACAGATCCAGTGTTCTCTTGAAAAGGTAACACACAGTTCTATTTCTTTTTTTCACATCTCTAAATAAATCATTAAAATGCTTTACAATCTAAAGTGTTACTGTACTATTCATCTTGCTATGAGATATGCTCAGACCTTACGAAATCACATATGAATCAGACTCCATTATTTATTATGGATTTGGAAGTCACTTTGGATTCTCATAGGGTATCTGAGTATGCATATGATCTTAACCATAGCCTGATTGGGGAATCAATTATATCTCTTAAAATTCAACTGGCATCTTTGGCGATAATTTATTGCTAGAGTAAATGATCTAGTATAATCATGAATATGATAAAAATCGCCTATCTGAATCTTGATGGCTGTTGTATGTCTTGTTTAAAAACTGGACAGAAAAAGGCGAAACTGAAAGAAGTGCGGAAAAAGAAGAAGGCCTGGAAAAAGAAATCATGGCCAGAGACGTATGAGGAAATACAGCTCTTGTTCTGTCTCATTGATGTCAAAATAATTTCTATGGTTCTTAGGATGGTGAGAATCAGTAAAGAGCAGTTGTTCTGGTGCGAAGAAAAGATGAAAAAGTTGGATATGTCCGATGGGAAGTTGCAGAGGGACCCCTCACCTATTCTCTTCCCATGTTAACAACCTTGTCCAGAAAAAGGTAAGCAATATGTAAACATAGGGCATTGTTTTTGTTACCTAAGAAGTTGACATTGCAAGGGAGGGAGGTAGGCAGCTTGAATGGTTATTGCAGCAATCCATGTTGTAAATGTAGTTTTATTTATGGAACTGTGTCATGTTGTATCATGAACTTGCAAGAAAACAGGCTTATGGAACACTATTGTTTGTATGCTATTTTGAGTAAGATCTTCAAGTGAATGCATATCTACTTTCCTAGTAATCGTATGCTGTTTTGAGTTTTATCAAGAGAAAATTTTCTTTTTTAGGGAAAATGCCACTATACCTTACCTGCCCATGGTCGATTTTCACGTAATTACACTTGACTATGTATTTGGTTCTTGTAGTACCCTAGCTATTTTGGGTACACCACTATAAAATGGTGTAACAAAGAGGGCGTAATCACACTTTGACAGAAACGTTTAGGAGAGTTTATTCATCAAAAATGGTTCCTAGTAAGGCAATTTCAATTACTCTTTTTGAACCATGAACAGGAAGAAAACCCAGTTGAAGACACCTATATATTTGGGGTTGTCCTGCAGAAATACAAATTTATAATCCACATGAAAAATTGGATCCGACTAGTGGTTTTTTCATTAGTTATTTAGAGAGGTCTAAAGGTTGAAGATTTTATTGTCATTTATAATAGTAACATTAGTGGGAGCATTGCTCTATGTATTCTCCCATCGTTGCTTGTCCCTGAATGGTTGAACACATTAATGACTTACAGGAACAACACGTCAATTATCAAAATTTACAATAAAAGAATGAACTTATAAATGATATATTTGTACAAATGGCATTACAAAGATCTTAAAGAAAACAAAGACTTGATATACCTAACAAATAAATACATGATTTACCTTTAAGAATCTGATTTCGGCGATGAAATCGATAAACATCTAGTTTCATTTTTATAAGACATAAATGATTATATTCTTCTCAATGGGTCGAATCCATAAATAGAGTTGAACTCGATATAATTTTTTTTTTGAGATCTTGTTGAATTGCCTAACGGTTGTAAATGAGTTGGGTGTAAATGGCTTTTTAAGAACAAGACAACTCAACATATTATTTTGTTAGGTGTAAATGTGTGTAAATGAGTTGGGTGTAAGTAGCCTCAAACTTGGTTTCTCCTCAACGGACTGTGACCAGAGGAGGTCTGGGAGGGATGAGGATTCTCTTTTGTTTTCCAAGCAGCCAGAACTGGCGATGGATGCTTGCCCGAAAAACACTATCATGGAACAAACAGACCGGAGAACCAGAAACAGCGGGTAACAGTTTCAGTTTTGATCCTTATAATGGAGAACCGGGGAGTCTGGTATGGTCTGATTCTTGATCGTTTGGTCCGGTTTAGACCCATTTCCACCTCTAAACGTGTTAACTCAAACGTTCAACACTTAAATGACACTTCCGTTAATTTTCACGAATTACATAGACGGTACAAATTTGAACATGTGCGAGAGGTAGCTTTTGCAAAAATACTGCGAAGAGCGAGTTTGTAAAAAAAACAATTATAAAAAAACTTTTTACAATTTTTCCTATAAATAAACTGTAATTAACCCAATATCACACTAATTTTTGTCATTGTATAAGGACATGGAAATTGGAATTATTCATACATGCCGTAGACAAAAATACATGGATGATTCCAACATCACAACCACAATAGATAGCTCCAAGCCCATAAAGAACCCTGAGACGAAGCATGAACTATGAGGAGGATGTTGATTTTTGGGTCACGACAACGATTCATAAACCACCTTTCTCCATTCCAATATAAAATAATGAAAATAAACAACCACCACTCAAACCGAATACTCCGACTTCATTTTCATTTTCATTCCATTCCTAATTGTATTCGTCGCATACTCTCTCCTATTCCATCTCCTTCAAACAAATCTCTTCCTTCAAACCCTTCCTTGCCTTTGGATCTCAGCTCAGGTGCTTATTTCTTTTACTCTTTCGTAATCATTCCATGTCTTTACCTCAATTTCTTCTTTGTCATTTCTAATTCCATTCATTCTCAGCAAACTATATATTTTTTATTCTTTTAATTGGCTCAAATTTAAAGAAAAATCATCGAATTGCTAATTTTGATTTATATGTGGGTCTTTCTGATTTTATTTACCTGATCAGGTTTTCTGTATTCATGATAAGAAGCTTGCTAGTGTTGAATTAGTTTAGTTGAAATAAATTGCTACCCATGCTTTTGGAACTTCAATTTCACCCACACCCATTTATGTTTAATCCACAAAGTATAATTTCAATAAAGTTGCAGCTCCTATTTGTCTATATAAAATTCATGCAAGCTAAACATAATGCCACCAGTCTCTCTTCTTCATTAGAGTTCTGTCAACTGCAAATTCAATTTGCTGGTTCAGGCTGTTTAAAGAACCGTGTGGATGGTTTGGTTGAACTAGTTATTAGAAGTAATCTCAGGACCTGTCTCTTTGCCATTGTGAAACAAGTTTTTTCTTTGCTTTGAGTCATGGATAGCACTGGTAATCTTTCCGCTCATACTGAAAATTGTCAGGTGAGTGTTTGATGGTTAACCAATTTTTGGGTTTTACTTTGTAATTGCACCTCAACCTTATATTGCTCTATACCCGGAATTGAAAAACCTCAAGAGCTTTGGGAAATATAGTTATAATCATCATCTTTTGGTCTAACCCTTTCATTTGCAGAAATCTGATGACAGGTAATGGCCAGGGTGACACTATAATATCAACCGATACTTCTTTTGGAGATCTACCTGATCATCTCCTAATTGAAATATTTGTCCGAGTTCCTGTCAAGGAATGGGCGGAACTATCATGTGTTAGGAAGCAGTGGAGTAGTATATTTCGCCGAGAATGCTTGTGGCAAGCTGCTCTTGTTAGGGCCTTCCCTTTTGCTGCTCAAGCAAAAAGATGGCCTGGGCCTATCCCCAGAGGGCTGAGCAGAAGGTAAATAAATTTACATCTCTCT
Source organism: Geranium rotundifolium (assembly GCA_963920655.1). Lineage (NCBI taxonomy): Eukaryota > Viridiplantae > Streptophyta > Magnoliopsida > Geraniales > Geraniaceae > Geranium > Geranium rotundifolium. Next base: position 9,141,016 of record OY987311.1, on the reverse strand, counting down.
CTGTGTTATTTTACTATGGTGATTGGATATAGTCCTCTTGGTTGCTTTACGGAACAAATAAGCACTGTTATGGTGTGAAACAGTTTCCCTAGAGTTTACTGTATGATATATAAGCTTAGTCAGAGTATTTGTGAAATTACCTAGTTAATTCAAGTATAAAATCCCCATCCTTCAATCTTGTACTTTATTTGTGCAGATTAATTACATTTATGACTTGTATGGCTCAAAACGTATAAAGCAGTTTCTTATAGAACAACAACCTGGCCGTTGCCACTTGCCCGGACAAAGTTGGGGTCGACTACATGAATCCTCTAGCAACACTCATTTAGATATTAGGCTCGTATTTTCCTCCTCCTATGTGATGTGATCGCCTCCTTAAGCCCAAACACCATCTTATCTTCTGTTACCACTTTTTTCCATGTTAGCTTAGGTCTATCCCTACTCATTTAGTTTCTCATAATTGAATTCTCTCAATCTCTCGTCTTCCCTTCGATCGACCATAGTGTTTAAAATAGTTGCATGTAAATTATATGCCTACTGATGTTTTCAGGAGATATGCAGCTTTGTATGTGAACAAGCACATCTTTGGTATGGACTGTGAGATGGATGAGATTGTGGGCCATACATATTTGTTCTTGAAAGAGCAGCTTGAAATTTCAACTATGCCACCTCCTTCTGGGATACTCCATGGGACTATCATCGGTATTGCCATCTTTTCCTTACAATAAGTTCTTGTTTACCTCGTCAGTTGAATTGATAGGTACTGATCCATTCTCCCACATTTCTGTTGTATAAGGTTATATAGGCAAGTGCATCTTATGTAATTTCCTCAACTTATCAATTATCCGCAATGCATAATGCCTATTTTGTTTATGCAATCCACTTATTTGGCTGACTAAGCGTGATTGCGGTTTGGTATCCCAGCAGATCAATTTATGGCTTGTGGTAAATCTCGAGACATGGCCCATGAACTTGCTTCCCAGATCTGGCTTGCTGTTCTTGATAATTTGGAGGAAAATGAGCAAACATTTTTATTGCTTAAGCGACTCGCACTGGAGGGTGATGTAAGTTCCCGTATAGAAACCCCTTAACTTTCGTTAATTTGAGAATTCATATGTACGTGCTTTCTGCAGATTTTTCTTCCATACCCGTACTCAAGATCGATTGAAGTTCAATGGAGGGTGTTTGAGAAGCTGTTGACGGATTTTCGCGATTGTTTTAGCGATGTAGATTATTTTGACGTCTTGTCATGTGCCAAGAACAAGTTTCAGCCAATACCATCTACATGGTTGGGATATTAGCAGCAGCAGACCTCAAATGAGCAAACAAATGTATATTTTGTTCTGTTTCAGGGTATTTTATTATTTATTTCTCCTTGTATTTACAGATTGGGTGGAACTGGGAGTCCATTCTGGTGTACAGTTTGTATGTAGCAGTGTGATTTTAAAATTATCTCTATTCTTGTTCTGGGTTTCTACAGAAATTAATGGACAGAGATGTTGATGGTTATAGAATTCAGTGATCATTCATTTGTTTGATTGTGGTAACAGTAGATTGATTTTGAGATTCGGTGAATAGATGGGCCTTGTTATTTACAAGCCCACAAAGTGAATGGGCTCATAGATGAACACAGAGAAGCAACACTTGGCTTGGCTCTATCCACATTACACTGACACTGCCAACATTAATAAGGTAACGACAAAATTAAACATGAGCCCCACGTGATGATGAGCCAGATCATCGTCTATGCGCCTTCCTCGCACCTTCATTTTTAATATTTCTTTATTTAGGTTAAAATGAGCGAATATGAATATGTCTTTTGGTTTCGGAGGAGCCATTTAAAACATATTATTAGGTTGGTTACTGATCCTATTCTTTTTCTTTTTATCTTAATGGTATAAATAATGATTAACATCAAATTAAAATCTACCCATATACGATATTTTATTTTAATTTGACATGAATAATAATTTGGACAAGTCCAAAATAAAAATGGGGGCATGATGAGTGAGTCATGTGGCGAACGGGATTGGACATGTCAAAATCACATAGAGAGTGACAGGTGGCAAGATCCTGCGGTTCCACGGCACTGCAGAGAATAGATTGAGAGCGTTGGATCCAATCCCAGATCATCATCACTCGTCAGATCCGTGAAGCCTCTCCTTATATCTTGCAGCATCACCTCTCTTGTTCTCTCCTGTTTTGCGAAACCTTTTCTGAATTTTGGGTCACTCTATCACAGGTTGGAACCGATCTCGAGAAATTGTAGATCGACCTCTCTGTTTCTATCTATTGAATCCTGTATTTGATTTCTCAGATCTGTAAAAAATGCCGTCGGCCTATGGAGCTCGATTGACTACTTTCGAAGATGCTGAGAAGGAGAGTGAGTATGGTTACGTTCGTAAGGTGATGAATCTCTTCTCTTTCTCTTATTCAATTTCCAGTTTTTTTGTTTTGTTTTTGTTTTTCACAGGCTGAGATTGAACTCGTTGGAATGTTTTTTCTCCATTTTTGTGGCGGGAAATGAGTTGTTGTTTGTACTAGCGATCTGTTTTTTTAATTGTTGCGACATGCTTCTGATTCGATTTGATGTGTGGATTGTGTCTGTGATTTGTTTTTCAATCGTTGATTAGCTTTTGTGATTAGAGATTTTTCAATCGCTGATTAGCTTTTGTGATTCGAGATCACTGAATTTGGAGCTGTTCTAAATGGTGCTATTTCGTTTCTGTTATATGTGATTCAGTAAATCTTGCCTTTAGCATGTGTTTGTATTCTTGATCGTAATTTGGTTGGATTGTAGAAATTAATTTGACTCACTCACCAGTTTGTGATCAGGTGAATGGTCTGATCATTTTGATTTTAAGTGATTAATCACTGAACTCGATTTTTTTATGAATCGAGATTTGTATACTTGGATTCTTAATGCATACAATTTTCTGGTGTTTGATCTTTTTATATTCATGCACAAAATGTCACAAGAGAATCTGATGATTTTGGATTTTTTACAGATTTGTATATTTTGATTGTTTATGGTGTATCTTATTTTTACTCCCAAAAATTTAGTGACCTGAGATGGTCAATTGCATGATCAATTTATTTACTAACTTTACTATGATAATTTATTTGTATCTCACACAGGTATCAGGACCTGTCGTCATTGCAGATGGCATGGCTGGGGCTGCCATGTATGAACTGGTGCGGGTTGGACATGACAATCTGATTGGTGAAATCATTCGTCTGGAAGGAGATTCTGCCACAATTCAAGGTTATTTTCTTCTCATTCTTAATCATGCCATGCCTTCCGAATGAACTTTCAATAGGATCTGCAACTATTAGAATATGCATAGAACTTGAATTTATGAAATTCATATTTCTTTGAGAAGGAAGTTGAAGCCATATTTATATATAAATATTCTTCAGTTTTATCTTGTCAATGAGAGGATTTTAATTGACTGATTAACTAACACTTTTTTTCTCATTTCAGTATACGAAGAAACAGCCGGGTTGATGGTGAACGATCCTGTTTTACGTACACACAAGGTGATATTTCTGAACATCATTTTTCCTGGGTTGAGCGTTAACAATATGACTTATAAGTTGTATGCTGTCTCTGCAGCCTTTATCAGTAGAGTTGGGACCTGGAATCTTGGGGAATATCTTTGATGGCATTCAGGTTAGCCTGAAGGCACAACATATGCCTTTGATTGGTTTTCTTTTTTTATATATTGCACCCACTGTCCATCCAATGTTTTAACTATTCTGTATCTGTCTTCTGTTTCATTTAAAACAGAGGCCTTTGAAGACTATTGCAAAAAGATCTGGTGATGTCTATATCCCTCGAGGTGTCTCTGTACCTGCACTGGACAAAGACATACTTTGGGATTTTCAGCCCAAAAAGATTGGTAAGCAAAATCAGTTATAGCTACTTGGATTCAGTGGTAAATTATTAGTTCTTGATGTTTGATTTTGTGATGTACTGCTGTCAGGTGAAGGTGACTTGCTAACAGGCGGAGACCTATATGCCGTAAGTTCTTAATCAGTGAACGTTGGCTTGTAAATGAACTATTCTTAAGAATATGGCACAATTGGAGTTTGTTCTTTTCTTTTGCATAAAGTTTCAATGAAGTTGACGGTGGAATTTTTGTTTCGCAGACTGTACATGAGAACAGTCTAATGGAGCATCGTGTTGCACTTCCTCCAGATGCTATGGGGAAAATCACATATATTGCACCACCTGGGCAATACTCATTGAAGGTTCATCTCCTTAAGTTCATTGTCAAACCATTTGATTAGGCTGTTTAGTGCAATGCCATAGTTGAAATGTTGGAGTTTGCTGTAAGCGTGTAACTGTCATGCAATTGGATAGTCCTGTTGTATTATTTCCATCATCGTAGCAAATTTGATACCATATCGGAGGCTCAAGTCCTCTGCAACCAATTCCATTCTCATAAAACATGTATATTTATATTCTCAAGGCATGCAAAGACAAATTGCAAGCTATATTTTGACTTTGTTTTGAAGACTTTGTGCATTGATTGTTTGTATATATTATTCAGGATACTGTTCTGGAGCTCGAGTTTCAAGGTGTCAAAAAGCAATTTACCATGCTCCAGGTTTCTATTACATTTTACTTTTGGGATTGTTTCAAATTTGGAATTTTTAAAAAAGGATGACTTGAACTGAAGTATGTTCTTTGCTTATCTACAGACTTGGCCTGTTCGTACACCAAGACCTGTTGCATCAAAGCTTGCTGCTGATACTCCTCTACTTACTGGGCAGGTAATACCCTACACACTTACTTTGTTTTGAGGAATGTTTGTTTTTTATCAGTATCTTTGTGAGAATGTGTGTTGCTTACTGATGAAGTGGTTCTATGTCAGCGTGTTCTTGATGCACTTTTCCCGTCAGTCCTTGGTGGGACATGTGCCATACCTGGTGCATTTGGCTGTGGAAAAACTGTCATTAGCCAGGCTCTTTCTAAGGTGAATTAGTCATTTCTGTAGTTGGTCTGGCATTCATATGACGTGTGCCATACATTATTAACGTGTTTTTTTTGTACGTGCAGTACTCCAATTCTGACACTGTCGTTTATGTCGGCTGTGGGGAACGAGGAAATGAAATGGCAGAAGTATGTACCTGTCATTTTTATCATTAACCACTCTTTTTTAAACTATGAGGTTCACTTATCTTCCGCAACCAACCTTTCAGGTTCTTATGGACTTTCCTCAATTGACAATGACATTGCCTGATGGTCGTGAAGAATCAGTCATGAAGCGAACAACACTTGTGGCCAACACTTCCAACATGCCTGTGGCTGCTCGTGAGGCTTCAATTTACACAGGTAAACATATTTATGATCTTTGTCGAGATGGTTATTTTGCCCTATTGATTATCTTCCTCTTGTTATCTCTTAAAATTTATTACTAAAGACCACAAATGCTACAAGTTTGTTTGGGAGATAATATAAAGGAGGAAGGGAGAGAGACAGATCTTGATACCGCTGATTTAATAAAATATGCTGCTCAATAGAATGTGCTGAAGGTTTGTTGTTACCTGAATGTGACTTTTCAGGTATCACCATTGCTGAATACTTCCGAGATATGGGATACAATGTCAGTATGATGGCAGATTCCACATCTCGTTGGGCAGAAGCATTGCGTGAAATATCTGGACGGCTGGTAGTTTTCTTAACAATTTGTTTGCTCTTATAGTGTTTTATATATCTCACCACACAAATATGTTGCCATATCTTCAATTTGAATTTGACTCGTGATACACAGTTTGATATTGGATTTACTTTCATACCATTTCTATTCTGATTTTTGATTCTCTTCATTCTTAATCAGGCAGAAATGCCTGCAGATAGTGGATATCCTGCATATCTTGCAGCTCGTTTAGCGTCATTTTATGAACGTGCTGGTAAAGTAAAATGTCTTGGTGGACCAGAACGTAATGGTAGTGTCACAATTGTGGGTGCTGTTTCCCCTCCTGGAGGAGATTTTTCAGATCCCGTGACATCTGCAACCCTTAGCATTGTCCAGGTAAAGACGGTGCTTTATGTGATTTACTTTTAGGCTTGTCACTAGAAACTAGTATATTTTTGTTCCCATATTTGGGATGCTTCCACAATTCGTTACACATTTCTAGTCAATCAAGCTCTCAAGCTTGAAAGATACTCATCACTTGTATGGTAGAAACCCTTGTGTTGTTTCATGCCAACAACTTTAACTTATCTTTCTATTTTCAACTAATTTGTTTAATATGCATTTTCAGGTCTTCTGGGGTTTGGACAAGAAACTTGCACAAAGGAAACATTTCCCATCTGTAAACTGGCTTATTTCCTACTCAAAGTACTCAACGGTTAGTTTTTCTTACTTATCCTTGTTCTGGTGTGTATAAAATCCATATTCTATTCAGATTTCCATTTGGTAATTTGGCATATTTAACTTTCGAAAACTTTTTTTTTCAGGCATTGGAGTCTTTCTATGAGCAATTTGATCCAGACTTTATCAACATTAGAACAAAGGCCCGTGAGGTGCTGCAGAGAGAAGATGATTTGAATGAAATTGTCCAGGTATGATTTCCCCTAATTGTTTTACTACGAACACATTGACTAGTTGACGACATTATTGAAGAGATATTGCATGAATACTTCAAATCATTAGTTTTAAATTATATGAAGCAATATGTAAATGGTCTCTCCATTATCTTTGTATCACTGTAAAAATGCTATAATTTGGATGTTTTCAGCTTGTCGGAAAGGATGCTTTAGCTGAGGGAGATAAAATTACCCTCGAGACTGCAAAACTACTGAGGGAGGACTATCTTGCTCAGAATGCATTTACTCCGTAAGTCTAAAAAGCTTAATTAACTAATTTGCGTGGTATCTTTCTGTTTCATGCTTTATTTTTACTTGATTCTAACTTGCGAAATATTTTAACAATCAATTGTTTTTCTGCAACTGACAGATATGACAAATTCTGTCCCTTCTATAAGTCAGTGTGGATGATGCGCAACATTATCCATTTCTATAATTTAGCCAACCAGGTAGATTACATCTTTTCCTCGTGTTCTCTTAATACAACCAAAAGAACATATAATCAAACACTTGCTCCTCTGGTTCATTTACTATATTCCTTATGACTTTGGGTTGTGGATATTTATTAACGATATTATATTGAGTTGTAAAATGCAGGCAGTAGAGAGAGGAGCTGGTATGGACGGTCAGAAGATAACATACACACTCATCAAGCATCGGCTGGGAGATCTATTTTACCGATTAGTGTACGTAACTTGAATCTTTTGTTACTAGTTTTATATCTTGAAAGAAGGTTGTTGTAATGTGGTGGGCGGGTACATTGACATTACAGGTCTCAGAAATTTGAGGATCCGGCAGAAGGAGAGGATGCTCTGAAAGCAAAATTCAGCAAGCTGCATGATGACCTTACATCTGGTTTCCGTGCTCTTGAGGACGAGACTCGGTGATTGGAATCAACTTTTCGTATTCAGTTTCCTCCTCGGGGTCAGTAGTTCCTTGGGAGCAGTAGGACGGAACAGATGATCTTTGCCTTGATTGTTTCGTATCAACTATATTTTTTGACAATTGTTTTGTTTGACAATAAAGAGAACTGGCTGGCTCCTTGTTTATGTATTTATTATATGCAATAAGGTACTATGGGTTTTTCACAATCTAAGTACTAAGATTTCCGTAGCCTTTGGATTTAATTACGTTACATCTTTATTTGTTCTGGCAACTCAACTTTTGACATCTCCAGCTTCTTATCAGAATGCATGCGATGTCAAAGCAAAGCCAAGTATATAGTTACAAAAAGGCATTATCTGTAGACCACAGAATATTATGTTAACTAAACAGACTGGGACATATTAAATGGAAGGCTGCTCCTAAGTGAACAACAATATAATATGTCAGTTTGTCATGTTTTACTTAATTTTGTCGAAATTTGTACACTTTAAAATATTAAAATGATGGACTCAAGTCTCTTTTTTGACCTTTGTCCAGATTTTTCCCATGCAAACTCCTCTCATACAGCGTGCACGATCCCGTTGACTTTCACTCGAGTAACAGTAATAGTAATGAGAATGGTAGGAATGGTCGACTCTAATCTACTTTCCAAGAGAAATGGAGACTGTTTGGTTCACATGTCTGGTTTCTTGGTTACAACATACAGTATATATATATATTATTGGGGTTGGGTTGGTAATATGACCGTTAGGTGATACCTGGTATTCAAGAAACAAGCAGAAGAGGCTTCATTGAAAGCTAAAGCATAGCACGAGAAGAAGTCATTGGCGAGTTATGGAAGAAAATGGGATGAAGATAACGAGGGATGTGAAGATGGAACCGGCGACTCCAACGTCGTCGCCACCGACGCCACCATCGCCCCTTCCAATAAGCGTAGGACCAGGCAATCAAAAGTACCTCTTCTCTCCGTCTCCTTCTCCATCTCCGCCCTTCTCTCCGTCACAATCAGCCGATAAGCTCCCTCTCCTACACGAACATGGACTGCCCTCCACTTCCGCTTTCTCCTTGGATCGTCAACAACCCCCACATAAGCTCGATGATCCCTCCAAGACTACTTCATCATCATGCCTCGTTGACCTGTAAGCCCTCTCTCTTTCTTTTCCATCTATACTATACATCAATTTTTCCGAAGGTCGGTCCAGAACAGAGGGCTTTCCTAATTCGATGATAAAAAATATATATAATACATTACCCATTCTTACTAGTTTTACCGTCAAATGTTGGTCACTTCCTCAAATTCTATTGGTACATACACATAACGAACATATCTCATGTGATTGAATATTCGAATCCTAGTGCTAGGTTAAACATCTGATAAAAAATGACCTCTAAAATCTCATTATACCAATTTGACTAGAAATGTAAGCAAATAAAGATCCCAATTCTTAAAATAGACACCCCAATAGTTTCAAGCTCTCGCTTTTTTATGGAGGTCGTGAGTTTGATTCTTATTAGGACTTTTCGGGTAATTTAGGAAATGTGTAATTATTCAAAAGAAATGATCCTAAATTTGAGTGAAGATGGCAATGTTGCCAGTTGCCAATACCTCCGCGTAGGTTTCAAATTGTTAGTTGTTTGGGAGAGAAGCACAACCACCGGTCAAAACTGCAACCTGTCCCTCCATTCCATTAAGAAAGCTAACACTTGTATATTTGTATGTATGTTCACAGGTTAGAATGGTTCGTAGCAAGATGCTGCACCTGCTGCTCTCGCCTCTCCGAATCTTCACATTTGCCCATATAAGCAGAGCACATTACAGAGACATCTCATCTCACTGACCCCATTTTTAATCCTTCAGTGACAACTGCTGTAACAATTGTTTTTTTATGGAAATTGTTTCTCTTCATGCTGAGTATATCAATAGCATTTGCAAGTCATGTTCCAACTATCTCATGATGAACAAAACTCCAACCCTTCAACCTTGAATTGCTCTCCTGAGGTATTTGTATTCACAACATTACAAATTTTACATGATTGCGTGCTATTGCTTGTGCACAAGCTGTCACAAAATCAAACATGATTTGCATAACTCAGTCACCCACATCACGGAGCTTCTCTGACACCCTTGGCACAATACAGATAGGGTGAAATGTTAATGTGTTCATTCATATAAATTGTGTGGTAATTCATTATCTGTCCACTACAAATAAAACACAAACAAAAAGGGAGAAAGGTGAAGAATCTACTGCTGATTTTGCTGTCTCTGTTGTGCAAAGTTGGGATGGTTCTGAGCTGTATTCTGAAGCCCGACCATACCAGATTGTAAACTCTGAGCATTTGGTTGCATGTTATCGAATGCACCTTGAGAACCATGTTGTTGCTGTTGCTGTTGCTGCATAGGCATCATACCACTCGGATTGGCTGCTCCCATGTTGAACACTGCAAGTTTGGAGGTTCAACCATCAGCCCGATAAGTTTACAACCCTATTCCAGAGGAAAACACAATAATACACATCTAGACGGACGTACCACCTCTCTTTTACTAATGCTAGAACTCTACACAAATTAAGACAAAAATGGAATAGATGGGAATAATTCACTCTGGTCGCTCAAAATTTGGGAAGTGTGACTACGCTGGGGTTTGCTTCCTGCTAATCCAAACTGAACAGTAATTTAAGCAAGAGAATAAGTTATCGCATCAATATTTAGTCACACGACAGTTCACAGAATGCAACACAAATACCCTTTAGTGCCCACTGTATCTAATGTGTCATGGCCGAATAAGTGACTAACCACAATAAGTACATCCGCGAGCAAATCTAATCTACAGAATTCCCAAGAAACATCTATGTAATGTAACTGATTATGTTGTAGATAAATCAGGTCAACAACCTAAATATTCTTCCTAGACATGATGCCAGGTTGAGACATCAACAACCATAACACTATTTTGGTTACACATATTGTCATTCAATGACCCGATTGAACAATGGTACACTCTAATAAAGATGCAATCTATAACAGTTTAATGACACTACAAAATTCTGAATCTGTAGAAAAGTGCACCATGGAATTAGATCATTCTTAATATAGTGAAGCCGAATCTCAATTACCAATTTTTAACCAAAAAGTCATCATATTCAAATAGTCTATCTTGGCCAAGAGAAGTGTATGCCCCCCTCAAAGTCCGAATAAGGTTCCATTTTAAAACTAACACTCACAGAAAAAACTTAAATACTAACCTGCATCCGAGGTAAAAGATTCTGTGGTGACACTGTAGCTGGAATGTTTGGAATCTGAAATAATGGCGTTAAAAATTTATCAACGAATAAAAGATAAGAAACTATCACATTGAACAAGGCATGATACAAAACATGTGTGCTGGTAGTGACTAACTGACAATGTATATGAACATAGTGAATTATGAAAACACTCAAGATTATATGAATATGCAAAATGGACATTATGGGATCATATCACACAACAATGAAATGCAATATGGATAGTAAGTACATGAAAGGAGTAGCATATGTTACCATTTGGGAATTCGGCGTTGTTTGAGCAGCATTAAACAATGCGCTATTTGCAGTACTAGAAAACTGGCCTAAATGACGGTTCATCTGATTTCCTTGATTGAGTTGGCTTTGGTCAATGCTATGCTGAGCAGGCAGCTGCCTTCCTTGAAATTGCTGGTGTCCCAGCGACTGAGAAAATTGCATCTGATGTTGTCCATGTAACTGGTAAGATAACACCTAATTAAGCAATCGCACAAGCAAGTGGAAAGGAGGGGATTGGAGAACAGATGATTAGCAGTGAGAGAAATAAAGAAATGCTTCTTAGCGGCTTACTATGACAAGTACTTGAAATGTGTGCTACTGAAAGATACAAATATTTTTATAAATACTATTCCAATGATAGAACTTTTTTTGTATCAGGCCAGTTGTGCGCCAAGATTTGGGGTCGACTATGCTATGAATATGATGAAGCAAGAGAGCACCAAGCTTATAATTCTTAAGTACTTGATTGCCTTCTGAGTTCTGATTAGCAATTATTATTTTCCTCCTCCCAAAAGAACAATTGTTTTCTATATTCTTCTTAAAATGCAACACACATGGACGGTATACAGTATTTAGCTTGCATGGATGTAAGAATTATGCTGCTATAAATCTCCATTGAAATAACGTTTAGGAGACAAAAGGAGTTCATTGCAAAACTACGGACTGGAACTTCTGCTTAGATTGGCCTTGTAAATCATGCAGCTGTGGGAAATGATTCTGCATGACAAATAATAGTTCAAAGAAAAAAATTCTAAATAAATAGCCTATAAAAGGTTAAGCAAGCAACTGTTTGGAATACAGAATCTACTTGAAGAACTGAATTTTAAAACTTCATATATCTACACTTTCAACTGAATCTCTGCCCCAATTCATTTAAATATCAACACACCTACATAATTAAGTACATGGACATGAACTATATAAAACATCAAGAATCTTAATATCACTATGCATGAATATTAATGACCAGAATGAAAGGGCAGCCTAGTGCGCGAGCTTGCAAGTTTTGGGGTATAGGGAGGATCATTTATGAGCTAGATGCTATTCATATTTTGCACAAAGGCTGTTGTACTGACTGAATCTTGTCACCACAAGGTTATCAACCTTAATGTTGAGCCAAATCTCACCCTCATCAATAAATAACCAGAATGTAAGGATAAAATATACCTGTCCAAGTCCTTGCATTGCAGACTGCCTGAACTGCTGCTGAGCAAGGAGTTGTTGCTGCTGATGCTGAGGCAGTGACATAATCTTCTGCCTTTGCTGCTGCTGCTGTTGTGATTGCTGTTGATGGCTATGTTGCTGAGGAGATGGTGTATTCATCATGTTTGAGCCTGACCTAGGAGAGTTGGCATATTGCAGCGGGGATGCCGTGGAATTGTCAAAGGAAGTGGCACTTGTAGCTGCAGAAGGAGATGCTGCTGATCTTCCCATAAGTTGTGCTCCAGAACCCTGCTTTGAGGGTGATAGGTAAGAGAGTACATAATGCATAAACTATTGTTTGAAGTTAACAAAAGAATATATAAATCTCTTGCCACAATAGGAGAACTTAAGCAACTGTAGGATATGAAAATCTAAAATCCGAACGGTCGGACCAGGACACGAAGGGCTAAACCAAAACCAAGCCAAATGAAGTCAGCTGTTACTTGTAAGCAAAATAGGTCCAGTAGTAGCAGGCCAAACTAGTCGGTTAGTCTGACCTTCTTTTGACTAGCCAGGGCTAACTGGGAAAATTCCATATCCTAACTTTATTACATGAAGTTCCATTTCACGGACATGGACAATGGTAGAGAAAATTAAGCAAACAGCCATAGGTAATAGATGATAGCTGAAAAGTATGTTGAGAGTATCACATGCTTAACAAGAATGCTAGCTCTCAAATAGGATGCACCAGCAAGGGACCAGAGAAAAGTCAAATAAATACACAAGCAATCAGTTCATCTTGACAAATCATGGAATTACCTACCTATGTCAACTATCGTGTAGGTTTTAGGTCAGCTCAGACCCCAGTAATACTCCTCTGTGCAATATACACTTTTTGACTTAAAACAATAATATAAAGCTAAATTTACTTTCACTTTCACAGAAACTTACATGGAAAATAATCATCTGACCTGTAACAAAGCACCCTGACCAACCATGCTATTTGATGATAGAGGAGTATTCTTTGCATACATGCCTGAAAGTGATAGTTGTGAGAGACAGATATATATCACGGCGTGGAAGTTAAAAGAGAAGTCTTTTTGAACAACCATGACAGACTATTACCGGATGCATCAGCAAAAGTTTGGACTCCATCATTAGTGTTGAGCACATCCACCAGGTGCAATGGAAGTGCAGATGTAATCTGTCTCTGGTCTGCAGGTATTCGCAATCATGCAGTACATAGCCTTCCCATATAAAACACTTGCGGACAGTGAAGAACCAAACATATAATAATACTACACTACCCTACCCTACAACCTGACCTGAAAACATATTCTCTCTGATCATTAAGATGCACTGGTTTAAGAGAAGAGATAAAACCATTTACACTAAGATAACCATTTTTGTTATTGGTATAATATAAATGTCCGAAACTAAATTGAACTTTTTTAGAAAATGTGACCGCTGCTACTATAATATGTTTAACTGGTTCTGTGAAACTAGTTCTGGATGACACAAGCACTACGCACTACATGAGTTCACTGACACTATACATCTTAAGTATTTCTCGATATATTATTTGCAATTATAAAGAGGATCCCTTAGTTTCACATTTACTGTTTGACCACATATAGCCAGGTATAGTTGGTTACTGTTAAAACCAGAGTAAGAAACTCATTCAGATACGGTTAGAGGTAATACCTTCACCGTAATTGCTCTTGAATCTTCGCAGCCCGAGCCTTGTCCAAAGTTGGAGCAGTAATTGGCCCCTGACGAGTCCCAATACAGTATGCTTTAAGAGCGTCTGCTAATACCTGTTCAGCACCTTCACAGGCTTGTGCAATCATATCAATTCTAGCCTGTATAGTAAAGAAGAATAAATTGGAATGCAAGAACTATCAAAACAAAATATTTTGAAATGACAATCAATGCACGCCAAATGACCTTTAACCTATCAAGTTGAGCGGAAACCAGAAGGTTTTGCATCCCATGAAGCAATTGCTCTCTCTTGGAGTTGTCATCCACTTCCATTTCAGGCTATAGCTTTGAAGACAACATAACCGGTAATACTGCAATAAAATATTCCCATACATTACCAAAAACTGATAATTACAGAAGTGAGTAGTATCACCTATAAGCACAGTAACTTCTCTTTCTTATGCAATTCATTAACAAATTATTTATTCATGCACTACATAGGACATGTATACTGTACTCATAGATATAAGATCAATCACTTGGGTAACAAATAACAGTACATGTAAATTATACAAGACGATTGATCAAGAAATATTGAATTTCCTTAAAAAGGAGAAAAGTGGTACATTTTTGTGATGCACCACAAAAGCCTTGGAAACCTTGTTAATCTCATCCACGACATTAAATAGCTCAAGATTCACCATAGAATATTGCCCCAATATATCTTGCCTGCAATACACAGAAAAATTACATCAAACACATGCACAATGTCAATGCATAGCCATTCAAAAACACACGCCATGATCAAACTGAAGGAGAAAACAGAAACGAATTCTCCAGAAATTTGAAGGTCGAGCAAGAACATAGAGATAGAGAGACCATTTGGGGGTGGTGTTGGTGGGAGAGTAGACATCGAAGTCTTCGATGATGCGAGAAATGGCTTTGAAGAGACTGATTGCTCTGGTCTTCACGGACTCCAGTTTCAGCTGCTGCTGCACCGCCTGGTTCACCCTCTATACCGATTTGCTGCTGAGTTTGGTCTTGAATCGCTCCCTCCATTCTCGAATTGTCACCGACTCGAATCGAGCTCTGGTCGTCTCTACTACGCTCCTGAAACCAGAACCCATGGTCAAGCAAATCCACTAAAATGTAAAACGACGGATCGTTTTTTACTCATAGTTGGGCCTGGGCTCATAAAGGCCCATAGTAGAGAGTCCATTTAGATGGTAACCTTGTTATTGTCATTTCCTGATAATCATTTCATCGGTTGGGATGTGTGGAGTTTTGGTTCCGTAACACGCTCGTCAAATAACTTCCGAGACAGACACAAACGTGGGCTATTGTCATTGGTCTGTTTTCAATTGTGTGAAACGTATCGGGTAATAATTTTATGTTCAGGGCTTGTTTTATTCACAGATGAGGACTAATCGGTGATGATGAGTAATCAATCTGTGACTCTCTCTCATTCGGCAGCTCCGTCCAGGTGATGTCAATCTTGCAGTCCTAGGACTAGGAATTGATTAAGAACATTGCAATCTCGGAAACTCATGAAGATCCAAAGGTCAACTCTCTTTCTATCTCAAGATTTATCTTCTCTGCATAAATTTACAGTTGAATGATGGAGAATTGTCTGATAAATGCGTTATTGATGTTTATGGTGACATTAGATGTTGAATTAACTCAAGTTTTCATTGTTTATTCTTGTTTGGCTAATTGGGTAGTGCTAAATCTGTCTAGTTTTTTTTGGAAATGTGAGTTGGGTTGCTATTTGGAGCACCCTTTTGCCTGCCTTTGAGTTCCAATATTTTCTTGTAATCTATTCTATGGAATGGTCTGTGAAAAAGCATCAATCATGAGTTAAATTTTAAGCTTTTTCAATAGTCAATTGAATGGGATTTTTATATTTATTGGTTAATGTGTTTTTGTTATGTTGATAGATTACTGTGGAATGCCTAATAGCTTGAAAATTGTGATTTGGTGGGTTAGCTGATACTTTTTCAGGTGAGAGAAGGAACTTGTGTAGGCTTCTCTATTCTAGTTAGAGTACAGTTTGCTACAATTTACAGCAGGCTAGTTCTGGGCTAGATTGATTTTTTGTTACATTCTTATTGCTTTTGTTTGCTGGACAACACACATGGATATAGTTCTCGAGTAGTGTACTGCTTTTCAGTTGGCTTAAGTTTGCTTTCCATTCTGCAGGTTACTTAGTTCCCGGTGAAATGTTTTCCAGGAATTATAGCTCTAGAAATGAATTTTTCAGTTCAATCCTGATTTGTTGTTCTTCGAAATGCAATTAGTACCAAATGATAGTCAGTCAGAAAGTGAACCAATCTTGTCACAGTCTGGCATTGTACAAAGGTCTGAAGAATCTTCATCTTCATGGGAAATTACAGTTACGAGAAGGGATTATGTGCTGGTTGCTGACGACTTACAGAATGTTGAAACTGCCAATCTGGTTAACACAGACCAGCCACAGTGTCGTATATGCCTTGATATTGAAGGTCTATGATTCTTTAATTTTTTTTCCTTCTCTGTTTTTCTTACTTCTGATGCTTAGCTTCATTCACATATCATTTGTTGGTGTCTATTTTTATTGAGGCAAATGGTTGTTCAATTTCAGGGGAAGACTTAATTGCACCGTGTCATTGCAAGGGAACCCAGAAATATGTACATAGATCATGTCTTGATAATTGGAGGTCAACAAAGGTAAGTTCTTGTTTCTTTTCTACCATATATTCTTGACTGATAGATAATGATACAAAATGTGGTTATTGAGTCATCGATTTTGCTGTACTGATCTCAAAGGAAATGAGTTTGTATGCTTGTTATGGTAATATACTACTTATGTTAATTCATCTTCTTTGTATTATTTCTAGTGTTGCCTCTTCCCTTCTTGGGAATTGGCTCCTAACTCCTTGTATCCTTTTCTTTTAATAAAAAAATTGCTTATCGAAAAAAAATATACTACTTATGAGTCTGTTTTCATTATTTCAGGAGGGCTTTGCTTTTGCTCATTGTACGGAGTGCAGGGCAATGTTCATCTTAAGTGCGAATGTTCCACCCGATCGCTGGTGGTTGAGACGAAAATTTCAGTTCCTTGTTGCTAGGGATCATGCGATCATTTTTATAATTGTTCAGTTGGTATGACTTATATCTTTTCAGGTTATCTTTTTTATTCAAAACTGGCATATGGTTATTAGATTAAAGTACTCGTGAAAATAATTTTTATTAGGATGACTTCATCTGGATTCTACTTTTGAAAATTATCAATTTTAATGGCATGGCTTCCAATCATAGGCCCACATTACTGCAAAGTTCTTATGCTAATTTAATGTATGAAAAGTTCTTACTCATGATTCTTCCAGTTGGCATATATGATCAATGTTGCAAGAATCTTAGTGAATCCATTGCTCAATTGCAGTTTAATGTGGCCAATTTCCGTTATGAACCTTCTGATAATTGTCTGTATATTGTTATATAAGATCAAACAAATCCTAACTAACCAGAACAGAATGAATCCAAACTTAGCCTATGAAAATGATGACCTTTATGCAGCAAAAGGGCTAACAGATAAGAACATCTTGCCACAATATGTGGATTTCTTGGTTCACTGTTCCTGAAAAGTTCGTCGAGGAGTAACATGTAAATGAAGTTAAGCTTTATCTCTACTTCAACCAATACTAATATATAATTTGCTCCGTCCTTAGTTTTCCTCTGTGAACATATACTGTAACCCTAAGGCGATAGTCATGTGTGTATATATATAAATGATAAATTATTGATGATGGATTCATTTTTATGATGTTTGAGACATAATATGTTTTATCGGTGTATAATGTTTCATGTATCTGCTGTTATATTGTTGTTTTTTTCTCTCTAGATAATTTGCCATAGTGACTTCCGAAACTGTCAATGTCACATTTGCATCTGACCGTTACTACCGAGGAAATTGATATGAGTAGTTGTTGAGCTATAATTCGTTAATCATGGGAAGTTGTGTTTATGGTTATCTGTTCACTTATTTTTTTTTCTTATTACATGATTCAACAGATTGTAGCATCCTTTGCTGTGCTGGTGTACAAATTTTATGGGGATGAACTAAGGGAAATGTTTGGTTATGAAGAACACCCATATGGATTTTATACTATGGCTGGTACGTTTATTTCTGACTGGTGAATACAATTTCTCTATGCAGCTCTGCATTAGCTGCATGTGCTTTATTTGGATGTGTGAATTTAGAAGATGTCAGTGTCCTCTATTTTTAGACATACAGAGTGAATATTTCGTTTTCAAATATAATTAAACCTACTCAATTAGTCAAAAGACTCAAAACGAGTAATATGTATTCTGGAAATAAGTTTACTGCCTTATTGCCTTGACTCAATTATACTCTCTATATTACCTTTATTTATTGTTCTCTTTACTTTGCAGTATTAGCTATCATTTTGGTGGGTTTGCTTTATGGTTTCTTCATTGCCATCATATGTGGACAGAGGATCAATGAACGACATTACCATGTTCTTGCCAAGCAAGAACTAACAAAGGTTCAGCTCTTTATATACAGGACATTCTTCAGATTTGATTTCATTCCTGTGAACCCTTGGGATAATTTCTCAATGACAGGAATATGTGGTAGAAGACCGAGAAGCTAATAAGAACGTCCCTGAGCTTGACCCTGCACACATATCAGAACTAAGAATGTTGGGCCTTTATTGACTTCCTATACCATGTATATGATGGGATTTCCGGTAAGCACTTCTATCTTGTTCACTTCAACCTTACATTCTGCGTCTTGCTTGGTTGAAGGGATAAAACTAGTAATGTAATTATGGCATTAAAATTAAGAAAACCTTGCATTATTTTAAAAAAATTGCAGCAGAAGGCATGCTGTGCCGTGTTGCACACACACACACACACACACATGCAATATGTGTGCAACAAACATAAACATCTGGTCATCCATGTCCAGAATTCAATAAAATGAAGGGAACAAAATCTGGACATTATATTCTACAGTAACATTGTTAAGTTTCAACCTCATTGTTTCTTTCTTGGAAAAGCCAAAAACTTCATTAGATGAACAAAGAGTAATACAATCGCTAGTAAGGAAACAAGAAAATAAGTAACTTAATTTTGCTTGTTGAATCATTCTTATCCAAGGCTTGCGAGCTTAACATTTGTGTAAGAAAGAGTTATTTATAAGTTGTGTCTGACTTGTATTACACGTATTAATCTTGCGCTGCGTATGGGTGCAGGATATGAATTCTTTCATGGTGCAGAATGCGGTTGTTATGACAGGAGGGTCCCTAAGTATGAAGGTGGAAGTGTGATTGTTTGTATTTTTATTCATCAATGTAAGTAGTTTATCACAAGCTTTAGTGAAACCTATAGCTATTTCGTATGCTGATTCAGCAAAATCCGGTAGGCTCCTAATTGTAGGAGAAAGATAAGTGTATCGGCCATAGTGTGAATGGATGCAATTTTTTGTTTGTATTAGAGGAAGGATTCCGTGTTGTTACATTACATTATTGTATTCATATGAAAATAACGTGTTCTTAAGCATCCCAAGCATTAAATACAACTAGTGTGGGGCACCGCTTAACGAGCAATGCCCATGAAAGATTATTACACTGTTGTGTGAAAATGTTGGATTTGTAGTGTAATCAAACCAAGTTTTTAATAAATTAAATGAAAGTGAGACATGGAAACAGAGAGATGAGCAAAATATGGAGCGAAAGAAATTTTTGGATGGTGCAATTTTATTCATCTCACTTTCCATTTATAGTCAACTACACGAAGACTTGCATTTAACGAAGAGGGAATTTTTTATCAATGTCCTAAACTATGCGAATTTTACACATCACTACCCTCAATTTTTTTTTGAAGGTAACCCTCAATTTTTTTTGTTGCACGTCACCATCATGGGGAATTATTTTTCCTGTTTTACCGTTTCTAACAAAATTAAATTTAATGTAAAATGTTCATAATACCCCTTATATTAAAAAAATATATGTTTTGAACTTTTTTTCAAAAAATATTTTTATCACATAAATAATAAAACACTGATTTTGATATTATCTTTTTCATAAAAAAAAAACTTTCGAAAAAATAAAAAAATAAAAAAACAATTTCAACAACGTTCTTCATTTCTTATATTATTTTTATAAAATTTTATTCAAAAAATAATATTCAAATTAGATTTTTATTATGTATCACATGAAAAATATTTTTTTAAAAAGAAAGTTAACCAAATTTTTTTTTCATTTTTTAGTTTTTTAAATATAGGGGTATTTTAGATATTTAATATTTGACTTTAAAATTTTATTAAATGTCTGAAATACTCATGTACTTAGAAAAACTAAAAAATGAAGAAAAAAAATTATTTGTGTAATGGTTTTAGGGTAGTGAAGTGCAAAACTCACATAGTTAAGGGTAGTGATCATGAATTTTCACTATAGTGAATGCAAACTCACACTCAATGTACAAAAAAACAAGGAGAGTGTTTTTAGTGATTTTACAAATGGGACACGGTAGAGCTAACTTATGGAAGCGTGTCCATGCAACAATATGCATGATGAGGTCCATCGTTTTACAACACTCTCTCTTAGACATCATCATACATAAATATACAACATGTATAATAACAACATAATTTTCAAATGCGAAAGATTTTATTCAAAATTAGTGATCGCAGATCATACTTGTGAAAATAAATAAGAGAAGTAAATTGATAAACGTAAATTCAAGAACTAAATTAAATTTAGTTAGGAATTTAAAATTTTATGATAGTAGAGCTAATCATGTTGATAATTGTTGTGAAAATTGTATGTTAACGTTGGGTTTAAGGTGCAACTAAATGAGAGTTAAAGAAATACATGGAACCAAGACTTGGAGAATTAATAACAAGACAAAACATGAACAAAGAAAGGAAGTTTGGTCTCGAATAATATTTGCTCTCTTCTCCTTATTTTCAAGACTACACACTCTATTAATATGGAAAGTGGTGTGCTCTTCAAGACAAGCTTGTCACGTGTACACATGTAAGAAATTCGTGGCTCACTTCAAGCAACATGTGGCCATGTATATTTAAGATGAATATGATTGCATGGATCCCTTGTCATCTCAATGTCATGCAAGAAAGAGTCTTCTGCAGTCAATGGTGGGGGCCAAACATTTATAAAAGAAAAAAACCAAAAAATGTACTCCCAAAAGTAATGAACATGTATATTTTAGCTGTTCTGTAAACTGACCTAATTGACCTTTTATTTTATCTTGATTGACTATGTAAATCATGAAAATAATCTTTAATTTACATTACCATTCATTCCATATATAAAGACGATGCAGCTTGTATAGTTCAAATCAAATGTGGTACATCAAAGAAGATTGTATCAAGCACATATAGCCAAAACTCTGCTACACTCGCGAACTTTAGAAGAGTAATGAGATTGATGTCAAACAAATTCCCTCTAGTGAAAATTTTGCAGATATGTTCACTAAAAACTTGCCGACGTCCACCTTCGACAAGTTTGTATGGTGAATCGGCATGCGTCGACTTAACAAGCAACGAAAGTAACTTTGTTAGTCACAAGGGGGGCCAAAAATCATGGGAGCAAGTATATGAAGACAATCACACTCTACACTTATGTGCGTTGGACTCTTTTTTCCTTATTTAGGTTTTGTCCCACTAGATAAGTATATTTTAATAAAATCATTTTATTAGTTTTTAATTAAATTTATATTTCCAATAACATATTATTTGTATTCATTTTGTTAGATTTTAATTAAATTTGTGTTTCCAACCACAAATTACTTGTATTTTTAATTAAGTTGTTTTTATTAGTTTGTATTTAAGTTTTAAATTAAATGTCTTAAATGATAACAATTCTAATTATGATTAATCAATTAAATTTTATTTATTATTTAATATTTAGTTAAATTTTATCTTTTTGTTATTATTTATTGTTATACATAATGTATGTATAATTTGATTTTAAATGTACAATTGATTGACTAGTTTTAATTATATTAAATTTATGTAGGTTAATAGATAAATATATAATCAAAAGACCAAAACTTTCCGGTAATTCGTCTAGTGCACCTAATGAAGAACTCAACACAAATTCTAGTGTTGAGTTTAATGCACATGATGTTGTTAGTGATCCAGGTGAACGTAAAAGAATTGAAGAATATGACACTAGAATCAGAGATCGCGTCAGAAAGAGTATATATCTAAAGATCATTGTCAACCAATTGGGCATAACTTTCCGAAAAGTATGTTTCAGACATCTAGTAGAAGTTTCAAAGAGGAATGGTTCTAAGCATTTGATTGGTTGGAATATAGTGTATCAAAGGATAGAGCATATTGCTTCCAATGTTATCTTTTCAAGCCAAATAATATTGCTCGCTTTGGAGATGATGTCTTCACAGATAAAGAACTTAACAATTGGAAGAAAGCCTTGCAAAAGTTTAGAGAGCATGTTGGTGGGCTAACAAGTGCACATTATCATACTTTAACACAACTGGAAGCATTTAAGAATCAAAGACAAAGTGTGTCGCATTTGTTATCATCTAAATGTCGTGAGCTCAAAATTGATTATCAAACTCGCGTTAATAGTTTTGGATGTGATTAGAATTTTATTGAGGTAGAGTTTATCTTTTCATGGACATGACGAGTCTTTAACTTCTGTTAATAAAGGAAACTTTTTCGAGTTTCTTGAATGGTACGGCGCAAGAAATGAAGATGTTGGCAAGGTTATTGGACAAAATGCTCCAGGAAATAGTCATATGACTTCTCCGTCGATTCAAAAGGAGATGAATAATGCTTGTGCCGTGGAGACTACACGTGCAATATTGAATGATCTTGATAATAATTTGTTCACTATTTTAGTAGATGAATACCGCGATATCTCGGTGAAGGAACAAAGGGTGTTGTTCTTAGATATGTGAACAAGTGTGGCGAAGTTATTGAACGATTTTTAGATGTGGTTCATGTTGCAGATACTTCGGCACGGTGTTTAAAATCTGCCATTGACACTTTATTTGCTAATCATGGATTATCTTTATCCAGATTGAGAGGTCAAGGATATGATGGTGCTTCAAACATGAGGGGGCAATTTCATAGGTTAAAGTCATTAATTTTAAGAGAAAATCCTCATGCAATGTATGTTCATTGTTTTGCTCATCAACTTCAATTGGTGATTGTTGCTGTGGCCAAAACTAACCGAAGTGTTAGTGATTTTTTTGCTCTAATTAGCTTGGTTGTGAACACGTGTGGATCATCATGTAAACGGGTTGACAGTCTTCGGCAAAGAGAACATGATCGAATAATTGAACACCTTGAGTCTGGAGAAATTACTAGCGGTAAAGGGAAAAATCAAGAAACAAGATTGGCAAGACCAGGGGACACTGGGTGGGGATCACATTACATAACATTGCTACGATTACACTTGATGTGGCCCTCTGTAATAGAAGTGTTGCATAATGTGTTTAATGATGGCAGTAACAACGATACACGAGGTATGTCTAAGACCTTATTGATTCGAATAGAGAGTTATGATTTTGTATTTATTTTGCACTTGATGAAGCAACTATTGGCATATACAAATGAACTATCAAACGTGCTACAACAAAAAGATCAAAATATTGTGGAAGCTATGCATTTAATTCAGACTATGAAGGATAAACTAAATTACTTTCGAGAAAAGGGATGGATGCTATTTTTGGATGAAGTTTGTGTTTTTTGTATGAAGAATTCCATCACTGTTGTTGATATGGATGATAACATACAGTCTCGTACCCGAATGAAGCGAGATGGGACAATTGTTATTAATTATCATCATTATCGGATCGAAATTTTTTGCGAGGTAATAAATTAAATTTTTCTTTAATTTGATTAAGTACATTTATTAACTTTTCATTCTTGCACAATTTGAATGTTTTATTTTTGCAATTTTAGGTTGTTGATTTGATTTTAACGGAGATGAATAATCGTTTCCCGGAAATTAGCACAAACCTACTTCTTTCTGTGGCATGTCTTGATCTCAGAAATTCGTTTTCTAACTTTGATGTTAAAAAGTTAGTCCATCTTGCTAGTTTATACTCGAAAGACTTTCCGGAGACAGACTTGATGTTGATTCGAAGTCAGCTTGATATGTACTTTTGTAATATCAAAAGTGATGCAGAGTTCTCTAATGTTGAAGATTTAGGAAGTCTTGCAAAGAAGATGGTTGCAACTGGAAAAGCTTCCACTTTTTCATTGGTGTACCGTTTAATTGAATTGGCATTACTTTTGCCAGTTGCAACAACATCTGTTGAAAAAGTATTTTCAGCAATGAATATTGTCAAGAGTGATTTGCAAAATCGAATGAGAGACGAATGTTTAAATGACAGCTTGGTAGTATACATCGAGAAAGAAGTATTTATGAGCATTGACAATAATGCAATTTTGGATCGTTTTCAGAATATGGCATGTCATAGAAATCAACTACCACCTCGTCATCGCATTGGATCTTGTGTCGAAAAATAGATATATGAATCATGTTTGAGTAAATTTTCTATATTTTTGAACACTTTATAATTTTTTTAGTATGAAATCTTGCCCCCCCCCCCCCCTATATAAATTTCTGGATCCGCCACTGCGTCCAACATCACCTACATAATTATTTATGAATTGTGGTACCGAAGGGGGAGTGTTGTAAATGTTTGACCCAATCATTGCTTGTAGGAGACTCTTGCATGACATTGAGATGACAAGGGATGCATGCAATAGTATTCATCTTAAATGTGCATGGTCACATGTTGCTTGAAATGTGCCACGAATTCCTTACCAATGTTTAAAAAGGCGGAATCCGCCATGAGGCGTTTTTCCATAACACCTCGAGGCGTAGTGAGGCATAAGCCTTAAGACCAGAAAATAATATTATAACAAAGGCAGAGAGTTCAATTATATGTCAAATAACACATAATATTATAACAAAAATAGAGAGTTCAATTTTAATAAGTCTTCAAATATATTTCACATTCCACAAAAGAAAACATATTACACTTCTAAAAATTAGCTATCATCATCATCATTTAATTGTCTAGCCCGATAATCATATCGATCTTCATTCTCATGATTACTTTCTTGAAACTCATCATCCTCGCTCACATCTAATTGGGTTTCTTTTTCTTTTCCTACATCATAACATGTATGGTAAAATTAATGATTTTAAACAGGAAATTAATTTAAAATTAATCAAATATAATTTTAGTAAACGCACAACGAGTCAAATTACATAAAATGAGTCAAACTACATAAAAATCTCTATTTTATTTAGGAGTAATTTCATGTCAGTACCCTAACTTTGCCTCGTTTTCAAATCAGTACCCCAAGTTTGCAAAGTTTTTTGCCAGTGTCCGAAGTTTAATTAGTTGCAGATAAGTACCTAATATGTTAAGTCTAACATAATTTGGATTCGAAAAGAGCAAAATGCCCCTAATACTTATAATAATTAATATTATATTGAAACTTTTGAGTGGAATAACTTTCTCATACGACCTCCATTTCGATCTCATAAATTATCAAATTGAAGAGAATCGGAAGATAAACAACTTTGAAAAATATTATTAATAATTAAATTAAATTAATAATTATAAATATTAATAATTAATAAATTTTTATTTAATCATTAATATTCTTCAAAGTTGTTTATCTTCTGGTTCCCTTCGATTTGATATACCATGAGGCCGAAACGGAGGTCATATGCGAGAGTTATTAAATTCGAAAGTTTCAATGTAATATTAATTATTATAAGCATTATGGGCATTTTGGTCTTTTCACATCTCAATTCTGTTAGATTTAATAGATTAGGTACTTATCTAGCAACTAATTAAACTTGGGGTACCGACAAAAAACTTTTCAAACTTGGGGTACTGATTTGAAAATGAGGCAAAGTTGGGGTACAGACATAGAATTACCCCTTTTATTTACTTATTATGAATATTACAGAAATTAAACCACCGTATAAATACATAACACAAAGCAAAAGGCTCTGTCTATATTTCTTTTTTAAAAATAAAAGTGAAGTTTTACTTAAATAATATTAAGAATTATAATCATAACATTGAATAGTATTAAAAAAAAAAATAATACAGTAATGGGCTAAAAATAAATCATAACAAAACAGAAAGTGGAGAAGACATACTTACTGTACGGACACCGGAGGATGTGGTGGCAGCGTCGGCGGGAGGAGACGGTGGCTTCGGTCGGAGCAAGTGACAAGGTTGGTAAGGAAGAAAGTAAGTAGTGGCAGCGTTTGTGAGAAAGTGAGGTGAGTGATCTGAGTTTTTGAGTGATAGATCTAGGGTTTTTACTTTGTAGAGCTGAGTGAGCTTTAAAGTTAATGTGTGTAATCATGTATTATCCTGGCTCATTATGAAAAAATGAGTGGTTCATCAAAATTAGACCCAAAATGCATGAGATTTCAAAGACTTAAGCCGCATGCCTTGAGGCGAGAGGCGTACGCCTCACATCACGCAAGGCGTCCGCCTTGTCGTACACGGGTGAGGCGTACGCCTCAGCTCCTTATTCAACCGCCTCGTCTCAAGGCGCGCCTCACAAACGTCTTTTTAAACAATGTTCCTTACATGTTTACATGTGACAAGCTTTTCTTGAGGAGCACACCACTTTTCCCTATAAACAGGGATGTGTAGTCTTGAAAATAATTAGAAGAGGACAAAAATCATATGAGACCAAAGTTTCTCTCTCTTTGTTAATGTTTTGTCTTGCATTTATTCTATAAATTTTGGTTCCATATCTTTCTTTAAATTTAACTTAGTTGCATCTTAAACCCAACATTAACATATATTTTTCACAACATACAAAATGTTATAAAAAATTTAATATCATATAACTAAACTTTAATCAAAACTATTAATTATACACAGCTATTTAGAAAATAAAAAGAGGCAATAAAAAATTGAAGAAAACAAAATTGATGTGGAGAAAATGAGAGATTGTGATCGATACCTCTGGGAGGCATGCACAAACAAATGCAATATTATTCACCAACTGCAACTAAAAGGGAAAACAACAACAAAACAAACTTCCAAATAAAACAATCTAGCTGGAGATGTTTGTACAACCGGTTCTATAAAATACATCAAACACACAAATAAGAAAAAAAGAAGTTTGAGACTATTATACCAAAAAAATGTACAAGCAAGTCGATGATTCAGTACTGAGAGGGAACAATGAGTTGTCTAGCGTCGATGGACAGATTTATGTAAGCATGTCGAATTAGGGGGTCTTGATTTTCTTAAACTTTAATACATTCTCGGGGTGACCCATTGGGCTGGGTACTGGGAGGGATCCAGGGTTCTTTGGCGTCAATGGGTCGATCTTGGTAAACACAAAGAACTTGAAGGACTTGGATTACTAAATATTCGCGACTCACATATTGATCGTAGGGTTGATCGAGGAAGTTGGTTTAATGCGATCTGTAGTAAGAGCACCAGATTTCTCCATCCGTATAAGGTGAAGGTTTTGGCTCTGCATGATGCTAACTAGTTCGAGTCGATTGATTTTCGAAGTTATCATGGAGCCCTATTTAAAGCATTCTGCAGCGGGGTCACGATGTTTCTCTATATGTATGAGGTGGACGACGTAGTTCTACATGATACTAAACGGGTCGATTTGAACATCTTTGGAGATATCATTAGCGATAAGTGTTGTCACTCATGTAATTATGTGGCTGATAAATATTCAGATTCACTTTAACTAATAGTAGATGTGATAATAGTGCAGGATCTGTCCCACCATCTGTTCCTTCAGTTATCTGGTGTGATGTCAGGTTAGTTGTTTAATAATATTCGTGATTTTCCCTAAAAAAGCTAACATTGACACACGATGTTATTGATGGGTTAACAAACATCTCAATATTCCAATTATATATCTACTAATAAACATTGGTTCCTACGCTTATACTGAACATATGGTCCTTACCCGAGTACACCACATTTTAAAAATCTCATAATAAATTATTACAAACTTAAATTTGTGAAATCAGGTATTAGAATGAAAACATTTAGAAGAAAAGTTTAATTGCTATTACATGTATTATTACGTTTAGGAGAAATTGAATAAATTCATAGTTTTTTAAAAGAAATTTTGTCACTTTTATATGAATTTATGGTTAACCACATAGTTTTTTGTGTGAAAAATTTGTCACTTTTATATG
Organism: Geranium rotundifolium; assembly: GCA_963920655.1. Taxonomy (NCBI): domain Eukaryota; kingdom Viridiplantae; phylum Streptophyta; class Magnoliopsida; order Geraniales; family Geraniaceae; genus Geranium; species Geranium rotundifolium. The sequence goes on along the minus strand of OY987311.1, from coordinate 9,112,910 downwards.
AAGTTATGGTTAATCAAGGTAAGCTTTTTTCTTCTTACACCTTTATTGAAAATAGCTGAAAAATTTTATTGTTTGGTGAATTTGGTAATCAAGACCAATAGTTTCACCTTATTTTATTCATTGCCAATTCTCTTAAAGGGTTCACCATTTGTCCTAAAATCTTGAAAAATTACAAGTTATCAGCAGAACAAAATGACGCGTATTTCCCCACAGAGTTTTTTGAAAGAGCAACAAACATAGGAAGAATAAATTGAATTGATATCTCACACAACAACTGATATGAACTCGTTGGAGTTCAAAATCTTATGAGGACCGTCTATCGGAAAGATTAGGATAGATACGAAGTTTTCGTGTTGGAAACCTTCGAGTGTAGGATGGATCGAATGAAGCCACGATGGGTTGCGGAAATCCCGTCGATAATTCGGACGAACGCCACAAGAATTTTGAGCACAAATTCTTGATAAGTTCTAGAGCTAAGAGAATCCTCTCTAAACACACAATCACACAATGTTTTGTATAATTCAAGTATATCTCAAACTAGAGATTACACACTTATTTATAGTGAAAGAAAAGACTACCCAAAGGTCTTCTAATTTAATGGTCATAAAACCAATTGAATGAAAAAGAAAGCATAACCCCAAAAACATAAGTAATGGAAAATAAACCCCCCAAGTAAATGAGAACTAATGGTGCACATTTAATTACACCAAAAGAAAAAAAAAAAAATATATATATATATATATATATATATATATATATATATATATATATATATATATATATATATATAATTATTTGATTAAAATAAAATATTCCTTGTGGCCGGTTGAATGTCCGGTTCGGTTTTGGCCGGTTGAACGTCCAGTTCGGTTTTGGCATATATGATGCAAAGTCTTGTGCCCGCCATGGAACCGTTGACGTCGTAAATTTTGTGAAGTAATAAGGCCAAATCTTTGACGAAGTATCTCGGAACTATGTCTCTAAGTTGGTACTTGGTTTGTCCACGTGTTGGTAGTCCAATAGAGTTCCGTTCTTGATCTTCTAGTCCCGTCGGTGGTCCAATGCTAGTGATGTCCTCATCATTCCCTCCCGGTTGAGAAGGATTTGCCTTCAAATCCAAATCTGCATAAAAAGGGGTTAAGTCAGATATATTAAAAGTAGGACTTATACGGTACTCACCAGGAAGATCTAATTTGTAGGCATTGTCTCCTATTTTGGAGAGAACTTGAAAGGGACCGTTCCCGCGAGGGAGTAACTTGGATCGTCGTTCTTCTGGAAATCTTTCTTTGCGCATATGAACCCACACCAAATCTCCTGGCTCAAATGTGATTTTTCGTCGTCCTTTGTTTGCATGCTTCATGTAAGCTTGCGTCCTCTTCTCGATATTCACCCGAACTTCAGCATGTAAGTCACGAACATATCTTGCGCGTTTTTCTCCATCTAGATTCAAATGCTCTGAAGTTGGTAATGAAATTAAATCCAAAGGAGTTAAGGGATTAAATCCATAAGCAACTTCAAATGGTGAAAATTTTGTAGAAGAATGAATAGCACGATTATATGCAAACTCAACGTGAGGTAGACAATCTTCCCATTCTTTGATGTGTTTCTTGATGAGTGCTCGCAAAAGAGTGGAAAGTGTTCTATTGACTACTTCCGTTTGACCATCGGTTTGAGGATGACAGGTTGTAGAGAAAAGGAGTTTCGTGCCTAGCTTACCCCATAAAGTTTTCCAAAAGTAGCTAAGGAACTTGGTGTCGCGGTCAGAAACGATGGTCTTGGGCATTCCATGCAATCTAACAATTTCTTTGAAAAACACATTAGCAATATTGGAAGCATCATCAGTTTTGTGACAAGGTATAAAATGTGCCATTTTAGAGAACCTGTCAACAACAACAAATATCGAGTCATGACCATGTTTGGTGCGAGGAAGTCCTAAGACAAAATCCATTGAAACATCTATCCATGGTGCGTATGGAATGGGTAACGGTGTGTAAAGACCGTGCGGCTGGACTTTTGATTTAGCTTGCTTACAAATCACACATCGTTCACAAATTCTCTTCACATCTTTAATAAGTTTTGGCCAAAAAAAATGTTCTTGAAGTGTCCCTAAAGTTTTTGCCTCTCCAAAATGTCCCATCAACCCACCTCCATGAGCTTCTCTCACAAGTAATTCCTGAAGTGAACTATGTGGTATACACAACTTAGTTCTTTTGAATAAAAAACCTTCATGTCTATAATAATCACCAAATGCCACATTTTCACAATTTTCAAAGATTATACCAAAATCGGGATCATTTTTATACAACTCTTTTATACCCTCAAATCCCAATAATCTTGCATCCAATGAAGAAAGAAGTACATACCTTCGAGAAAGGGCATCAGCTACCAAATTCTCCTTACCTTTCTTATATTTGATGACATAGGGAAATGCCTCAAGGAACTCGATCCATTGTGCGTGTCTTCGGTTGAGTTTGTGTTGTCCCTTAATGTACTTCAATGTCTCATGGTCGGTGTGAATGACAAATTCTCGTGAGATAAGATAATGTTGCCACGTCTCAAGTGCGCGAATCAAAGCGTACATCTCCTTGTCATATGTTGGATAATTTAATGAGGCTCCACTTAGCTTCTCGCTAAAGTATGCTAATGGACGACCTTCTTGCATGAGAACAGCTCCAATGCCTACTCCGGAGGCGTCACACTCAACTTCAAAAGTTTTTGTAAAATCAGGCAAGGCTAAAAGGGGTGCTTTTGTGAGACGGTCTTTGAGTAGTTGAAATGCCTTTTCCTGAGCTTCGTTCCATTTGAAACCAACATTCTTCTTGATTACCTCGGTGAGAGGGGCAGCGATGGTGCTAAAGTCTTTGACGAATCGCCGGTAGAAACTAGCGAGCCCGTGAAAACTTCGCACATGGCCTGCGTTGGTTGGGGTTGGCCATTCTTGTATTGCTTTCACCTTCGCTTGGTCAACGGTAATTCCTTTGTTACTAACAACATAACCAAGAAAGACAAGCTCGTCGGTGCAAAAAGTGCACTTGTTGAGGTTAGCATATAATTTTTTTGAACGTAGAGTCTCAAAAATAGTTCTCAAATGTAACAAGTGATCATACATGTTTTTACTATAAATGAGGATATCATCAAAGTAAACAACAACAAACTTTCCTATGAATGATTGTAAGATATGATTCATTAGCCTCATAAATGTACTAGGTGCATTCGACAATCCAAAAGGCATAACTAACCATTCATATAAGCCATGTTTAGTTTTAAATGCCGTTTTCCATTCATCTCCTTCTTTCATGCGAATTTGGTGATATCCGCTCCTTAAATCAATCTTAGAAAATATGCAAGAACCATGCAATTCATCTAACATGTCATCTAAGCGAGGAATTGGAAAACGATATTTTACCGTAATTTGGTTGATGGCTCGACAATCAACACACATTCTCCACGTCCCATCTTTCTTAGGAACAAGTAAGACCGGTACGGCGCAAGGACTCATGCTTTCTCGGATGTACCCTCTAGATAAGAGTTCATCAACTTGTCGTTGGAGTTCCTTGGTCTCGTCGGGATTGGTACGATAGGCTGGACGGTTAGGAATTGAGGCTCCAGCGATAAAATCAATTTGGTGTTCGATCCCACGGATTGGCGGCAATCCAGGTGGAATGTCCTCCGGAATCACGTCCTCAAACTCCTGCAAAAGTGGTACAACACAAGGTGGTAAATCTAATAAAGAGTTAGAAGCGAACAATACCTTCTCCTTGAGGACAATAAGTAATATCGGCTGTCCGGATTGATGCGCTTTTATCACCTCACTTTTTTTGGCAAAGAAGTTTCTTTGTGCTTTCTCTCTTTTTCTCTCTCGTAGTATACTCTCATTTTTATTTTTCTCTCTTATTTTTTTCTCACGTATTTGACTCTCACGTGTTTGACTCTCATGTGTTTAGCACTCAAGTGTTTGCACTCTCTCTCCCTCACATTTTATTTTTTGTTGGTACATTTGTGTTTGATCTTGGAGAATTTGTTTTGGAGATAGTGGTGACAAGGTGATGTCGCGGTGGTTATGGCGAAAAGTGTACTTGTTAGTGAAGCCGTTGTGGGATACCTTTCGATCAAATTGCCAGGGCCGACCAAGTAGAATATGTCCGGCCTCCATCGGAACTACGTCGCAAAGCACCTCGTCTTCGTACCTTCCAATTTTAAATGGAACGACAACTTGATAAGCGACCTTTATACCTCCACTATCGTTGAGCCATTGAAGCTTGTAGGGTCGTGGGTGGTTGATCAATAATAGAGCAAGCTTATCGACCAAGGTAGTACTTGCTACATTGGTACAACTACCACCGTCAATAATTAAACTACAAACCTTATCTTTTATGTAGCACCGTGTTTGGAATATGGTTTCCCGTTGAGCCTTTTCGTCCTCCTTGGCGAGCACGCTTAAGGATCGCCGAGTAACAAATGTAAGACCATCAGGAGTGTAATCCGGGTCTTCTTCATCGTCTTCTTCCTCCTCCTCCAATTCTTCGTCGGTGACATAGTCTCCATTTTCCGTCAATATCATGGTGCGCTTATTTGGACATTGGTTAGCAATGTGTCCTCGGCCTTGGCACTTGAAGCACCTTACGTCGCTATTTCTTGAAGTGCTAGCACCAGTTTTGTCCTGAGAAGCACGGGCAACTGGTATAGTGGTCATTGGTGGAGCCGTTAGTTTGGAGTTTTCCGTCACCTTTTCTTCTCGTCGTGTGTAGGGTGTCTTCCAAGAAGTCTTTTCTTGAGTCTTCCAATACGTTTTTTCGGCTGTCTTGGACGAACGACTACTTCCTCTTTTTAATTGCTTCTCAATTGTGTTGGCCATATGTACCATCTCTTCAAGCTCTACGTAGTGGTGAAGTTCTACTTCGTTGGCGATGTCGACATTGAGCCCGGCAAGGAATCGAGCCATTGTTTGCTCTCGATCTTCTTCCACGTCGGCACGACTCATTAACATTTCCATCTCTTGGTAGTATTCTTCCACACTTCGATTACCTTGGTTGAGTCGTTGAAGTTTGGTATAAATACCTCGATGGTAGTGGTTCGGCACAAACCTTCTTTTTATGATGGACTTCATAAGCTCCCATGTGTCGATGGCGGGTTCGCGATGCTTTCTTCTGTTTAAGACCATTTGATCCCACCAAACTAATGCATAATCATAAAACTCAAGGGACGCGAGTTTAACTTTGCTTACCTCTGAACAACGTCGGCCATCAAAAATCATATCGACTTTTCGCTCCCAATCGAGATAGGCTTCAGGATCATTCTTTCCATGAAAGGGAGGGATCTTTACTCGGGCGTGGGATGGTTCTTCTTGGTTTGGATTCCGATACCGACTGAAGCTTCGATCGGACTTTCGATCATCATCTAGCTCATTGTTTCTGTATGGAGATTGCCTACGATGATTCGCTCGACGTTGATAGTCATGCCGACGGAGTCGGTATTCTCCCTGATCATCGGTCTCGTACTCTTCGAGATTTTGGCGGCCTCCATTTTGTGGTGGATCTTGCGGTGGTGGAATTTGTTGGGGTGCCTGGGGTCGTAAGACTGCTTCCTCAAGGATGGTGAATCTTCTATTCATATCTTGGATCATGCCTCGGAGCAATTCAAGAGTTCCGAGTTCCTCATTTTTTTCTCCTTGTAGAGACATTTTTTTTCTACAAAAAAACAATATAAGATGTAAAATCCTCACAAGAATATGTCACTCGTGTTTGTCACTCGTATCGGCTTTTTTTTTCCTCGTGTTTTCACTCTTGCCTTTTTCCTCTCATTCTCTTAGTCTTGATATTTCTAGAACTAATGCAAGAAAATATGCTTCATAAAAATCTTCCAACGTTTGAGCGAAAGATCAACCTGTAGAGAACAATCCTTCAACAACAACACTTTTTCAAGAGGTAAGGAAAATATATTGGAGACGAGATTTTTTTAGATGATGGAATTGTGGAAAGTAGGAACACAAAAAAATAAAATAAAATAGTACTAGAGATATATTTTTTTTCTTCTTCTTTTTTCTTCTTTTTTTTTTCTTTTTTTTTTCTTCTTTTTTTTTCTTCTTTTTTTTCTTCTTTTTTTTTTCTTCTTTTTTGAGTCGCAAACTGAGATTACAAATGTAGAATGGAAGAAATAAAGTCAAATTGAGAAATAAAAAAAAAAAAAATAGCAATAATGAAATGAACCTCGATAGAGCCAAAGCTCTGATACCAATTTGATATGAACTCGTTGGAGTTCAAAATCTTATGAGGACCGTCTATCGGAAAGATTAGGATAGATACGAAGTTTTCGTGTTGGAAACCTTCGAGTGTAGGATGGATCGAATGAAGCCACGATGGGTTGCGGAAATCCCGTCGATAATTCGGACGAACGCCACAAGAATTTTGAGCACAAATTCTTGATAAGTTCTAGAGCTAAGAGAATCCTCTCTAAACACACAATCACACAATGTTTTGTATAATTCAAGTATATCTCAAACTAGAGATTACACACTTATTTATAGTGAAAGAAAAGACTACCCAAAGGTCTTCTAATTCAATGGTCATAAAACCAATTGAATGAAAAAGAAAGCATAACCCCAAAAACATAAGTAATGGAAAATAAACCCCCCAAGTAAATGAGAACTAATGGTGCACATTTAATTACACCAAAAGAAAAAAAATATATATATATATATAATTATTTGATTAAAATAAAATATTCCTTGTGGCCGGTTGAATGTCCGGTTCGGTTTTGGCCGGTTGAACGTCCAGTTCGGTTTTGGCATATATGATGCAAAGTCTTGTGCCCGCCATGGAACCGTTGACGTCGTAAATTTTGTGAAGTAATAAGGCCAAATCTTTGACGAAGTATCTCGGAACTATGTCTCTAAGTTGGTACTTGGTTTGTCCACGTGTTGGTAGTCCAATAGAGTTCCGTTCTTGATCTTCTAGTCCCGTCGGTGGTCCAATGCTAGTGATGTCCTCATCAACAACAATACCTCGGCCACCATCAATTATCCGTAACCTCATTCTCGAAGACCGCTAGTTACTTTCTACACCAAAAACTCTTACCTTAATCATGATTTAGGGTTCAACTGGATAATGAGCTGCAACACGGTGTGATTACTCCTTAATTCAATTAGTTAATTATTTTATACGAGAGTAATTTTAGCTTTTCACCTTATTCTCAACACCGGTAACAACATTGCAACTCAAAATTATATTCTCGCAGTATGAAATACTAACTTTTTAATTAACCATACTTTTGCAAAGAAATTCAATTTGAGAATTTTTTTATCATTGTCAATGTAGAAATGTTAGGAATGAATGCTAGACTTGAAAAATGTGTATGCATAAACTGCTTGAAATATGTCTATTTCAACCATTTTGGAATGGTATAGATTCATGTCCATCCATAATCATGAAGAAGGGGTTACAATTTACAAATTTAATCCAACGTGCCTAGTTAAAATCAGTTAAGAGCAGGGAGAATAAGCAGGAATAAGAAATTGAAATTAGTTGAATTAAATGTTCCTACACAAAGCTATAATAGTAATTTATCAAAATCCTAGATGGTGAATCTTGAGGTTTAAGGCTCATCATCACTCACTATAAATCTCAAAACTATGAACTACGGGAAGGCTTACATTGCTGAAATGCCCTCATCACATATCGATGTAATGGCGTCTTTGGAACTGGAATCAACTTTCCAGCCACGGCCAAAGGCCAGCTGCCAAAACATAATCAATCATAATCGATTCTAGCTGTAATATACAATTAAGATCATTTTCAAGTAAATCAGAAAACCAACCTGACAAACCCAATAACAATGGTCACAAACCACAGCTTCCAGCTGAGTCTCACTGTTGAGGTGAACTCTCCCAGGAACTCGATGATCAATATCTAGGCAACATTGATGTTTAACATTGTGAGTAAATATGATATAATCAATGGAATGATCAATCGTGAACATAGAAGATGCTATTGCTGACCTGAAGTACACATGTAACTCCAACTATTCCCATAAACAATCGGTTTTTAGTCACACCAACAAACACATTCATTTCCTCTGGTTTCCTAGCATTGAACTCGTTGAATATCTGTCATTTATTCGTTACAAAGTTTTTAGGATTAATACCCATTCAATCAAACTTGTTTATGTTTTGTATTCATCATCTAATTTTTTTACTTACTTGGCATAGCACAAATGCGTTGAATATCACAGTATTTTGCACTTCAGTAGCATATTCAGCAGTTTCATGCTCTAAATGAAGAATACTGATTCCATGAAAGTTGAGGACTAAGAGGACACATACTTGATATAGAGCCTGCAATATCGAGACAGATGGCAGTTAGAGGATACTCCCAACTCCCATATGACCTTTAAAAGCCCCTTATCGTTTTATTTTCCTAATGAGCATTACCTGTACGATCAAGTTTCTCCACATAGTATTTGTTATGAGGGGCTCCCTAACAAAAAGTACATAATATAATTACTTCTTCATGAAAACTCAAAGATTAATCTTAAATTGGAACTTTCAGATATAAATCTAGAAACTACAGCTGCAATCAAGTGTCTCGTGTTTTTTTATCATCAAAATACGGCACATAGGGCAAAGATCACTAATTCAAACCTTCTTCCCACCGGAGATCTATGCATAAGTTGGTCAGTTGGTGGTTCAGTAGCCAGTGCTAGAGCTCCAAGGGTATCCATGATAAGATTAACCCATAGTAGCTGCAAAAGGAAGAATATAGCATAATATGAGTAAACACTTCCAAGTGATAAAACTAAAAGATTAATACATGCTTCATGGTTTTCCATCATGTTATGACTTCTTGGGAATCAGTCAATCTTCTTAAAATTAAGATCAGGCATTCCATATTAAAGTTTGAAGGTCCAAGTTACTGGGTTATCATCCATGTTCCCACATGAGTTTTTCAGTAAGTTACTGAGTTATCATCCATGTTCCCAGACGATATTTTTCGGAACTTTGGCTACACCCTGCTCTACACCCTTTGGCTACCCCCTCATAGAGCCCTCCACCATCATTCTTATCATCTCATCTTTTGACATGTACTTCCTTGTGTGCTTTATTTCTTGTTTCTAATTGATCTTGTATCTTTTCAAGATTCTAGCTCCCGATTTGGGATCTTCTCTCTTATCTTTCTAATATATCTTTTTCGTTGACAAAAAAAATGTGAACCCTACAGTAAGTGTTTTTTTATTGGGGTGTGTGGGTGTTCAACCTGTACTGCATTTAGAGGGACATTTCCAGCTGATATTGCTGCAACTACATTAATTGAAAGAGCCGCAACATTGACAGTGAGCTGGAACTGGATAAATTTCTGAATATTTGCATATACTGAGCGCCCCCATCGGACAACCTACATGGAATCAAAGTATGTCTCTCAGAGGAAAAAATACAAATGTGAATTATGGCAAGTTTCTAAAATAAACTACTTATTTTCAGCAAGGGTTAAACAAACAAAAAAGCACCAATTCTAAGTTTGGTGGTAAGACCATTATATGTTGACTAGATCACAGTTACACCATAAAGAGTCAACTCTAATAAACACTGAACATTGTTCACAATATATCATGTTTATCTATCTCCAGCAAATAATTTTCATTATAGAAGGGTGAGAACATAATCATAAACATGACCCCTTCCAAACTAATAAAAGGATTTAAGGAGGAGCAGGCTTGCTGCTGACTTGATACCTTCACGACGGAAGCAAAGTTATCGTCCAAGATTATTATGTCTGAGCTTTCTTTTGCGACTTCAGTTCCTTGGATACCCATAGCAAGACCTATATCTGCCTAAAGTACATAAAGGTAGAACTATAAGATTTACTATAGCAAAAATAATCCAGAAAATGTAGAGAAACATAATCATATACAAACATTATGGAAGATGGCAGCATATTAGAAATCTTTAAGTATTATGTTATTCATGATAATTAAATTAAATTTCGTTTTGATTATTTAATGTTTTCCCCATGTAACTAATAAAATGCCAACCTCATGAAGGGCAGGAGCATCATTAGTTCCATCTCCAGTTACAGCAACAACTTCCCCTTCCTTACGCAGTGCTTGCACAAGCAAAAGTTTGTCACTAGGAGAAGACCTCCCCATCACCTATTTAATTTCCAACTAAAATGTGTAGTTACATTTCTCATAAATTTATTAGGAAGCAAAGAATGCTCAATGATAGCTGCAGCTGACAGTCACGATAACAGAAGTTCTCACTGTTTGGCCGTACCGTTATTTCCTGAGCGGCTTGTTCTCTCTCTTTCTCAGAAAATGCACGAAATACCCTTCCTTCAATGATGTTCCGATCAGTAGCATCTTCATTTGAATTTAGTATCCCACACTCCACAGCTATTGCTTTTGCTGTCTGAAGATTATCGCCAGTTACCATGCGCACCTATTATTTTGAATCATGGTCCCAATGAAACCAGTTAAGTAATGCAAGAGTTATAGCCTGAAGCTTGCTGATTCTACAGATATCTATAACATATGAAAATAAACAACCATGCGAAGCACACAAGGACACATTTTTAATGCTAATTCAACCTATTTGACCTCCACTATAGTTTGTGAGTTCATAATCAAGATAAAGTGATTAGTCACAACAAATATAAGGAAAGTCATTGCTAAAAAATGCTCTGCCCTGATTACCTTCACACCAGCTTCCGTGCAAAGTCTGACTGCCTCTCTGACACCTGGACGGCAAGGATCCTTGCATGTATATGAGCTAAAATTAGAAAGAGACATTGGTAAAGCCACAGGAACATGAGAGAGACTAGCATATTTGTTAAATGGTATCAAGATAAAGGTAGAGTATTAAGAGAAGAAATTCTGCAATTATATTTTACTAGAAATGTAGGGCTAACAAGTTGCAAAACTAAGAGATTTACCAAGTCACAAAGATATCTATATACTCGGTTCTGCATAATATACATTCCTCGAATCACATAGCACATGTCTGGCAAAATGAGGGAAATGTGGACAATACTGAGCCCCCTTGACTTCAGGTTCTAGCATTTGGTTGATTTCTTTTTCTACTTTCTTCTTTGTTTAATCAAGTTAAATCAATACGTAAGAAAAATAACATATAAAAAATTAACTTAATGCAGACTATTTTCTGTAGAACAGGCATACTGTTGGAAATGAAAGAAAATAAATATACTATATTCATGTTCCGAACGACTAGCAACTCACCCATACATGCTCATGAAATAAAATAAAGTTCTTTGCAAGTAAGCCAATGTGCAATAGCACTGGCATGCTGGTATCAATAGGCGAAGACCGGATTTTAGTTCAAGTTTTTCAGTAAACAAATAACTATTACCAGATATTATTTATAGCAGAATGTATACCTTAATACCAACAATAGCAAGCAAAACCAGTTCGTCCTCAGGTAAAGTCCATTGAGATATATCCTCTTCAGTAGTTGGAATTTTCTCAGATTCGTATGGTCTGTATGCAATGGCAACACAACGCAAACTGTTTGCGGCCATGTCATTGATAGCTGACTCAAAATGATCCTGAAATGCAGCCAGTTTTTAGTACTTTTCATCATTTACAATATCATCAACTGGTTTGTTTCAAATTAGTCAAAGATACAGAATGCAGAACATTTTTTATGAGTATTAGAATGGAATTCCAACTAGATGACAAGGAAAAAACAATGCATGGATGCTAATGAATTTTTTTTTAAAGTTCATTTTTATGAGCAGGGACTCTTTTTTTTTTGAGAGATTGGGCCACCTATTCTAGCCTCTACCCTAACCCACACCCAGCCCAACCGAAGTCTACCTATCCCACCCACCTAGAAACTACTTCCCCACCAAAGCACCCCACGAAGCTCCCGCATGGGCTCAAACCCCAGCCGAGGCCGTGGAAGAGCACGTACTGCACCACTGCGGCAGTGCGGGACTTCAGCAGGGACTCTTAATGTGAAGACAGTTGGGATAGTATCAAACAAACAATAATGAACTCATATGGACCAGACTGGTACCAGATGCAGTGAAGATGTTGGGCATAATATGGTTTTTGCAGCTCAATGTCATACTTTTAATAAACTTATTGTCTTCTGATCTCATATTCAAAGTGCATGCCATTTTGTAGCTCATCATATTGTTTATATGAGTATCAAGTTTATTTTTTTGATCAACAAAGGTGAAATTTTATTCAATCATCCCAATGAGGGAGTAAAAAACAAGAGTGAATATGAGTATCAAGTTGTGTCACTGTTGTCAAGGCTCATCCCTATGCTGACTGAAACAAAGGCTTAAGGCCGTGATATGAAGGCATGATAATTAAATGGACTACGAAATTCCGGCTGATACGCAGAGAAATTCCTGTCTGTGTATTCCTCAAATTTCCTACAAGATTACTTTTATTAGTGACAAACTGCTTCTAACCTTATCTTCATCAATGGAATGCAAGCTACCATCTGAATTCATGTATTTAGAACATGAGCCTAGAACTATCTCGGCCGCTCCCTTCCAATGTATATGAACTTCATTGTTAGCCTGTAAAAGAAACAGTACGCGGAAGCAATGGTGCACGTAGAGAGAATCACATAAATCAGTCCCAGGTTTGCATTGAATGGGCCCATGAGTTTAATGAAGGTTTAAACTTAGATATATCCAATCCCAAAGACTTTGAATAACCAATTAAGTACCTCTTTTAGTGCAATACCACCTCTCTTTTTCTCTGAGTTGAAAGGGACAACATGAAGAACAATTGATTCTGATCTTATAACATCAAACTTCAGCCCCAACTGCAAATTAGAGTTTGATAAATGAATTTCAACTTGAAATAGTTATGTTTACAGAAAAAGAGATCTGAGCACACATTTCATATGGGTACCTTGACCCCCCAAGAAAGAATGGCCTTTTCAGTAGGAGATCCAGTAACCTCTACAGCTTCACCACTCTATCAAAACAAATATAGCCACAAAAGAAATTTGCAAAATCCATTAAAACCACAAGATGAATCTTGAAGTCTACTGGACAAACAAATGAATTCAAATACTGAAGTAAGAGAAGCCAAGTCACATCCTGAGAATCATATGCCAATAATGTGTATTTTTTTGAGGTCCAAAATTGCGCAAAGAAAATTACAGCACGTCTGTTTTTTTCAGGATTACAAATATTGTTTCTGCAAGTTAGTAGGCTTCGTGATTCACATGCAAAATATGTCTGTTCTAATTTTGGAAGATAGAATATTTCTGTATTCTGTAAAACAGAATCTACCACTAAAGTTTCATAAACTTGAATTCTGTTTCTCTTTTGGAAAATTAGATTAAATGTCGGTAGATGTACACATATTCTGGAAGCCGGTAATAAGAAGCCTTTGGCAGCTTGCTAATTGAAGTGACTCCACGCTTGCCAAGTTACTGCTTTGTAGTGTTTCATGAGAAATTGTTCACCCCATGGGAGCAGTTTACTTGTAGGAAGTAACTGCATGTAATATTTTGCCTTGCCTTCCCCCCTCGCCCAACCCCAGTGCATAGATAGGTACTGAGAAGAAAAGAAAGAACTTTACCTTGGGCACAAAAACATTGCCTGTGGTGTTCTGTGCAATGCCCACCAATAGGATTGAGGAAACCACTGGATTCAACTCCGATGAGTTATCTGGTGGATTTAGCTTCATTCTCCCAACATATGCCTCAACTACGGTCATCTGAAATACAAAGAGTTTCACTTTCAGTACTACTCGGTCCAGGTATCATAAGGCTTTCAACCAAATGGCTCAATATTGAATGTGTAAAATAAGATGAAATGTCATCAAAAGGATAGTCACTGATATCAGCTCCAAACCAGTACATGAAAATAAAATCACGTCAAAGAGCACTGAAATAGCGGAACCTACTTGATTCAAGGTTAGTGTCCCAGTCTTATCGCTGCAAATTGTTGTTGCAGAGCCCATAGTTTCACAGGCTGAAAGCCTGCGGACCTGCACATCTGTAGCTGTTAATAAAGATGTAATAGTACGAGGATGATATTTTCAGGGGTCAAATTTCGTAGGGAAAAAGTTATTGATACTTGCCAAGGATTTATCTGCCATCATTTTCCTCATTGAGTAAGCTAGGCTGTTAAAAAATTGTCCCGTGGAAACAACAAAACATGGGCAGTAAGATAAACATAACAAGACTAGCTTTATGTTACAAAAAATATTCTAGATATACTCACGTCAAGGTAACAGCCAAAGGAAGTCCTTCAGGCACTGCAACAACCACAATGGTCACCTACAAAGTTATAGGTTAATCAGTCAAAAAAAAGAATATGCGTATATTTTTCTACATACATCAACATATACTGTGCAACAGCTTGAAGTAATACTTACTGCAATTGTAAATATCTTAACAATATCATCTAAGACATCGCCAATGCCAGTCTTGCCACTGACAAATTGAACAGTTCCATCTTCATTTGTAGTATTACCAGTGAAGTACCTAAATTTTTTAAACCAGTTTGTTATCAATTAGATAAACCACACACCACAAGACTTGGTCATATGATGAAATGAATTTACCTGCCCAACAGGACAGCCAGAACTATACCAGCCACGGCAAGTCCAACGAAACCAATAAAAGTTGCGACTCCATTTAAGCGTACCTGTCATGAAACATCCGATTATGACTTTACCAGGTATCACTACAATGTCAATAACTGTAAGAAGAGTACCTGTAAAGGAGTCTCTTCACCAGTATCCTCAGAGATGCTTGCCATCAACAATCCCCATTCGGTATTTATTCCAACACTAGTGACCTACAGACAGCAAATAAAAAATCAATCTTGATGTAGTTACAATAGGAAGTTTGTTAGTTGGATAGTCTTTGCTTGAATGCATTTATATTATTCCTGTGTTACTTAGCCCCTCCTTCCTATATACATAAGAAATTGATAAATTAGCGGTGGATAAACTGCCTGATTCTGTTTTCCGTCATACAATGTGAAGTATAATATGACTTACCAGCATGGTGCCAACACCGTCTGCAACTTTGCAACCAGACATTAAAAAAGGTGCCTTTTGATCCTTATGAATCTGCAAGAGACAACATGCATGCTTAGCGCAATCAAGTTCAAAATCTATTAATTATACGACAAGAAGGTATATTAAACTAACGATCTTGCTTTCACCAGTCATGCTGGACTCGTCAATGGTAAGAGAATGACCAATAATTAAGATTCCATCAGCAGGGACCTAGAAAGCAGCCAAAGTAATATCCTAAATTAGTTACAAAAACGTTAGTTCCCGAGCAAAACAAAGTCGGCCTTCAAAACACATTCACCTGATCACCTATTCTAAGAGGTATAACATCACCAACAAGAATATCAAATATTGATATCTTCTCCGATCTACCACCTCTCATGACCTGTACATAATGGAAAATATTGGCACATGCACATAACACGTTTATAATTTCAAAAAATTAGCATTGCAGAATCTGAAAAAGATGAAGAACAAGTGTGAATATTTTGTAAGCATACACACCTCCAATTGTATATTTCGCTTTTCCTCATTTAGATTTTGAAACTGGAGAGATTGTCTGTAATCACTGGTGGCTGGCAAACAGAAACACATTAGAGTTGGAAGGAAAATTTCATATTCTGAAAGGAAGCCTACATGATCAAGACAAGATAGCATATCCAGTCAATATGAAGGCAAAAGTAACCATATGATTTATTTCCGCAATTGGTGTTCAATGGAGCGAGAACATGTGATTGTGAATTTCCCTTCCCAAAGAACAATTGTATAGCTTTAAATAAGTGCTTTAAAGATCAATTGTAACAAGCTGATGAAAAAAGATTCACAACTCTAATCATAACGCATGGAAAATAAAACCCCACTTGGTGTAAGTTACAACAGCTTCAGACAGTATAAGAGTCTATGTCATGCTCTACATCACAACATGCTTTGGAAATTAGACTCCAGTGTGTAACCCATGTTGTCTGAAAGCATTGGCAGTATAGAAACAACATACTAAGCACGTATGGTGAATTTGTGCTTTGAATCATGAATTGGAAGAGTAGAGGGTCAATCAGAGTTACATAAATAATTTGATGGATCCAACCACGTCATGATTAGCCTTTTGTTGCTGGCAGCATATTTGATCATCCCATACTTCCAAAGCAGCACAACTAAACATGCTTTCGGATATAGTATAGTTTTCATTGTAAACCATGAATGAAGAAAACCAATCAAATAGACATTAAAAAGCTAATAACAGCAAAACAGCAAAATGAATAATAAATACTTCAAAGCCAAACTGATGGAAGAAAACAATGTACAATATCTTTAATACACATTCCAACTAAATACATCTCATATGATTCACTTATTTCCATATAGTCATAGAAGAAGGGTGCACTAAAGTTGAAACAATATTGAGATCAGCAACTGTACCCGTGACAACTATAACAAGAATAACAGCGAAGGCAATGCTACCGCCATCATACCATCCTTCTTCCAAACCCTGTGAACAATTTTACAAGACAGGGGCAAGAACTCGGTGACAAAGAGAACAAAGTGGAGATAAAATTGAAACCATTTCCGGATAAATAGAACTTGAGCAGTCAGACCTCGGTCTTAATTCCTAGTACCAATGACATCAAGGCTGCTACTATCAAAATAATAAGGGTCCTGTCTTGACCAGCTTCCCAAATAAACCTCTGCAAAATAAAACAGAGCAATGATGGAAGCATATTGAGAAATAAAGACAAACATAAGTTATGATTAAGGTCAGTAATGTACCCAGATAGTCCGTCCTGTTTTTCGAGGATATGTATTTGATCCAAATACTTCCCTTCGCTTTGCTAATTCAGCTTCGTCTACATCAATTCCCCTCTCCAAATTGGTTTTAATCAGAACTGATAGTCCTTTAACCTGATGGAGGAATGACTATTCAGTTACATACAAAGAGCACGAGGAACCACACAGAATGAACAAGGAAAATAGGTTCGTAGAACCACATGGCTTACCCCTCCATGTTGGTGTAGAGCAGAGATATTATTATCCTTGGTCATTGAAGCAAGTTCTTCCAATGTGATCCCAAAATCACCAATGGGAGTTTGGGGTTTTACTTCCGGTCCTAACATTGGATGAGTTGAAAGAAAACAAAACAAAATAAGCATCACATACAGGAGAAAAGAAATGAAAATAATAATATTGATACAGCTAGCCAGCAAAGGGACCATGAATCCATATTTTTCCATTTCCAACACACCGTAGAAGATATATGGACAGCCATCACCAATAAGGTCTATAACAGATCCCAAAACTATGGGCTTCATTTATGCAAAATCGTTAACTCCATCACATAGTGCAAAAATCAAGAGCGATGAAGCAACAACAGATACAAAAGCAACATTTGCAAGGAAGGTAAGGAGGTCAATTATTTGTCTTTAAGACAGTGACATTTTTCTGTAATTACATGAATCAGATGAAAAACCCAAGTGAATATGGTAGGAAATATTCCAGAACATACCAATTTGCCGTTCGGCAGCCAATTTGAAAAGCAATGCTGCCTAATACAAGTCATTATCAATCAGAAAAGGAAAGAAAAATGGTATAAGAAACTGAAATGCGATGTTTAAAAAACATTACTCTTATGACTTGTGCATGAGATCTAATCATCCTTCTTCTTCGATCCCTCTCTTCCTCCCTTTTTAAGTCCAAAGTGTATCGAAATCGACGAGAAGCATTCAACACAAGGGCTGCTTGCTGTATATGATTAAAATCCATTTAGTTCAAAGTTGGAAAAAAAAAAGAGCTATCATATCTAATTTTTTATGAGGAGCGGTGATGAAAGTAGAGAGAAGCCATGGGAAGAAGCACCAATATAATATGAAAAGCCACTATGTTAAGTTGATATAGTTTGGTAGTAATCTGCAAATGGAACATTACTCTGATCAAGAACACCCAAAACATTTTGGAAGACACTGTACTTCTCAACCGAAAACTTCAGAAAGAGTCTACTCTGCTGATACTCCTGGCTAGCTTCCGTCGGGAAAAAGGGCTCAATGCCACTTTAACTGTCGATACTAAAAATAAAGAACTAACTTAATCCTAGTCATGCCTGTCCATAGTTTGCATCTTCTCGGCATGTCACTGATTGTTGTTTGGCTTAACTCCTCCAAAATGTAGCTTGGTTTAGGTACCAAAGTGCCATTTTCTCATAATAGCCTGCATCTTTTCCCCACATACTGACATTACTATGACCTCCTTTAATTACCTGTAGCTTGTCTTGATGCTGTTTTTAACAGCCATCTACATTTTATATTTCTGTCTCTCTTGATAATCCAAAACAAACACCCAGTGACATCAAATATGGAACAAAACCGAAGCAACCAATACTGCGGTTTCCAGTATGAAAAAACACGAAACAATCTCAACTTCCAATCAATTGCAAACGAGGTATTGCACTATCAACCCAATCAAATTTTGTCCGGTTCAATTCAAACTCCCATCACACATCAGCTGGGAACTATATTGCATCATCCAGCTCCAACATTATAATTGGAGGCCGAGTACAGTAACAAACACAAGCATGCAGTAGTTATATATGCAATTTCGAAATCTCAGCACAAAGTATATGTAAACCAGCGATAATAACAGTAGAGATAGATGATCAAGTAGAGAATCGCGATCCCAAACAAATTGGAAGTACATTGATGAGCACATATGTACATTGCATTTAGCAATTAGGGAACAAATTGGACATGTTAGCATACATAAGCACGAGAATCGCGAAAGGCGTACCCTCCATCGCCTGAGAGCCTCGGGACGGGGGTTCTTGGTGTTGGAAATGTTGAAGGGATCATCCTGGCGCTGTTGCTGGTCCTTGTCAGGTTGATCGAGCTTGACGGGACCTGCTTCCAAGTCCGGCGACTCGTGCGACGGAGACGCCGGCGAGAGCAGGGCGTGGGAAGAAGCGCCGCCGCTACTGTTCATCGCAACTCACACACTGAACCAGTGAACTGTTGCTGAGCCCAGCACGATCTGGATCACTCGCTTGCTTTCCAATAAATTCGAAAATTAGAGAAAGCAGAAACAGAGTGTTGCTGTTTTGTGGTGTGTGTATAATGAAAGCGTGGCTAAGCATTGTTTGACCGAATTGGCGGAGGACCTTTTTTTTAGTGTATAGCAACTGAAAACGCGCACCAGTTTTTTTTAAAAAAAACATTTTCACTGTGCGAATTTTATTTTCCAAAAAGAAATATTCACAATTATTGGTTTACCGAAAAGCAAGAGGATCCTGATCTTATTGTTAGTTGGTTTGGTCCTCCCACTTTTGGACCTGTAAATTATTTGCCATTAGCATTACGGAAACTTCGAGGAAGCTTCTTGGCGCATGGAGTCAAAGCAAGTCAACGAACAAGTCACCCCAATAATAGCAGTGATTTCTCAAACTATTTTAACAGTCCAATTTCAACTGAATGTTTAGGCCTGTGGTTTTGAGCTTTCCTTATTTTGTTGCCTCAGTAGCTGATATGCATATGTTCATCTCATTCATGACATATATATAAGTTCATTCCTTCAAGTTCAAGTGAGAAGCGTCATATAATTCCAGATAATTGTGTTTAAATCACATACAAACTTTGACATATTTACAAATCATACAGACTTATGGCATACATAGAAATTTGCGTGCACGTTCTCCCATTGCGCGATACGTGTCCAGCGTATTCATGAATGCTTACACATATCGAGTTTTGGGGTTGCAAAAAGTTTCACACTCATCGCAAAAAATTTCACATGAACTCAAAAGTTTCACCTACAGAGCAAACAGTTACACCTAGCGCAAAGGGTCAAGTGGAACTTTTTGCGATCTCAAAAGTCACTGTGTGCCAGCTTTCATAGACACGCATGGACACGTATCGCATACTGGGAAAATGTACGCGCATATTTCCATAAAGCAACACTTCTGATTGGTTTGTAAATAATCAAATTTTGTAGTGGAAGACATCCATGTGTATACATATACACACTTATATAAATGTGATTTACACTATACTTGACTATCATTTGTGAGATTTACACTATACTTGACTATCATTTGTGATTTTTCAATCACACACTAGGAAAGATGAAAATGTCCTACGTTAACTATTAAAATTTTAAAATTATGGCCTCTAACCTTAAAATCACAAATACTTTATGGTAAATTTGTTCTCTTCTCTTCGCTCGAACGCAAAAGACTAATATCATCAAAGTTGGACCAAGTGGTGAGAAGTTCACACTAACATATGTGAGATCCTGAGTTCGAATCTTGATACATATGAGTTTTCTCTTCGGATGTTGACAAATGGATTAAAAGATCGGGAACCGTCAGGAGAACAAAGTGGCGTTACACAATCATATGACTTTTTTTGTTTCTGAATATTACATCACTTTCCCTATCTACCCATAAACTCGCCCCACCTAAATATTTTTGCCGAGTCTCCAACCCTGGTCTGAAGCCAAGGAGCGAGCAATGCCAACCACTAAGTCACACTCAAACTAGTTACACAATAATGACTTAATTTAATAGGACATGATTATTAACATAAAAATAATTAAATTGTGTTTCATTAAGCAAATTCCAAAATAAACAGCGTTATTAACATTAACATTGGTACGCGTAAACCCTGATTGGGTGTGGCGGCCTGTACTCTTTTCTTAGAGTTTGTTTCGCCATAATTGGGTGAAGTCTCGCGGCGCCGATCTCCTATAGGTGTCGACGTCTGCGGAGTACTGGTGGCGACGTCAGTGTGGTGCGGCGGTAGGAGCAGAGCTTATGTGAAGATAGATATGGGTTTGATGGAGGCGTGGTCGAGTGGTAGATCAGGTTTTGATGGAGGCGAGGTCGGGTGGTTTGGGGATGTGCTGAAACGGGTGAGGCTGGAGTTGTAGATGGGTCACGCTTGGGTTGCGACGGCAGAGCATGGAGGGCTAGGGGGTTTTGCTTTTGGTTGGTTGGTAGGCCGGTACTAGGAGGGAACCGGAGTTATCTGGCGTCGGTGGGCAGACTCATGCAAGCATACCGAACTAGGGGGTTCGGCTTGCTTAAGATTCAATACGTGTCTTATTAGGATCGGTACTTGAAGGAAACGGGGGTCCCTGGTGTCGATGGGTTGATCCGGTTAAACCCAACGAGCTGGGAGGATTTGAATTTCGCGATGGCTATATTGATCGCATGGTTGATCGAGAAAGCTGGTTTAAGTCGGTCTGCAGCAAAATCACGGGGTTTCTCCATCCGTATGAGTTAGAGGCTGTGGCTCTGCAAGATACTAACTGGTTCGAGTCGACTGGTCTCTGGAGTTATCACAGATGTATGTGTAAAGCATTCTGCAGCAAGATCACGGGATTTCTCCATCCGAATGAGTTGGAGGCCGTGGCTCTACATGATGCTAAACAGGTGAGCTGAACAGCTTTAGAGAAATCATTAGCGAACGGTGTTGTGCACTATATACATTATCAGAACTTCAGTGCTTTATTTTGCTCTTAATCAAATGGCTCACGAATTGGCCATGTTTGTTTTAACTAACAGTAGCTGGGATTATGGTGAGGAGTCTATCCCACCATCTGTAGCTTAAGTTGTTCGGCTTGATGCCGGGTTAGTTGTTATTTAATTAATAAAATTCGATTATCCTTCAAAAAAAACATTAACATTGGTACGAAGACAAAGAAAATAGATGTAAATTGGCACATTTGTAAGTACACCATTGTAAATTATTTACAAAATTAGTGTAATATACTTTTATAAATTGCAAATTCCCCCCAAAATTAAAGCATATGGCCAGATTTAAACTGTTCAATGTTTCTATACCTGGCTGGGGCTCATCGTATTGCACTTAATTACGGCTCATATTTTGTAGTTGAGCCCACATAACGGCCCGTCAGAGTTGGGCCCATTAAAGGCCCGCCAAATGTTAGTAGCGCGACCAAGCCATACAAAACCCTAGCAGCTATTTAAGACTTCGTCTTCCTCACAGAGAAACCCTAATACTCTCCGCTACTCACATTCATTCCAACTCAGTGCATCGGAGAGCTCCAAGCACAGGTCAGTTTATTCGTCTTCTCGATTTTTCAATGAATTTCGTGTGTTTTATATAGCACATACCATGTGGTAGTTCTTAGGATACGTAGCTGCTTGAGCCAGTGAATTTTGCATGATGGATCTAGCATTTTAGGATCTGGAATCGAAATTAATTTAAGCTGTCTATTACGGTTGATGATATTGAGGTGTTCGAGTATGATTTGTTTTGCGTGATGAAATTTGTTTCGTTCTCAGACATTTGTCATTTCCGCAGCTTATGTTATTATATTTTACTTAATCTTTTGATGTCCCGCTTCGTTGCTCACTGCATTTCTTCTTTGAGTTGTGAAAATCGTTGCCGTTTTGATTTTAGTCAAATCTGACAAGTTTTGATGGTGATTCTTAAAGTGGTTAAGTAAATTCAAAATAGTCATGCTATTATTGGTTTCTGATATAATTCTATGAAAATATTGCATCTTTGGTTCAGACCCAGATGCTTACTGAGTTTCCATGTAGAGTTGGAATTTGGAGGCAAGTTAAGCCACCTAAGTAGAATATAATTCAAATGATTCTTTAGGGTTAATTGCCAGGAGATAATTTATGATCTTTAGTTAGAGTTTGCTAGAATGTAACATTGCTAACTTTTTAGGTCTAAATTATGTTTGTTATCGTGGTTTGAATTTTTAGCAATGGGTGGAGAGGAAACTAAGGTTGGGATCCCTGAGTCTGTGTTGAAGAAGAGAAAGAGAGCTGAAGAATGGGCTCTGGTGAAAAAACAAGATTTTGAAGCTGCCAAGAAAAAGAATGCTGAGAACAGGAAGTTGATTTTTGTTAGAGCTAAGCAGTATGCAGAGGAGTACAAAAATCAGGTATGCTCATTATTTGTTGTTAAAAATACATTTTTGCGCTAACTTAATTATTTTAACTTACACTTACATGTGATTATGATTTTCTAGGAGAGTGAGCTAATTAGGTTAAAGCGAGAGGCCAAATTAAAAGGTGGATTTTATGTTGACCCAGAAGCCAAACTACTGTTCATTATTCGAATCAGGGGGTATGTTTATTTTCTATCTATGTTTGCTCTTCTACTTGAAATTGATTGTTAGTGTTTTTTCCTAACATATTTTTAACAATTCTGCTTTTAGTATCAATGCTATTGACCCAAAGACAAAAAAGATTCTACAACTACTGCGTTTGAGACAGGTATCACCTCAGATTTCTCACCCTGATATTGGTATAAACATTGTTGTAAGCATTTTTTGAATTAAAGGCCTGGATCATGTTCAAAATTTTATACTTCTGTTGATATACTTTGGAAAGGTGTTGGCATGTAAAAATCCTCTAGATATAGATAGAGTTTGTTGTGAATAACCTTTTTCATTTAAGTTACTGCTTTTATCTGCTGGATTTTATATAATGCATTCATTGACTGACAGTGATATTTGATATTTTTGATATATCATCGTCTGACTCAAGTAAATTTTGTACTCTTGGCCTTAGATTTTTAATGGAGTCTTTCTCAAAGTAAACAAGGCAACATTGAACATGCTGCACAGGGTTGAGCCTTATGTGACATATGGGTATGTGACTTCATTTTTTGGCTTGATTTAAGTAAAATTGCATCTAATAATGCATTGCCTTTCTGTCTATTTTATATTATTGTTTAGATATCCCAATTTGAAGAGTGTGAGAGAACTTATATACAAGAGAGGGTATGGGAAGCTAAACAAGCAGAGGACTGCCTTGACTGATAACTCAATTGTGGAACAGGTTTGTGAATTTTGGTTTGATGATATAATAATATCCTATAGTTTTAAAATGTTATGTATCTTTGTGGCTAAAGATTTTAGACTTCAATGACAGGCTCTTGGAAAGTTTGGCATCATCTGCACAGAAGATCTCATCCATGAGATAATGACAGTTGGACCTCATTTCAAGGAGGCAAATAACTTCCTGTGGCCATTTAAGTTGAAGGCTCCATTGGGTGGCATGAAGAAGAAGAGGAACCACTATGTTGAAGGAGGAGATGCCGGAAACCGTGAGAACTTTGTCAATGAACTCATCAGAAGGATGAACTAATCCTTGGCAGTAGACTTGGAATAGTTGATTATGCAAAGTCTTCACCATTTTCCTATCTTTAAAGCGGAACACTCAGTATCCATTTTCTTGTTTTTGACTTCAATTTCATTGAGCTTTGATTTCTTGAGACCATTAATTTCAGTAGCATTTTATTCAATTCGTGAAATTATGATATCTAATATATGTCAATCGGTTGAACAACATTACTTGAGAAGCCTAGAATATCAATATCTAATGTTTTTGCTAAATATTACATTAGATGGCCTGAGTATAAAGTGACTAGACATCAACTAAAGGTTGTCATTTTCTACTTAGACATGCTAAACATTGCACACAGCTTGTTTGAGATCAAACAATACTTTCTCCAAAATACTGATTGTGTTTGTGCGGTGATATACAATTCCTCAGCGGTGGAGGGCTCTTGCTTCGGCTCTCTTGGTCTATAGTTGCCAAAGCTATACCTGTTCCTCGCATCTGGTGATGCAACCCAAGCCCTCATATCGCACTGAGCCTTCACTTGTACCATTAGACTTCCCTTGCAGCCCAAATCATTCTGAACTCATTGAGATTGACAATGAATCTTGGAAATTTCGTAAGCGATTGGGTTACACTTTCAAGGCCATCAACGAAGAAATTATTTAAACCTTTTAGGTTCACGTAGATCATAAAGCATCTTCTCTCCAATTTGTATCATAGAAGTGTCTTATTAATTCCCTTGTTTTGTATTTTCTTTTCTTTTCTTTTATTGTTTCTTTTCCCATCTTGAGAATCAATCTCTCATTTTCTTTAATATAATTGTTTTATTTGTTGATAAAAAAATTGTGAGAGCGATACAAATTTTAGTGTGGCTATATAAGATGCGTGAGAATAGAATATTGAGCTTTGTCTATGCCCTAAGGATAGAATATTGAGCTTTGTCTATACCCTAAGAATACTTTTAGAAAAAAAACCCAGGAGTAAACATTTCTAACTTTGAACCGACAATTTTATGCACCTGGCACAGAAACTCAAATTTTCCCTTTATAATTAACCAATTATACAATATCTTCTTGCAAAAATTGGACACTAATTTTTGCAATCATCCACAATGCCTCCAAAGTGGAGAAAGAAGGGAAATGAAATTGACATTGGAGATAACTAAAGCTGAATCAAAGGGTTGGTGTATCAATAATAGCTTCATTATGAACATGGAAATATCCCAATATTATAGCTTTACACAGCATGGGAGAGGAGTTTTGAAATTCGTTAAAGAATAGATAAATAAGAATGAAGAAAACATCAGCCTCAAGGGTTGTGTGCCTCAATATCAACGTGACGAATACCAGGAACAAGCTCCTGGATCTCCTTTTCCAGCCTGTCAACTTCGCTCCCTAGAGCTGTAACCACTTCCTCACCTGCATAACCAGTTTCGTCACGTCACTGTTCTGCTACAAACACATATACTGATTATTGGTTCGAGATGAGATGAGATGAGATGACAGAGCATACCATAGTTTGACATGATATTGTTTAGCGCAGTATCATCCTCCATTGCAGCTTGGCGGAACTGTGCATCAATTTTAAAGTTTAATCAGAGTGTTCAACATATGATAAGACTTCTACTTGTGAGTGTTCCACAGCTTGGTAGCCAAATAGTTACACCATTCTACTTCGATAATGAGAGGAATACAAATGGGAGATAAGAACTTTGGTTTTGTGTATCCTTTTTGTGCACATTGTCATGTACAAACACCAGAACCCACGAAGGAACATGTTTATGAGTAGGACTAGGATGTGGAACTCGCTATAAGCTAGGAAGCTTTCA
The DNA here is from genome assembly GCA_963920655.1 of Geranium rotundifolium. Lineage (NCBI taxonomy): Eukaryota > Viridiplantae > Streptophyta > Magnoliopsida > Geraniales > Geraniaceae > Geranium > Geranium rotundifolium. The sequence continues at coordinate 9,086,988 of OY987311.1, read as the reverse complement.
GGTCACTTGCAAAACAATTAAGATACCGAGAATAAAAAATATAACTAACGGATAAAACAAATCACAGGTTGAGGTGACAAACCTGTCTGGCCCACTCTTCACGCCCAGTCCTTTTCAGATAATTTTGGATCACCACTGCTCCGTTAAAATCTGTATGCGATTTTCAAATGCACCGTGTCAAAGAATTATTTAGTTTTTTTTTTATCGGCAATAATTAAATAGCAATATCCCCAACATGGGGATTGGAACCAGCGACCTCATGCTTATTTCACGAGGTCTCCACCACTTCACCCACAGCCTTTGATAAGGAATTATTTAGGCACTGAAATCTATTATATGATTTCATTAATTTTGCTATCACCAGCCCATTGGATGCAAAATGCCAACATAAAATACTGCACTGCTGATCAAAAAAAAAAAAATACTGCACTGCTGATAAAAAAAAATACTGCACTGACTTCCAATGCAACATAACTCCAGGTGTTAGGTCATACATGTTTATTAATAAGCAGCATGAAGAGTAGTATGACATTACGATAATTATATGGTACAGTGCCTATGCACATGACACTTTTATAGTCCTGCCCTTCTTAGCAATTAAGGATATTACCAAGATAGATGGGGAAAATAGAACATGGAAAAAGAAATCACCTATTTCAGCCTTAAATCTAAAGAATCCAGGTCCTATCACCTCACTCTTGCAGTCATATAAAGAGTCTACAACCTACAGGAGAAACATCACATTTATCATATAATTTGGAAGATTATGAACAATGTCAGTAGTTGAAAATACAATTTAGCATACCGGGTCATTTTTTAAGAAATGAAGAACCTTCTCCATATCCTTGTCATCCATAGCCCTCCCAATCAAAGCATGTCGATTTCTTTGGATGAGAAAGATAGCCACCTGCAGAGGATATTTACTTCAATTATCTTTAACTAATATTACAATCATGATTAAAAAAAACTCTTTTGGTCCAACAAGGCAGAAATAGATTACATTTCGAAATCATTGAAATCTTTTATTTCTAAAATAAAACTACAGATGCAGTATGCATCTCTCATATACAATCTTCCATATTTGGAAGTATTTGTGGTATCAACTCGGTTGTCATATACTTTTAAGACGTGAGAATTACACATTAGAAGTTTAGCATACCATTCCAAGTAGGTTGCCGACCACAATTGAACCAATGGGATCGTATATTGCATTCCCAGTGGCATTCACTGCAATCAATGATGCTCCTGCAATAACTAGCCCCGTCACTGCAGCCCCATCCTGTACAAGTGTGATCATATATTAAGGGAATATGTACTAACAGATTATATAGAAACCGACATGATTAAGGTAAATAATGCTCCTTTAGAAGAACTAAAAGTGAATGAACGCACAAATTATAAGGGGCAGCTTAAAAGAACCATCGTATCTAGTTCCCACCACTGAAATTATAGAAAAACAATAATTCACCTCTGTCATGACAGCAACAGCAGTGGGATCATGCCCACGCCAGACATAGTCTCTTATTTTCATGCCCTCGGCAGCAGCACCTTTCTTAACAGCTTGGATAGCAACGAGAAGAGAAGCACCTAATGCAGACAACGATATTTTAAGGCAAAACAATCAAGAAGAAAATTTAAACGTAAACATGCAGTAGGATCTATTATCCTATATCGTAATACAGGTGATTATACCTTCAATGATAAATGAACCACCAAGGACCAAAGCTGCATACTGAATATTTTCAGGGGGCTGAAGAAGGCATAATTACCGGTCAATAAACCATAACTTGACTTATAACAGCTATATCTAATTAGCATAAAAAAGAGACGTAGAATGCTTACTTTAAACTTCAAAAACAGAATTTGCCAAATGAAATTCTACTTGGTAAAATACCTGAGAAGTCCACAAGTTTTGAACTCCATGAACAATTGTTGCCCCAGAACCAAGACAAAAGATACCAACAGCGGATATCAAAGACCAAACAAATCTTTCTTTGGAATACCCGTAGCTGTATTACATGCAAGAAATATATTTAGAACATTCACAAGAAAAAACAAATGATTGCATTTATTGTATGAAGGGACTCACGGGTGAATAGCATCCGGGGCACGCCTTGAGCTGCTCAAACCATAAGCAAGAAGTGCCTAAAATGTCAACAAGTTTTAGTACTCTGCGGTCATATAAACACAAGTAAACGGAACAATTCATCCTGGTAGGACTAGGAAGGTGAAGAATCATATCACCATAAATACCTGATTAGCAAAATCTGCAAGAGAGTGCACCATTTCAGCCAGCATAACATGGCTAGAGGTTGATAGCCATACCCCAAACTTGAGAGAAAAGACAAGGAAGTTGCACCATAGTGCAGTTGTTACAGCTCTTTGACTAGAATAAAAACAAAGGACAGAAACTCAATGATCAAAAAGAGAGGAAATTCCTCTCAAAACCCATATTAACCGATCTATCAGCTCACATAAATGATGTAAAACCTAAGGTAGAATCTATTGGAAACTTCTCTTTTGCAGTTTCTCTTCTTCTTACATCCCACATTCATTGATTTCCTTACATATTAGACCAGAGTGAGAGGCTCAACCTAATTCCATGTCTTAACAAACACAATCTATTTTGAGCTCGTACAAATCAGCTATATTTTTCAAATGATAGACAAAGTCATTTGTAGCAAGCCCTTCACCAATTTGATTATAAGCAAAGATCAGTACAAAAATAAGCTGGTTTAGGAAATTATACCTGTGCTGATCACTAATTTCAATACTCTTAACATGGTCATGCTTCGGCCTCGTAAAAAAATCTGCACACAAAATACACATTTACATCACCTTGCTCAGCAGTCAGTCCAAACAATCAAGATTCACAAGCAAACAAAGCAACACCAAAATTGACACAAAAAAAAGAAACATACTGCGACGATATGTGTATCGAGACTCGTGCTGCTGGTGCTGATTGTGCCTCTCTCTCTGCTTAGTGCTATCGAAGCAAACCAGACCTAGAAGAAGGCATCGTCTGGGGGAATTAGCAGTGAAGAGACCTCGAAATTGAGAGAGAGAACCTGATTGGGGAGATTTTCCCAAGTTAGAGAG